>CM024798.1:5578848-6178848 GCA_014281875.1 Nibea albiflora | reverse complement strand
TATTATTCCAACACATTAAACACCACGCTGAGGGAACCTGCGTGCGAGTCCAAAAAGTTTGCTGACCCTCAGCAGGTCACCTTAAGCATTTACAGATCAGTCTGTAATGTTTGTGTTCTTCTCTCATTTGCAGTGACTTTCTAGCAACACAGGCCAGGTGTTATGTGGAAGGAATCCAGTGGATCCTCCACTACTACTACCACGGGGTTCAGTCGTGGAGCTGGTGAGGACGGAGTAGAGGAAGTCAGAACTTAGTTACACAAACTATTGATTTTCAGCTGTTCCCTTTTCTTCTTCTATTTTTAAATCCATTCTAATGTAATAATAATAACCATTATGATAATGTCTCTGTAGGTACTACCCCTACCATTACGCCCCCTTCCTGTCTGACGTCAGGAACATATCTGGGTTAAAGCTGACCTTTGACCTCGAGAAACCCTTCATGCCCTTTCAGCAGCTGTTGGCCGTCCTGCCTGCAGCCAGCAAGGAGCTGCTGCCTGAGTCTTACAGGGTAACACACACAGTCTCTCTCAGCAGTGCATATTGGACTTCATGTAAGATCCAAATCTGAAATAATAAAGTTGTTTGTGATGTTTCAGCCCCTGATGACCAGTACGAATTCACCCATCATTGAGTACTACCCTGTGGACTTTAAAACCGACCTGAATGGCAAACAGCAGGAATGGGAGGCAGTAGTTCTAATTCCCTTCATAGATGAGGTACACACACACACCACACACACACACACAAAATAAAGTCACGCCTATGTTAAAAAGGCACACACTCATTAACAGTGTTACATGTGTGTTTTTAACAGAGGTGCCTACTAGCAGCCATGGAGCCCTGTAATTACAAGCTGACCAAAGAAGAGAAGGCCAGGAACCGTCACACAGAGTGTGCAGTGTACACCCACGACCCGGAGGCAGACTTCACCTTCCCCTCCACCCTGCCTCAGCTCTTCCCTGACATCATCCACTGCCATGTCAGGTAGGTACACACTCACACACACACGTCTCTAAAGGCATCGCGTTCTTTTGGTCGTCATTTGGTCTGGACGTTTGCTACATGTAACTCGTCTTGGTTCAGCTTTATGTGTGCTTTATGCTGTCACGCACACCCTGCAAAAGCTCACGCTGCACGTGAACCGTCTGTTACAGGAAATCAAACATCCCCATGGACGCCTGGCACGTACCGCTGGGCCACGTCAGCAGACCCGTCGACCGCTCGGCTCTGTACTTCTGCGGCTTCCCCACACTGCAGCACATCAGACACAAGGTGCGTGCGTGTGTATTCTAAAACACAAAACACCTGCTGAAATTCCTCACTCCTGTTTATTTGTTGTAAATAGTAATAATGGTGTAGAAAAAGCTGGAGCCTTTCATGGCGTCTCTGTCTCTTGTCATGTAGTTTTACAAGAAGAAGCTTGGTGTGGTCGTGTTCCAGCAGAGCAGCAGAGGGGAGAACACCATACTGGACATCTTCCCCAGCAAGGAAGGAGAGGTGGTGGGTGTGACTCTGAAGAGCTTTTAAAAATAGTTCTAACGATGTGGACTATATCTAAATATCTTGGGTTAGGTGAACAGAATACAAAGCTTTCATTCTTTTTTTTATGACTAATAATCACATCAATGTCGTCATTATTGGCACAGTACCAATTCTTACTTGATGCAAGCATCCTGTAGAGAAGAAAAGTCACGTGATCTCTCCAGACAGATCAGTTTTACCAGATTTTCCCTCTCTTCAGGTGTGTGACGACGTCGCTGCGCAAGTACTGGGGAAGCCGGTGTTTGTCAACTGGCCTCATCTGGAGGAAGCTCGCATCATCGCAGTGTCGGATGGAGACGTCAAGTAAGAATCGGCGCTGAGCCTTCATCAGTGATAATGTGTTCAATGACTTCAGGCAGGTTTTACGCTTCTATCGATGAGTGAAGTCATACGTTTTAGTCCCTGTGGTTTAATCAGTCAGTAAGAACTGCAATGAAAAGATCATGTTGATGGGGACAAACACTCCCATGCCTGTAGATGATCATAGGGTGTACCACCAGGGGTGCCAATTTCTACACAAACTGGCTTTAAGATGGTGAAAGCTGGCCACCAAAGCACGAAGCGGCAGTTTCAAGTGTTCCTGTTCACAGGTTTTGTCTCGAGGAGCCTCCTGGCGTGCAGAGAGTATACGACAGACCCTCCACACCTCCTCCCACCAAAGTTACCTGCCTGTCTGACAAGGAGAAGAAGGACTGCGTGAAGGACATCCAGGGACTCACTGAACAGTAGGACAACAACTAAGCAGCTGTTTTGAACCATATTCTCATTCTTAAAGAGCGCGTGTCTCGTGTCTCAGTGGCGTGTCACATGAACATATTTTTAAAGTCTTTTTTTTCCCCCACAGTTTCTTGAAGAGGAAAGGCATTGTGGTGAACGAGACCGAGGTGGTTTTGTACGGCCAGCTGCTGACAGGAAGAAAATATGTGCCCAAAGCCAACGGGGTGGTGGAGTTAGAGAAACAGTGGGCCAAGCAGGTCCTTCCTTTTGCCTATCAGACCGTGGTTAAGGTACAGCACATGTTTACACGTCTAGAAAGCAACATGCCTGACACATCACATCAACCAACGTCACCTCACTCACGCTTCCCTTCATCCTCTCAGGACATCAAGGCCTTTTACTCGTCTCTGACCTGCTTCAAGAGCTTAGACGAGCTCTTTCCTCCAACAACCACCGTCTTCATGGTGGGGAACCCTTACTACGGTGCCATGGGAGAGGTATGTGATCAGCTTTCTGCCTCAGCCTGAGGGAGATGTCCAAGATCTCAGATAGACAGACTTCCAAATGTGTTCTTTGTATTTGAATAGCGGCAGTAACAGACTTCATCTCTCACACTCAAACACTGAAGAGAAAACACATCAATGAAACTAAATGTTACTAAAACTAAGACTCTTCATCGACAGACTAAATTTTGATCTAAAGACTAAAGAGTCTTTTATCTGGAGACTAAATCTACAGAATGAATAGTCATTTTAAGATTAAACCTAAAACACCTGCCAAAGTGAACACGAGGAAGCAAGGGCAGGAAGTGATTTAGAGAGATTTGGGTCCTCCTCTTGGCTCCTAGCAGTGAAGTGAACGAATCATTAATATTAAAAAACTGATGAAGTGTGGTTCATTTTGTTCGGACTGTGTCTCCTCTGACTTGCCCTTTCTCAACAGGTGCAAGACTCGAGTGATGTCATCAAAGACGGCCGAGTACGGGTGGTCTTTAACGTGCCGCATGAACCACAGCTGGAGAACTTAATCCAGAATCAACATGTAAGATACACACACACACACACCACAGTGTGTGAGGACGCTGAGTTGAGTTGCCGTTCTGACAGAACTTTCCTCGCGTCTATCTATTCTGTGTGTCTCTTGTAGAAGTACTGTGTGAAGTACAGTCCCGGTTACGTCCTGGCATCTCGTCTTGGCATCACCAGCTACCTCGTGTCCCGCTTCTCAGGAAGCATCTTCATCGGCAGAGGCTCTAAGAAGAAGTGAGTGTTACAGATACACTTGTTGCTGGTCTGGCATTCAGGTCTTCCGTTTTCAGATGCGCGCAAAGCGTCAGAGTTCTGTTAAGAACGGCGTTTGTTCTCCTTGGTTGTGTGCAGTCCCTGTGGGGAGCAGAGAGCCAACGTCGGCCTGAACCTGAAGTTTAACAAGAAGAACGAGGAGGTTCCTGGATACACGAAGAGGACTGAGAAGGAGTGGCTCTACTCTGTCGCTGTGGAGGAATTACTGGCTGAATACCTGGACAGGTAAAATGAAATAAAACAAATAAAAATTACTGAGTGAGAACATCAGATCATCTACCGTCCACGTGATGTGATGTCTTTGTGTTCATAGGTTTTCTGAGGTATTCAACACCGTGTCCAGAAACAGCCACGATGATGTATTCTATGAAGATGACATCTGGCCTGGACTGGACCAGAATGGGTACAACACACACACGCACGCACACACGCACACAGATTATTATTTAATCCCTCATCTGTTTATTAATGACGATGATCTTGTCGGACACCCCACAGGGCAGAAAAAGTTGCTGAAATCACTTCGTGGTTGAAAAGTCACCCAGTCAGCTCTGTCAGCAGGGCGTCATGTGACCTACAGGTGCTGGATTCTGCAATCGTGGAGAGGATAGAAGAGGCAGTGGAGAAGGCCAAGGTGACTGTGAGACACACACACACACACACACACACACACACACACACACACACACTCTTACACACCCACAGTCGCTTAGACTTCATCGTTTTTGTCCTTTCTTTTACTCTCAGGTGAAGAAGAGCACCAAGAAAGTCCGTGTGACCGTCAAACCTCACCTCCTCTTCAGGGTGTGTGCTCACATACTTACAGTCTTACAGTCAGTTAAGTGGAGAGATACATGTTAACAAAGAAGTCAATGTGTGTGTGTATGCCTGTAGCCCCTGGAGCAGCAGCAGGGTGTGGTTCCAGACCCGGATGCAGAGTATCGACTGTTTGACAGAGTGGTGAACATCAGGGAGAGCTTCACTGTCCCCCTGGGGCTCAGAGGGACTGTCGTCGGCATTAAAGGAGGTGAAGACACACTGTTTTGTTTCTTCATTCAGCCTCCGCACTGTTCACATGCGGGTGTTTGATATAAAGGGAGAGCACACACATCTAAATCTAGTTTTATTGTTTGTGGCTTCAGCGGAGCGCGAGGCTGAGGTTCTCTACGAAGTGCTGTTTGACGACGAGTTCGCCGGAGGTCTCAACATCAGGTAAATAAACCGCCGTCAGTCCACGCTGACACTGATGTGTGAGCAGACAGCATGACTGTTGTCGCTGTCCTCAGGTGCACGTCGCCGCGTGGTTACCGCCTCCCTCCCTGCGCACTCATTAACCTCTCCCACGGAGCCCGAGTGGATCACACCTCCCACAAACTCACCGCCATTGTCAAACCTCAGCCGGCCACAGCCACGAACTTCAACTCGCAGCGGCAGCTGAGCGGCCTGAACCACTCTCCACGCTCTCCCTTCATACCTACACAGGTACGCGGAGGCTTCCTGTTGTGTCTCAGAGGACTTAATGTGCCCTCTGAGACTCTGACCTCCTTCTTTCTCCTCCTCTTCTCTCCTCCTGTAGCATAACAACAAACACGGTGTGGTGAAGGCAGCCAGCCAGGGCAGCAGGAACTCTCCCTCTAAGGGTCTCATCCAGAAAGCACAGGGCAAGGTAAGTTCAGGGGTACATGCTCACACCTCTGTACCATGTGACCTTACAGACGCATTTCCAACTTCCTGTCTGTGTCTCTACTTCTTCATTAGAGTAAAGAGGACTACAATGCCGTGTGGCAGTCTCTGCAGAGCTCCGGTCCTCCACAAAAGCCTCCTGCCCACTGGCACAGTAATGTAAGTGTGTGTTGGGTCAGCTGTGTGTCAGGGACTGTAACCAATGAAAGGTTAGCTCCAGGTAGCAGGTCAACAGTGGATGTGACTGTGTGTTGTTTCCAACTGTAGGACGGACCTTCCCAACAGGGCGGGAACCAGCACCTCAACAAACCTGTGAGTACACACCTGCGCACACACCTGCGCACACACACACACACACACACAACCCCAACATGACACAGACTTCATGTTTATGTGTTTATATACTTCAATGTTGTATTTATGAGCATGTGCGTACTCTGCAGAACCCAGCTGGAGGCATCAGACTGCTGAAGAAGAATGAAGAGCCTTTCCCCTCGCAGAACACAGCCGATAAGGTACACACACACACACACACACACACACACACACACTCTTTCATGTCAGTCTCAGGTTCTGTTCAGTCCACATTGTCTCCGTCTCTTCACATCTTTCTCTCACTTCAGGCGACGACTGAGTTCGAGGACCTGATAGCCAGTCTCAAGATCTCCAAAGGTAGCCAGCAGACGCCACCCCCTCCTGCTCCTCCCACCAGCCAATCAGATGGCCCATTGTCTCCGCAGTCCTTCGCCATGGTTAGTGTCGCAGTCGTCTTGACATTTGTACAAGTATTCATATTGTGCTTCCGAGCGCAGTCATTGTGTTGATGTGTGTCTCTGTAGAAAGGAACCCTGGTGCTGAAGGAGATGCTAAAGATTGACGGCACTGGAACAGGAAGTCCTTCTTCCCAGGAGACGAGTGGCGCCTCCGGTGGCCAGCAGCACAACAGGAGAAGATCGTCCAAGAAACTCGGTATGTGACCGATTACAGAGAGAGAGAGCGGTTTTACAAATGGAGGAAGAGAACTTCATCCTTTCATTTGTCTCTCCAGCAGCCAACATGAACGCCTCCCACAGTGACATGCCTGTGTCGGCTCCTCCCACCTCAGCCAACCTGTCCAACGCCGTGCTGAACAGCAAGGTGTCAGAGCTGGCCTGCGTGTGTGTGGGCTTAGGGATGGCTCCACCCGAGTTCAGCTACATCGGCAACAGACAGGTGACCGCACGTGAAGAGTGTTTCTATACATTTTTTGACTGCACTGTCGCACAACGTCTAAAAGTGTGTATGTGTGTCTCTGCAGGGAGTCGTGGTGTGTCAGGTGAAGCTGTCCAATGGGCTGATGGTTCACGGCCCGCAGTGCCAATCAGAAAATGATGCCAAGGAGAAAGCGGCCTTCTTTGCCCTCCAAAGACTGGTAACACACACACACACACACACACACACACACACACACACACACACACACACAGTGTTTACATGAATGTGCTCATGGGCTGTGGAAGTCATCTTACTGTTAGATCCCATCGGGCACGGCTGTGACGGGCCTGCTCATGGCTGACAATGAGTAGACAACGATGGTCGAATCACAACAGCTTCTCTCTGCTCTGCTCCATGGAGGATACACAGCCGTCCTTTGCTTGACA
Organism: Nibea albiflora; assembly: GCA_014281875.1. NCBI lineage: Eukaryota > Metazoa > Chordata > Actinopteri > Sciaenidae > Nibea > Nibea albiflora. The sequence continues at coordinate 6,171,962 of CM024798.1, read as the reverse complement.
GACGCTGTGTTAAGCAGCACAGAGCAGATCGAGCTGGCCTGAAGTGCATGCACGGAAACAACACAGAGAATCCAGCTGATTTTCAAAATAAAACACTGTGCAGACTTCGTGCACGTATGAATAGCCGAAAGGGAAAAGAGGGCAAACTATGTAGCCTTTTTATTCACGGTAGAAGCACATAAATCAAGGAAAAATGACCAAATCTGAGCAAGTTAACAAAGTCTGGCGAGTTCTTGATGGGATATGAAGCCAAAGGGAGAACAGACCACAGCAGTGCTGCAGCCGTGACGTCACAGCCATTCCTGGTGTCCAGGGCTTATTCTAATAACATGCAGTCTGTGATAAAGTTTTGATCTGAATCATTTGATTATTTGGTTTGAACAAATATATGGCATACTTTAGAAAAGAGACGGAAGACAAAAACTCAAAAATCATCCGTGGTTAACAAAAGATGTTTTCGTTCCATCTTATTAATCGCAGCTATCGACCTTCTATTTGTTCATGAAACCATCATGAAGCTCAGGGCGGAGGTTTACGTTCAGTCACAGATCCATGAGTTTCCTGGAAGTTTGGTTAGACTCTGACTTGTCTGACTCGTCACTTCACTTTCAATAATGTCTTGAAACATGTCGAGTGTCCAGCTAAAGCTTCTGTGTGTGTGTGTCCTGTCCTGTAGAACTCAGTGGGATCAGGCTTCCCCCTCGCACCTCCTATGTACCCAGGAGTGGGTCAGATAAGACCCCCACCCATGGGCCCCATGGCGTCTGTCTTTAACCAACAAGGTCAGTGCTCCCTGCTGTCAAAACTCCTTCGTCTCATTTTGTTTGTCTCTTCCTCCTTTTGTTTTTTTCGCTCCGACGTCATGTGATACAGATCGTCTCGGCATGAATAATAAATTCATTTTATTTCATGTGCTGGTGTCTCTTATTCTTTCCAGGTGGTCTGCTGTTACCTCCCCAGGGTTACGGCCCGGCCCCTCTCTGGGGGATGACATTGCCTCCTCACCACCACCAAAACCACCCATTCTACGGAGCCGCGGGAACCTTCCCTGGCGCGGCCCGCCACCAGCCCGCAGCAGCAGCTCCGCCCATTGGCTCACACAACCAGTTCATCCCGCTGCAGGTAGACTTGAGTCTGAGCTGTCTTCTTGTGCTTTTTCCACGTGTGCTGCTACAGTCATGGTGACCCAGCTCTCTCCTAACCCTGACAGGTGACAAAGAAGCGAGTCTCGGCCAACAAGAAGAACCAGGACACTCGGGAGTTTTACAGCGCTGCCCAGACTGTTGCCAGAAACCAGTCGCAGAAAGCCCAGAACCAGTCCTCTGGCCAAACGCATGCTCAGAGCGGTAAAGCGGACCAGCCACACCAACACACCACCAACAGCAACCCCTCTTCAACCAGCCCTGGACTAGCGGACGGCATTTCCACGACGATGGCAGCCCCCCACACGCCTCCTCGACAAAGCATGCCAGCAACGGGCCACACCCCTGGCTCCGCCTCCAAGAGGAAGCACAGGAAGCTGGCCGTCAACTTCGAGGCGGCTAAAGTGTCTGAGTGACGAGCTGTTGTATGCGTGTGTGTGTTTATGCATGTGTGTGTGTGTCGGGTATGTGTGTGTCTTCTTTCACTGTGCTGTCTGACTTTAACGCCCCCTCACTCTGTTGTGGAACGTCGTTCCCAGTGTGGTGAACGGGATAGAAGAGCAGGGTGCATTCTGGGATGTGGCTATAGCTCTTTTTTTTTTCTTCTTCTTCTTCTTCTTTCCTTAAAGACGCACATTCACTCCGCTCATCTCTGTTCAGTTAAACTGCATCAAACTGCTTGTAGCATATTCGAGTACGAGGAAAGGAGGGAGTCGGCCGAGGCTTGCTCAAATGTGATCGGAGCACACTGTTGAGCTGTATCGTGGTCACATGGTGTGGAGAGTCTTTGTTAAACCTCATCGGTCAGGTTTGAATCGTGGTTCTCAGGGACGTGCAGCCATGAGAAAAGTGCAGCGTGAAGTACAGCTAGATGAATGCTAACAGTGTGATGGGAGGTGTTGGCCTCGTTTTGTTTGTTTTGTTTTGGGGAGGGGGGTGGGGGGTTTCTGGTGTATTAATATTATTATTATTATTATTAATATACAGTCCTTCTATCAGGACAGTTAGTATGAAATGTCTGAGCTTTGTCAGGTTTGGATCAGCGGTGTTAATCAGGCCAACAGTGATTCATGTTTCTCGTGTTTATATTTAACGACACCGCCAAAGTAAAGAATGAAGGCACACATAGAATTATGACAAGTCACACACACACACACACACACACACACACAACACACACACACACACACACACACACACACACACACACACACCACACACACACACACACACACACCACTCTGAGCTGTTTAACACCAGCACATTACCAGAGTCAAACAGTGTCCACATTTGTCCGTTTTTATTCTTCTAACCGGACCTCACAGCTGTACATTTGTGAACCTGTACACTGCCAGAATCCCGAAGCAGCTGGATCACACCGAGTCCATCTTCCAGTTTTTAACCAAGCAGCTCCGGCTCAGTGTGGCTGCTTTTACACAGGTACAATAACACAAAAGAGAAAAAAAACTCTCTTTATTTCTATATTTTTTGCTTCCTCTGATGGATTTGCTGAGATCACACGTTATAACGATGTATCTTGAATTGGAAACCAACAATTAGGTTTTTAATAATTATGTGAAGATTTGTGACAGACGACTGATGTCACATACAGTATCATTTCTCTTGTTTTAACGTGCCTCTTGGTGTTTTAGTTCTCATTGACCACACTGACAACTTCATCAATTGTTGTCATCAGTCATCTGAATTTTTGTATCTGTGTAAATGCAGCAGAGCAGAGTTGTGACGTCATGGAGGAGCACTGATCCTTGTCCTGGTCAGTGTTTTTCTAAAGCGGTTTGATGGTTTTATTGGCTTTATTGTACACACACCTGAACTTCCTTACACAAACGTACACACACACACACACAGATAAAGTCTCTCCATTTTAAAGATTTCTTTTTCAATCTATGGATTTTATGGATTCCCTTTTTATAGTCAGTCTTTGGTCTTTTGTAAGCGGTCTGAATAATTCTTGTTTCAATAATGTTTGGTGGAGCTACAGAGGTGGAACAGCTGTAGCAACTAGTGAAGTGAATTTACTTTGTCCTTGTTTTGTGGGACAGTGCGTACAGTATGTTTTTGGTGCGTTTGTTTTAAGTCTCATGTCCTCAACGCCGATCCTGTGACTCCGGTCTTGACGGCTCTGGTGCAATAAGGGACGTTTTAAAACATTTCAGAAATGAAGCACACCTGTTGTGTACCTATTGTTGCTTGTTTTTGTTTTTTTTCTTTCTTTTTTTTTGGAACTGTAACAAAATGGAGACTTTTGGAGAATGAAGAGATATTGATTGATTCGGGAATGTGCTGTACATATCCATTTAATTAAAGTGAATCTTTTGTTACCATGTGGCTGCTGCTTTTTTATTTTACAGGTCCTGTGTCCGCACACCACAGATCCTCGTCAAAGGAGTCCATGTTTTTACAGTAGCCCTGAATGGACACACTAAACTCTGGCTCCAGCACCGCTACATGTCACTAAATCACATCGGTCTTGAAGTCGGTATGTTTTGGGACTTTTTACCTTCATATGACACCATAGACAGATTACAGCAGGAAAAAAATGGATCTGAAAAGACTTGATATTTGAAGTTGGTAGAAATACGTGAATGATATGTATGAATAACAAACACTGTCCCGGTGTCTTTAAGGTTAAAAAGTGTTCAAACAAAAAGCAAATCAAATCAGCTTTAACTTAACTCCATACACTGACCAGGAAGTCTTGTGTTTTAAAAAAAAATAAGATAAATATGTAAATAAAAACTGGCTTTTAAATCCCGACCATGCACCTGCTGGATGAAGAAACAACAAAATCTGGTTGAATTCAAAAAGAATAAAACGTGCGCTCTGTCCAGTAGCCTGACCTGGTCTGGTTGGTTTTAGATCATAGGGAGTTTATCTTTGCAACTTGCTCCAGTCAGTAGGAGGCAGAAATTGAAATGAGTAACGGCCAAAGGAGGTGCAGATTTTTGGAATGACCACACTGATGAATTTGCTAGAATGTAAGTTCATGAGATGGGACAATGAAAGAGGCACCACATTAAAAAAAAAAACAAAATAAGACATTTATTCAGTGAGCACCAGTCAGTCAGTACAAACAGTAACAGAATCAGACATCAGGAAGACTAAACTCTTCAAACATTGTGTGCCTTTCAGTCGAGCCTATCTCATCTTTACATGTCAATCAACGCTCGGTGAGAGAAAATCATTTAGTGTGCGTCATACAAAATCTACCTCTACAGAGTAAAAAACAAACACGCGTATATATGTACATGTTCCAACTTCACCAAAAGTGAACTCGCTAGATTTCTCACACGTTGTGTCCTGCTACTGTATACATGGATGAAAGTCACTAACACTGAAGCTGATGTTAATGTGGACGCTAGTTCAGATCACTTCAATGTGAGCAGCAGGACTAAAGTTCAGCAGAAAAAAATGACATTATCCTGATTTAGACGATTTTATATCTTTATTACGGTATTAATGTTTGCCAATTAATAATGCGTTAAACTAGTACTTAAGTGTGTGTGTGTACTGCTGTCTTTTATGACTAATCTCTGTTAATATGTGAATGTTTGTGATCTTAGTGGTAACGTTTTTTGGGGCGGGGGTCAATTTCAACCAGTTTTTGTCTTTTCAGTTCATACATGATGCTGTGATTTACATACAGTGTATTTACATGTAAAATGTGACGTGTGTGAACACCCGTCAGAGATCAGTGTTTTCACATGTTCACACTTGTGCTCATACGTCTGAGGTGTTTCTTATTGTCAACAAGTCCAATAAAAAAAATACTGTGTGTGTGCACGTGTGTGTGAGTGTCACAGTCTAGTAGATCTTCCTCTATGACCGCCATTGAAAATCGTTGATTCATGAACACACACACGCACTGAAATGTCCTGCTGCCTCAAATACTCTCTAGAGCACCGTTTTGTGTATTAATCCACCACTGAAAATAGTCCCCAACAGATACACAGTTTCCACTTGTTTGAGAGACATTTGATGAAAACTAGTGAGCAGCTGAACACTTTTTAATGGTTTATATCTGTGACATGTTAAACACGCTGTTAAAGTGTGAAGAGATGCACTAACACACGGTTAGTTTTGATTGTGTTTCATGGCAGTTTGTTGACAATAACCGAAACGTAGAAAGTCAGCAGCCTCGTCCGTTATCCCGAATGAGTCACATCTGATGATTTCTTTCTCACATAAGCTGCAGTGTGATATAGATATATATAACATATAACAACACTTGGTTCTAAACTACAACACTGTCATGTTCAGAAGTGAGACTAAAACGATGTGATGAAGACTACAGCACCTTGTTTCCCCGCAGAGGAAACTCAACAGGTTTTTATAAGAGATGTTTGGTGAGTTTCCTTCAGTTCATACTTCATATTTCACGTCACAGCTAACCATGTTTGTGTATTCGGTACATTTTTTTACTGTTCTGAACAGCCAATGGTTTGGCACCGCAGTGAACATCAAGTCGACAGAATATTGTTGTGAGGTAATGTTGACACGCTGAGCTGTCACCATGCAACAGAAACATGAGAGTGAAACATGGAACCAGAGGCTGCACGAAGTGAAGGAACGTCTAACAGGTGAAGGATCAAACACTGCTGCGGTCTGTACCCCTGAACACACGCTGTCACGTGGTGTCACATGTTCATCGTGAACATACATAATGTAGACTGTGTGGCAACATCATCAAGTGTTGGAACCAAACAAAGTGAAACTCAAACGTGTGTGTGTTGTGCTGTGCATTTGTCTGTGCTGCTTCTTGCGTGTGTGTGTTACCTGTATGTATGAACACAAGTGCCTTTTGTGTGCGTGTGTGTGTGTGTGTGTGTGCATTGTCTCTTCTACACAGCGATGTCATGTACTGTATGTGCCTGCATGTGTTTCCCATTTAAATGTGTGTCTCATGTTCTACTCTGCTCTCTCAGCATGCCTGCATGTGTGTGTGTGTGTGTGTGTGTGTGTGTGTGTGTGTGTATGTTTCCTCCTCAGGTCCTCCTCAGGTGTGTGCTCCCCACATATGTGTTCTCTATGCACAGCACTATGTAGTGGTTGGAGCACGAGCGGGTGTGTTGTCCCAGCAGTCGTCCCGTCTGCAGCAGCGCAGCCTGTCCCGTCACCGCCATGTCGGCCGTCCTCCACGCCTCGCAGTAGTTCGTCGTCAGACGGATGCCCACGGCACTGGAGCCGTGCCACACCATCTTCTCTGGCCTAAGGGGGGGCAGCGAAACAAACACAAGTCTTGTAACTGGGTGTGGTGAAAACCTGACAAACACTGTACAAAGAGGCGCTCTGCTGACACCATCACAAGTCTTTTCTGTTCATCCTCCTGACCTTTTGTCTGCAGGATTTCTGAACAGTCTTCCTGAGATCAACAACACACTGAGCTTTAATCACTCGCTCAATCAAAGAATCAGGAATGCCCGGCTATCTCTCTTCTAGCAACTCTTCCTGTAATGTCTGTTCCTCAAAACAACGAACACGACAGTCTGAAAAGTTCCCTCACACAACACACACACACGCTCACCATGCTGAGTCAGTCATCACATCACGTCCGTCAAAGGAGTAGATGGGTGTGGACGGGTCGAAAGTGCCTCCGTTCCCAGAGAAAATGGACATCCAGCTGTTGAACAACACCTCGCCCTGAGTGGAGAGAAGAGAGCTGAATCAAGCATGTGGCGACAGCTGAGTGGAACTTTAACCCAGGAACACGTAGTGTTTTAAGCCCAAGTGATGAAAGCCCCATCGAAAGATGCAGAAAAATGTTCTGCTCACCCTGAGATTAACCACGGGCATGTCGTTGCGGTCCACCTTCCTCACGATAGTTGCCAGGTCCTGGAGATGTGAGGATAGGAAGGCCCTGTATGTGGCTGTGAGCCCCATGGAGCGAGCCTGCTGGTAGCACTGGAAGTCTGCCCCCCGGATGCCCCGCATGTCCCCTTTCAGCGGAGCGTTCAGTGCTACCAGATGGAGCTGGAGACAAACACGACAGATCAGATACAGTGGGCCGGAGTTAGACTGGTGCTGGGTCAACTCATTTAGCCGCCTGGTGCTTGTAACAAACATATCATACACAAATTGACAAGTTGTTGTGTTGTTGTTCCACCACGAGCCTCCAGAACAGCTTCAAATGTTCTTCATGTGTGTTGAACTCTACTGGAGGGATGAACCATGTTCTTCCAAAACATGTTCTCTCACTTGGTGTTTTGATGATGATGAAGCAGTCTGAGGCTTTGCTCCAAAATCATAATGTCTTATAAAAACCACAAAAACATCCAAATAATCCCAAGAACCTTTTCAGTGTCCAATAGGACCTCCCAAAGAATGTTTTCAACATTTTAACAACTAGAATCCCCAAAACTCCAACATTATGGCCACTAACACCTCCTAAAGGAACCCCAGAGCCATATCAGTGACCACAGCAACCTCTTAAAAGACCAGTGGAACCTTCAAAATGGCCTTCATAACTTTTAGAGTACTACAGAACCTCCTCAATGACCAATAGAACCTCTTAAAAGATATCTTGAATATCATCAGCTACAAAAGGGATCACAAGAAGGAACCTCTTAAAAACCCTAGAACCTTCTTTAGGTCCTCAGAATAATGTATGCACGTGTGTGTAAAACCCAACATAAAGTGTGTGAGCAAAGCTTGACTCCTTCTTTGATCCATCCCATGTGTCTAAACGGTATGTGTTTGTTGGTATATGTAAAGGTGTGTTTGTTATGCTCACCCCAGGTACAGCGTTGAAGGTCTGTGGTAGAACATTGTAGCTGGGCTGATATCCCCGATTGCCCTCTTGAAGCTCCTGTTCAACAAACACATGAATGAGCATGTTGAGTTCTGAATGAGAGGGTGTTTTTAAAGATCACAGCTGAACCTGGTCTTATCAGATTTGGTATTGTGTGTTAATCTTCTCGTCGGTGTGCGAGAACCTGGCTGTGGGCCCTGTGTGGTCTGCTCCATGGTCCAGGTCTGCTGAGGGCCTGAGCCGCCTGCTGAGGTGGAAGGTCCACTTTGGATCAACTCTCCGAGCTGAAAGAGAGACACACACACACACAGAACAAGGTTAAGAGCTTTGAACCAGAGTTGAGTGTGGTACTTCTTGTGTCCACACACACAAAACACACCTGGATGTTGCGCCAGCCATTGCGTGTTCTGATGTACAGCTCTCCTCCCTTCTCAGACACGTAGACTAGGGTTCCTTCTGCAGCCCGGTGACTCTCTCTGTTCATAGCATGGACTGTCTTATAGGTGGTCACCTGAACACATGCAAAACACAGCATGATGCCGAGCCTTCAGTCTGATGCAGAACCTTCAGGATACTCAGACAAGGTATTTGTTATTTATTATAGTTATATGTGTTATTAAGATAAATCATGTAAGTATAAAGCAGCCAAAAGGATTCAAGAAACTTTTAAAGGCAGGGGTGAAGTGTGGCTGGCTCAGTAGGAGATACCTTACCAGGTTTGCATATCCTGCAGCTCCTGGTGGGCCGGGAGGACCAGGAGGTCCGGGGATATTGACAGCTGATGACGACACATCAGAAATGAACAGATACAAGTCAGTTAGAAACATACCTAAACATGATGTCTGTAACTTTTATGGCCTTCACACACATACCCGATCCATATGGCGGTGCAGGTCCCGGGGGTCCAGCAGGGCCAGGTGGCCCTCGAGGACCAGGACGTCCATACCCAGGGGCTCCAGGTTGACCCGGAGCACCAACAGGTCCTTGAGGACCCACGATGGACTCACCTTTTGGACCCTGCAGGATTACATGAACAGCAGTGTTTCAACTAAAGATGATTGATTTCAAATGGATAATCATTATTATTATTAAACTCACTAAAAATTATTAGAACTCACCACAAGTCCTGACCTCCCAGGCAGTCCTGGAGCACCAGGCAGTCCACTGTCTCCCTTCTCTCCCTTTTGGCCTTGGTATCCCTGATCACCTCTAGCACCCTGAGAGATCAACAAAAAGATCAACCACATGCTGGGAAGGAAAGGAAGGGAAGACCAGGAGTGTGAATAAATGAATCAAAACAACATGCTGAACGACACTAAAACGTTGTGTTGAGCTGAGGGGAAGTGGTCATAACTCCGAATCCTTTGTTGATGTCAGTGTGTGATTTTATCTGGACTTTAGACTTCAACCACATCGATCAGTACTCACCACGATTCCATCTGGAAACACGGGTGCTGAGAAAGAAAAAGTTCCTGCGGTCAAACAACATGTTTTTTTTTCTCTGTTGAAATCGAATAGTGTTAGAGGAAGTCAGTTGTCATAAAGGTCCTACCGGGTGTGCCTGGATCTCCAGGTTCTCCCACATCTCCTTTGTCTCCTTTATGTCCTCCTGTCAATAGGTCCTACACATACAAACACACACACATTACATGGATGCCAGCATGTTTGTGATCTCAGAGAAAAAATGGACAGATGCCGACTGCTGAAAACACGGACTGAATTATTCAAGGCAAACATGTTAAGAACATGTTAAAAAAAAAAAAAAGACACAGATGTCAAGAGTTAAATGAGCTCAGCAGAAACACATGTTTAAGCACATACGTCTGGACTGTCAGGGTTAAATACAACATGTTACACAGCTGACAAACTTAAACTGGTTTTAAGGGGAGAATGTTTTGACCACACATTAATCACACCTATTGTGGGGACCTTATCAAATCACAGATTTGCATGGAACTGATGTGTGCGTAGTATGAGGACAACTGTCAGGGCATCCAAATAGTCATAATACATATTCCTGACTTTGAGTTTCGATAATTAGGTCGGCAGTAAAAGATATGATGCTCTCGTGTACATTTGACCATCGCAGTGTCCTTCATGTTCATACATGTATGGAGGAGCCCTTCACCACACCCAAAACCTAAACAATGACATTTGAAGACACGCGGAGCCAAATTCCAATCAAAATGTTTTCAACAAGTCTTCGTGACAAGGTTGTAAAACAATTCTCTTTCAAGTATTGCCACAAATGAATTGAATTTGCACAGTTTAGATAAGAATGTGTATAATCTTTCCACTAGTTTGCTTGATTGGAATTCAGCCGAGTAGAAACATCACCAGAGGCCACAGGAGAACAAACCCAGAGACCCAGCACCACAAGACAGACAGTACATCTCTGGAACCATTTACATCTACATCTGCCTGTCCTGCATTCAACATGTAAGTGGAGTACAAAAGTAATAGCATCCAAGTATACTTAAAGGAACAATATGTCAGATATTTACTGTATTAAATCATAAAATGACCATGCTATGCTATCAGATATTAAGGAAACATATTCAACTAAGATACACACTTCTGAAATATGAGGAGTGGCCAAGCAGCTGTAATTTTTTCAATGATTTGTTCATGAAGGTTCAGTTTCTTCAATCTGACAACCTGTGGGACCAAGTACCAAGTCTGGGAAGGCAGGCCTGGGGAGAGATGACTCTCCAATATTTAGAATTTAGACTGCACTGCCAATTTATACCACTAGATGTCAGTGTTACACATTGTTCATTTAAAGTATCATGCAAAATAACATACTGTATATTATATTACTGGATTGTAATTACTGATAGGTTTGGAAGCCCTGAGCAGTCATGCATTCATTATTTTATTTCCTCCATTTTCCTGTGATAACGAGTTAATTTCTATTGTTGAGAGATCTCCAGTTATTTATGCCGTTATTTTGAAATAACAAATGTTTTTATCCCGAAATAACAGGACAATTTTCTTGAGATCTTGAGATAACAAGATTTTGTTTTCTCAAGATGACACCATAATTAATAGAAGATCTCGGGAAAACAAAAGAATAGTCTACTATATTAAATCATTGCAGGAAACATCATTCAGTGCAGCAATGTCAAGAGGGGTATGAGTATATATCGATCAGCGAGTCACATCCAGTCAGAATCAGGTCAGCATGGCATGGTCACGTGTTGAAATCTCAGGCCACATTTGATTCACTATTTTGAGATCTTGAATTAATCATGTCATATCTCGGGAAAACAAAGTCTTATTATCTCAAGAGCTTGGGAAAATTATCCTATTATCTCTGGATAAGAACATTTGTTATTTAGAGCTAATGCCATAAATAACTTGAGATCTTGAGAAAACAAATAAAATGAAATCATTATCATGAGAAAACAGAGGAAATAAAATGTATGATATATATAAAATAACCGCTTAGGGCTTCTGTAGGTAGGCTCATTTCATGACTTCTATCTCTTTATATCAAATTTCATTTGTTTATTATATTTTGTAAAGTAGAACATAAAGCAGCATAAACCAATAACGTACAAGTACCTCAAGTTCTGTACTTAGGTTCTAATGAATGGCGTCTGTTTAAGTATTCCAAATAGTATAGTATGGTATGGTATGGTATGATATGGAATGGTATGGTATAGTATAGTATAGTATAGTATAGTATAGTATAGTATAGTATAGTATAGTATAGTATAATGAATAAATATAGACTAATGTTTTAAGGATATATGTATTATATTCCTGTTTTGAACTGCTTGAACTGAAGCCTGACTGATGTACTGATAGTACTGTACTGATGTACAGACAGTAGGAGGATGAGTATCAGCAATGGTTTGCCAGTACGGACAGACGGGACAAGCAGCGTTCAGGCTCAGACCCTCTTTAACACCTGCCGTTAGCATTCATCAAAACATCACGGCGCAAGTGAAGATCTGATCAGCCACGTCACATTGACAGGTGGATGATCTGTCTAGAGTGAATTTTGGTGATGGTGTGGATCCAACCACACCATACAGTATGTGTCAGGTAAGATAATGAAGTACAATGTGGACACCAGAGGAATGTAATTGCCAGATCAAGTGAGGCCACATACATGTAGGAGAGCCAAGAGGGAGGACAGGAGAAGAGGGGAGGTAAAGGAGACAGGGGGAGACACATGGAGTGCTGTTTGTAGCCCAGACCAGAGAGCTGCCATGCTGCTACACCACACACCAACAGAACCACCGGATGGTCTGATTTCAAACTGAAACAGAACAATCAGGTGGTCCAACTAAGACTTACTAGTCCCCTCTTGCAGTGCGGTCTGGGGCGCACTGGAAACACTGTCTTTAAAATTCAGAAAAGAACATCATCATCATCATCATCATCATCATCATCCCAGTCCACCAACTGAAATAAGATAATATTAGATAAGAACAGATAAAACATTAGATCATTTAAAAAGAAACTTACTCCTTTCAGTCCCAGAATTCTTCCTGGAAGTCCAGGTGGACCTGGAGGACCTGGAGGTCCCTGAGAGACGCAAAGAGAATCTGTTTAGTTCAATACAGTGACCATGTACATTGTCCAGCTCCTCCAAATCAATAATTTGATATATTGTGTATCAGAGGCATATTTACATCATCAGTGCATCTAAACATGAGCTGAATATAACTCGTAATGCTAAAATAGATTATTGATCAGCGCTTTAACAACATCCTTCCTCTCCTTTTCCTCTTACCGGTAGGCCGACAGAGTCTCCTTTGTCACCTTTCCTTCCAGGTACCCCAGGTCGTCCCTGCAGAAAACAAAGAAAGTGTTCACAGTGAGCTGCTGCCTGGGTTTTCTGGGGTGTGTTCACATAAAGATGGATCAGTGCTGTTCGTATTAGTCACTGTTCTGACATAATTTGGTCCATGAACTAACTGCTGAACCTGACGTTAAGTATTGAATAACATTCAATATTGAACAACATTCTTCGTCACACACTTAAACATGACAACTAAATGTTCATTTCCTGACAGCAAACAGATACTCACTGAGCGACCGGGGAAGCCGTATTCTCCTTTTTGTCCAGTTGGTCCGATTGGGCCCTGAAATAAGCAGAAATAATATAAGTACAAAGAGATTTGTGTATACATAGCTCGTCCATTTGTAGATGTACATGTTTTGGTTTAATTCAACTCACCATGAGTCCGAGAGGTCCAGGGAACCCTCGGTCACCCTACGACATAACAAAGTAGTGATATTTACATTGACGACAGTAATAAACACGGCTTCAGATTGTTTCTCGGGCTGGAGGATTCAATCCTTTATAATTGAGGGATTCTTCACATCTTCACTAGATGTATGAAGGTAGATTATGTTGGACAGCATGACGTAATGTTGACCTTGACTTCTGCATGGCAGGAGGACTAGCAGTAGTTTGTAATATTTCACTTTAGCTGCGGAATTTGGTAGAAGACAACCATGTGAACGCTAACATGACTTCACTGCCGATGCATCAACACCAGTAGCCAGAAATATTTCGTTTTTTGCCATATCTAAAACCTCTGATGTGAGTCTGTAGGACACACATGACCACACGTTGATATATAGATAGACCTTATTATGGTCCTCAGCTGTGTACCTGTGGTCTTGGGGAGTGTAGCATGGAGGATAACAATGACTGGTCACACAATACTGCTGCTGAACACTGGTGCATCAGAATTAGTTACCGAAGAAGGTAAGGGGTCATTTGTCTTGTACCTTGATGCCTTTGGGGCCCTGTGGGCCTCTTGGTGCTGATAGGATGGATCCATCAGCAGCAATGGTCACCCCTGGCTCTCCCTTCTCTCCCTGTTAGTACAAAGAACAAATGTTCGTTTTGTTTATAGACATGCCGTGATATTTCTTATCAACGCATTTAGCCATCATTGTGGGGTGTAGTCCTCACCTTGATCCCTGTTGGCCCCTGCTTCCCTGTAGGGCCTGTGTCTCCCTTTGGTCCCCTGGGGCCCTGGGGAGGGATAGAAAGGTAGTGAGGATGATAGCAGTTTAAAAATAAAGCTTTATAAAAAAAAAAAAACTACACTAAATATAAAATATTTTTATGGTATGGCAGGTCTAAAAACCACCATCTGTGCCTGTACCTACCCGGTTTAGCCCAAAGATAGCAAAAACAACATTGGAAAAAGATGGTTTATATTGATATTGATATAATTGTTCATAAATTTCATACATGCACTCACATCAATGCATATACGTGCACATATTTATCGGAATTCAGGCAACAGGTGATATAAATGCTGAAAAATGCTCTTACGGGAAATCCAGCTCTGCCAGGCAAACCTTCAGGGCCCTGCAACATGCAGACACGATACACACACACACACACACACACACACACACATGCATGTAAACACAGATCCGAGCAGAAGCGTTACGACTCTGTTAACGATCTTTTTTGCTCATGCTCATTCGCAGCAGCACCAAACACGTGCAGGCCAAGCACAAAAAAGTGATGATGCAACAGTAGAGCATATTGCAGTAGTAGTAATACAAGGGTTATATTCCTGTATTGTAGGTTAATCTTTTGGTACTACGCACCCTCGGCCCTGGTGGTCCTCTGATCCCTGTGAGGTTGAACAAACTGTCTGTAACGTTGAGGAGCAGCTGCACACAGAAGATGTGATGGATAAGTTTTCAGACATCATTAAATAAACATAAAAGATAATCAAAGCTTTGGCCTGCAGGTTTAAACAATGTGTGTTCACATGCAGTCCATGTAATCAGTTCTGTATTTTGAGCATTAATCACAGACTGGGAGATGTTCCTTTGTGTGTGCATGTGTGTGGAAGCCAACGTACATCCTGCAGATTAATCATAGATCCAGGAGGCCCAGGAGGCCCAGGTGGTCCTGGGATACTGAGTCCATCAACGCCTCGATCACCCTTCAGATCACAAAGCAGAGAATTCATTGTAAAAATGTAAACAAAAAGAAGACCGTACTGCTGAAGACGGCAGCCAACAGGATCCTGAACTGGATGATCCATCCAGGAAGGTTTCAGAGAAGTTTACTTAAACGTGCAAATGCTGATTTTCTGGTCAACTGGGAGCAGTAGTGGAAACAATATTAACATATCATCATATTTTCTAATCATCATATAATATCATCAAACAGCTGTTATTTCTGCAGCCAGCAGAAAGACTGAGCGCAGCTGCAGATTCAATGGATAATTCATCACGACGAGCTGCTTCTTGGACAATTAGCATTTATGTCATTCATAATACATTGTCATTACAAAAATATTTATTATAGCTGCTGAACATCCCAATATCAAACTATGCAGACGGCACTAGACCCTGTCAGTTATGACTGAATATCCTCTACCTTTGGTCCTGGACTGCCCTTTTCTCCTTTGGCACCCTGTTAGGAAATAGAAATAAAAATCAATTCATTCTATTTGACATATTATCACACATCTGACATTCACCTGTTCAAAGATAGTGATTTACAAATGAATGGATCTCTACAGTTTCGCAATGTAACATATCTGACAAGGTGAGCTCATAACTACCAGACTAACCAGCTAGTGACCTACTACTAGCACTTTTCCTAACTGATTAGCACTCATGCTAACTGATTCTGAATGCAAATGTGATAATTAGGCTTACTGCTGTGCATGTTGTATTACTTTTTCAGTTTCTGTTAATTGCTTATCGTTATCAGTATTGTGAGTAGTCGGAACATTGGCAGCTGGCAATGTTTTTATGTTTGATTGAACAAAAATGAAATTGATGTTTAGAAATCGTCAAATCATAAAACATCTAATTTTTCAAGATGTAACTAACTGACAGAATTACAGAATTTAAAATGATGCTCCCCATCACTGCCTAACACTGAAAAAGTGTTTCCATGACTATGACTCATTTCACTGCTACTATGACCACAATCACTGACTATGTGCACAGATAAACTGTCTTTCATATAATATAGTTTATTATGAACATTTGGTCAATATGAACACCCTGCTACTTACCCTGGCACCTGGTAGTCCAGCAAGACCCTGAAGACCCTCTGGTCCTGGGTCCCCTGGCTCACCCTGCAATGTTTAACCAAGTTAACATAAGATGACGTCTTTCTTAGTCATTTTTAACTCTAAATATTTGATTCTTTCATGAATATACAGTGAATTCTGACAAAAACAGATCATAGATTGCGTACTATAAAGAAATGTAGAGCACAATTACCTTGACTGAGAGTCCTGGAGCACCCAAGGCTCCATCGTCACCCTGGAGAACACATGAGAAAATAACAGGTATGTAAAGGTATCCTCTGTCCCAGACGGGTCATACAGACTGCTGATTAGCTTAAATGTAGAATCCTTACCTTAGGTCCCTGTGGGCCAGGTAGACCAGGGGGACCCTGGAACAACCAAAGCAGAAAACCCTTATTGTATATGAAACAAAGCACATACAGTCTACATAAAAACATGCAGTCTGGTACTGACTCGGGGGCCTCTGACTCCAGCTCCAATCAGCATGTCGCTCTTCCCAGAACCCTCCAGGTCCTGAAATTACAAACACAGTCTGATGACGTTCCCTTGACTGAAGGTCAGAAGAAGACTAGTGTAGTGAGAATGATGATGTAGATAAGGTCACCTCTACGAAGAACTTGGTTCCTGGAGGCCCAGGAGGTCCAGGGGGTCCTGGGGGACCTGCTGGGCCTCTCTTGCCCGGTGGACCAATAGGCCCTGCTAGCCCTGAAGACCCTGTTGTACCCACAGACCCACATTCACCCTGCCGAGATAAAGGGACGCTGCCTCGTTAACATAGACATATCCAAACTGAAAACAGTCTGTGACTAAAATAGAGATATAAACCACCACGTGGTGTGCAGGAGATTGTTCTGGATTACTCTACGTATGTCCAGTAGTATATTACCTTTGGTCCAATTGGCCCAGGTAAGCCTTGGTCACCCTATGGATGTAAAGAAGGAGAGAAAGAGGAGTATTACTCTGGAATGAACTCTTTATGATGGTGAAAACAACATCTCAACATCCGCTGTTCATTGTTCATTGAGGACATTGTGAATTCATGGCTGAATTGCTGCAAAGAAACCATGACCGAGGGAGACCAACATGGAGTCCAGATTTGAGATTTTTGGTTCTAACTGTCATGTCTTTGTGACATGCAAAAAAGGTGAAAGGATATCTACATGTGTGCGTCCCACCATGAAGCACTGACGAGGTGTGTTGGTGCTGGGGTTCTTTGCTGGTGACACTGTTGACTGATGATTTATTCCATATTTATGGTGCACATAACCAGCATGGCTATCATAGAATTCTGCAGAAACATGTTTTATTTTATTTTGCTTTGTTTAAACTTGTCTTTTTTCTTATATATATATATATATATATATAAAAAGAACCAACCATTGAATCAGAAGGTGTGTGCAAATTTCTACTGCTAACTATAAGATCATGAATAGAGACAATCCATGCATAATGGGACATAGAACATTATCACAAAGCTTGTCTTTTGGCTTAGTACAGTGGTGCCCATATGTGGTAACTGAGGAACTGTCCAACAAACTGAAACATAGTCAAAACAGAGTAGAATCACTTTGTTTCTGATATCAGCAGCTCAGCCCTGAACCGCAACATGTCCCACTGAGTCCAGGACACAGTCTACCTTGATGGGCATACCTTTAGTCCTGAAGCTCCTGGAACACCTGGAGCCCCATCCTTTCCTGCTGGACCCTGGACAAGGTATAGGTAGACAAAATAGTCACAAAGAATATGCCTTAACAGTGTACAACAACAGCAATATGATGCTAAGCTTTTTGCCGACCCTTCAGCCATTCAAGCAGGGACCAACAAAATATAAAAGGTGACAGTCAGTCACATTAGTCCTGTTTCCTTAAGTGATAAGATCATTCATGCCACCATTTTTTGGAGTAACCCCAGTGCATCATGCTCACACTTTCACATATTGGAAATGAATCTAAATGCACCTCTTGTTCAGCTCCTTGGGCTTGTGCATGGAGAGCGCTCTGACCCTGTATTGTCATTCAGATGAAGTGTAGCATGAAGCAGTGGAGTCATCTTTTCTCATCACTTAACAGGAAAGTTGAAGTTCAGCATATTCCTTGTGTAAGTAAGCAGCATCAGAGCAAAGTATAGCAATGTTTCTGACGACAGAGAGTACCAGAGGCCTGTACCATGGCACACTGATTCAATGGCTGCTGACACACGAATCATTAGATTACTGAGTGGATTTTTTACAGCATTAATTAATTCCTAATATTTAGGACAGTGACATCGGTCACTGCCTGTCTGTCCTGTCTGTTCTGTGATATTCCTCAGACAACTCAGAATAGAAATCTCAACCATCTCTAGATCTGGACTTGTCTGGGCACTTTTACACAAGCCAGACGATTATGTAAATATCTGGCTACCGTTCAGTTTTAGTTTCACTGCTGGTAAGGAACTTGTAATGATGTTGTTAGCTGTGAGACAGCCTGTAGGAACCTTGTAGTCTTGGACACGGAGGTTGTCCTGGGATCATTTTTAGACGTTCACATCAGTATGCCTTG
The DNA here is from genome assembly GCA_014281875.1 of Nibea albiflora. Taxonomy (NCBI): domain Eukaryota; kingdom Metazoa; phylum Chordata; class Actinopteri; family Sciaenidae; genus Nibea; species Nibea albiflora. The sequence goes on along the minus strand of CM024798.1, from coordinate 6,153,466 downwards.
GTACTTTCCAGAAATATACAAAAAGGAAATAATAAAACTGATCTGTGAAAAGGCAGATTGGCTCCTTCACCATGTTGCATGAAGAAAGCAGCTGAGGTTATATGGCAGGTTGGAGGTCAGCTCCCTTCAGTTCATTCACGTTATTATGAAAAGTGAAACGTTGTCCTTCGACATTTGGAAGTAAATGAACCAAACGGCAGCAGGTCATAAAGTAAGAAAGCCACACACACAGATACACACATACACATGCACACACACACACTCAGAGCCAGGTAAGAACTGCTGACAACATGGTTTGAGATCATGTGCAATCAATAACCTGAGCAATGGGGCAGACAGAGAGCTAAAGCTGGTCTTCATCACATTTTAATGAGGTAATTTAAATATATAATGAGGTCATTTGAATATATAAAAGACTGTGATATGTGAAATTAATGTTGCCTCCTCAGTGCTCAGGATTTTGATTGTCATTCTGCCTTTTAGACTATGATCATATACCTCGCCTGAACCCCAAGCAGACCCAAAGTCAAACCCAGAACCAGAGGCAAAACTGGATTCAAAATTGAACCCAGACCGGAAACCGGAGCCCAGGCCTGAGCTGAGGTCAGAGGACAACTCTGAGCTCAGACCTGAACCATCGGACCCAGAACCACTAAACCAATCCTCAAACATCTGAAACGGAGTGGAGAGCGGATCGAGGAGGAGGAAGAGGAGGAGGACGAAGAGGAGGAGGAGGGGGGTAAATAAAGATTGTGAGGAGATGATGAGGACAGAGGTGAAGGGAGGATAAAAGACAAATACACAAATATTGATCAGCACAACATGATTTAAGAGGACAGAAAGACAGACAGACAAGGACAACAAAGACAGCAACACCACAAAAGCATTCACACAAAAAGAAAGAAAACAGCTTTTATCGTATCATAACATCACTGCTCAATGAGACTTTATTCAAAATTCAACTGGACTAAATATGACACATGCAGACTTACTGCTGTGCTGACATGACATAAAAATATTTACCGGTCTGCTGGCTTTATTTACATTTTAACATTTAACTTTCTGAGAATCCCGTATGTTGCATAACTTACTGGTAGTCCAGGTTTGCCTGGGAGCCCATTTTGGCCAGGAACTCCGGGTGGTCCAGGATGCACTGGAGAGAGGCCTTCGGCTGTGTCAGATGATGACAGGTTGGGTCCAGGGGGACCTGGAGGTCCTGGAGGTCCCTGGTAGACCATGGAGGACCCTGATGGAAAGATGCTTCTTAATTCTTAGCTTTGCCTAAAATGAAAGTGTCTGGTCTGACTCTGTGGCCTTTCTCTTACCCTGATGAGTACAGTGTCACTGTCCAGGTCTTCAAACCCAGAACCCAGGGCATCAGCTCCATACTGTAACATAAGCACACACGCACAGAGATGACATCACTCAGCTACCAGCTAGGCTTGAACCTCAAACAAAAATACACATAGAACACCACATACTGATACTTACAGGTACGCTGCGTGATCTGGGGGGTCCAGGAGGCCCAGGTAGGCCAGGAGAGCCTGGTAAACCAACTCCTGGTTCTCCCTGTGGAGAGGGAAGGTAGGAGGAAAGTGAAATGAAGTGTAATACTTATTCTAATTTATTTATTGTAACCCTGTGTGCTTCACCTTCTCTCCTTTAGCTCCAGCTTCTCCATCTGAACCTGGAGATCCCTGAGGTCCTCTCTGACCCTGGACATGAAAACACACTTTAGCTATTTCATGTACACAGAAGACGTAAAGCACAGAAGAACAACTGAAGAGAAAGAGAACTCACCGGATCTCCCTTTTCACCTTTGGAGTCCCTATGAAGAGAGACAAGGATTTAGGATAATGCTGACCCTTCTGATTTATAAGACCATGACAACACACACACACACACACACACACACAAACCTGCTGTCCATCTTTCCCTGGCAGTCCTGGGAATCCAGTGGGTCCTGGTGGTCCCTGTGTCCCTCTTGTTCCAGGTCGAGTGGTGGGGCCTGGGGGACCTGGGGGACCAGGTGGGCCTCTGTCTCCACGATCTCCAGCCTCTCCTTTAAACCTGACCTGACCCTGGAGATTCAAATCACAATAAAAGATCCTTCCTGTGCGGAGCATTTAAAAGACAGTCAGAGCAGAGAAGTAAAGAGCACTTACATCCCCTGACCTCTCTCCTGGCTCCTCTGTCCTGTAGTGTGGACCTGTACACACAGCACATGACATCATTAACAGGTCTGACCAATCACAGTCTCATCAAGTAACAGTGTAATGCAGGAGACATGTAAGAGCAACCACAGAACCAAATGAAACTGGTTTGTGCTATAAGAAACCAGTTCCTTAGCTGCTCCTATCAGGATGAACTACATAACTCCAAACCACACAAGTAGACCAGACAGACAAACAATGAGGTTCATTCTGACCTCTGATCAGAGTTTCTTCACTGGCCTGTGTCGGTGTCTGGTGACCTGAGTACTCCTCGAGCTCCACCTCTGGAGCCTCAGTGGGTGGAGCCCTAACATGGAACACTGTCCTCCTCCTCAAAGAAACCAAAAGATGAGCAGTATCAGGGTCAGTAGTAGGACATTTAAAAGAATATCAGAAAAGAGAAAAGTCATCACATCCAGACAAAGGTTCATGGAAACAAGCATGCAAACAACATGACGTGGACAGAAAGTATCATCTAACATCTGCTAACAGCTAATCAGACAGTCAGTTTTAGACCAGCATATCCAATGTGTTGTTTCCTGTTGCTATTTGATGTGATGATCACCTGAGGGCACTTTTCGTCTCCACGTACTATCTCCAGCCAACCTACCTGTTTCCTCTCGTGAGTGTTCTTCATCACCTCCTCCTCTGTCTCTCTGTCATCCAGAGCATCGTCTCCACTGGTGTATCCTGACGCCTTCATGAAACATCACATCATTTTTATCACTCAGAGGTACGAAAGAACACATAAATCAAAAAGTAACAGAGAAACATTCAGCTGTAAATCCTGTTAGATTAATGATATCATGTGTGACATGATATCATATTATTTAATGTAATATTAATGTTATTAGTGACATCATGTATGAAGTACTTTCTGTTTCAGGAAAAAAAACAGTCAGATTATAGCCATTTATGGTGAGTGAAGTGATTTGACCACTAGGTGGTGCTGTTTATTCACTATATGTGTGGTTCTCACATAAGGATCGTCGTCTTCACACTGCTCCTGCTGCTGCTCTGGGATCATCTTTTATCACCAGCTGCTGGATGGAGCCCTGAGAGATAGACAAGCAGAGAGACGCACAGTCAATAAAGACTGGACAAACCTCCCACTGAACTCCTGCATGCAGCGCTGAATCAGGGCGCTACCTTCTGTTAAATATTCAAAAGTGCGCACTACATTTCTGGAATCACATCAAAAAGCCAACACAAAACCAAGAGTTAAATCCACAAAGGACTCCACTCTGTCTACTGGTCCAGAGGCTTGGCGGACCATCAACCACTCAGGGTTATTACACCAAGACCACCTCAGCACTCAGATCATTAGACCCAACCAAATTATGAAGAAATGTGAGGAAAAAAACCCCAGAGATTAGAGATGGAAGAATCCAACAACATACAGAAACATGTAAGTCCAGACTGAATCAATGGAAGTAGACCCACACAGACAGGTTGAGTTCATATTGTGACCAGGAAGCAGACAGAGCAGTTACAGTAACACCGTTCTAGTCTTCCGACCACTCAAAGCACTTTACAGTACATATCTCATTCACCCATTCACACACATTCATACACTGATGGCACTGGCTGCCATTCAAGGTGCCAACTGCTCATCAGTTTGAGGAGCAAGCCATTCACACACATTCACACACCGATGGCACAGCCTTCAGGAGCAATTTGGGGTTCAGTATCTTGCCCAGGGACACATCAACATGCAGACTGGAGGGACTGAACCGGGGATCGACTGCTGATGTGCTGATTGGTGGGTGACCCGCTCTACCTCCGAGCCTCAGCCGCCCCAACACTGGATAAAGCAGTTACCAGTCCAGTCTCCATGGCAACAACAAAAGTCTACCACTCTTACTCGTGAGTGTCACTAAAAACGAACAGACAGGAAGTAATCACACGAATAGTCTTTCCTCTGTAGTACATCATATCCTGTCACTGCGCAGCTCAAATGTGCTAATTGTTGAGTAAGGGTGTCAGAGGCATCAGCATGTAACCCCATGAACCAAAGCAAATTTTCTGTCTATATTTTCTGCTTGTTGTATGGGCAACATATTCAGAGAAAAACTACTTAATGTTGGGAAGTTTCCAGGAGGAGATGGACTGAAGGCAGACAACATGTCAGCTCTTAGACGTGCCAGAAGGCACACACACACACACACACACAAACACACAAACACACAGTGACAGTGACACAGACAGCCAGTCTCATTCTTTATCTGTTTCTTTTGCCCTTTTCAAAGAGAAGAACGCCTTGTTCTCTGAGGAGACACCCACAGACACACCTACCATACATTCAGAAGATTCCTTCACTTACCACAAACTTGTCGAGCCCCGTGTTTCCTGCATTAGATACAAAAATGCCTGAATTGTGTGAGAAGGTGAGTCTCTCTGGCCTCCGATGGAAAGTAATCCTCTCTGCTTCGCCGCAGTCCATGTAGAGACGGGCTTCATTGTGCTCCACCACCAGCTGAAATCATCATGGATTTATTTTGGAGGATTAGAGCTGATTTGTACATTTGTACACGTAGAAACATAAACATTTCCAAACTTTTCTTTTAGAAGCATAATATCTTGCAAGAAGCCAGGAGCATCTAAAACATTTACCCATAATTAGTTCTTTGATTCTTTGCTATTAGGGGTCACTGTTGGTAGTGCTGAAAGACCCATATTAATCGAATGGCCCCTCTGATGACTCACCGTGAATCGTGTCCACTGGTCGGTCATATCTGGGACACTGAAGGCAGCAGCTTTGTGACTATGGGAGGCCTGCTCTTTGTCAGTGTAGTACAGTAAGATGCTCTGGAGGCCACCACGAACTGGAGTTAGGGCCAAACCCAGCTCCACCACCTTCTGATGGGCATCTGTGATGGCAAACAGCACGCCCCCCCTCTGAGTGGTTGGACGCACCTGGAGTGAAGACAAGCCAGAAGACATCAGAGCTCAGTAAAGCCTTACAGACATACCAAAAGACATATGAATACAGTATAGTACACCTCAGAAGTTCGAGTACAAGTGGAACAGATATCATAGAATTAATAAACAGATGAAAGCCTTGCATTATGATCAAACCCCCACATGGTGGCAACATAACTTAACATGCTTAGTTGGAATCTAATTGAACAGTGCCTTCAGAAACAGCAGAAGGGTGAACATTACTGTGACGATGATGGCAAAGTCCCTGTAGAACGCTCCCGGCACAAAGGTCTTGGTGAGCCGGCCTATATTGGCTTCAGGCCCAAAGGTGTAGGCTGGAAAGCCTTCATAGCCGGGAGTGAAGGAGACGGAGGGAGGCAGGGGGACGCCGATGATCTCCGTCAGGTCCAGATGACCTCCAGGGCCTCGTTCTAACAAACAGAGACAACATTGGCATGTGAACATGGAAAAAAAGGTGGAGAAAGAAGACTATTGCCCAGGCAGAGCTTCATGGCATGAGGAGTCCAACTGACACCAGAAATTGGACTCAAACTTATTATTGTGTGTTTGCTTGTTATCTTCATCCTGTAAATGAGTTGCTCTCCACAGACTAAAATACCCATGACTGTTCTGCTTTTTTTCTCACAGCTTCCTGTGTTTGCTTCCTACATCAGAGGAAGGATGAGATGCCCCTGGATCATCTTGACATGGCTTTAATTTGACTTGAACTGATCCAGACTCTCTCTGCCCACGCCTCGCTGCTCTACCTCACATCGACATAATCCTCCCAAACAGAAATACACACACGCACACACACATAACGGCTAAAGGCAATTAGAGTATTTAGAGTATGTGAAGAGATGGCTTCACATTTCCATGATTCCCCCACGACGGAGCCCGTCTCCTGTGGCGACAAACTCTCACCTCAGCATTCCAGCTGGGCTCATCCCAAATCTCTGTCACGCACAGAGACATAGACACAGACACACACACACATATACACACAAATATAAATGCATACACATCAAAGACACATCCCACCCACGTGAACACACCCCAGACCAGACAGACCAACATCTGGGGGTCTCTAATTCATCAGCCTGACAAAGTGGAAACATGATTAGAGGGTTTTAGAGTGTGTGTGTGTGTGCTCACACCACTACAAGTGGAGTTCTGCACATTTACACATTTATTGTTGTGTTGCAAACACATATTCAAGATGTTCAAACACACACACACACACCTCCAGTCCAGATGTAAAGTCATTAGCGTTCTGCAATGACCGAATTCACAGTGTGTGTGGGTTAAATCTTACAGCTGAAAATAATAGCAAAATGTTACTGTCAGAATCTGGTCTGAGACTGAGATTTGGCAGCAGCGACCTGGTGATGTTCGTAGTTTGGTATAGTTTGGCTCTTACTACAGACAAGAATTCTCAAGGTCCATGTTGGACAAAAACAGACAGAGATCAAGTGTATGGGTATGTGAGAAAAACTAGAAATCTTTGTTTAAATTAGACTTAAATGAAAATAGCAGCAATACTTTAGACTTGTTTAAAGTTAAAATTAAACTTAAAATAAAAAAGAGAACAACTACTCAAAGTGTTTTACTAAGACTTGGAGACTCTTTTTGCCCATTTTTAGACTTTCTGGCTCACAGAAGCCATAAGTTGAGATTATCATAAATCATTGACTAAGGAAAGTTCAGTTTTCCATTAACCATTTGTTCAGCTTTACCAATATAATAAATGAAAAACCAATATAATAAATACATTTAAAATGTAAAAGTAGCCGCAGCTGAAATGGCAGTTAAGTTCCGGCAGTTCAATTCAAAGTGAAAGTCCAACATTTTACTCTGATAAAAGTACAAAGGTAGTCTTAGTAAAATATAACTATAATGCACCGGCTGAACTTTATGCATCTTGCTTGTACACTCATGTGAAATATGTGTGTAAACTGTGTAACTATAGTATCAAATAACTGTAGTGGAGTAGAACATACAACATTTCTTTGTGGCCGGTAAATGCCTCCAAACTGTGGAGAGGTACATGCACGCAGGCCTATGTGAGATGAACAATGACTGTGGCCACATTCACTTCGCATGACATCATGTGATATGGATTTCAGAGTTTGACATAATTTACACGGACACAAATGTCTACAGCCATTTATTTCTGATCATATATTAATTGCTAAATTGATTCAACCCTTCTTCAGCAGTCTGACACTCACCTAATCACTCTACATTTTTCCACTCTAACTCCGTCCTCCTGAACCTAATCCTCGTCATGTTGGCCACATGGACTCTTGATCAGCTTGTGTAGACTTATAAAACCAATATTAACACACACCCCCCTAGCGTTGCCACGTATAACCTTTTAAACCCACCGTAGCCCTGCTGTGCCATATAGAAAAGCTTCCTGCTGCTTAGGCCACTCTCCGACCCGCTTAGATTTAATGCAGAGCACATCAGTGTGCAACTGTGTCACATGCCAGCACGCCACACAAATAATAACTAGGACCTCTGTTCTAATTCAGGAGATGTGATGGGAGAACATTTAGATATCAGATATGATTAACCATTGACCGATTGAACCAATGACAGGAAATTGTAGGTTAGTATTAATTAAACAGATTCATTAATTTACCATGTGTAAACCATAGATGTGTAACCTGATTAAGCTCTGTGGAGGGTTTTAGTGTCTTTTAGCTCATTGTTTTGGTTTTGCAGCCCAGAACGTTTGTGTGTTGGTTTACTCTCATCAACCTTGGTTCCAGCAGCAGCAGCAGCAGTCAGTAGTTTTGAATGGAAAAATAAAAGCTCTGAGAACCACTGTGCACCTGCCCAGCACTAAACTTCCATCAGACTGCAGTTTGCCAACAAGTTAGCTTAATATTGACCCAGAGTCCCTAGAATGAGCTCTGGGCAAAATGGCACGACCACCATGAAATAACTTGTTTCGCTAACAGAATGTCCTTAATTTGGTCCAATAATGGAAAGTCTGGAAAAACCACATGATCACAAATCATTTTATCCCCACTCAAGTCAGTGAAGGGCTAAAGGGGAGGCTTGACTATTCAGAGTCTTCTAGTGTGCTTGCTATATGGGCCACACAATGTGGAAGCATATGTGGAAGATTTGGGTCATTTTGTGGCTTTTTTTACTTCATGCCACACCAAGTAGCTCCTGATGAACAGAATGTCTTATACAGCCATGATATTAACCTTACACAGTGTTAATATGTCAATCCTCGTGTTTATAACTTGTTTCTTCTGCCCTGAGTGGTTTAGTGGATTAAGGAGATTTTTTTCATGAACTAGCCTTTGCATGGACAGATTATTTGATCGTATTGTGAGAGATCCAGTTTGTTCCAAGCCTGGGAGATGATGAACAAGATGCGAAATAAGAAAAAAATGTCTATTTCTTCTGCCCTCATCGTCTTTTACATCTAAAAACAAGGCCAACATTGTCTTGCCACTACCACTTACCACTACAGAAATCTAACCTCTCAGAGATCTCTCAACAAACTCACCACTCTTCCAGTGTTTCAGTGGTTTATATTGGATGTTGGCTTTGCTGCTTCCACCTGCACTCTCCTCTGGAGGCAATGTCCCAGGTTCTGCAGTGCTGTCACCAATAACTGACGCTCCTGGGCTGGGAGTAGGGGTCAGCACATATCCCATTTTCTGAGAACTGTCCTCCAGAGATTTCTCTGCCACACCGTTCTCTGTTACCACCCACTCTGTTGTCCCCGGGGTGTCAGAAGGGCCCAGGGGGGTGATGGTTGGAGAAGTGACGGAGAGAGGAGAAGAGCTGGTGGTAGTTTTAGGGTTCGCCCAGATTAAACTCCACCACTGGGCTTGGACAGGAGATGAGAGGGGGAGGAGGAGGAAGAGAGCAAGAGCGAGGCGAAGGGCTCCCATCTTCTTTCTTTGTCTAGCATGAATGTGCAAACAGGTCGATTCTGTTCACTGCCGCTACAAAAATTGCACACATGCAAGCGGGCAAACCACGATTTCCAGCTGTGAAAGGATGCACATGCAAAGTCCCACAGAGCATGTGAGAGTAAATAATCCAAGAAATCCAGTGGCACAACTCTGTAGCTCTCTCTCCGTTCTTTTCTTTTCGTCTCCTCTCTCGTTATGTCCTCTTTTCTCCATCCGTCTCTGTCTCTTGCACTGTTTCTAACTCCCTGACATCTCTCTTTTTCTCCTCTCCCTCCCCTCCTCTCTCCCTGTGTAATTACAAACACCCCCTCCTCCTCCTACTCCAGCGTGCTACAACTCAGCACACTTGATTTTCTCTCCTTTTTTTTCTCTCAGACAGGAAGATTAGAGAGTTAGTTAGTTCACTGCCCCCCCCTACTCCTCCTCCCCCTTTCCTCTCTGCCCTCTCCTCCCGTCTGTGTGTGTGTGTGTTCTCTGGGTCATATTTGTGGTGTCTTGGTACACCCCTCACACAGATGGAGGCGCATCATTCACAACGCCGCAGGTGCTGTTGTCCATCATCTTCGCATCTACTGATGAGTCCACGAAACCTTGTTTCCTTTATTAAAATTCTTCCCTCATGTCCTTTGGGAAATAAAAACATTTTTCAGCTACACTGGATCATTCTCAATAATATGAGAGACCCATAAAAACCTGAGAGTCTGACATTTGTCTCAACCAAATAACTGCACAGCGACTAGAGGTTGGAGATAATGCTTAACATGCCTAATAAACTATTGATTTACTACTCTGATATTTTACTAATTTCAATGAACCAAAAGGGAGAAAATATATTGGTCTGAAATATATTTAGAATGTGTTACGAGGACATGCTGTACTTTAATTCAACCTCGTGTCCTTTTTACATGCTTGTCTTTATCTCTCACAATCCCATTCCCTTTTTTTCCACATGCATATCATGCATTACGTGTTTTCCCATAGCATGCATGGCATGCGCATGGAAAAGCATGTGTATTTATTTAAGAGTTTTTAGCTCCCCTTTATTATCTGTTATAAAAGTATAAAATCAAATAGGCAACTCCACTGTGGTTCACACATTTAGTCAAGAAGCTAACTACCAATTCGCTGACCTACTGAGAATCACAAACCACAGCAACAATTCTAACTACCTCTAACATCAGTATGATTATGCCCAAGCTGTGGTTCGCTGATGTAATGTTCATCTCCATCAGCCCCAGAATAAGCCTACATTAAAATCTTTATCAAAAAAGTTAGATATCTCTCAACCAATCTGCTAACCAACCAAGCTGACCGAGATGAATCAAATTCAACTGAACAGAGTTGGAAGTGTTGGATACTTGAAACACTTTAATTCTACTTATATCAAAAATGACTTCATAGATACGTTGACTGGAAATGAAGATCAAAAATGACCAAAAAAAACAAACAAACAAACAAAAGGTTGAATGGAAGCATTTATAAAGTGTGCTGCAGCTCACTGATCAGGGAGAGAGGGATAGAGGCCCCATGTTGGTGATGACAAAGAGATGCTGTTCTGTATTGTGCTTCTCTAAATGTTTGGTGAGGTCCAGGATGAGGGTTGGAGTGCTGCTGAGGATCGCTGGGTGGAAGCATTTGGTCGGGGTGAGGTCACAGTATATTTTTTAAAGTTGCCCTTCAGGGATAATAAATGATCCTTGATCCAACTTCACTTATTGAGGAAAATTCATCCTCTGGGGCCTTTTTCTGGGGAACTTGTTCTGACGGCCCATTATTGTCAGAGAAATGTCTCATTGGACTGATTTGGCTGGGTTATGTTTGCCCTTTGCCCCTTTGTGATGGCAACAATAGTCAAGTGAACTTTGCAATCATGGTTACAATAATAAACACGTGGTTAACATTGTGTCAGTTTGGTGAGGTTTAGGCATCAAAACTACTTTGTGGTTAGTTATGTCCGTTATGTTACGTGTTAAGTGAGTTATTTTTGGAGCAATGGACTTTTGGTCCAATGGGTTTCACAGTACTGGGGTTTAGGAATAATGGGCTGTCATGGCAACAATGTCATGGTACCCACTCTCTTCCATTTAATGTTAAATTTACTGAGGTTAAGATGCAACCTAAACCCAATTCACGAAGCAAACCACAAGCAAGGGTTCATGGGTGTAAAAAGACACATGATAACGTGACGTTTGTTTGTCTTTTCTAGCATTAGGATTTAAACTTGATCCATCTGTTTTCATGGATCTTTTCTACTGTGCAGTGTGAATGGCAAACATTAGGAAAAAAATGCCTGACTCTATGAATCTTAATTCACATGATAATGGATGAACACCGTACATCAATTCACAGTTTTCCTTTGCCTATTTTCTGAAAATTCACTTCCGTTTTGGTTACATTTTGATGGAAACCTGGCAACTGTTGTTGGACTTCAAGGTTTTAGTTCAATTCTTTACCCTTCAGGGTCGAGATGTTTCAGTTGGGGGTTACATCAAGCAGAGATTCAGCTGTAGAAAACAATAGTACAATAGTCACAATAGTCAATAGTCTTTTGACTTGCCAAAGTAAGAAAGGCAGAGGTTTTACTAAAAACCTTAACGATGGCTCTCTTCTATTCAAGTGTCCCAATAAACTCTGAGCTAGCATGAACAATACCAGGACACCAGTGCTTGCTGGTTACACGGCCTGATTGAGAATTATCAGGACATAGATTTTTTTTTTTTTTTTTCACGGCATGTGCGTTGCCTTTCCACTCTTTATTTTTACTTCCTGCAGTGGCCTCCCCTCCATTGTTCGCTCTCCAACCTGCCGGACCTGCAGGTTGCTGGGTGTAGGTGCAATCTTGATAAACTTGTTCAGACCCTCGGAGACACATGGTCAGAACACACTAACGCATAAACAGTTGTGGGAGGACAAGGGTGGGTGATCTCAAATGGAGCAGATGATAGGTTTAAGACTTAAAGAGAGGGTGAGGGAGGAAACCCCCCAGGGGGAGAAGCTTGATTAGTCATGGATTAGCCAGAGTTATGGGGGTGTGGAATGGGATGGGGTGAGGATGGGTTAAAGGGGGTCAGGAAGAGAGATGGGATGGGGTGTGTGTGTTGCCATACTGACAAACACACAGCATTCCACATATGTATACTGTATAATTATAGCCTCAACCTCCTACCAACCACAGACTCTTCTCTGGGCCAAGCTGAGCTGATCTGGTGGGTCATTTCTGAATATAGTGATAACATTTCTATCCAAAGACAATATATATATCCTTTTTAGCCACTTGGTGGCAGCAGAGCTGTAAATTTAACATTGTCATATTATCACCTTGCTGGACACACAGTTGTCCATTAGCACCTTAGTGCAGATACTGGAGAAACACTGATTTGGAGTTTCTGGACACAAAGAGTACATCCTATATCTACCTTCGTTTTAGCTCTGTTTTGGCCTGCAACAAATAGTCTGTCTTTCCAGCAGCTCAATGATCCTTTATGTTAGTTCCTTGGTATTTCTGTCAAATAGCATTCATACGATTCATCAGAATGCTTTTGTTTTGTTTATTTCTGAAAATAGGATCTGCAATGTAGACCAGAACAGACAAACTAAACACTGGCTCTAGATAGTGACCTTTATGTTTTTCATGTATTTTGCGGCTACTGCTTCTACTTTACACTTGAAAGGACTATTCAGTTGGTTGCAATCTGAAGCCTGACCACTAGATGTCACAAAATTCTGCAGACTGGACTGACCAACAGTGCTTACTTGGAAAATGTCTACAGTTGTGCTTAAAAATTGTACTAAATAAAAACTAATTTTTCGAATTTTGTTCCACAAGGTAAAAATTCAAATTCAGGTCTCACAAATCTACATCATCACTGTCAAATTTATCAGGAATGTCTGGACATGAGGCTGCTGTCAGAAAAATAGGTCGAGGTTACTGAGCCGTTACCTTCAGAAGTCTCATTTGAGGGGAGGGGTCATTAACATGGCGTCTATCAGGAATTACGATGTCAGAGAACAAAAAAGAAAGTAGTCACTTTCATGTGCAATAGCTGGAGAGAAAAGCTGACACATTCTTATGAGTATTTTCAGACCCTTTCTTTTTCTAAACATGGTGACCCCATTTAGGGCCTCTGGATTCCAGAAAGAGTAACCCCTTCACCCTTCACCTCACACTCACTTCCCACTCTACCTAGCAACCGCCACAACAATAAGCCATAATTGGTTTACTGTCAAAGCCTATCGCACAGAGATCCTATGAATTTATTCACATAAATAATCATTTAAGGGCATCAGAAGATGAGCAAACACACGGAACAGTACATGCGTGTCCATATGCCGTTAATTAGGCTATATGAATTCTTCATTCGTTTTAGCTTTGGACTCTGTGATATCATTAATATTGAGTGAAGTGCAATTATATTTAGTTTGAATGCTAATTAATTAGCCTTTAAAATGAATGTTATACATGTGCACCTTTAATCAGAAGTAATATGCATTTATAATCATCTTATTACTGTCAGTAACTTTAAAAGCAGCACAGATGAGGATGGACATGAAAACACTCACTGCACGTTGCACTACACACACACACACACACACTGTGGCACCACCTTGTGGTCATTTATGGTAATGCACTCAGACTCATTAAGAGAAAATTTAAATTCAGTCATGTAACCCAAACAGACACGCGAAGAGTATAAACAGGATGTGCACATCATGTCCGTTTCTACGTCAGTGAAGTGAAAACATTCAGCCAGCAGACTATTAAGTTTTTCATTTGAGGAACTCCAACTTATAATGAGCTCTAAACAAGTTATTCCCACGTACGTGTGCCTTGGGCAGATCAAAGTGTTTGTTTAGTTATGTCAGCATATTTGTGTTAAGGAGGAAAATAAATGGGATTACACATTGGTGGGAGGCAATGAACATTAATTATATTCCTGGCCCAATAATTTCTAAAGTAGCAGCCTGATAGTATAGATCTTGAAACACCTTAACACCACATGCTGAGGCTGAGAGTGCCTGACTACTTTAAGAAGAGAGGGAGGAGAGGTCAGACAGACAAATGATGGATGGTATGAATGCAAACTTCACCAAACCTATTAAAAATGAAAAATAAACCTAGAAATGTACGGGAACACTGTCTAGAGCTGTGCGCATGCCAGACAAGAATGACCTCACTTGTTTAAAATCCTCCACGCTAGATTAAAAGGCCAGGTTAAAGGGTAGATCTGCAGAAAAAGTCAAATAAACTACGGCAGATAAAAGAAACAACGGCTAACCGGTCTGTATAACTGAATCTCTTAATGTTTTTCCTGTTTCCGTGAGGTTTTAGGCCCTACGTGTGTGTTTGAGTGTACAAGTTGGTCCATCATTCTGCCAATTAGAGCGAAAGAGGTTTTGGCTCACTGGCCAGTGCTTTTGTGCCAGAACAACACAAGAACTCATTTATTTATGAGGCTCTACAGATGCTAACAATCTTTTTTAAAAAGAAATATATGGCCTTTTTCCTCATTTTTAAACAAATGTCTCCAATAACTAAATGCATGTTCGGCTAAACTCGAACCAACCACAGAATTTACTCTTTTCTTTCTTTTTAGAGATTCCGTCAAACAAGCAACAAGTTCTAGTTCACTCAAAGAGGCTTTTTGTTGTTTTTCCTTTGTGCATGTGCGTGTGACTGTGCCAGGTATTTAGATTTGATTGACGCATCCTCTTGACCAACCCTAAAGCAGAAATAAGGGTGGGCGGGCTGCAAAGGTCAACAGAGAGGACCTGTTCTCAGGTATACCACACATGCACATTTAGGGCACACTCACGCACACTGTAGAGCCACCAGGCAAGTGATCAATGAAGCCTGTGTTGCAAAGCTGTTTTTCTCATGACCCCTCCCTCCCTCCCTCCCTCTCTCCTTTTCCTCCCCCGCGCCCCCCTCCCGCTCTTCCTTTGACGTGTTTTCATTTCATATTTCTAGGCCATGTTCGGAGCACTTTTATAAGCTCTTATTGAAAAGAGGAGCTAAGAAAAGATGTTCAGCCAATGAAGCATATTCTCATCATGTGGAGTGTTGAGTCAGTGTCCACATTTAGTGTAGTTGAGCCTATAAAGGCACTATTATGAGATGATATCAGTAACATGACTGATAAAGACATCGTGGTTGCTGATTGTTGCTTTTAAAAACAAACTGCTTGAGGAAAATGTTGCGGATGTGGCCTGTGAGTGATGCCCAAAGGAGTAAATGAAAGACTGGAGAAAAAAGAAAAGAAATAAACATTCCTGAACTTGTCCAGTAACAAAACAAGGAAGGAGGAAGACATGAGCAACCCAAATCTGAGGAGAGCGTGGATGTACGAACAAGAAAAATCACTGGATAACTGATTCATATCTGATGTCAGTTTGTACCAATTTGACACATTAAAGTTAAAATATGGACATGGACAGTTTTCCAAACTTGTAATTAACAGCCACGTCAGTGAGGGGCAGCAGAACTTTCTTGCTGAGGTTCAGGGATGAGATGGACGGGTCTGTCTGATCTTTGTGTTGAGGATGGAGACAGAAACATGCCTGTCATTTTTTAGAGATGATGTTTGACGAACACAGTGACACACTGCAGGAACTACCTGCAGGACAGCAGACCAGCGAGGCGTTATGCTGAGCTACAATCTGTGTCCATCTCTTCTGAGGAAACACAAGACATAAACACATAAACCATGGAAAAAAGTAGTAAACAAGTATCATCGAGAAATATTCCTATTACAATGTGACAAATGAATCTCAAAGATGGGAAAAGAGGGGGAGGACGGGCAGAGGAAGTGAAAAGAAGAAGCAGACGGAGACAGGACAAGAATAGAAAAGAGAAAAGATAAGAAGAAGAGAAAAGAAAAGAGGAGAGAAGTCAGAGAGGTCATCAGAAGGAGAGTCTGACCCCAGGGTGGGATTAACCAAGACAACTGACCTGTGACATGCCCACACACACACACACACACAAACACACACACCAAAACCTTGATGGTATTTCTCTACAGAGGAAAGGTGTGCATGTGTGCGTGTGTGTGTGTGTTTCTGACTTATCCACACATTTCTGAATGTGTTTCTGTGTGTGTGTGCGTGCGTGTATGTGTGTAAGTTTACTGTATGTTACAGGGTGCTGAATGACAGTGGATGTCACACAGTGTGAAGCAGCCACGGACTCACTGCTGGCAGACAGGATGCCGTCGTAGAATGAACAGTTCAACATGCTGCCTTCAACACACTTTCCCGTTTATCATGATGTTTAAATGAATTCCAGACCTGCATTCTTTTGATTAAACCTGCATCATTAACATTGAGATAATTACATTAGAGAAGTCACAAGGCTGACATAACAGCCTCTGACAGACAAGTCAGAAATGTAGTCTAAACTTTGTTGATCTGATCTCTGGTTAGAGGACGGACGGACGACGAGCAAAACGTCACCTTATGAAGTTGTTATAGTGAACACTGCAGACAGCAAACAGTTGCTCATAGCTGCTAAATGCTCCACTATGTTCAAAAGCTCATTGTGTCAGTGTGGTGCTGGACTGTGAGGGACACGAAGTCATTAAAATATGAATACAAATATAGCTTACTATACATTTAAATAGCATAAAAAGTAAGCCAAATGTCACAAAAAAATAATCATTTAAAATATGAAATAAAGGTAAGTTAGTCTTAACGTCATGTGATCACAGCACGCGCACTCTGGGACGACAGCTGATTGGTTTAATGGTTTACAAGCTGCCTGCCGATCCACAGGTTATTAAGACAATAACCAATTGAATCAGGGAGTGCTCCAGATGAACTTCTGACTTCTTCACACACACACACACACACACACACACACACGCTCAATGCCACACTGTAAGGCCTACAACATATTTCGCACAAAAGAGTTCCTTGTGTGGAGTTGTCAGGAGGTCAGAGGTGGACATCTGCAGAGAGACAGTTTCCATTACATCAAGTGTCACCCACCCCATCCCGCACCCCCCTACCCCCACCAACCACTGACCCTAACCCCCTACCAGCCCCCTGCTATGATCTCACTTCACCCCTGAAATACACAATCGCACAGACAGACAGGTCACAGACCCCCCTCCCTCTCTAAACACATTTCCTATTACATTAATCTAATGCGTATGTGATAAATCTTTACCACACTCATTTTTATAATTAATATAATGTTATTAGTTAGATCTATGTCTAATTGTGTTATTTTACACAGCTGATCTGCATCAAACCAACCAAATGAATCAATTGATTAATTTCAACAAAACAGATACGTCGTATCATAGATACGAGCTGCTGTTTACGACTATTTACATCCGCTTATGTCCTGATTATGCATGTATAAGGCATTGAGTGTGTGTACGCGGGTGTGTGTGTGTGTGTGGTGTTTGCTCAGCTGCGAGTGTTGTTCTCAGAGCAAACAACCTCTCGCAGCTTCTCACATGGGCTCATCTCCTCCTCCAATACGAATGTTAATGAAGCCCCGCGAAGCACAGTGATGGGAACTCTTTTACACATGTGACCCTGTAGGAAGTGTCTAGCACTGTCGTTGTGTAAGGTGTGATTCACACACACATGCACGTAAACACACACACACACCATTCTTCACGGCACTGAAAGAGGTTCTGGACAGTCCTGCAGATCGATGATGCGCTCCTTGTATTTTTGGAACTCTCCACATTACGTATAGTGACAAACATCCGATGCGAACTGCTCGGAATGAAAGGCAACCTTCAGAAAAATGTGACAGGAAAATATTATCTCATGTTGGCTCCACAGTCCCTCTGGCAGAGCACCATCTATTGACTTCCGCCCACTGAAACCACATCACAAGATTCACTATTGTTCAAAGTGCAGAAGTAAACTGCTGCGCAGCGCAGTATT
Source organism: Nibea albiflora (assembly GCA_014281875.1). Classification (NCBI taxonomy): domain Eukaryota; kingdom Metazoa; phylum Chordata; class Actinopteri; family Sciaenidae; genus Nibea; species Nibea albiflora. The sequence goes on along the minus strand of CM024798.1, from coordinate 6,135,483 downwards.
TTCCTGTCTGCTGACACTTTCTTATATTTACAATAGCAGTCAACACTGGACTGAGGTATAAAACTATTAACTCAGACTATTCCCACCTTTTAAATGCAGATGAAACCTGCGATCTACGATCTACAGCAGTGTTTCTCCCTGTGTGCCACCTCAGAAAATCTTAGCATCTGCAAGAAACACCATTATGACCACCATCAAAATGCTGCAGCGTAGGCCGGCCCTGTTCAGCTGGAGACCGTTCACGTAACAGGCAGGTTTAGTCCTAATAAGAAGATGATTTATTATTGACTGTTGTTGAATCCTGAACAAAACTGATTCAAGCTTATTTGGTGCAAAAGAGGTTGTACTGATCCACACATGATCTTCTTAGTCTTTCCAATTTGTAGCCACAATAGCAGAAGAACCTCCACTTTCTGACTTGCATGAGTGTGAGTATGCAGCAGGCTGATATTGAAACAAAGGACATGTATAGTATAATATGGTTTGTAATAATTCTATTTACTTTTTAAATAGTATTTCAACTGCCAAACTCGTACCAAAGTAGCATGCCAGCTCCCTGCAGGCTCTGACACAGGCTTGATACTTGAGTGCTTGTGCTGCACAATCCTGTTTATCTGAGTTTGACTAAAATCTTTCTAATTGCACATTTTCCCAGGTTTGATGATATAATGGACTCATTAGGAGCACCGAAAACCAGAACAGAGACTATGGAGCTGGCACTCAGCAGGGGCAGAGGCTAAGTGAAGGAGAAGAGATCTGAGCTGCGGGGTCTAATCCAAAAGGCAAATAATAAAATGGCAGCTGTGGCACAGAATGTCAAAACACAAAAACTGTGGAGGGCTTCCATCAAAATACATCTGGAGAAAGGACACCTAAACATGAATCAAGACTGTGTGCGCAAGGTTGGAATATTACTCCATAAAACTCGGACAGGACAGAGCAGGACCGCAGAGTGTGTTGTGATGATCTGAGCTGCTGAGCTGCAGTTCCGTGTTGAACACACAGATTTGTCCTTAAAGGGAGAGAGTGTTGCTGTGTGCTTGTGTTTGCGTAGTACTTCCATCTGCAAACAGCCAAATGGACATAATTTCAGTAGCCACAGACTCAAATATGCAAAGCATCCACACACACACCAAACACACACAGTAGAACAGTGTATTCTCCCTTTGCCTTAAAGAGTAAGCGGCTATTGAAGATGTCCTGAGAACAGGAACATGATGCTTTATGACTGATTGATCATTGATGACGTCGTGATGATCGAAGACGTCATAGGCAAAGAGATAAAGAGATGTGTTGTCAGTGAAACGGCGCGTTTGTGTTTTCGAGTGGTTTAAAAAAAAGTCCTCAATTCAACACCCTCACATCCATGAACATGCAGTTCCAGACCTGAGGGCCAGCATGACAATTCTGCCTGAGGATCTGAGCCTGCATCCTCATTCAACAACATGCTTCACAAAACTGACTGGTCAGCAGCGAAAAGAGGCTCCGATCATGAGGTGTGATGTGCGCGTGTCTTGACAGCGCATGTACAGGTTCTACCATGCAGTATCTTCACACGTGGAGCAGACAGTGACATGCATGTAAATATTTAAAACAACAGTCATAAAGTATGCTCATAAACAGTGTTAACTCTCTCCTCGAGCAAATCTTACATTCTCTCTCAGTAAAAAGACTTTCTTTGTACGTTTCTTGCCTCAAAGCACGGAACAGATGCACAATGATAATGATTCATGGTCAACTTTTTAAGCAGTAACCATGGAGACAGTGTACCCAAACAACAACAACAGAAAACCAGTGACATTTCCTTTCTCAAAGCTATTAGACCAACGGCTGTTTATCAATTTAATAAATGTTCCTGCTAACTTTTTCTCTCCCCGTTCTGAGTCTGTGCTCGGCCTCTGTTTCTCTGTGCTGTAATAAAAACTACATCATCTCAGTGAGCATCACATCATGGAAAACACAAGACCGTTTTCAACGGAAAGTCGTAAGACCCTTAAAGAAACACCCATTCTTATTATTTTCAACTTTCCACTGACAGATTTTTTCCCATTAGAAGCCCATAGAGCAGACCGTTACACACATACAGCAATGACACCTTTTTTTACAGTTGGCCCATTGTGCCCAACTGTGTTCAAATCAAAGTCACTGTGGCTGAATGAGCACATTCCAGACAGGACGCCGCTGAGCAGGGCGAGGTTCACCTCTCTTATATAGTGAAGACTGTTAGTAGAACTTCTTTCATACTGTCCTAAATCACTAAAAAAAAGCTTGGTGGGATTTTTATTCCATTAACATCAGAGACCAAATGAGGTCAGGAGTGAAGGCAGTTGATGATATGGAGGCGGGGGGTTGAAATTGTGGACCTCAACCATAATACATCCGAGATTGTCAACAGTGAAATAATGTGACTGGGTTTCACTGTACGGAGGAATGTCTCGTCCAAAACAGACTCCTACTGGGTTCACCTCACAATCATTTATATTGGCTAAACATGGAGGCTTTTCAGAGCAACTCAACCAACGGTAAATGGAAAGTGAAGGTTCCTTGAAGCAGGAGGAAGAATGCTTTTTGGGGAACACTGTGGAGTTTGGAGCATGGAAAACAGTGAGACAAAATTTCCTCGTTCAGGTGTGGTGAATCTGATTTGACAACGGGAATTTAAGGATTCAGTGTGTCCAAAATGGTGTGGAGACGTCTGAGGGAGTCCCTGCAACCTCGCTCATAGCAACTGTTGTGCCAGCACAGCCAGAGAGACAGGATTGCTTGTGGTTATGGAGAATAAAAGATGTTTACAGTAGCTATATTTGGGTTAGTAGTTGTAGATGAAGTTATCACACAACTGGTAATGTAAAGGTTGTTATAAACTTTGCTGAGCTGATTTGCTCTAAACATTGATGTAGCTCAACTCTCTACTCTTCAGGCTCAAGTGCTCGCACTGATATTCAAAGCTAGTTTCAGAAACTGAACATATGACTTACAAGTCACAAGGCCATGGGTCTTTACCCATGAGGCCTGTGGCAGTCCACAATGTGATGAGCTGTGTTCAGTGTGTGAAGAGTAAATAACTCTGATTTCCACAGCCTCCTGCAGAAACACTGGATTAACTTTTTTCTGACTTTCTGTAAATCTGTAACATTGTTTTGTCTAAACTCACCCACAAACCTACACATGCTGAGGTCAAACTGGGATGCGACATCAACATCCCAGTTCAAAGCGCAGTGAGAACACCATCTCAAACACACAAACAGAACATGAAACCCCCCTCACACCATTACCATACAAACTAAACTCTCCATTTCTCACCCCGGTGTAGCACTTGACTTCCAACTGCCTCATTGTACACACTCACGCACTCAGGATGTAAAGAGGGCAGAGGAAGCCCGGCCTGTTGCCAAACAAACAAACCATCTCTCTCCTGCAGAGCTGTAAGAGGAGTCTCACAGCAGGAAGGAGCCGAGTGAAAACCACAGCAGCTGACAGACGTGTGAAAATGGAAATGGAAGGCACTGATTACATTATCTGCCTCGTAATGGGCCTGCGAGGGAAGAGTGGATGACCCAGGTCCAGCCATTGTCATGACAGTCTGTTCACTGATTGGACATTTTAGCTTAGCTTGGCATCGTAATTCACTGTAACCTTTAGGTGCATCTTTTAAACGTTGCCCAGGTATCACAGCCTAACCTGAGCAGCTCTCAGCAGACCAAACACAAAACTAACCTCAAACCTGATAATCTATTACATTTTTACTACTCAACTTGTGTTTATAAGTCAAGATGACTGGTCTGTGTACATCACATTCCACTAAGTCAAATGGGCCCATTCATGCTGCATGTAATATTTTGTGTCTCTCAAAGTAGGATTTTCTCTATTTGACCAAGACCAAGAGGAAAAAGTCAACACATCCCTCCCTGATGCAACATGTGTAAGGAACAACACACTCATAAAAAATCCCCTTAGTTAGCAGTCAAACAATATGCAGATTACTGGTGGCAGATTTAACACAAAAATGATTGGAAATTTTTGACAAATGTGTCCAAGATTTCACATTGAGGCGAACAAAAACAGGCATCTCATTTTTAGCCGTTGACTGGTGATTCTGTTGCTAACAGATTAGCTAGCTGATTAGGGAAACTTAGTCTCCGTCTCTGGTTAATTTATTTACGAGTTACGAGTATTAAAAATGAGAACCTTGTCCTTGGAAGAAGCGCTGGCTTCTGGACTGTAAGCTAGTTACCCTGATATGTATAACATTTGAGCTTACGTTAAAGCCATGGTTGCAGTGTGAAAAACATAGGTGGGCCCACGTGTGGATGCAGTGTCAGACACTTCATTTTCTGAATTGTGGTGAATTTTCATGCGTCAATCTTTTAAATTGACTGTATGATGAACAAATGAACTGTAAATCAAAAACGTCAAGTCAGTCAGATTAAGGAAAAGTTACATTAGTGATTAAAGATTAAAACATCACATCATACACATGGGCAACATGTTTGCGCTGTCAAAATAAGAGCCTCTGCCGTTCAGACGTGGACGTCCCTCGCTAAATGTTTCTGTTGACAGAATATATTCATACTCTGCCACCCTCTGCCATTCAGATCAAACTTGAAATAGTCACTGATATTTTTAAAGACGTCATGCGAAATGTCAACGGAACATGTATCTGAATCTCTGTAACCAGGACAACAATGATGCTGACTGACAGACAACTTCCTGTTATTCTAGGTGTCCTTCTTTTTTACGAATTCTGATTTAATACATCTCAGATGTCATCTCACTCATGTGAATGTAATGTATACATTAGAGGAGGGATGAAAACAAAAAATACTGAACAGATCATGTCCTGTAAGGATTCAGTGTAAGGGGCATTTTATTTTAAATACCTTATTTAAAGCCCACAAATGAACTGATCATTCAATGTCTTATACTGATGGCATTTTTGGTTTTGGGCAGTATACTTAAACAAAGCACCCACCAAACTCAGTCAGTTGACTTAATGTTGTACATTATGCAAAGACTAAAGAATATTTTCTACCTTGAAGAAATGTAGCGATCCAGCAAACTTCACACACAATGAAACATGTATAGAAATACAACATGCATGGTTGGATGTGTCATTTTTACACGTCTGTTTAAAGAAAGCAACTTTGTAATCACTGACGTACATGATGAATACATATGTAGTCTAAAGTATTGTTAATGCTGTGCGGGCTTACTGTATATTTTATGATTTTCTATGACATAATACATACGCACTTACCCAAAATGTCTTCAAACCTCTCTCCTTGCATCGAGAATAGCGGCCATGAATGTGTTGTGTGTTTTGCCCAAGCCATCATGTGGGAATCTATAACATCTGGATCATTAGTTTGACTTAGTCTAATTAGTCTTTATACGCTCACAGTTAAGCCTTTAAATTTAAATGGAATCTGGTATTTACTGCCACAAGAGGTCACGTTAGAACTCCACTGAGCCCGAAGAGGATACATGGGGAGTCATTTTTGGTTACGATGTCATATTGGAGGCGATGTACAGACTCATCAAACCAAATGAGTAAAAATATACAAGAAGACAGAGAGTGAATCTGGCGGGATTAGTTGTGGCTATATCATCAACAGGAGGAAGAGCTCCATTCACTCCTTTAATAAGCATCAGTAGGTTTAATGCTAAACTGTTTTAGCCTGTACATTTATCCATCCCAGCTGTTTTAAGTCTTTACGGTCGCAGAATTCGGAAAGAGCTGCAGCAGAATGAATCTTACCTTCTATAACCTGCAGGGCAGTGGCCAGCCAGCACGGCAGGGCCAGGTACAGGGCAAGAGACCACCTGAGGAGACACATCAGTCACATCATGTTGTGAGGCTAAACACATAAAACAAGGAAACTGGATAAAATTGCACAAGGCTGATGTAAAAGAGCTTATGTTGTGAGTGAGATGTGCAGAGAAAAGTGCTGTTACTTCACACGTCTACTTTGACCTGAGGTGTAACTGAAGTGAAGATATAAAAAAACTAAAGGAAAGCGCATGAAAGTTCTCTCTGCTGTCTTTACGTGCAGAAAACATTGAGGGAACGTTTAGTTCTCTTACCCTTGAAACATTTCAGAGGCTGAATGAAGAAAAGTCCAGGTTTGGAAGTGAGCTCCAAGTGCATGTGTGTGATGAAATTCCAGCAAACTCCGTGGTCCCTCTGCCTCTCTGTACAGACCTGAAGCCACACTGCTGCTCTCTCTCTCTCCCTCTCTTTCCCTCTCTCTCCCTCTCTCTGTCTCTGTGTCTCTCTCCCTCTCTCGCTCAGTACAAAGCCTCTCTCAGTTCAGAGCTGTGTGACTCTCAGACCCACGGAGTTTGGAAATTTGACTCCTTTGAAGGAAAAACACCTCCCCCCCTTCCTCACTCAGTGGACCCTCTCTCTAACCTGTTGCTTGAGACAAGTTCCTTTTACTGCTATTATATTTAAAAAGATGACTGCTGTGTTATTATCTGTATGCATGCCACCTTGTGAACAGTGTCCCATGAATAAAGCAAAAAAAAAAAAAAAGTTCCTTACTAATATGTTCATGATGTTCCGCCTTGATGGATAAATCATGAAGGATAAATCAACTAACTTAAAGTTAAGGAATTAATCAAATCATTATATAACATGCAATTATAACTTATGACACTGCCTAGATTGTTACTATAAGTCCTTACTACAGTTGATTGTTGAGGCGTGTGTATAGGTGAGTATAGGTAGTCATTATGTGTTATACGCTCTAGTTCATAACTAATCAAGAGCATCCATAAGGCGCCTGAAGATCTATATATTTTTTTTATAACTGTAGCTATAGTGCATAAGAAAGCATTATGTGTGTTTATGACTGGTCATGATGATAGTTTAGTTCAAAAAGTGAACCCAAATGCAGACAGGTATGAGAACAAAAGGTAACTTTAATGACTTACTGAACTGAGCAGGTTAACACAAAATAACAAAAGGTGGTTGAGGAGTCCAGGATAAAAATAAACTTAATCCAAGCATCCAAGAAAAATCAACCATCAACAGGAGTCCAAGAAGGACAACATCAGCGAAAAGCACTAAAGACAGGACAACAATGCAGGACTGGAGACCAGACGACCTGACAAGTGAAGAGGGAAAACACATAGACTAAATACAAGACAACGAATAAAGTGATTATAAACAGGGGGGAAAAAAAAGAAAGAAAGAAGGACAGGAAGTACATTAACACAAGACACCTGAGGAAAGACTCTTTCAACATAAAATAGGAAATACTAAACCAGAAATCCAAAACCATGACACAGGAACAAGCATCAACCTGGGAAGGCTGCAGAAGTGAGTCAGTCTCCATAAGTCCCCATGTTCAAACGTCCAACTTCACAGCAGAAATAAACATGTTTACAGCCCGGTACAAAAAACACTTTTGGTCTCTATAGATAATTTCCCTGTTAATGATAACCGTGAGGCAATTAATCTTTTTTAAACTCACCCGTTCAGATGATATTAAGGCTCAAAGTTGTGCTTGATTGACAGGTAAGTGCAGTTAAAGATGGCTTATTCAAGCACCCAGGCGTCATTCGACCCACCTCAGGTCTGTTGATGAGGCACGTCTTTGCTGATATTTAGATTAGCTGGGAGGCAGATGAAGCAGTACAACAGGCAGTACATCCAACATGGCGCCAGCCAGTGCTACATATTTTCACCTTCAAAACAGTGCTTCAGAAACCTACGTCACTCAGGCCCTGTCCATTCTTTATACTGTCATTGCACAGGAAGCATTATGAATGTATTATAATTCACTATGAATGCCCCCATAAAGATGTGCTATTTATAGTGTTTTCAAAAGTCAAGTCTAAGAGCTGATGAATGGGGACATTGACATGCTAAAACCTGTGTGACAGCACCACAGTAAAAGTTGCACCATTAAATCAGTGAACTGATTAGCTTAGAATACCATAAGCTGCTGGTTATAGCGGACTTAAAACCTTAAGCAAAGCTGTGTTTTATTTGTAAGAAGAAGATGGTGTATATACTTTTATATTCACTTTGAAACTAGATTTTAACCAAGAGCCCCTCTACAAGACATCATCAGGTAATAATCCCCAACCCACCTTGGTTAACATTCTGATTTAACGGAGCAAATTGTTTTAAAATCTGTAAATAATCAAACTTATGCATAGTGAATTATGGCCCCCCAGAAAAGTAAAGATGGATGAAGGGGATACAGAAACAGTGTCAACAGCTTAGTCGTATAGTTTTCCTGCCTGTTTGACCCCTAACAGTGAAATACAGTTGCCACAGGAAGGGTCCGCCTTTGGCAGACCAGTTTCCTAAACTGAAAAGTAATTCATATTATTCAAAAGGGACCATTCATGTGTTCCACAAAGATTTGCTCCAGTGAGGTCATGTGAGTCAGACATGCAGTTTATGCATCGTCAGTTCTTTGTTGTCTGGTTTCTAGCGGTGTTTTCAGCACTTTAATCAGACAGACGAGAAAACACCATCACTGTCCACACCCCGACACTGTCTGACCAACAACCCTGATCACAAACTCCGTGAAGATTTACACACATACCCATTAGTCTAAATCTGGTCTGGTGTTTAGTCAACAACAATAAACGTGAAGGGCAGTTTAAACAGTTCCACATGTATGACTTTTGAGTTTTATATGAGGGCAGAAGACTCCAATGAAGTGGACCTCAGTGGCTACCCGCAGTTCAATAATTGTTAAAGTGGGAGGTTGTTCAGACCGACCCCTGTGATCAATGCTGAGCACAAACACAACTGAAGGCAGGGAGCTACCAGACAGCAATCATTAGATTAGTGTGTGGCCTCAGGCTAAGTGAGTTTAGCATCATCTTAAAGAGAGCGTCAAAGAATAGCTCCTTTGTTCTTGAATCAACACGTTCTAAGTCTAAAAGTGCATACAGACATTATATTAAGAAAAACATGCAGCAGAGTTCAGTAGTTCAGAGTGGGGTGGACCCAAGGGAAATAAGAAATCATTAGAACTATGAAAATAATAATTATGATGTTTGATTCTACATTTCACAGCAGACCAAAACAGCTGGTCCAGTGAGTGCCCCCAAAGCCAACAGAGTCAAAGCTTCAGGGGTCAACAATCTATGTTGTGATGTTAACACCCCACTATTAGCAGATGCTGGAATGATAATGGATGTAAGAGAAGACGCGTACCCTCCCTTTCTTCCTTCCCCCTCATCCTCTGTCCTTCTCTGACTTTAAGGACCGCACTCCTTTCCTAAGTCACTTGTGTTTTGCCTCTTTAGCTCTTCTCCCAGATTTAGCTCTCAGATAGGCAGCTTCTCCAGGAACGAGAAGAAAATGATTTTTAGACAAGGCTTCAGATGTTACTGGAGGAAGCTGTGTTAGGATGTCAGGCTGGCCTCAGTGACAAATCTGTCGTATGTTGAGAGAACCTGAGAGTGAAAAGCAATAGGCTAAATAATCAGGATGAATTTTATAGACTCAGATTTATTACATTTATTCTGCTATTCACTGTACATTTTATTAAAACATTTAGATATGTGTTTAGATACATTTATGTTTGACTTTATGTGTTAGCACAAGATGTACTGAAATTGCAATTGCAATTCCATGTGGGATGAGCCAAAGGGTATGACGTGGAAAGGCTTCAGAGCCTACAGCCATGCTCTCTATGGGGCTTACCATTTGCATCTTGGTTTAGCAGGTTAGCATGCTAACAAGAACATCTATCTGCTATAAAGTGTGATCAGATGCTGCACCAGAGACCTGAGCACTGCTTTAAAATGCACCCCGTTAAAGGCACATGTAGTCCTCCAATCAGACAGCCTCTCTCCAGTTAGTCTTGTCATTGTCATGAAGACCAATCATGGCAGCTCTTACTGTTTCATTTTCAAAATAAAACAGCAATTGTAGCTTGAGGTCTGTCAGCACTGAGAAAACCTTCACGACCTGCCATAATGCACACATACCACATACTATGGAGGCACGACTGTTTGCACCACTCTACTTTACCAACCTCATAATATGTCCATATGTATATATATATATAATATATGACATCTGTCATGTACGATCATTATCGCATGTTGCACTTCTATGCAATTTTAAATGAACTTACTCAACAGAAGAAAGAAGCTCTACATGGCAAAACTCATGTAAATCCTCCCACATTTGCAGAGAGAAAGCCTCAGTGAACCCTTCATTTTCGCTTCTTGTTTTACATGAGCTCTAAGCTTGACACTTGTGGTCTCTTTTTTTTTTTATGTGGATTTGGCCACAAGACAAGATTCCCATTGGGGAAACAATAAAGTGTCAAATTTGGTTAACTGTTCTGAATCTTAGAAAAAGACGGCCTGTACTTTAAACTGCAAAGAGTACGGATTACAGAGTTGTAGTTCAGTAGACAGCGATCAGGGCATCAGACCGAGTTTGTTGTTGTTGTCCTGTGCGTGCTGACCCAGCTAACCACTCTGTGGGACTAACAGGAAGCCATTTATCGCAGGCCAAGTTCGCCTGAAAGCTTCCTACTGCAGCTCCAAGATTGTCTTTGTTCTTTTGCGAGCCAAGAGACAATGATGATTTTAGGATTAAATTGATTTTTGGAAAGTGAGCCTGGGCCGGTTATGTAAGAGATGACTACAACAATCCAGCTCAGCTCCCATATGGGTCAGACAGAAACAGATTCCATCTGACAGGAATGTCTCACCTTCTCAGTGGATGTTACAATAATAATCAAACATTTTTAATAAGACACGCAGCGACATAAATAAATGTTTGGCTTTGATTACTGAAGAGCAATCAGAGAAATGTGGTCATTCAGCTTCATTTCCTTTGTCCTTCCTGCCTTTGGTCTGTACATGTCCATAGATGTTTCATGTCATGTTATGGGTGTTTCCATCCAAGTCTGAGTAAACATTTCTCACTTTGAGTTAGCTCATCATATAGAGGTACAAATGGCTCCTAAAGAGATAAACACACTGTTTAAAATGATCTGTAGACAGCATCTATTGATTCTTAATGTCACCAAAGAAAAACTATAATCTGGTAAAATATATATAGATAATAAGTATTAATCCACTCTACTTCTGAATTCTTTCCAAGCTTAGGCTAAATGATCCTTTTGGATTGACATCAAAGTTTGAGCTCATTGCTTATTGACTAAAAGTAGTTAAAATTAGGGTGAAAATGGGGCTAATTATTTTGCCTGCTGTGGTACGGGCTGCACGGGCCTTAACCAACAATCATTTTTACATAAGTCAGCAAAGAAGTTGTTGAGGCAGTAAAATTGCTCAAATGAACCAAAAGGATGTTTTAAAGTTCTTCGTTTGGATCTGGAGATTTCTTGCAAGGGTCATCCAGCATGTCACCTGGATGATGTCATTAAAGACTACATTGTTAAAGCATCAATGACTTCTGTTTCATGTCATATCGTCATGACTTGTCCTTCTACGTGGACGCAGGAAACAAACAACACGACACACTCACACACAGTACTTGAGTTCCAGACATCTTTTTTTTTTTTTTTGGTTTGTTTAATATGTGTGCGTCTTTTTTCTTGAACAAACATGACACCCTGTAGATGAAGTTATCTGTGCTAAAAAAATACGACATAAAAACACTACGTAGGCTCAGTGTTGTGCAGCTTTCCTCAGCAATGCACACACACAGCCCAACATTCTGTTCAAAAAACCACTGACTCAACTAAAATGGACTAAAAATGCTAAAATCACAACCGGTCACAGTTCTACTCGTGCTTCCTTTTTGATCACACTTGGCACAAAAAACAGTGCATAAGTAACGTTCAAGGCTATCTATAGACTGCAATCAATCCTGCCACATTAATAGTAATCAATGACACTTTGGCTTAAACTTCTGAAACAGTGATATGAGGCAAACGTGACATGCAAGTCAGTTCTTGTCTTTAGGTGCACTGTCAGCTATGTTAGCATTCCTTGTTGAAACCGATGTTGTTGCCCACTACCACAATCAGTGAAATGTTAAAAATGACAACCAGCTCTTTCCTCCAACAAGTGCCTGTTGAAGCAATAAAACATGTTCAGTAGATACAACAGCTCTTTCAGAAAACAGTTCATCTGAGGAAAGAACATGTCCACAGCGCAACCACACAGTTGGCATTTTACAGTGAACAGATGTGGAGCAGGAGGAGAGGGTGCAGAAGGACTTCTGTGCCCCCAGATGATGCACTTTACCGCACTCAACCCGCTGCCCTTTGGGATCCAAGCGTCCAACAATGCTTCCCCTTATAGTCCTACAATTAGGAACCTCTTGGTGCTAGGAGTAGATGGTAATGACCTCCCGGCCTCCTCCACGAACCAACAGGACACGGTCTAGGCCTTCCATCAAGACCTCAAGGAACTCCATATCTGAGAGACACACTGGTTAAGGGCATCCTGTCCATTAGAGCAACAAGTGCTGTCACTTTCAGATAAATCTACTTTCAAGTGAACTCCATTCATGGGTGTGAAAACTTCATTAACAACTGCTAATTTTATGTGACTTTGATGTGACAACAGTTTTGTGACGACAGCTAGTTACTAGTTGATTTTAAATTTTACACACAAAATACACAAAACCTGCTCAACCTCAACAAGTGAAGTGCTCAGCAAAGTAATTATTATAACAATATAATCTACTGTATAATGCACTGAAATATACTGTATAATAGTCAGGGATCATTTTTTTGGACATATACTGAGGTCATGAATCCAGTTGTATCTAGTCGGTTGTATATGTATGTATAGTTTATTTCCAAACATTAAAGGATCACTGTGCAGTTGCTGATTGTAATCGCCTCACTTGTGAAGGAAAAAACGAATTACGATTAAAGTCCCCTCTATAAAAAACATGGTGAACTCCATTATGAAGCTGAAGTATAACTGCAGACTATCTTAATTCCTCAAAATGTGCAGTGCTGCCAAAAGCTAATGGCTTAAGTCAGTGTTACACCATGTAACGTGTCAGTTTGTGAGCTTGAAAGGTAAATTAGAATAGCTCCTAAAAATGTCAGACTATTCCTTTAACATTTCTTTGACTTACTGACTAAATGACAGAACAACAGACCAACGACTGATGAGCTGAAAAAAGGATACAGTTCTCATCCCCTTTCTTGTTTTTTGGTGGACCAGGCATGTTGAGCAAGACCAGCTGTGATTCCTTGGATTTCTTGACCACCACCTCGTTCAGCTTCACAGCTGTGTGCATCCTGCGCACGTTGGACTGGTTGCTACGTTAATAACGGACATCAGTAAGAGCACTGTGGTCATTTAGACGTTCCTTGCAGAGTATAAAACCCCAACTGACCAATCAACAGCAAGCAGAGCACAGAGTGATTGGGAATCTGATGATCAGCTTCAGTACAGAGACGCATACAAGCTGAATCGGCCATCATGCACCCTGACGCTCATGCAAACTAGAAATGTGATCTACATTACAGATCTACTACACAGCATGCCAGCACATTGAGATTATTTTACAACGTGCACATGAGTGTTCATGCATGCAAGCAAAACTTGGAAGGTGAAGTGACTTACAGGTTCTCCCACTCACTAGAAGAATAGAGCAGAAACAAAATATCCAACATCAACACAGATATATAATAAGAGCTGCTCCTCTGAGCTTATCTCACATTTTATTGTCTCAAGATTTTAGTTTAACAGTAATTGGTAATAACAGATGACAGATCATAAACACAAAGGCAATAGCAAAATCAATGAACGCTCCTTAGGGGACAACCCTGGGGTGAACGATACGAATGATTAAAGCAGTACGCAACTTTATGTCATATTTACAAGGTTTCACTATATCCTGATATAACAAATGGGTCCCTCTTGCTCCTTGCAGGGCTCCTAATGATTTTTGGAAGAATCCAACCAATCAGAGCCAAGATAGATATAGTTGAAGTCACCCCAAAGTGTCAATATTTCACGACCCATACGGTACTACTACATATCCTTCTCTAATATAATAATCTAGTATGTTTGTATGTAATATATGAACACAAACAACATACATAATACCACACAGATAAAAGTATAATTCATGAAAAACTATCTACTCATGGATCTACTCACGGTTTCATATTGAACAGGTCTTTGACGCCCATGCCTTCTCTGTGTCGGTTCTTCTCCTGGATCAGTTTGTCTTTGGTCCAGGTCATGTGGACACGATCTGGTGCAGCGCCGGCCGCTTTGTCATTCATCGCCGAATGAGACGCTGTGTTTCGGTCATGGATCAACTGGGCCTAAAGAAAGGACGATAAGAAGACAGTTTGGTGGTTGTTGATCTTTAAATTTCTACCGATAAAACATTACATTTGCAATTCAATCCATGGGTTGAACCAAACTGTATATTGACATCACAAAGATGGACTTTGTTGTGAAAATGTTATTGCTTTACAGTTATAATGGACATGACCAGAAGAAGACAGATGATGTGCATGTTATTTTTAGTGCAGTCATGTGATGAACAGGTTTGTGGTCATGGAAGCTACATGCAGGCAAAGAACATACAAACAAACACATCTGATATCTTGAAGACACAGCAAACCTCCGGGTCTGTTTATGTCATCTGCTAAAAAGACACAGTGAAGTAACTCTGTCATCTCTTGTTATAATTTTATATCAAAAATACAGTGAAGGTGAATATGAACAGGCATCTATATACAACTCCAGATCTCACTATAGCTCCAAGCACTCTGAAATGTTTCGCACCTCCTCGCTCCTGCAACTTCCTTCTCACCGTGACGTGAAATGTTGAGCTGTTATGATAATGAACACAACTGAGAATGAACACACATGATCACTGATGTTTCACCTGGGTGAGACCACACCTTTCACTCAGCGACAAAATGATTAAAAGTCAAATCATGTGAAATTCATTCATTCAATTCTTGAATGTGTGTGGATCACTAAGGAGGACCCAAAAAAAAGCTACATTTTGTCGCTCTTAACTACAAAATATGATCCATAACAGGCAGATTTTCAGCTGTTAGAATGTCTGAAGGAGTGGATGCAATGGTTAGTAATCTGGTTAGTAGCTAGTAGCAGGTTCATCGACAATAACTGGGACTCAGGTGCACTTTGTCTTCCTCTAGTGGCAGCTTTAGCTCTATGTGTGTCTCAGCATCTCTTCAGTACAGAATGGAGGGAAGACAGCGAATACTGGACTTTATATCCGCGTTCAGCTTCTGATGACAGCAGCGTCTGAAGTGGTTACAAATGGATGATGAGGCACGAAAAGGATGGCATGATAAAGAGCATCATGGTTGGCTACCACAAGCTGTTTGGGTGCCACTGCTACCTCTTCCTCTGGTATGCACAAGGCGTTGAACGAAGGAGCGTCATCTGGCGTCTTCTTCTTCCGCTTTATGGAGCCACGCGATACATCTGTGATGCTCTGAATCTGAGCCCGTTGTCCAATTACAAAGCCAGGTTCAGGGTTCAAAGGTCAACAACAGCAGAAGAGACCACGAGAAGTTATGCTCCACTGATGTTATAAGTGTGTTGTTGTGCTGGACATTTTCATACAGTGAGATCTCAGAGTTTACAATTAATAAGTCATTATACTTGTAAACAACAGTACAGTGGTCACTCCTTATTTTTTCCATTTAAAGCAACATTGCATTACTTTTCTACCACACAATAACAGATTTGAAATCATTTTGATGCTACATTGATGTACAATCAGGTGAATGGGGAAATGCTAAAAGGGAGTGGAGCCAGTGTCGTGCCAGAACAGGAGCTGGGAAAGCAGGCAGTGTAACGAGGCTGTGCAGCATAATGTCATTATACACGTCATGTTATTTTATGTCCTAATACACATAATGATATAATGACGAGGCAAAATGACAACAGAAGAAGCTAAGAAGAGAAAATAAGAGCGTGACAGAGCCACCAGACGAGTAAATCTGAGACTGACTTTTAGTCGTTGGTGAGAGCTTGGTGAAATAAAAGGCTGAAAGACAGAAAGAAAGATCTTCCTTCTGTTGGACTACTAAGTAATAGTAGCTGGTTTCTATGTCTTATGTTGTTGCACTAGCTTGATGTTTGGAGCGCTACATCACAAAAATACAAATTTCTACACAATGTGGATGTTAAACATTTTAAATTCAGTATTTAAATATTATTGACTACTGAAGTTACATCTTTAGACTTTGAGTTTGAGTTCAAGTTTGTATTTAAATGTATTTCTTTGTCTCTTTTTTCCTTTTAAAATCTAATGTAGTATATTTGTTTGTCTCTTTTTCTTTTAATTTTTCTAATTTGGTCTTTAATTTATGACCACAAATATCCCCCCTAAAATGTCATATAGCGCTAATGTCATTTCATGTTTGTTTAATGACAAGCGAGTCAGAAGCAACTTTAAGGCTGAAGTTAATGGTCTTTAAGAAGAGCGTGTTCTCATGTTATAGTGTGACGGTACCTCTCTCTCCCTCTCAGTGCGCGACAGCTGCATCTGTTTGAGCATCTGAGACCTCTGCTCCATCACCAGGGTCTTCTCATAGGTGAAGGCCGAGATGTCACTGTCGTGCTAGAGGGAAAGACACCTGAATTAATCATCATGGGATGCAAATATTAATCAGAGAAATGTCAAAATATCTCAATGAAAGTCTTACCATCTCCACCACCTCCACCTCTGCATCCAGGCGTAAATGGTAGAGGAACATCTGGAGGTCTTTCTTCATCTGGATGGAGTTGTCATCCATTTGGGCCACAGTGAAGATTCTCATTTTACACTTCTTCCACACCTACAGATGACATGTATCGTATCAGCTGATGGTTATTTATAAGGCAAGCTAAGAGTACTAACTGTGCAATCATTGTCTGACTTTTTATGATGTGTTTTCACACACACACCTTGTGCTGGCTTAGTAAAAATGGCAGCAGCATGAGCAATCCACCATCATGTACGATCCACCACACATCGATGCTTCCCTCCTTCAGACGCTCCTGGTTTTCGGGAAAATGGTCAATGTTCTTTGCAACCAGCAGAGCCTGATGGGCTGCCGTCGTCTCTCTCACTGTTTCTGCAGAGAGACATGAAGAGAGCGAGAGTCATGGAGGGGAGTGCAGCCATCCCTCTGCTGCCCCCCACTCTTTCCTCTGTGTCAGTCTTGGCCTGCTTTTCTTGCAGAGATGAAGGTTTGTTTTACTTGTCACAACAACTTTGTGTCTTCAAACCACTTATAAGCTCCTATTAGAAATATTGGACACCTTACGCTTACGGAGACATCAATTGTGTGTTTGTCACATACTTCCTCCAGACCCTCCTGTGTCATTTACCTATGAAGTTCCTCCTCGCTGAGGTGTCCCGGGCCTGTTCCCATCGTGTCGGCCAGGCCATCAGCACAGCGTTGTGTTTCATTCCTCCCAGTCCTGCTGACTGGATGAGCAGGGAGAAACCATCTCGTAGATTGGACGACACCACCACATGGGAGAAACCTTTCATCTTCTCTGCAACCATGGCTGCTTTCAAATTCTACAGGGAACAAGTGGAGTGAAGAGAAAGATGATATTTCGCATCAAGATGAACTGTGCACAATATTTTGTCATTCATATATTGGCAGTGTTTTTCTTTTTTTACTAACGGTGTCTGCACCCAAGTAACCAAAGAAACTATTGATGCATTATTCCAAACTGTAAACTGACCAGCTCAGTTATTTCATCTTATGTGGACTGTGTTAGTCTGCACAATAGCTCCAATATTATATTAGCTGGATTTCTTTTTATTTTATTTTAAATTTAAGCACCTTTTTTGCTGATGTTTGTGTCTATAATATAATATTTATGTCTATAAGTATTATGATGCATTATAGACATACTAATAATGTGTTATATTGTGCACATAACAATGTATAATTAAATAAATACTTATACTGTTCCAAAACAAGAATCATAAAACGTTAAAAAGCATTTTATAAGGTTTCATGAGGCCAATATCATCATACTTTATAATATATAATATAATGTATAATGTCAGTGACATTTGTTTTGGCAAGGATGATGCTGTGTAATTCAATACAATAGAATATAATGGAACAGAATAGTATATAATGCATTAGTATTATGACACATATTCTTATAGGTTTAAATCTATGTGTATCTATTACCATCACTATAAGCACAATATAACATAAGTGGTTTATAATGCATTACAGACATGTTTCATGTGTTATCTTATAAAATAAATCCATGCTTCATTTGGCTGTACAGACACTCAGTGGCCTCATGTGACTTATAATGTATATCTATGACCTCAATGTCCCCAAAATGAATGAATGCCATATTGAATTGCAATATATTATACAAGTGTCCACTGAGTGTATGAGCTTAATATGTAAATATCAAGGTAATATAACCTTATCTGTTACATGGGGAATAGCTTTTAACACTGGATAACACACATAAATAGTTTCCTACTGAGCCTCTCCAACCTGGAACATACCCTGATGTTGAGTGAAAAATTAAAAGTAGCATGTCATGAACTCCCACAGTCTGCTGCACTGAATATTTTAAGTGATCTGTATTAGGAAATTGGTTGCTGGTACTTGAACCCTGAGAAACAATGCTGAGGGACTAAAGAGGCAAAGAACATGACTGACAAACCTGCTCTCCAGTCTTGGCATCCTCCCGTCTGGTCATGTAGGTTCCCTCCAGGACTGAACACACGATGGTCAGTCCCTTTCCTGCTTTGAGCTGCGTAGTGAAGGACATGAGACGAGGGTGTTTCACCGCCAGGTCCGAGTCCAACTTACACATCACCAAGAGCTGAGGCCTGAACAGGGAGAGAAATGTCGGGAGGTCATTACAGAATATACACACACAATATTTCTGCTGCTGACTTTATTTTAATGCTTTTCTTTAGAAATGCAAATCGTGTTACACTGCAATGCTAAATTGGTGCCATTTTTCCCCTCTAACCGAACATTTGAATTTATTTTCCAAAGATTTTCATGTGATTTTCAATGGATAATGCAAACTTGACATGACAAAATCCCACAAATAATACTTCAAATGTTGTCTGCCAATCCCCCAGGCCTCACTATAATTAAAGCAAATCACAGCATGGACTATACTTCTGGTGCTCCATTTCAGGGTTTCAGTGACACACACACTCACCTCCAGTTTTTGGTGTGTAGTGGTGCTTCCTCCAGCCGGATGAGAGCATAGCGTGCTGCATTTAAGGACAAACCTCTGATCCCATCTCCCCACTCCTTCACTGCCCTGCAACCAAAAGATCCAGACGGGAAGTAAATGTTTGTCCAAATGTTTAAGAACAGACATTCAAATGTTTTACTCTCAGTGAGTTTGACATCTACACCTGCAAGCGAGGGAAAAATCTAAGCTAGCTGGTTGTGTGCAGCTTCTCTAAATCAAGAGTGAAGTAATCTATTCATCATCACAAACAAAACCACACTGCAGTTTTACACACAAATGAACAGGCTAGTTTAGAAAATCCCAGACTCACCCTCTGTACTCAATGTACTTGTAGATACAGCCAGCTATCACCATGGCAACCAGAGCATAGTACCAGGAGCAGACGAACATGAGAGAGAGGCACAGACTCATCCCTAAGAAGGACAGGGTCCTAGAGGACACACATACAGTACATATTATCATTTTTTAAAAGTGATTTTAAATACAGCTTTAAAATCTTAGAATCAAATCTGCCGGATTTATTCTGTTGCTGATGCAGCTGTTCTTACCAGTGATAAAACTTGAAGCGAGGTCTCCAGTTGGGGGTGCGGAGCAAAGTTTGAATGGCACAGGCCAGATTAACGAACAGATAGCACATGAGGAAAAACCTGAGCGGACAGCAGAAGAGATCATTGAGAGAGAGAGGAAGAAATCATATTAAATGCACATGACTTTGGCTGAAACACTAACACGGACAGAAAGCAGTTTTTTAATTTTGATTTTGTACACATACATGGAGAGGATGGGGGCCACAGCATCCAAAGAACCGATGAGGATTCCTATCTCACAGATCCCCACTGTCAGTAACAGACCCCAGGTGGGCTCACCGTTAGCCTTCCCATGACCAAAGACCTGAGAAAGACCAGGGTGCACAAATACAAACATTATCATCAAGTCAAACAGTACAGCAGCTTTCGGGGCGGAGTAGTCGAGCGTGGATCCACTGAGCATTCAGCACAGAGCACATCGTCAGAAGTTGATAAAATACATACACGTACCAAATATGCGTGCAAATAACCACTGTATCGGACGATTCAATACAGATACAGGTATTGTAGCAAGTTATTCCAGATGAATCTAAGGAAATGTACTGAACAGGTCTGTTGGACCTGAAGGATACCCACTTTCTGATCATTACATTCTCATCGTTACGTTCTTTATCATCTACAGCCTGATCCACTTCATTCATTCGCGGGTAAGATTCATTGACAAATATAGGTTAGGTTACATAGGTACATAATGTAGAAGCCTCTAAAGGGTCAGATATCAATGTTGGACAAGTAAAGTACGAATATGTTTTCTTGTTTGTTGACTAATGATCATTTGGTAAATACTTTATACTGTATTGTACTGTAATGTATTGAGTATGACCTCTCGTGCACAAAGAGTAGATGTGTCAATACAGAAGCTGTCTTCTCTGGATCTTCTATCCTTGATAGAAGAAGTGATGCGGCATCATGTCAGAACAAGTGCACTGATAAATCCTCGATTGTCTTTGATCAAATTTCAATAAATCTTTCAGCAGAAGATATCTTGTGCACTTTGTCTCCACTGACTGAACTGATCAACGATGAACAGAATTATCCACAACAGTAACACACGAAAAACAACGATCTTGCTAACACTGACCTGTAAGAATGGGACGATGCCATCCCGAGCAATGGCCTGCAACAGCCGAGGGGGCACCAGTGAGGCTCTGAAGCCCCGCCCCACAGCAGGAGAAAAACGAGCCAATCACAATCACCCAGGGCGAAGGCCAGGCTAGAATACCAATGACTGGGTTCTTCTTTACTGAGTAACCAAGCCTGAAACAAACAGAAGCGAGCATGCAGTTACATCCGCTTACAATAACTAGACATGTCATTTTCATTTCCCTACCTATGCACAGTATTGGAAAAACTGAACAATTCACCATCCAATGGAATTTACCACAACGGGTAATTAATCTTTCTCCATCGATTATTAACTTCTCATCTTATTTCACAACATTGATTCTGTCCCTAAAAGCACCTATAACAGGCTGTTTACCACCATTTATTCCTCTGCAAAGTTACAGTGTGTAGGAAGTCAATTCGAAACACACTCACTTGTCTCTCAGCACCACCCCTTCAATACAGGCTCCAAACATGACCACGCAGGAGATGTCTAAGCATCAGGTTAAGATGTCTGACAATGAAGGCACTGTGTGATTTGCTTTGCAGAGACAGACTGGTCTGTGCTGTTGTAACACAAATGAATACAAATATATCGGCTCATGTTGTATATACTGTGTCAGCAGAAAGAGTTTCGAGGATACAGATGAAGGAGGTGGTGAGGATAGCCATTATGGTTCCTATTGGGATGGACCTCTGGGCATCTCTGAGATCACCAGACCTATTAGAACCAGCCATTATACCTGAAATAAAATGCACACAAACACACACACACACAATGTAAAAGTTTTCAGATACTTTACCTAGGTAAAAGTATCAATGCCACAGTGTGAAAATACTCCATTACATGGAAAAGTCATGGATTTAATACTTTCACTTCAACAATGTGAAACTTGTCTGACAAAGAATAACAGGTTCAAAGTAGAGAGCACTAAGTCACACACCACCAGCTATTTGACTGATTTTGGTGAAACTGGGTCATATTTTATGGAGAACATATTTCCTGCTTTTCCCTACGATGTCCTCTAGCTGCTCCTCATCAACTCTCTGTGAGTTTCCTGATGGACAGTGAAGTAAACTGCTGGCAACTGTAGCTGCTGTTAGCTAATGTTAGCTCAGTCTGTTAGCCATGTTATCAGACTGTGAGCTCAAAGAACTGAGGGGAGCCACAGGCGTTTTTGACCACAAGCATGTGGCAAGCTTGCAAAGTAGCCAGGCTCAGCAGCCTCTATGGACATAGTGATGCTAAGATTGACAGAAGAAGCTAAGAAGGCAAAACGGAGAGAGTGACTGAGCCACTAGATAAGAGTAAATCTCGGACTGGCTTTTAGTTGATGAGAACTTGATGACCCTAAGCAAGATTTTCTTTGTGGCCGCAGAAAACTTCTTAACCATAGTAATTCACGGTGCCAGAGCGGAGGTAGAGATGCTGTGCTGCTGCCAGAAATGTCACAGAATGAAGCCGTTTTGTCAGACGTGTTCTCAAAATGAGCCGGTCAATCAAAAACTAATTTATAACTGAGGGCCAAGTGGTGTGAACGCATGTGAAAAGGATCAACTGCGGTCATTGCATGAGAGTTGGCAGTGGCTGAGCGAGTCAGTCAACTTAACACAAACACAAATACAAAGTGAGGAGTGACCAACATCAGTCCTAGTTTATGTATGGCGCCCCCAGCAGTTGTGGCCCTAAGCAAGTGCACGGTCTGCTTATGCCAGTGACCAGATGTCTTTAATGTAGCAAAATCACAAGCAGTCATTTTTTTTTACTTTGACTTCAATGACTCAACAACATACACAAATAACTTGATTAAATCCAAAATGTTTTGTAACTCAAGCAACGGTACAATTTTACAAAAGTACAGGAATGACATAATAAATAAATCAAATAGTGTATTTGATATAGTATATAAAACACATTGTTTAGTGTTTGGTGGAGTAATTATCTACCTGTGACAGAAGGGAAGTAAATTCCCACCAGCAGAGTGAAGTAGGTGGTGATGTCATTAATAACGTAGAGCTCATTAATTTCAGTAGGAGTGGGCGTTTCTGGGACTGAAGGTTGGCTTTTCTTCTCTATGAATGTCCCAACTGGACCATAGTCGCCCCACAGGTTGTCTAACGGGAAGACAGACAGAGGAAAGCACCATCAGCTGGACATACATCAGGAGACACTGAATATCACACGGATCAACTAATGAGTGAGAGGAAGGTGTGAGTGATCCTTCTCACCTTTGATAACTCCACTCAGCAGCCCGGGTATGGCCTTCATCTCCGTCAGGTTGTTTAAGTCGAAGTACTTATCGCAGGTTGCATTGGGATATTTACTGTCACAGAAGTTGCTCCATAGCTCAGTGTTCACGGTGTTGTTTTTCACAAGCTCCGTCTTTGCGCATGTTTCAAACTTCTCATTCTTTAGAGATCGGTTCCCTAACAGACACACACTGCGGGGAATGAATTGAAATGAATAAAGTGGAGTTAGATGAAAGCCACTGTAACTGTAGTAACAGACAAAGGTGCAGTCATTATTACAGCTACAGTCAGTCTCAATCAGCTACTGCAGCAGTCAGTGAGTTAACTAGTTCTGCGTCACAATATGCCATAATACAGCTCAGTCTTTCTTCATGTGTCAGTGACATAACACAAAAGAATTCAGAAAGAAAACAGGAAGAGCTAAAAGCTAATTCAACTACTGAACTACTATTCAACTACTAAAGTTGTGCCTCACCTAGGCATGGCAGTGTCGTGTCTTCAACACACACTGATACCGTGGTCAAGTTAGCAATAATAATATGCAACATCCACATTTTTAAAATAAAGCTAGCTGAGGTCACAGTTTGGTTTACAACACCAAAAACTACTGACTGTACTTCACAACATCAACGCTGACTATTTTTTGACCAATCCACCAAACCCATCTCCTCCAAATGCAGATTGTGTCTCTCTTTATACTGCTGCTGGTACTGCAGCCTTATACAAGATAGACTTTTCACGTCTAAGCAAGGGAAAGCGTGACACTGGCATGGTATCCTCTAGTGGACCTTCAGGTGCAACTTTTGCATTAATACCAGGCATGGTTGGAGTCCAGTTCTGCATTCTTTTGATAGTCAGTGCTTCATGAGAAATGATTATTTAGCTCTTAGTGACTCACTTAAACTCCGGTGGCTCGATCATTGTCTTGACGACTCCTGCATAAGTAGCCAAGATTGAGAGAATCACCCAGGCCAGAAACACCAGAGCCAGTTTGTTCACATACCTACAGAAACAAGAGGAGCAAATGTAGTATCTGTGCTGTGGTTTGTGTGTGTGTGTGTGTGTGTGTGTTTGTGTGTGTAGTACTTACTTCACACCTACAAACACTACCAGTGCCATCAGGAGCAGGCAGCATGTCCCATAGACACGCATGTCGTTGGCCGTTGCTTCATGTTGACCAAACAGAATTGCTGTTGGGACAATGTACGTCTGGTGGAGGGGAGACAGCAAAGACAGAGTGAATGTGTCGTTAAAGCAGAAGTGACCACTGACTTAATGTAGCTGACCCGGTGGTTACATACCAGCAGAATCTCTATTGTGCCCAGTATATACATGGATCCAGCAAACGTGGTTCCGAGGTAGAGGCAGAGACCCACTGCTCCTCCAAACTCTGGACCCAGTGATCTGGAGATCATGTAGTACGCGCCACCGGCTTTTAAGAAATGAAATTCTGGTTAGACTACCACCGAATGTATTTCTTCTGTAGACGTTTGAATTTTTATTTTTGCATCATAACATTATTTATCATAAAGTAGTGGGTCTAAAAGATGTAGGGTTGGTGTTTTAAAGTGCATTAGCGTGCTGTCTCTCATTTGAATAATTTCAGTGCAGACTATACGTAAAAATATTGAATGAAGTTTGTAAAAATAAACAGCAGGAAATACACTATATGGACAAAACTATTTGGCCATGGGGTGTCGACAAAAGGCTTAGCAGGGCCCAGGGTTCAAATCCGACCTGACCATCTCTCTCTCCCAGAATATGTCTGCTGCTCGGCACAACTACCATACCATTTGAAATATTAAAATGAAAGACTGTGTACTTAGTCTATTTTTCCAATAATTACTACAAAATGATGCTATTTTTCCTACAAATCATCCTAAGAAATTACAGGCATAAGGCATCTCTAAATGTGTTTTCAATTTTCATTCACCACAGAAATGCTGTTGAACAATAATAATATCATAATAAATGTAGAGAAGGCCACATGAAACTGTTGATCACTGTGAATTACTTTGTATTCTTTCATATTGTGACAGAATGAATCTCCATCGAAGCGGAGAAACCAACGCATTTGAATTGTGTGAGAGGAAGGAAAAAAATGAGACATTTCCTGATGTGGCTACCTGGGACAACTCCATTGGTTGCTATGGCGCTCATGGATATGGCTGTGAGTAAAGTCTGCAGTGAGAGAAAGAGGACAACAAAACATCAGCAACCCGTCATGGTTTGGTATTTCCTGTTTTATGTTGAAAGAGTCTTTCTTCAGGTGTCTTGTGTTACTTTACTTCCTGTCTTTGTACCTGGAGATGTCAGTGATTTTTATGAGATCCCCAACTACCCTCATCTCTCTATCTATCAAGGCCAGGTTGGAGATCAGGATTCAGTAACAGAGGGGTAACCTCGTCATTCTCTGTCATCCCTTTGGTCTGACAGGGTGGGTGGATATATACACTGGAGGGCGGATGCTCTGTGCAGATCATCACACATCACACGTCACATCACATGAGTGCTGAACAAACTTTTCACACAGTGAGCTCTCTGTTTGGCCATGTGGAGCTGCTGACGTACAAACCACGGCTGTAAATATGATGAATTTTCTGCTTGCTACAGCGACCCTCCTCTGAGCTCAGGCATGGAGATTAATGCTGTCATTAATCAACACCATGAATCCATAGAGGGACGTGTTGATTCGTCTGCAGTGTCATAAATCTTGGAGTCGATCTCAGACGTGCCGTTGTTCCGTTTCAGGCATATATAAAATGATGAAGATGGACTGTTTGTTTGTCTTCCCTTCATTCACAGTATCACTGACGCTCACTCATCACACTCAGATAACACATGGCGAAATGAAGCGTCTCATTTCACAACTGTAGTCTGTTTGACACTTGATTTACACTTAATTGTCAGCAGGACTGTCAATGCGTCAAGCTGTTGGATTCACTAATGACTCACACAGATGCAGCACATGGAGACGATGGCGAAGGATCCCAGGATCCCTGCTGTGCCGACGATCCAGGTGAGACGCAGAAAGAGAATCACACCCAGGATGTTCTGCATGCAGGGCAGGTAAACTCCAATGAAGGTTCCCATCTGAGGAACCTGGGGATGGATAAACACACACACACGCACACGCACACAAGGTGAGAACCAGACAAGAGGAAAGGAGAGGAGGGGACAAATTAACGTTGGGTACATCATATCTCCTTTTCAGATGTGTAAGAGGTCAAACCTACAACATGTTTGATTATAATGAGAAAAAGTGGTGCCTAACCTAACCCAGGATGTTTCAGTGGTCTGCACCCGACCACCAGAGACCAGAACACCCTGACATCCAGCCTTGAAGTCTCGTATACGAGATCTCATCTAGAATAGCTTTTATTTGGAGCAGTAAAGCATGAAAGCATAAATATAGCTCCGGCATGGTTGGAGCTTTTCCTCATTCCCTTCATATTAAAATACTACATGTCATTTTTCAGTGCTTTGACATGTTATGAGGTACTAAATAATTATTCTTCACATCTTATTTAATATTACAGTACAAAGCTCATAAATAATAAATATTGCAACTTAACCTGGCATGCAACAGTTTGAATATGTTGCTAAATCTAACTGTAGTTAGATTCACTTAAACTCACTCACTTAAACTATTTTACAGCCTGTTTGCTTGTTTGCTTAAGTTTCACAATGACGCATTTAATTTTTATGAAGTGATCTGTGACAGCGTCTTTCAAAGTGATGAAATCTTAAAGATTGCATGTTTGCAGAAAGTTTGCAAGTTGCATTCTGAAGCTGAACCATGGCTCCAAACTAATTATGATGTCACAAAATCGGCCGTTACGCGTTCGACTGAGATTTCAAGCTGAGCACAGACTCTCTGACTCTCCTCCTTCAGTAGATGAAGCTGGAAACAGCTCAAACATCCAGGTGAAGGAACAATTAGCAAAAGACATTATCAGGTTCATAGACTTTGGCACAACACAGCTCATGTATGGTCCTACAAAAATGATTTCACAGTTTTAGTGGACGTGCCTAAAAAGAGTCCAAACAGGCAGCTGTCTTTGCAGGAAATTCAGGTAAAATATATGATCCATGAAAGAGCTTTAGGTGTAAAGCTAAACCTCAACATTACCCTCTAAAATATGCATCAGACTGCACACTGTACAGATTTACCTCTACAAGTCACCAAAAAACAAGAGTACATACCATTTTCCGAGTTACAAACACTTTCCCCTGTGCCTTTTCCCCTGCACTCGGTTGTCTGTCTAAATACAGTGAAGTGGCTGACGTTGATTTCCAGATCTCCCACATCTTCTCTCATGTGTTAACTCTCTTGTCTGGTTTTCTCCCCCTCACTCTCTCTGCATAATCCGCCTTGTTCTCTTCAGTCTCACGCTACAGATCTACTCTTCAGGAAAAAAAACAACACAGCTATCATTCAGGGGGCGGGTTTCAGTAAAACATCATCAGTGGCCCTAAGCTACAATCCAAGTCCTCCTGTGTGTCCAGCCAAAGACTTTGGATGAAATTATTGTTGTAACTGGAGCATATTGTCCTTGATTTCTTGTAGTTTCATTCATTTAAATCCCGATTGTCAGCTGCATGTACAGTTAGTAGTATGCAGACTGTATATTTAAATGAACTCTCTTTAAAGTAAGAGAGGTGGGGAAGACAATTTTAACAAATAGATATCATCCAGTTCATTACATTAATTTTTTTCTATCACATGTTTTCTGAAGATTGATGGTTAAACGTGCAAATGAGGCATTATTAAATGCCAACTTTTGGTGAAATCTACAAAAACAAATAGACAAAGTGTCGTAAAATAAACACTTTAATGTTTATTTGGGGCATTTTCTTTTCACTAGTGTGAAACGATACAGCACAAAATCTAAAAGTGACCAGTGCACAAACATTAAAGCATTTATATATATATATGCTAACCTGCAACCAAACATTTCCTGCTGCTTCACCTTCATATTAAAAGCATGAAACATGAGTTGACTTTTATTATGAAACAGTCTCAGGAAATAGAATGTGTTTGTGTGACTCATGTCACATCAGATTGCTTGGAAAAAGGTCAATTATTGACTTACTTCTTTTATTGAAACAACCATAGTTAAACTGCTGTTACTACCACAAACTACAAATCAACCAGGACTAAACTTTTAAAGGATTGTGACTAACTAAAATACCTGACAAGCTGTTCCCATGTACAGGAACCGTATTTCTAGCAGTGAGGGGGGAATGAAAAGGGCACCAGATACAAGTAATTCACATTTCATTTGCTCAACGTTTGTAAATCTCCACAGGCCAGAGGTTTGCAACGTGGGAGGTGAGCCTCCCCAGGAGGCTCCAAACTATTTCAGGCTCGGCTCGGTGAATGGAGTGAATACATATTACATTACTTATCAAAAGAAGATCACATAGAACTGCATAAATATGTTTGACTTAATTAAAGACACTGTTCATAGATTATAATAAATAGATTTGAATTGAGTTTCCCACAGTCACAAACTAAATATATGTAATAAATTTTATTTTTTATGATACACCTTTTAATGTATTTGGTGCAGTCAAACACAAATATTAGGCCGTCTTGTTTCGATTGCTGAGAGTCTGTGGGATCAAATAAAATAATCATGAGGATTTTTTTACAAGCTTTGTCTGGGGGGAGACCCACAGTGAAAACCCCCTGCCATAGGCACATATTTCAAAAATCTAGCACTTTGTTCCATGTGAAATACATTTTAAAGCAAGTGATATAAAAGCTTAGCGACCACACTGCCGCTATTCTACAAGGCAACAGTCTTCTACTGTCCTTTATCCTACATCAAACTTCTGCAGCCCATGCATTGACCATGTTCATGAGGCTTGGATAAGGAACAAAGAAGAACTGCACCTGATCGCAAAGCACAAAAATAAGACAGAACGTGTTCATCTGTGAGCTTTTGAGCTGCTTGTAGATGGACTGTTTTAACTTCAGGCAGTGCCAGGCTAGCACTTTTCTGTCTTTATTAGAGCCAACTGGCTCCTGCCTTCCACCTATTTCCAGTCTTACTCTATGCTAAGCTAACTGGCTTCCAGCTGTAGCTTCATATTTTTAGACAAACGTGTGCTGCCAATCTTGTCATCTCATCCTAGAGAACAAAGTGAATATGAGTATTACCCAAAATTTAAGCCTGACAATAAAAGAGACATTGTTTTACAGAGCTCTCGACACTGATGATACATGGAGACAGTCCACTTATTCCCACACACCACAGACAGATGATATTCAAATTATACACACTCACTCAATATTCTAATATAGTACATCACCCCAGACTGGAAAGATGGGGCTGACTGACACATGTGGTGTTAATTTTAACATGCAGCTCTGTTGTGTGTGTCTGTGTGTGTCAGTTTAAACATTATCAGCAGCAGGTCTTCCAGCTGGCACTAAACGGAAGAAACACCTCAACTCCCAACCTCCACCTGGCACTAAAACACAACCTCCCACACCACAGACATACTTCTCGTCTCTATGAGGGCTGAGGGGAAGTTAACCGGCCAGACTGAACCGCTGTAAGATGCTGCACTTTGTATTTGAGCAGACCCAAAGTGTCTTTCCTGATCATGACCTTAACATGAACCTCAAGCGTTTGTGATATCAGGTCTTTTTCCCACGGCTAGCAGGTTATTTAAAAGACCACCAGGCTGAGGACAAAGGAGATGGAACTGATCTTGTGACTTTGTTTAAAGGCTGATAACAACTGCAGTTATCAAGGTACTATCAAAGAAACAATATTTGCACGCTTGAAAATGGGTGAAATGTGAGCAACACTGCTGTTGTGTGACCCACAGAAGGTGCTGTGTCATTAATCTTTACATAGTAATGTATTAGACGTTTGGCTGCACTGCTTTCTGAAAGATCCTCGGCTCATATAATTCAACATGGATGGATTTTAAAAGTCCCTGACCCATTTCAACCTCTCAAAATCTCTCGTTCTGTTGCATATGCAGTAAAGTATTCACATGGTTTCATCATCAAGAAGAACTCTTTGATGATTAGGACTGAGCGGCTTCCTGACGGTGGTTAATGTCAGCTCCTCAACCCCTACTGAACCTGCACAGCATAGATGTGTCTAGTAGCTGGGATACAGTCTGTTTCACCTTGGGAAAACAGTACTTGAGAAACAAGATAGCAAACTAATCAATTATGAAGATTCTTGTCCTTTATAGAATAAGGACCAGATGTCTATGTTTACAAGACAAGATTTTTTTTTTGGCCTTTGCAAGCTTTTATTGATAGAACAGCTGAAGAATGACGGGAAATATGGGTAGTGAGAGATGGGGAATGACATGCGGGAAAGGGCCACATGTTGGGACTCGAACCCAGGCCAGCTGCAGCGAGCCTTCGCATATGGGGCTGCCGCTCTCCCAACTGAGCTAAGCACCGCCCCATGGGTCCTTAAGATGATATCTAAGATGTCTAAGATGTCAATAATAACAAATCATCTTGGCTCAAAACTTGAATCTGTTATTTCCATTATCAAAATGGAAAAAAATTTCACTGGCTCAAAATAAAGATGTCCATACCATGACAGCGACCCTCCTGACTCCGTCCTCAGCCTCCTCATGCTCACGAACACCCTGGGTCAGGTTGGTGTAAGTGGCTAGCTTGTTGAGAAGTGATGAAACCATGGGGGTGCTATCCATTTCCTCCTGCAGAGAGACGGGGTGAAATGAATGAATGAAGTGAAGCAGCGACACAAGCTGGCACACATAGAAACATGTTACTTTACGTCTTTTATTTTCTTAATTGACAGAAATCTAATGATTTTCTACTTTGTTGAATTCATTGTCCCTCATGTAGCACTTTGTAACCTGCTTTTTGATCAGAGCCACCACGCTTTTTGTTATTATATAACAGACACAGCAGCTTTTTGATATTGTGTTTTTAACCTCTGTGTCAGAACATAATGTACCTTTGATTAGTTACTTATGCATGTTATATTACAATATGAATGATATAATTAAAACATTGTAGATTTGGAGAAAGATCATTTGTCTCACCTCAAACAAGGCCATGTTCTTGCCTTCATAGTAGCGTTCTCTGTCATTGTCTGAGTTGATGAATGGACTGGACTCTTTCGGACTGTCATCGACTGGTGGGAAACACAGGAAGAGTAACAGTAAGGTGCACATTGTTGAGGACAGAGGCAGCAAGATCAGCAGCTACTGTTTTTGTATAGGAACAGGTATAACATGTAATGTAGTGCGGCGGTAGTTCTAGTGGTGTTGTAGTAGTTAGTAATAGTGGACAGGGCATGTATCCAAATATTTTATCTACACTTTGACCTGACTGAAAAACGAAGTTTGAGCTTTCGCAAGATCTTTTCAGAATCCTGTGGGTGACATCAAGGATACTACGTCCATGTTTCATACAGTCTATAGTTAAAATATGCAGGAAAAATCTAACTCATTTCTGTTGTCTGTTTAGTGCACGTTCAGCAGACAAAGATGGTTTTGTAGACAAAGAAACACCAACAACAGTAGACATTAAGGTAAAACTAGTTAGAAGGCAGTTGGTTAATATTTCTAATACAGATGCAAATTAGAAGTCAGAAACACTTTGTTGAACATTTAAACATAAAATTACATAAAAATGAATAAATATTGCCAGACAAACTGAAGCAAACCAAATCTAGTCCTCCACAAGGAAGAGCTGTGAGGCCACGCATTAGTCAGATATTTTTTTGTCTGATATGCCCTGTAATTTGTGTTATCAAATCATATAATAAAAATATAATGCCTACTTTGAGTTTGATGACTCATTTGAATTATTTGAATGAATGAAAATGGTATAATTTCAATTGACAAATATCTATTTGGATAAACTGGTGGTGTTTCCTTGCTGTGGTCCCTATATTAGCCATATCTTTAACATGCACTGTGTGGAAATATACTAAAGATTCTGTGGCTGGAGCTCCACGGAATCTGTACAATATGAAGTATTATATAGATTCATTTCTCATTTTATCTCATCAACACATATTGACCATTTGCAATATTGGAAAAGCAGCATGAGTTATGGGATCAGTGGACCATCCAATGTGGCTACACCTGTACAGTTTCACTGAGCTTTTTATTACATTTACATTTAGTCTTTTAGCTGCCGCTTTTATCCAAAGCGACTTACAAGGAGCAATTTGGAATTCAGTATCTTGCCCAAGGAAACTTCAACGTGCAGAGTGGAGGAGCCGGGGATTGAACCACCGATCATCTGATTGGTGGACAACCTCTGAGCCACAGCCGCCCCATTATTAAGCAGTTTCTCATAAGACTTTGTGGTAACAGGATCCAACACTGTTGATAGAGATTCAGGGGCTTTTGTCAGACAAATTAAGGCCCTGCCCAGAGTTTAGCCTTCACTACAGTCCGCTTTTGTACACCCTTGAAGAGACAAAGCAGCACAGAGTAATATTAAGGATGTGCCTTTCAAGCTGCTTCTCAGCTTGGTTTCTCTTGCCCCTGGTTGTCATGCAGTGGTCTCAGTTTATTAGGTTCGGCATGTTATCTCACTAGATCACACTGTTGTCTTTATTGCTTTGAAGAACCCAGGGCCTAACAGTGGTTTATGGATCACTGGAGATCTGTTAAAATGAACAGCGTACTGTGAATGCACATGACGTGTTGAGAATTGTAAAGCAGCATGTAACAATGAGCCTGGAAGATTATTTGAGTATGACTGGCTTTTCTTATAGTCGTGCCAATAGCGGGCCCTGAGCCAGGAAACTCGGTTCTTTAAACAGACAGAGGGGATCTTTAAGGAAACCCCCAGTGTGCAAAGGTTAAGGTCAGAGTTAGCTTTTCTGTTAGCTTTGCGACATTCCACAAACATTTTGTATCCTAAGTTGATTGGCAATGGGCCACTGAAAGTGGTGTTAGTGGGGAAGCTGTGCTGGAGGAGCTTTTGGATGAGACGTTAAACCGAGGTTCTGACTCAGTGGGCTCATTAAAGATCCCATGGCACTTATCACAAAGAGTAGGGGGTTCTGCATTGTCGAAAAAATAAATCTGCAGTGCCTTTGAATGTTCTTGTCAGTGATGTAGAAAAACAGCAGGAACAACAACTTGGTATTAACAAATGATTACGCACAAAATTAACAAAAACATTTGCTTCCAAACGTATAAGACATGTGACAAACAGTCACATTACACTTAAGTAGTCCAATTAGGGATGCCTTACATATTCAGATTTTTATATCCCATCTGTTATTCATATATATATCCATACATAAATTACATTTGCACTACTTACAGTACTTTTACTAAAGTTTACTCTGTGAAATGGAAATAAAATAAAGTCAAAGTAAAGAGTCTAATCTAGAGCCTTGTCGGTTCCATTCTATCATTTTTTTAATTCTGATTGTTAGTGGCACCTAATGTAACCTTCTGCAGTATGCGGGAAGAAATGAAATGAATTGTCAATAAACTGTACGGGTGAGTATCCCTCTCATACATACACACATCCAAACAGATGAAAAGGTTCCCCTGCAGTAATCATCATAACCAGCAGATGTCCATATTTCTGTATGTACAAGTAAAGGGTCAACCCTCCTCGTGCACGTCACATTAAAGACAGGGTACAAAAGTAAATTTGGTGGATTTTCAGAAACCATCCGATCCTGATCCCATCCCGACAATTTAACACAAACTGCAGGTATCAGTGCTCTGTGAAATAATAACAAGGTTTATGCAGAAATCCTGAGGTTTAATTTAATACCATTTAATACTGTTTTAATACCTTCTAAATATTTTTTAAAACCCCAACGTAACTTGCCTCTAAGCCTCGTCTAAGCCAATCAGACGTGAACAAATCTAAAAACCAGTTCTGCCTTTCTTTCACATCTGGAGTCAGATAAAGAATGAATTGGATGGAATACGTTAAACTCGCATGAATCTCATACAAATCTGAACTTCATGTTCATTTTAAATATGACTTATTGTGAGTAATGCAAAGCCTGTTAACATTTAAGTTTAAAACGTCACTCTTGCTCTTGTTTTTTTTCACAAGATCATTCAGAAAGTAATATTTTGTGTCACACCTACAGATATAGAACAGCAGCAGTTATGTCCTTAGAGGTTCAAATGCTTCGTTATGTCAACCAAAAAAGCGAATCTTCCAGCCATGTAGTATCTGACAATCCTAGCAGGCCATAAATAATGTATTATAAAAATGAAGCTTCGGGCCACATGAAATCTGACCGCGGGCCATGATTGGCCCCCAAGCTGTACTTTGGATATCCCTGATCTACATAATTTGAGTTACACTACTTGGTATCTGCTAAAGAAATGACACAACGCTGAAGAGTTCAGCACCACTGCACACATAACCATGTTCCCTAAGGAAGACATCAAGTCTACTTGACAGGAGGTTGCGTGTGAACAGCTGATCTATCTAATTTCTGAAATGTCTGATATCAAACTTTTTGTTTCAAGCTTGTTTCAAGTTCTACTCCGGCAACCGACCGTGTACAGAACTTTTCAGTATTCGGTGACTTTGAACTGCCATACTAACAGCAGCCTTCTTGAGAATCCTTGCAAAGTTTCAGGGCATCCCTGTAACCATGGTGACTCACGGTGCCAGAGGAGAGTAGTTGTATCACACATGAAGCAACAACAGGAGACTGCTCTGTGTCAGACGAGTTCTCACATGTTGACTAAACCTTATGAGGCATTCTTCTACAGAAATGAACACTGCAGTTAATAGGCAACACAACCGTCAGAACAATATACAACAACATCAAATTATATAGATTAATAAAGGGTTAAATGAGCTCTTACATTGTATAAAAGGTTAGAAATGTATATCACGTGGTTGAACTTGCTGTCTGATATCATGGTCTGGGCCCGGCTCTTTCACACAGAGTTTGTCCGGCAAAGTTTTCCTCTCAAACGGATGTTGAAGGAGTGATTTCACCCTTGTGAGAGTTGGGTCTTGTAGGACAGCTTGTACGTCGCGGCCCTGACTTCAGCCGTAGCTGGCTTGGGGCGATAAAATAATCGCTCTTTTCTGGAGTAGATTTGAGGACGCTGATTGGCTAAATCGTATGTCAAACGTTCACACCCAATTAGCGATTGGTTCAGGTGCTTCATAGACCCGCCCCCTCGTTATGATTTCTCCAGAACTGCTGAGACATGCAGACAAGGCACAGCATGTTGCTGCGCAGTGGATTTTCTATCATATTTTGCACATATTAATGCATGTATTCCACCATTCAACCACACAGATATTACAATAAAGGAATGATTTAATATTATTATGATCATATTTATTTATTTATTTTGTGGCTCAGGGTGTTTTCAGACTTTCCAGAGAAAGTCATGAAGTTTGTTCCTTTGTATCTTCTCGTGTTGTGTGGATTACTTTGCAATAAAACGCGAAAGACTAGCTCAACTGGTGAGCTACACATAGACTATATAAAACATGGATTTTGTATTTGTGACGCCACCCAAATGTTTTTTGTTGCCATCTTGGCAGTCCAGCCTCTGCTGATTCCCCAGCTAATCCCAAAATGGGCAAAGTCATGGAGCTTGGGTGGAGGTGAGATGGGCTGAATAACGCCTGTTTGCTCAGGAAATCAGCACCCAACTCTCAAACAAAGCTTCCACACTTGATCGTGCATACGTCATAAGTCAAAATATAATTTGAATGAGTTCAATAAAGAATTAGCCTCAGTGCAGTTGTCATGAATGGGGAAATTAACTATAGTCCAGTCCAAACTGTTTTTTTCTAGGCTGGAAACAGGTTTATTTCTGCTGCTGTGAGGCTTATGGAGACTGACTTGTTTTGTAGTCATCCTCAA
The DNA here is from genome assembly GCA_014281875.1 of Nibea albiflora. Classification (NCBI taxonomy): domain Eukaryota; kingdom Metazoa; phylum Chordata; class Actinopteri; family Sciaenidae; genus Nibea; species Nibea albiflora. The sequence continues at coordinate 6,099,518 of CM024798.1, read as the reverse complement.
GTGGCTGTTTAAGAACCCGTTCTTGGTACTTCCACGTTGGCTTCATTTCACAGCCAAGTTAAATCTGATCGCTTGGCGAAGCACGATCTGTCTATCAAGCTTCCTGGGTAAGTTCTTTATTGCTGCCATTTTGTGAGTGTTAAACTATCTTGCAGTGATTAGTGAAACACAAAGTTGTGTACTGGGTGTAATCAATATATATAATTCATTCAAAGGTCATAGAGTTAGATTATCCTGTGACAAACCCATAACGCTGACTATGCACACCCTCTCCAACTCAGAGAGTGAATGAGTGTCAAACCGGCTTGTTGAGGAATTACTCAAGTAATAGCCAAACTAAACAAAAGGCTCACAGACTTCACTAAAAATACACTTCCTTTCAATAACTGCATGAAAGGAGATGTTTTTAAGGATGGCAGCCTCTGTTGGCACCTAGCCCACCAGACTAACACAAAAGCAAACAATGCTATATATGATTAACATCCTCTTCCACTGTACAGTAACTCAGTGTTAAATGCCCGGGGGGAAGGACACGATGACCAGGGAACGGAAAAAGAGCTTGTGTGTGCGTCTGTGTGTGTGCATGGTGTACCACCAGAGATAAGGCTCAGCCATTACATCAGAGGCAGAACACTGGTTCCTACATATGTAATAGTCAATAACAGTATTAAACAAAAAGTTAATGGAGTGATTCAGTACTTTGGCAAATACACTTATTCACTTCCTGGTGTAGTCTGGTGTTGGTTATCAAAACAAATACATAAAGTTTCTACAAGATCTGCAGAGAAGCAGAAAATGGAAAGATGCAAAACATGACCCTGGTCACAGGATGCTGCTTTGGAAAATGATGGTGCTGAAATGTGATTGTTTACACTGATGACATCTTGTCTAATCAGCACTGTGTGTGCATATGTAGGTGTGTGCATGTTCTCTGACTACTGCCTTTACAATGAAAGACAAAGAGTAAAGGTACTCACTGTACTGCTGTGAAAGGGATTTATGACGCTTTATAGCACTCTCATTAGAGGGATAGTTTGGTTTGGAGGCATTTATCCGCATCGTTCTACATAACCTGTGTGAGCAATTCTTGCTGTCAAACTTGTTCACCTCCTGTCTTTATCTCATTCAGCCCCCCACGAGTCCTTCAACTGTGCTCACTAGAAGCCTTGCTCCATCCTGATCTTCGAAATTTCTCTTCACTCAATCCACACCAGAGTCTTGACTCCAACCAGGGGTTATTCTGTACAACCCACGGCCACACTACCCCCCTAAAATCATGTCCCAGTGGGGTTTTAATCCCCAAAGACAGACTCTTTATATTTTTGAATTGATTTTTATTATGAGTCAAATAAGTCAATTTCATCTCTTTTTTTTCTATTTACCAAAACAAATTTCTTTGGATGTTCTTTTATGACATGTTTTAGGTACTTTTCTGTTCAAACTTTTCCTGAAAATGATTTATTACTTTAATTTCTGAAAGAGAGTTCAAAGAGTTCATCTTTGAGCTGTACGTAATGTCACACCTGCACAGTGACACCATTATGAGGTTACAGGTTACAGTTACAGAAATCTTCTTGCTTGACAGGAATTGCCTTGTTTATGCATGTTGCTGTAAAAAATGCTCATCCTTAAAACAAGGATGCCTGTCACATTGTTGCCAGTGCATCTAAAGGTGCTTGTTAATGCTTGATCTGTCATATAAGGCCCTTTCCCCCCTATCTTTGTGTTTCTCTGTCATAACATGGCACAACTGCTTTATTTGATCGACTCTAATCTAGACATAGTGACCTTGAACTTTCAGATCTTTCAGTACACTCTGACAGAATATTTTGAACAGAGACAACAGTCACATCAACAGAACATAAAACGACTGTGACTCCCAAAAAGAATCTATCAACCTTGAGACCTTAATGAAACATAATCATACAGCTGTGATCACCACGGACCTGTAGTGGTCCTGTTTAACTTCTGGAGGATGTGTTCCACTCATGTGCAGGCATATTCTGCACTGTGGCAAGGACACATGCATGGTCATGTGAACCCTGGCTCACAAGAGTACAGTTAAGGCTTTACAACGAGTGTGCCAAGCAGTGGATGGATTTCAAGACAACCTGTAGGTAAAGTTAAAGGAGCAACATATCTACAGGTGGAAGAGGTGCGTTAGCTCTCTACCAGGCTGATAGAGACGACAACAGTCTTTATGGAAACGAACCTCCAGAAACAGATGCTGAATTTTATGTCATAGATGCAAAATTGACAGTAGTGTGACTCAACACAGTGCATATATTACAAGCACTCTACAGAAAACAACTATAATTTAACACTGTCTGGAAACATAAATTCACTCGCTCACTAGAGGAAGTGTCTCTCAAATAGGAAGCAGTGAGCAAACGAAGAGAAGAAGTGATCTCAGACTAAGCAATAACACCCATGGCTGTGAAGTGAAGCCAACACGGAAGTGCCAAAAACTGCAGGCCCTTGAATGGCCACTTGAGACTGGCTAACAAACAGGTCAGTCTCCAGTAAGCCCCCATGTTCAAATGTCCAACTTCACAGCAGAAATGTTTACAAAAACAGTTTTGGTCTCTATAGCTCATATCTCTGTTGATAATAACTGTACTGAGGGTGAATTTTTATAGAGCTCACCTGTTCAAGTTATATTAAGGTTTAAAATTATGCAGAATTAAGGCCATCTGAGAGGTAGGTGCCCTCTCAGATGCCTTGTTTGAGAAACCAGACCTCATTCAGTCCACCTCAGCTCCAAGATGCCAATGAGCTTGCGCACCTGAGCTTCACAACAGCTCTTCAGCAAACAGTGGGTGACACCATGGATACTACACCCATGTTTGAGACGCCTATATTTTACTTCTTGTGTGATGGCAATGCTGCTTGGAAGTCAAATAATCAGCTTAAAAAAAGGTCTTAAAGGAAGATATTACAAAATGTCTTCCTTTCTATCTTTTATTTTTTAGGCCACTGTTGTGGACTCTCTGTCTTCTGTCCTTTTGGACTAGTACTGCACGAGAGCCATGATAAAGCCAAGAACCATCAATCAGGGATGCTCACAACAAACAGCCCCACCTTCCTGCACACACACCAATCAAGTTGCTGTGCAAGTTCTAGCTAGTTGCAACAACGTCACACTTAAAAACTGTGTGTGTGCATTTGTTTGTTTATTTGTGCCTGCCATAACCTGTATCTGAATGTTTGTGTCAGCAATTCTTCTGTTTTATAGGCCTATGTTCAATTCTACGAATCACACATACAACTGTTCCTTTACCTAGTGCATGCAAGGATAATATCCATGATCTCAGCTATCTTAGGATAGGTTTGCCTTCTGGGCTCTAGGAAGTCAGGTGACGTAGTGTAAAGAATGACAAAGTCCATATCGCAAAGAGATCATGGTAGATGAATGGGTCAAACAAAGGACTTTCACCCAGAATAAAAAAAACACAATGTTGACTTACTATTTTCGGGCTTATTTTCAGTCACAGTTTACTTTGGACACTGGATAGAAAAAGGTCATGGCTAAAAATAGACCATTTCACAAAATGAACCACAAAACCTATCTAGCTAGCTTCTCCCATGACCCAGAACAAGCAATAAAAGGCTATTGAGAACTGACCGCCATAAGTGTATGAGGATGTCTTCAAGCCAAAGAAGTCATCTTACAGCATATTCTTACCTTCTAAGTTGTCCTCAACCCCTTCATCGACAAAAAGTTTGCCCAAACTGACAGGTTTGCTGTCTCCGGCTGCAGCTGCGCTGTTGTTGCCACCATCTGCATCCTCCACTGGCACTACAGTGAAGTTGGTAGGCATCTTGGCTCACCAGTTGGCCAGAAGAAAGTCTGTAGAAGGTGTCCAATCACGATAACCAGGAAGACACTTTTAACTTTTAATAAATCCAAAGGAAAAAATATCCAAAGGTTAAGTGAAGGACACAGGGCCCCAGCACAGAGAGCTAGAGATTCAGATTGACCACAACATGGCACTCACTCCAACTTGCTGGTTTCCTCCTCTGTATTTGTAGTGTGTCCAGTGTCTCAGGGTGAAAGTGCTGCCTCCCGTACGTGAGGCAGGCAAAGTCTTGCAGTGTATATCTCTTCACTCTCTCTCCTTGTTCCTTTCCCTCCCTTTTTCCCCCACTGCTCAAGACTATTGCCCCATGTGACCCTCTATTTATCATATGAACAGACTTAGTCCAAGCCAGCAGCTCCTCCCATTACTCTGACTGTCCCACTTCTCTTACTCACACCTTTGTAATGCCAAAAGGGAGGGAGGCAAACTCTAAAGTATCTCTGAAAGTTTCCAAAGTATCTTTAAAATCCAATTTGATTGAGGAAAAAACTTTGCTCACACCTAAACAAACTTTTCTTATCTCTTCTTTGGCTTTGGTTGTGCTTCCTCTTCTCTCTCCAGGCTGGGAGTTTCCGCCTCTCAGCTTCAGGTAAACAAAATGGGTGTTACCTTTCCCACAGTGCATTATGGGTAACAGTGTAGTGCTGATGTTTAGCTTTAAAGTGACACCGCAGGCTCACATGCGCACATACACATTGTGCAAGCAAAGGAAACATCTTGGAAACCTTGAACACACTTTCCTCTGTATTTTCCACAGGGGAAAGAACAACAATGGGCACATGAAGACATGCATTGTTTTCTGTTTGTGGGAATGACTTTATTGACACTTTTACACAGGTTTTGTGGCATTTATCTTGATGCACTGTAAACCACCTTCAGAAGGACCAGCTAGCAAACAAAGGCAGTCGTTATTTTTCTTTGGTCCATGACATTTTTCTTCAGATCTAAAAACTTCCCTACTCCCCTTTAAAAAAAACCTAACACCAGTGACTTTCTCTAGTTTTTGTGTATGACCTTATTTGTTTGGCAGTTTAAAACTGTATTGTATGCTGACCAGGCCCCCAAGATTTTCAGACTAAACTCAATTGAGCGGCGTGATGTTAAAAAAAAAAAAAAAAACGTATGCATCTTTAAAATATGAGCTGTGCAGATGTTTGAACCAGATGTTTGCCTCTGAACACTGTTCATTCCACAGCCAAAACCGCTGAAGCATGTAATAGTTAATATGAAATATAGTGTGCCATGAAATGTAGACATTAATAAACAGTACTGGACTGGAATCGTAGTTAAAGCAAACATGACTCATGTTTAACCTGCAGACAGCCCTTGTTCAGCTGGCCTGATATCAGATAATCTGCAGCCATAAAAGCCACACTGCATACCACAAAAGAAAACTGCTATTTGTTCAGCTTTGTTTAGACAGTGGTGCATGATGGAGTCGCTGAGTCCTAGAATATTTTAAGTTTTTATTTTTGTTGACCTTCTGACCTTTTACACATTTTTGCATGTAAGAGGCTCACACTGTTATGATTCTAATCCACCTCTGTAGGCTTTTGAATAATAAATCTTCTTTATCACATACTGACAGTGTTAACCGATAAGTGGCAAGCCAGCAGGTCTGTCTGTATAATGCCAGCAGAGGGAGCTGTAGGTTCATGAGGACTAAACATTTAAGCTGACAATGAATAGTAGAAAGTGAGAGATGTTCGGTCCCAGTCCAACTCTCGGGGAAAGATATTTATAGTTTGTAAATAACCAGTGAGGGGATGAGTGCAAATATGTTTTAGAAATGTTTCACAGCAGGAGGTCGTAATAAGCAGAGATTCATATTTCAGTGGCTTGTGGACTTCAGCACTCAATTGATGTATTGTGCTGTCCCTGACCTCTGACCTCCCTCTGAAGTGTATAAGCAAATGTATGTATATGCAGTATACAGTACAAATATAAATATATAATATGCATGCTGGCTTCGAGGTTTGGCAATCACCTTGGTAACAGATTCTGTAGCTGGAATCAGCTTATTATTGGTGTGCTATCACTTGGCCCACCGCTGAACTACTACAGCCTCTCCTTCATGGACAAAACTGCCATTTTATACTCCTCAGATGGCTTAAGTGTGAATGTTGAAAAAAAGGGAAAGCAAGAGAGTTCGAGGTGAAATCAAATCCCTTTAGCAAGCAGCAAAAAGGTCAGTGCTGACGCAGACCCGGGAACAGGCTGCCCTCCCTCAAGACTATATTCTTAAGTGGCTAGATTCTATTTGTAGCATTTTTACCTGTTTACTGACTCCCCCACTCCAAAACCAGGTAGCTGCGCAAACATACTGGAGGGTTTGGACAACCTCTTGTGTCATCACATGGGGGATATATTTCAACTGGCTGCAGTGTGCTGCTGGACCGCAAAACGCAATGTCAGGGCAAAAGGACTCATATTTATCAGGACTGGGCTGAACTTTTTATTCACTCAGGAGTGGACTGGCTTCAGTGTCCTAATTTCTGTCACCATCTGATATGAGAAGATAAATTCTGATCATTAATACTGATAGCAAATGTATTTCAGTTTCCTACATAAAGCAACAATGCAGTGTTGTGTTTCTGATCCATTCAGAATTGCATAACTCAAGTTATTCAAACAAGTGGGCCTTTGGTAAACGTTGTGTTCAGAGAATCAGACTGAACTTGCACTAGACTACGTTGTTATGTAAAATATGACTCCATTATCAATGGAACAGAATTAAAATAATAAAAGAACATATAAACCTCCTATAACAGAAATAAAATGAAATGTCATGGTGTCGCTCACCCTTCTGTCCTATGATAATTTGCAGGGACGCTGGACGTCTGTCGCAGTTTTTTACTCTGTGTGTAGCAGCTCCACAGTCTACAACACAGAACAGACTTCATGATCACTGTTTTCATATCACGTCAACACTTCAGTATACATTCATATGGTCTCTCTCTCTGTCTCTCTGCTGCAATCTGCATCACACTTTAAATAAACTAATGTTTTCTTTAATGCATTTGGGTCATTTCACTCAGTTAGGAACCTTCCTAAACAAAATAGACAATTCGACCTCTGTTTGTGTGTGATGCTGGGCGGGGCCTTCAGTTTTCACTCTCACCTGTTTGATTACATCACCACCTGCTTTTCATCATCCATTCACGCTCATGCTGTACAAAAGACCGGCTCCACCTGTCAGGCACTGCCAGATCAGTTACCACCCTTGTGGTAACAAACCTTATGGCCAACTTTGTACTGGAAACTGGTCTTTGTTTGTTGTGATACCTGGTTAACCTTGCTCTCCCTGTACTTCAGGGAATCCTTTCCAGCCATTGTCCACCTGTCTCCCTCTGGAACCTCCTGTCGGCTAATCTAAAAAGACAAAGACACGGATCTTTGGCAGAACTGAGGTGGGTTGTGGAACTGCCATGTTTTACCACGTTCGGCTCATGGCAGAGGTTTCTTTGCCACAACCACCAGGTGTCTGTTAATGGTGGGAATTACTGAGTCTACTTTCTTTATATGGAAAGTGTCATGAGATAACTTTGTTATGATCTCTCTGGGTAAAATGGAATTGTTTTTACGGTAGCCCAGAAGTGACAAATTAAACACTGGCTCTAAATAGTGATGTCGACATTTTTGACACATTTCATGGCCCCCGGTTTCTCCTTCGTGCTAGGAAGGAGATGGTGAGGCAAGGGGTTGCAACCAGCAACTACACCACTAGATGGAGTTGTAGTGTGTTAGATACTTTGAGTAAAGTTACACATGTTGCGCTAGTATGTAGTATCCAGTATTTCTGGCTAAGCAGGGTTAGCTGAAAATGGTCAGGTACAGGCCTGTAGCTCTCCACCATTCTGAAAAGCCCTTAAACATAAAATGCTCTGTTTTCTCCAAAAATATTATATATTACACCTTTTTGTGGCAAAATATTCTTGGCGAACAGAACGGCGTGGTTCCTTTTTGAAGCTTTCTATGAGAGCATTTTTAAGTGTGCATTTGTGAACAGTGTCGTAAACACACCAAGTGGTGGGCATATAATCCTTAAACCATATTATTTTACAATTTTAGCCTTTCATTAAATAAGAAATTGGGTATTTCGGCCAAGTAGCATACTGTATAGTAGCATTGATGATCATATACAGTGGCTACTTTGTCCCCATCCCTCATCTTTTTTTAGGGACATGCCCACTCGACATACAGCAATACCCAGAACACCCAGTAGTATTTTCATTTATTTTATCTCCCACTCTGTCAAACCCATACACACACACAGTCTCACACAAACTGGATGTTCTTTCGTCATAGTGAAAAAACAACAAATTAATGAATTTCATAACTATTAAGATGAAAATAGTCTTGTTGCCAGTGTGTGTACTCAGCCTGCCGTAAGCGACAGGAGGGCACCAGGCGAACGCGGCCAGCAGTCAGACAACTATTTTTGGTACAAGCGGAAAATTTTGTCGGGGATTCTATGGTGGCGGGGATCAGGGGGTAAGAAGAAAGTCTGTGAATATTGTGGGACTGTGGGAAACAGTGACCCTCTGCCACACTCTGCTGGCACTGGAGGTCTGTATGTGGGCTACCAACAAAACAGGAGTACAGGGAGACCTGCCAAGACCATAATTTGAGTACGGGATCTGTGTGTGTGTGTGTTTGGTGGGTAGGAGGTGTGGAGCCCTGATGAGGCCAAAAATCACCATCCTCAAAATGGCTTAAAGCCTCAAAAGTTTTTGTTTGTTGCTTAATACAATCTGCAAAGCGTGAAATCATGTCAGTGATCTTCCTTATGTCAGTTCCAGTTTGGCTACGGGGCCAAAAAAGAAGCCAGGCATTTGTAGCTCAAGCAGGGCGCTGATTGAAGGCTAGGTTTAAGATGTACTGATTACCTGCATTGAACTCTGAGTGGTTACTGTGCACAGTCCAATAGGAATGTTTATTAAGGGAGTTTAGAAACAGCACAACTGACTGACTGGGATCTGTCTCATCTCAGGCGTATTTCTGTCAACTGTCATCACTCACTCAGAGTGGGAAGAGCATTAGCAGTGACCCTGTTTCCTGTGGCAAGTATAACCTGTAGGCGCAAAATGAAAACAGAAAATCTAACTGTATTAAAAAATGATAGAGAAACATTCATACAAACTCTAAATTAGGACTCCTGAAACAGAAGTCATATGTTGCCTCGCTGACAGAGCAAAGTCAAACACAGAATGAAAATGCACTATCATCCGTAAATTTCTTATACATCTTTGGGAAAAGTGAGATCTTGCATCCCAGGCCAAGGTGGTGCTGAGCCATTAAAGACTTTGTTAGTAATAAGAAGAAATGTGTACTGTGTGTTCAAACATTTTGGTTCTGGTAAGAATTCAGGCCACTGCAAGAGGTCAAAAAGTTTTTGTTTTTGTAGCATGAGTGAAAAAATCAGTGGATTGTTTTGAAATTTAATACAGACATTTATAGTCCACAGAAAACAAATCTTATGATTTTAGCTCTATTCAGACCATATTAGCCGTTGCAGTGAATTACCACAGGGTTGGCAACCAGGAAACATTTTCTTCATAGAATATGACTGAGTTTCAGCAAAATCAGTGAAATAGTTGGTGGTGTGTGACTTGTGTGCCTTAAAGTGTTTCGTACTTCTCGTGGGTGATCGTGCTCAGAGCGCAAACAGGTGTACGGGGCGAACGGTAATGACAGACACACCATTCACCTGATCAGTGTATCTTCAAAATGGTTCAAAATCAGTTATTTTATGATAGAAAGGTTACACAATGCTGCTTTAAACCGGGTAAGATACTAATATGAATTCAGTTTCTTTAGCTGAAATGACGTCTTTTGGTTATTTCTAAATGACAATAGGAGGAAAAACTTAGAATGCAGTACATTTATACGATATGTTAACGTGTTGCTGGAGTTATGCCAGATGATTCTATCGGGGCAAATGTGCTGACACAAAGACTATCCAAGCCTTTGAGACGCTTCCAGATCTGTGTTGTGTCATGAGAAAATAGAGTGAAACAGTCCATAGTTATAAATACACCTCAACCAACAGAAAACCCAGCAAAGGGGAGATAATTACTGTGTTTCGCCCCCAAAACACAGCTGCTAACTATGTTAAAATAATAACAACGTCTAAATCTATGAGTGGTGGAGGGCTGAGAGAAGGAAGTGCAACCACACACTTAAACACCAGCACACACACACACACACACACACACACATTACTTCTCATCCTGGTCGCAGTGATTGTTAGCCCACATGCACGGTGTGTGTCCGCCCAGGAGTTAACCGCCTGAGGAGTCGGCTATAAAGCATGAGAGTGATTGCACGAGTCATATTTAGAAAGTGTCTCACTTCTACACATGCCGGACACATGCAGAACTACACATTCGTCCATACATAAACATACACACACATGTACGCACGCACACCGGTGTGTTTCAGGCACAGCCAGCTGTGTCCAAATTTCAAACATATCTCAAAAAGCCTCATAATTGCTACGTCCATTTGACATTTCTGTATTTTTCTGACCAACATACACAATCAAAAAGGTTTCTTGCTAAATCTGGCAACTCAGGAGTGTGTTGTTAGACTTACACAAACACCAGCCATGACTATTTATTCATTTACTATGAAAAGACTCTTTTTCTTACAGCTAAATGTTATGGATTAAGTGTTCAAGGCCTGTAACTAGCATTATTTAAAGAATCATGAGATGACAGTTATGACTATAAGTGCAAAATATAGACTCAAAGTAGGGTGACTCAGTTCAGTTTGGTTTGAGAGTGAACATTTTGAAGCTTTTGGCCCTGACATAGATTTAAAGAAGCATTCAACGTATGCAGTGGCTTAGTGAGAAGTGTAGCTTGTGAAGTGTCAGATGTTCACAGGCTTATCTTGACCTCTGGAATTACCTTTCTGGTGCTCAAGAATGAACTTTCATGCTCAAAGTTACAGTCGGTTAAACAGCCAGTTCACTTAAATGACACAAAAAGCAGTGTCTGTAGCAGGACCTTGCCATGCAGGTAGTTTGGGTTTCAGTGTTGTATATAAACTCTACGTGGAAGAAATAAATGTTGCTGTTGGGTTCATTCATTTTTCTTGCTGTGCGAGCACTACAAACATTTACTTCAGCTCCATTTATCCTTTTTTTTTTTAGCCGGAAAGCGATGACATACAGCACCTCATTTGCCAGGGAGGCCCATTGTATTTGGGTGAAAGAAATCTCAAAACAAGGGAAAAATGATCTGTATGCCAAAGTAACATGGGGTCAGTTGATGAATGAATTTCCACAATTTAGGTGATTTATTGTATCTTTGTATGCTCTATCTGATTCATTTTTGAACTGCGGCCGTGTTCAAAAGCAATCCCTGTTTGCTGAGTATTGAAATGTGAAACATTTAGGCCCTAGTGCCTGAAAGATTCCCACAGTGGAAAAGTCGGTATAGCATGGACACTACTTTCTGCCAACAATCCAAAAGTAACAGTTGCTGAACACTGCACCTGTAATGTAATGACGTTTAGAAGTGCCTGTGTGTTATTTGGCCTCTTTTAATGAGACGGAAGTAAAACAATGTGATCTGTAGTTGTGGACAGAGCCGGGTAAGCTGTTTAACCGTTTTTAGGCTATATGCTAAGCTAAGCTAACTGCCTCCTCGTACCAAGAAAACACATATGTTTACTTCCTGAGAACCGCTGTGAAACGTTTTCCTGATTGACAGCCTGGTTGGCTGACTGAAAAGCCTGTCTGTAATGGACTGCTTTTCTAAGTGGGTGGCTATTTGTCTGACCAAAGTAGCTGCCTGCCTGACTGGTAGAGTTACAGTATGACGTACAAACTGAATTTGGTGTTGGTAAAGCTGCGCCTGCCCTGCTCTGAAAGCTTGGATAAGCCTCTAATTGTCTGGCAATGATGGCTGACTGTTTTCTGACTGACAGGCTGGCTAACAGACCAGAACAGTTCACAGGAATTGTGTGCCAATGGCCGCCTCTGCAACAGGGTCTTGTGAATTTTGACAGCACTGTGATGCTTGCCTTTTTCTCCAGGAGACCTGGCCCAAACCCAGTTAGCATATTTAATCTTGGTTCATAGTTTCTTTATGTGATACACATCCAGGGAAAAGAGGCGCGTCTTCTTCAGAACGACTTGTCGTGTGATGGTTAAACTGGAAAGTTTAGACTTTATTGACCAACACTGGACCTTTACAGTTGTATTTTAGTGTTGTGTGGTCTAAATGCTGTTTAAGAAGATGTTTGCATCTTTTAGTCATGACAGTGTTTGATTTTTATTATCGTTTAAGCATATGTCAGAGCTGATCTACTTGTTTTAAAAAATGCGTGTCTGCTTTGGGTGCTTGTGTACCTAATGTACACTTCTCTGAGCGTGTGCGTGTGTGTGTGTGTGTGTTTGTTAATGTGTTTGAAGGAGTGACAGACGGGGACTTTTTAGCTGGACCCTGACCAGATCTGTGCTCCGTCCAGATGAAGGAACGGAAATGCATCCTGGAAATTGAGAGATTGAGATCAGCAAAACACAAAGTTGGTCTCTGTCCGGGGCTCTGGCACAGCCAGTAGTCCAGAGCACTTTGACATCAGTTAACTTTCCGCACTTAGACTAAACTGAAAAATGAGAAGTAGAAATAATAATAATAATAATAATAATAATAATAAACACTACAGGAAGTGCACAAATGTGGTCACGCCTTAAAAATTATGTGTTGATTGATCCAGGCTGGAGGTATTAAAACCTGTTTTCCTAAATTGATTTGAACTATGATGTTTTATGAGACTTTTTTATTCCTAGAATGCAAAATCATTATTCCAAAATCAGCACTCCTGAACTGAGTGGTATCATTTTAGACATTTGGGTACAGCATTAACAAAAAATGAAATCCTATATTGGACTGAACATGAATAGCTTATGTGTTTACTTTAGTTGGTAAACTGTCCTTTATATGAAACGTGCGAAGCCAACTGGCAGATAAGATCTCCTCCCTGGACCTGAAACAAGCAGCTTTCTCTTCCTCTGTGCTCCCCACAGTTCCTGGAAACACCCACAGCTTTCTAGAAAGAAAATTCACTTGAAGGTTTGACCCGCAGCTGAATTTGAGATGTTGTTCAAATGTTAAAGCCCAGATCGTTCAGATTATCTGGATGCTGCAGGAACCAATATGGAAACAGAGTGACCACATATGTCTGCAAGAACTGAAAAATAAGTGTAATGTAATACAAGAAGAGTCTGTGACTTGAGGATTAATATATTCTGTGATTATAATCCTGAGCAGGGGAATATAGTTTAATAAGAAATGACACAAAAAACATTTTAATTTTATACCCAAGTATTTTAATTATAATTCTGCCATGCACGTTCCTGGCCAGCCAGGGTCCACTTATATAAATCTATAAACAAAAGCTGGGAAAAGCAGCATGAAATGAAACAATATGTTACATGCACAATATTTACAAACATAGGAATATACTCAAATTATGGTGAAACTTTGTGAAAATAAAAGCTGAGAGTGACAAATATATGTCTCAGCATGCAGACACTGGTTCAGAATCTATTGACTTTGTAAGGCTGGCAAGGTGTTAGAAATGAAAACAAAAAGTCAACAGTAGCAAGCATTTCATAGCATAGTGCTCAGTAATATTTACATCATTATTATGTACAAAAATATACAATCTGTATTTTACTGCCTGCATTGTTGCTATACTGTATATTACCACTGACAAAAAGAAACAATATATGAATGCCCAAAGGTTACTTTATAGGAGTTAAATACATGAAAAGAAGTCTTGTGTGTATTGCTTTTCATAGCATGACACAATTAACTCTATTTTCAATAGGCAAAGTTAGAAATAACTCCCAGCACACATACCACTCAAATGAGTGGGCACAAAAGTTCCCCCCTGAATTTAACACTTGTTAAGCCTGTCTACTGAACAGAGACTGTCCAATTGCACATCAGCAACCAGGGCTAGAAAAAATAAGTACTGTGTATTTAAACTGTTTGGGGGATGGTTAGCTTTTCCAGAATTAAAAAAGACAAGAGCCAGAGTCGAAGGAACATATTGGCTAAATTCCACCGGGCACGTAAGCGACATATTCCAGCTGCGGCGCGGTGGACGATGCTAATCACGGCAGTTATTGTTTGAACTTCCAACAAAAGTGCTGTGGTCTATTTCTGGAGCAGCTTTCTGCTCTGCCATGCTGACAATCACAGCAGCAAGGGCATAGAGAATTCGGTTGATTTCAAAATAAAACACCCTATGCAAACTTCCGATCGTAGTACGTAGCATATTCAGCCCATAGCAGAAGCACATAAAACAGGGTAAAATGACAAAGAGCAGGTTAAAACTTCCTACAACTTGTGACAGTTGTAGAGGGGGGTGGCTGTAGCATGCCCAGTTGTTGGTAGTGTTAGGAAAGGAGGTATTCTAGAGTAGTAGTAGGTGCTCTGATAGGAACTAGTAGCATGTTCCACCAACTGAGATGGAACTGTTCCCATACTGGGGCTGCCTGGGTGAAAACCAGGAATCCTAACCGCTACATCATATGGGACCTTCTGAAACACTCCTGGTGGGATTTGAAGTCACACGGCGAATCGACCAAAACAGCTTCATGGGTATAATATGACAGAAAGATGCCTGGTGGGGTTTCACCATAGGAGTAAGCTGCAACTATTAGTATGGCTAACTTCGCTTACTATTTGATTCTGCCCAATAGTTATTCATTAAACGTTATCTAGTTGTTTGTAATTGTGCTTATTCATTTTGGTCTGGTTCGGTCCTACATAGAAATGGGCAACAAATGCCAGTTCATTTCAGCACAAATGTTCTGGCTAACCTAACTTTGTTCCCACAAAGTGAGGAGCTTTTATGATCTCTTAACTTTCAAGGTCTGAAATTGTGGGGGGCATTTGGAGTGGTGCTGAATGTCATGGTTGCATATAGTTTAAAAGTATTAAAAAAACATGATGTCATGATGTCATGCCAGCAAAAAAGATACACAACAGCCCAATGTGATTATTACGGTCAGCTCTAGAAACATAGAAAAAACGTAAGGCAAAAGACATCAAAAGATCATCATCATCACCCACCAAACATCCTTTGCTGATGCTATTATTGGACACTGATTCACTCGTGGCCAAAGTTTGAGGGGAAGCCTTGAATAAAGTCCTGTTGCACTTTTAGTGTCGGAGCCTGAATTATTTACTGTAGGTATGAACATAATTACAGGTTGTAAGACGATAATGAGCGGGATGTGAAGTGGCCATGTTTGATGGTACTCTGTCCTTTGAGAGTGGTTTTTCAGATGACTGCGAACACTCTGAAGGCTTTTCCACCTGTTGGGTTCAGTAGGCTGGAAGAGGAAGAACAAAAAAGTACAGAGATTTTAATACTGACTAGTTAGTGCTACAGGATAATTGTAACTAACTTGATATCAAATAAAATGTACATGAATTCAGAATCTGTATATTTGTTTAGGTAATAGTTCATTCTCATATCTGGCATTCCTGAAATTAGCCACTATACACGAGTACTTTATAGTTTTGTAACCATACCTCTCTGAGGTGATGCCATTCTGGTAGCTACCACTGTAATGGTTCCTTTTGTCCACAGGCATCACATCGAGGTACCCTCCAGACTCATTCTGGATCACTCCAGCATGAATGGCTGCTCGGCAGATACTAGATTTCTGGAAGAAAAAGAAACATTTTTCATAGCGTTCCATAAAAGTACCAATTTAAAGGACCAGTGTGTAGGATTCAGTCGCATCTAGTGGTCTTCTTTCTAGGAGAAATTACCATTAAAGTCCCTATATAGCTTATATAGCAGCTTTTAGCTTGTTATAGGCAACAAAAACAACTATTCTTATTTTCCATCTCTAACATATTCTGACCCCAAAAACCTTTAACCCTTTTGTGGCAACCGGGAGGAGATAGCGAGGGTTAAGAATCAAAATGCTATGAAGAATCTGCCCTGCGTAAAATGCAGCAGGGTTTGAGACTGCTGTCAGTGTTCATGAAATTTAGATAGTTATGGTTGCCTCCATACGTGGTGATATAAACTTAGAAAGTGATGCCCTTTTTTGAGTATGGGGTTGTTGTACAGTCTGTGTTTAAGTATAACGGAGCAAAGAATTGTTGAATGCAGCAATAAGGACAAAACATTTTCACAGCAGATATTTTGATTGGTTGTAGCTTAAAGAGACAGGTGTGAATAATAATCTTAATGAAGATTAACATCCATAGCTATAGCAGTAGTAGCTACAGTCACGGACTCCGTCACGGAAACACAGGAACTTTTGAGTTGCTACATCTGTATACTGATGCTTTTCCTGCAATGTCAAATCTCAGCAGACATTTAGAGGCGTCCATGGAAAAAGTTTTAAAAAAAGTGTCGCTAACAACTTAAATTAAGGCTTTATTATTTAAAGATATTGTGCATGGTGCTATGGTTTACCTAAGCATTTAGATATATGCAGGCCACCATGCAAGTTAATTACACTTGTGGTAATGGCTATGCTAAACAGAATGTCACATACATTAAAAAAAAAGGTTTATGTGGGCCAATAAGAGGTTGTCAAGAACAGGAACTAACTGTGTGTAACTAATATCATTGATTACGGCTGTATTTCATTCAGATTTAAAGATAGTCTAAAGTTTATTACACCAGCATTACTGGTAATAGAGATATGATCAAAATGTCTGCTGCGAATGAAAGACTGTATGACAATGACTGAAGAACTCACATCTGAGTAGTATTTCGTCCCGATGACTCGGGCTCGACTGTCATGTACACAGTTCCTGGGACAGTACAACCTGAAGAACAAGCCAAAGCTCACTTTAGGTCACAGGATATTATCATTTCATACAGTAGAACCACAGAATGTTAAGGCTACCTGGGTTAAACTTATTTTAGAGCCACATGCTGTTAGATTGTAAATAAAAGAAACCTCAGATCTTCAGACCTAACTTCAAATATACATGTCAAATTTTGTGTTGTCAAATGTTCTTTGATGAAAGGTTAGCAGGTTAGCTAGTGCTATCTTAGCTTACTGTTGCTACATGACTTCGATTTTGGAAGGTCACATGGGCCATATAGCTATCTTCAGCCCACTGCCTTGCATTCAGTCTATGTGAAGCTCCATCTATGAAACAATTAAAGTGAGTAAATCCAAAGCAGGACGTCACCTTGGACAGTGTCGTACAGGTTTCTTGAAAGGGCAGAAGAGTGCCACGGTGGTATCACACCTTACTGCCTTGACTAAGGGAGAAAAAAGACACAAAGAAGAATTACCTACAGTGTTTCTGTACACAGATAACATGTTTCTGTATTTGTATCCTCAATGTAAAAAAAAAATGATTGTACGCTCCTTACCAGGCACTGTCTCCACTTTGAAGGAATTGGCACTCCTGTTTTTCCTGTGAATTTAAATGAAACTGCATTACTATATCCACATATTATATGTTTTATATAGAAATTGTCATTATTCCTTTTTATATATACTACATACTGTACTTGGAACTGTGCGTAACATTAATTAACATTAACTAATTCCTCATGCATGTACAAACTTGTGCTTGACTTTTTGATCAAAACAAATTTCAGAGACTGATTCGTACCCAATTGACTGAATACCATTCTTGTATGATTTGTTGAATTGTTGTTTTCTGCCCAGTCTGGTCACATCGAGCCATCCGCCGTCGTTGTCAATAACACCAGAGTGTAACCCAGCTCCACACACACTGGATTGCTGCAAAAACATGAATGGTAATGCATAGCAAGTTATAGCTTAAATGATTATTAATGTCATTAATGCAGGGGCTTGTTACAGAGAAAAAAAACATAAAATACAAAGAACATAAAATTACCATGTCATAATGTCCAGTCCCAACTACTTTTCCAGCCCTGTCAAGGCAGCCAGGTGGACACTCGTATCTGTGGACCGGAACGATAGTTACATGAACAAAACTGGTGCTTAAACCACATAATATTGTCCTGATATTACCATAGCACCATCTTTGTACATCAAATGTTTTCCAAATCTTGCAGACATATTCATCTGTTATTACCATATCCCATCCAGCATTTACCTGTTACAGGTCGTTCCCTTGCACTGATCTCTCAGCTTCGTCTCACATTCGACCTGTTGGCCTAAAATAACAAACAAACAAGAGTCAATCTCATTTTAATCACAGCAATAACATACAGAGTCAAAACTGCACTACTCGGAGAGATGGAGTACTGTTAGGGAGTACTGCGTGCAGTCCTTACACATCTGCTCTGTACTGACAACTTGGTTTCTTTCCAGGTTGTCATTGGGTGAGGGACTTGGTGCCTGGGCTCTTGGTTGGGGTTCCCTGTCCCTTACTGGTTCCGGTTCAGGTTCAATGTAGTTGGTTTCTTCAAGCTCTGGAGCTGGACGCCTGTCAACACCCCCATCTGAAGACATGCAGACCAGATTGTCATTATATTGTTTCCTTGTTCCTTGGATCTCAAATGAATATGGTAAAACGTGACAGGATGGTGAGGACAGACAGTAATGTAGTAGAATATTACAAACAATTTTCTGTCCCCAACCCACCTTTGTAGCAGAGATTGTCCCTGCAGCCTCCACCATAGCTAGCTGGACAGGCAGAGCAGGGAGCCCCATATTTGTATGGAGCATGGCCCCACCAGTTGCCCCTGAAAAAAACATTATGATTTGTTGTAAGTAAAAAAAATATGTTTTAAAACGATCTAAATCAGTCTCCAGCAGAGGTGAGCGGCAGCTACAGAACTCATGCATGCAAGCTTGTGCTGGAGCGAAATACTGTTAATGTCTTATGTATGATGTTGATTAATGCTTTTGATCATGAAACGAGCAAAAACGTACGGTGGAGAGTAGTTGCAGACCAGATAGACCGCTTTAGCCCAGATCATTCCCCACACGTTCATGTTGTAACACACGTTGATGGCGCAGCCGATACGATTGCTCGTCGCCCACACCAACTGAAAATACACACATACAAAGTAATTCAGTGGTAATATCAAAAATAAATAAAGTTAAACTTTTGGATTAGATTTTAAATATCAAGTTCAAACAGTTTGAGTATTCAGTCTTTTCATTTTTAGGATTTTCAATATGAAAAAATATATTTGTCTAAAATGATCCAAAGGCATTGCTGGGAATCAAAAAGCTCTTACCTGAGTGTAGTGAGTACAAACCGGTCCTGAACATCTGAATGGGCAGTGTGGGTTACACTCCTGGGAGTAAGGATAGCTGTAGTACCTCACCTCATCATACCAAGCCTGGACATGGTACGTAGGGGGGCGGTCCCTAAAGTCATAGAAAAGATGTTACAGTCATATGGTTTGAATATGAGCAGCTGAACTGCCTTGTTAAAGCTAAAATCAGCTAGGCAACAGCAGAGCACTTAACATGGACAGGATACATCCATTGAGACTTGTGAGTTCTCATCATAATATTGCATAAACCACAATTTAAGTGACACACCCTCTCCACTTCATAGCACATACACACCTGCCCCAGTGCGCTCCGAGGTTTTGGCCAATTTGTGTCAACATGTGGCTCGGTCCATGTTCCCATCTGCAGGTATAGGCCCAGTGCTCTGCACTCCTCTCTAATTCATAATCCCATACCTGGGGAGTGCACACACACACACACAGATTCTTGGTTTAACAGTTGTTTGCCTCAGGATAGATGAACTTAAAAGGTCGCCCCTGATGGTCAGGCAGTGTAAGTAGTTAATTTTTTTTCCGCTGATAGCTAAATCATTCAGTTTGGTAATATTATTTTTCTCTTGGGCTCCAGGTTAGACCAGGGCAGCTTTGCCCGTGACAGATGTTTGCAGACCTGAAACTCCACTCCACACTGGATTACCCTCGTGAGTGAAGTGGGTTTAAGTGGCCACTTACCGTAGCTGCGGCTTTAATTGCTACTCATTACATTTTTCAGATATCTCATCATCCTCTTTGAGGGAACGTAAACTACCAGGAATTCCTCGAGGCAAAGTGAACCTGAAAGATGAATCTGCTCTTTACTTTAAAGTACAGTGGCTGTACGCATGACTCTTACAAATTTAACAGGGTATGGTCAAAACTAGGCCTCTCTTACGAAACACACACACATCCACTGTCTTACACACAGACACGTACATGAGAGAGAAGAGAGACAGGCAGGTACCACGACCACCACTTCAGCTTGCAGCTTTGTGCTACTATTCAATGTGGTTGTTTCATAGCTTGTTTCCAGTAAGTTTTGGTCTCATAAAACAAGCTGAGAGTGAAAAAAGCTAAAGTGTATATATATATAGTATAAAGCTACTAAAACAGAGAGCCTCTGTTTGGAGGCTTGAGCACATCTTTACTGTAAGAACTCAACATAGTTAAACTCAATTGAACTCAAAATACCTGGAAATGCACCTCTTGTTTTGAACAAAGCAGGAAAGCAGACCATGGCTATAGGATTGAGCAATTCAAACGCTGATTTACTGATTACTAATTGACTTTGTTGGGGAGGGAGAAGAATAGGCGCAGTGTGCTCCGCTGTTGGCATGCTGCTTGGTTGAATTACGGCTATCACACGTCAGAACTAATAGGATAATGCTGAAATGTAGTTGTAGTTGTAACTGCTCTGATTGACCACCATAATGCGTTCCATATGTTCAGTGAGGCTAACGCACTGCGCACACTGCTGCCCATTCACTGTGGTGCTGCTTTCTGTTCAGGCCTGATTGGAGAAGTGATATTTTGACTCTCTACTTCTTTGGCCACGATCCAGCTGTGGCTGCGATACAAAATACAGAGGTGAGTTTCTGCTCTAACCTCCTGCATGGTTCCCATGTGATCCTGCTTTTTTTCCATGATCATTACATTATATTGTAGCTGTTTGGTGGAATGCTTCACATGTGGCTGTATCTTTATTCAACTTTAATGAAAAGATTGCATGAAATGGAGAATGCACCAACAATAAAAATGACAGAGTGAACATTTGTAGGACATAAGCATGATGTAACCTTTACTGGTTGTGCAAGAGGCGTGTTGCTGCAGGTACCATCAACATGTTCAAATATGATCTAGGAAGGCAGAGCTGAGTAAGGATTCATGAACTTGAGGGCTTACCGGATGCCGCCCACAGTGGTATCATCAAAGTTAATGAGGAGGCTGTATTGTTTCATGCAGTGCTAATGTTAGAGATGGTGGACCATTGAATATAAAAATGATGTGACTTTGACACTGGACACTGCAGTTTATCCTCTGTCTTGACAATTTTGCAAATGGCAGTCTAACCACGTGGTTTTATTTGCCTAGCCAAACCCAAACCTTAACAACAACAGGCGCAAGCAGCTTTGAAAAAACTCATACAGTTGTGATACAGTAATCTGAAATTACAATTCTCTCTCAAGTTGTATTTTTTTGTTCGCGTACCTACTTTGAGACACATTTCTGGTGTACAACCTTTGATGGCTTTGACTTTGCCTTTGAATGTGCCATCTTGGCAGTCCTGCCTCCGCCGGCTCCCCACTAATCCAAAAATGGGCAAAGACGCAGAGTGTAGGTGAAGCTGAGGCAGGCTGAATGAAGCCTGGTTGCTCATACAAGCCACATTTGACAGTAGCCACCTGTCAATTAAAGCAGCCAGGCTCTTAATTTAATTTATTAATAAAATTTGAAGTGGCGAGTTCACGCTCAATACAAATATCATGAATGGGGAAATTAGGTATAGAGACCAAAGCCAGGCTTGACACTTTGTAAATGTCTTTGTGAAGTTTGGACACTGAGGGATTGACTTGTTCTGTAGCCACCCTCAAGTGGCTGTTCCATGAACTGCAGTTTTTGGCAGTTTGACTTTTGCCTTTAAGTTTATGGAACCTCATTTGTTCGAAGCGTACTGAACCCTTGACTCTGCTTACGAGTCAATACTGTGCCCACCTGCACAGCCCGTGCGTCACAGGGTTCAGCACAAAGCCTTCACTGCAAACAATCCAAAGCGAGTGCTAATGATCTCTGCCAGTTCATTATCCTCTCCATGTTCTTGTTATTCTTTGCCCTCAGTTATCCAGCAGTGAGGAAGATGGACTGCCCAGCAGCCTTTGGAGAAAGGTCACAGTAAGAACCACCAATCTCCTTTTGCATTCCAAAGAGCATTAAGTTCCCAAAAAGTTGTTTCCAACCATCTGCCAAGACCACCTCTGCTACAGAGCTAAGCGCGAGACATGCAGTTTTACAGCAGTAGATTAAGGGTGAATGCTCAATCTAGGTGAGAAAGAAAACAAGAAGCCACGCTTTGCTTTTGGAATCCAAAGTATGCAAAATGCTCTACGTAAATGCTTGTAATTCAACCTTCAGTATAGAAAGTGGTTGTGATTATGGGAACCTTTTAAGAGGTTTCTATTACTCAGGAAAATCTGCTGGGCAAGAAGTGACGTGCTTTAGATTAACGGACGCAACAGTGCTTTAAAGGCATTTGCTGAATGGCTTTTGTATGAAATTAAGAAGTCAAAGCTGCAATGAAAGTGCAGCTCCTTTGGCCTTCGAATCCTGCAATCTGAAAAACAAATACATGGCCCTCATCAGTCCTCAGCCTTACCACATCATTATCATCAGTAATAGTATCCCTTGCTAAAGAAACACTGGATTAGTGTACATAACATACATCTACACTACCATGCCCCGCACTTCAAACGGTGAGGCTCAACATGTTTGAAATAGATTCACCACTGTGGCACCCTAAATGAGATGCATGGACGATCAAACAAAAGATAACATTGGCCTCGGCCAGAGTTTGAGGGAGCTGCAATGGATGGGGAGAGAGGAGGCAAAGGCACAGAGTGAAAGTGGAGAAGGGTGAAGAAAAGCCTGGGGGAAAGCTTGTGAAGCTTAAGATCAAGAAAGGAAAAGAGCAAGGCAGGGAGAAAGAGAGTCAGCAGGAGGAGAAATGGAGTGAAAGAGTAAGGAGACGTAGGGCAGGAAGGCAGGGAGGGAGGGCAGGATGGTTGAGGTAGAGTGGAGGACAACACTGCGGGGGTGAAAGCTGGATATGGGCCAGGGTCAGTGAGGACGGGCAAGCAGGAGGCAGGAGCTAGAACTAGCCAGATGGTGGCTTTGGCTTGCAGATCTCTTTGACTTTTCAAAATGAGCCCGGATACTATCTAGATATGCCAAAAACATTGACTGAGAGATTTGGACGGGCAGTCTGAAGAAGGTATTAGTTACTGTTGGCTACTATGCCTGTCAAAGTTTCAAGTCTAGCATGGGATGAATGCAGTTTATAATGATAACGGTGGCAGATTTGCACTTCAAAATTCTTTGTAACTTTTCACCGTGCATGGTCATCTAAATTGTCGACTGTGCCTGAGAGATTTCATCACATAGCTAATGACCGAAGCTAGCATTAGCGCCATGAATTGCTTGGAACCATTGACTTTCCAAAGCAATTTTAAAACAAGACTGCTGCAAAAAGGTTTTAAATATGCACTTCTTGATGACTACATATTTGATATCGTGTTAAAAGACAAGCTACATGTGAGCATCATTAGCAGTTGGTGGTCTAACTCATGTACTAAACATGCAAATAAAGAAATATGTAGATGTAGTTAACCTAAAACTATGCAGGGTTGAGTTCTTTGAATGATATTTCTGTGCACTTACCATGTACTCCATGTTGGAGGCAGGAGGGTGGACCTGACCCCGCAGCTTATTGTGCAAGTCCAGGATGAGGTGCATGTCTCCCTCACTGATGGCCCTCTTCCCTCTCGACCTGGCCCTCCACCACTCCTCATCCTTGTCCCTGTACTTGTCCAGGATGGACTCGAGTTGTGTGGAGTTGGTGAGGACCATGGCCAGAACAGTCTGGGTCAAACACAGGAACAAGCTCGCCACTCTGATCCAGCCCGGGAAAGCAAGGGAGCTCTTCATGACGGGGACGATACTGCTGCTGAACAAAGAATACTTTCTGATGTCTGCAAAACAGAGTGCATGTTCAGTCAGACCGTGCGTATAAAAACAGATTTTTCCACGCAGCTGTTAATATGTGATGTTGCACCACAGCTCATTGTCAGCTCATCATTTGGACCAAGTATATGGACTGTGCAAATCCCATCCCACGTGCAATTCACATCATGTATATATTAATTCTCTCCCTTTTTAAAAAGCTCCCCTGCGTCCCAAAGACACCTTGAATATATCCTCTGTCTCCGTCTAATAATGCTGTAATTATGGGAGGACTGAACTTCAAGCAGTAAGGCTCATACAGCTTTCAGCAGTCTGGGTGCATCTGCAGGTCACTGCATCACTACACACAGTAGGACCAGTGTAAACTGACTTTTCACACACTATGCTACAGAGGCAGAGATTTAGTGCACATGCATGAGGGACTTACTCTATGTGCAGACATGCACTGCAGGGAGGCAGCATTTATTTTCCGTTATAAAGACATGGGTTGGATTTTTTTCTTTTAACACAAAAACCAGATACAATAAAGTCTACAAATGACCTAATAGATGATATTATAAAACTGATTCTAGTGATGCCTAAGGAATACGAAAACGTGAGATATGGTCGCTATAAAGAGACAGACACATGCAGCCTCTACGTAATATTCTAGCTATTTTTATTGGGTAGCAATTTATAGTAGCAGTTTACCTTTAAATTCCTCCAAACTGATTCAAAATTGCAATATTCCAGATGCCTTGAGCTTGAGATGCTTGAGATTATTGCAGAGTGACAATTTTCCAATCCAGGGAATCTTTAATCCCTTCCATCACACAAAACGAGTGCAGACAGTCGGCTCTCCTACAGACTGTACATCCACGCTGGAAGAAAGAGCGCTCAGAAATGTCTATAGGTACCTGTTGAATTCCTCAGGTCGCTCAGTGCGCTACTGGCTGCATTGGACCGCGGCTCATTTTGCGTTTATATGCCAAATTTGCGCTTAGCAACGCGCAGCGCAGGGGACCACGCCTCCTAAAACCCTCTTGCTCCCCCCTTTCACTGCACCCCCACCTAACAAACCCAAGACACACTCACACACACACACACACACACACACACACACACATAGAGGCCAGCGGGGATCTGTTGGAACTCCACGGATGATCTATTTGAAAAGGCACCTGATCGCACCAGAAGTGACGTGAGAGCAAACATGTGGATGTTGTGAGAACAGCCCACTCGTGTTACGAATATTGCACATTTTTCTATCTCCAGGTTTTTTTTTTTTGTTTGACGGGATGTCACAGCCAGCCAGCTAGTTCCCTTGTACCTGCAAAAAGAAGACCAAGACCTTTTAAGATACAGTATAGGCTACATGAATGTACAGTATAAGGTCAGATAAGGATTCCATCGAAGCGAAGTATAAATTCTGTAAAAGACAAAAACAAAACAAAAAAAGCTAAATGATTAGATCAAAATTGAAAAAAATCTAAATGGTACTATATATAAAAAATACTGTCTGGTGTATGGTGTCTCTGTCATTTGTAAGCTCTGTCCTTGCACTATGAAAACTTGCGTTATACCTTCTGCAACTACAGTATTGCAAGTAAGTACTACAGTGAATGAGAATGAGATACCTAATGCTTTGCAGCACTAAATCAAACACCGCCAACTATTTCCCTGATTTTTGTAAAACTGGATCTTATTTTATGAAGAAAATGTTTTCTGGTTTACCCTCTCTGCCCACACTGCTGAGCTCGGAGCACTGTGGGGGTGTTATTGTTTGTACCACAGCCTTTTTAGACCACCAGGAAGAAGAGAGGAGGTTTTCAGGCCCTGTGTAATGTAACCAGGCTCTGCAGCCTCTATAGACATACCGGCATCGGTGAAGAGACTGGAGAAGGTAAAGGAAATTAAGAAGGCGACATGACAATGTGATTGTGCAAGAAGCCGTCAGATGAGAGTTCTCGGACTGAATTTTAGTCGCTGGTGAGAGCTTGGTGAAATAAAACACTGAAAGACAGACACTGAGCTGGGCTTCTTTATGCTGGCCTCATAATATTAGCTGGTTGCTATGTCTTATTGACTTTGTTTGATCTTTGGCTGTTTGCAAAGCTGTCGACTTGCTAGTTTTTGTTCATGTAATGTAATGTAATCAGAACAGTTACACGCCTGTGTTTATCACATATTTAGTCATATTGCACTCTAAAACTAGAGGCAAATCACAAAAACATGGATCTCTGCACAGTGTTGCTTTCAGGAGGGCGCGTTCCCTGCTTCCACTGTCAGCTCCTTAGCCTTCCTGATGTTCAGGAGGCGGTTATTGTCATGACAGACAGTCAGGTCCTCCGCTTCCTTCAGAATGATCATTTTATTGTTTTCAGTGATCAGGCCCGTCACCACTGCATCATCAGCAAACTTGTTGATGGTCTGTATCTACTTGATGGAGTCAAAAGTGGCAGAGGACTCAAACACAGCCCTGGGGATCTCCAATGTTAAAGATCCAGGTGGATGAGGTGTGTCTGCCCACCCTCACCACCTGGGGCCTGCCCACAGTGTGTATTTAATCTCAGGTCCTTGAGTTTTGCAATCATTCTGAAGGGGAAATCCTGAACTATAATCAATGAACAGCCATACACATATCTCCTTTTCATGTCCAGGTGAGATACGGTGATGTGGAGTATGTGGGTTGTGGCATCTTCTGTTAAACGGTTGTGAGTGTGCCGTGCACTGAGGAACAGATGTAATCTTTGACCAGCCGCTAAAAAGCACTTTATCACTACAGAGGTGAGTGCCAGTGGTGCGATCGTCATCCAGGCAGACTGGACTTGTTTTCTTGGACATGGGAATGAATGGGTATGCCAGACTTAGCCAAGGGCAGGTTTATCATCACTATCAACTGGTGCTAGCAGGTACAACGTTTGAGAATTTGTCCACTGATACATTCTGGTAAATGTTGGAAAGCACTCCTGATGTCATGCTGACAGACATGTGTAAGGTGTCCAGCAAGTAATGCTTTGACATGTATTGCCTCAAGTTATATCAATAGTATAGTCATCATGTCATCATGGTATCCTGCATGTATTCTACAGGAACACACTTTGCGAGTGACAAGTAGAAAAGAGTTACTATATTTTCTACTATGACCTAGTGCAATATAATATAGTAATATTTGTTTCTGTGCCTTTTAGCACACATTGACTAAACATCCCGTTCATGAGCACATGTGAGCGCTGTATTTCTTTTCTTGTCCGAGATCGCACCTGGCTTTCTGCTGTGTGTGTGTGAAGCAGTAGCAGGGTGGCCAGTATTTCCCTGCGACATGACCACAAAGCCCTGATTCATCTGCCTTTACATACACAGAACATTTGTGAAGGTTTGTGTGTGTTTGCTCTCTCTCTCTCTGCTTCTTCTACTCTGACTGTCCATCAGCACAAAGAAAACGATTTCTTTTAAATTGTCTTCAAGGTGCAAAGATAAATACGAATATATAAAATAATGGAAATGTTCTCTATGAGTTCATACTCATGTTTGTCATTTTCAAAACTGGTTTCATTCAGGCCAGCCTTATATGCAGACAGTCACCAGTTTCAGTCCTTATTTTACATATTTAATATTTAAAATGAGTGACTAGTTTGTGTGCCAGGTAACCTTTATATGCTTTGGTGACTTTGTAGAATGATTGAAGGATATTTTCAACAAACATCTTCTTCTACGGGTATTTGCTGCCCCCTCATGGATAAAGGAAGGGACTTTCATAACTGGAGCCTGCAGAAAACTACAGTCAGTGATCAGTTTAAGCTGAGTCATGAAACCAGTAGTTGTATAGTTCTTGTCTTTAATAGTCTTAAAGACAAGAAAGATAGTTTTCTTACATATTCATGATTCATGGATTACTTCAACTGTCCTGCTACCTGCTCTGCGGTAGCATTGCAAGCATGAACTCCACACGTGGCCCCTATACTGTACGCGGGTTTTGTGTATTTCTTTACTGGATGAATTAACTTTTTGAATGTTTTTTTTGTCATGAGGTTGCCAGGCAACCAGCTGGGATGCTAGACAAAAAGGCAAGATAGTTTTATTAAAACTGTGGTTACAGTATGCACCACGCTCTAAAACCACAAATTGTTGTTTCTAGATTTCTTTTTATGTTTGGATTAAACAAGCAAGAAATTATGTGTTAGAAAGTGAGCTCTGGAAGTGCTTTCTTCTTTCTCCCCTGTTTAAAACATGCATGCCATCAGGTTCGCCATCTTAGTTTCATGTGTTTGCATGCTAATGTTTGCTCTAATTGCTAATTTAGCCATAAAACTGTTTAATGTATGGTCATAATATTCCTAACTCTGCACAATAAATGTCGACAACACTTTAACAACGTATTTTCAACACATCAAAAGTCATGTATATTTAAAGTAGCTGGCTTTCCATTATATTTGATTTTCATCGCCAGCTACTTGTTAGCATTGTCTGTCTGTTGTTGTGTGGTGCTGAACAGGTAGTCTCCCATGGGTCTTTGAGGGCTTCAACAAAAGAGTTGTTTGATTTAGACAATTTAGCAAGAATAATGCACATTACAAAGAAATGAACTTGAGAACTTAAGCTTAAATGAACGGAAATGAATGTTTTTTGTTTTTTTTCTATGTTCAGTTAAAGCACACATTTTCAACAGATTTTTATCCGTCACTATATGTACGCACACCTTATCTGACCTATTGTGTCTGTTGGTTTCCTGCTCTGTCTGTCTGCTTTTTGCGAATTTGCTAGTCAGTGTGTCATCATGATTTGGAAAGATGGGGAACAGATCAAACATTATGCAAGACACAGATGATTTGTGCGGAGATAATCAGGTTAATAATTAACGTTATGATCACACTGTGTCTTTATTATGGATATTCAGGGACAGCCTGCTAGGTACTGCTGTTAAATCCTTTTCACACAGATCACTGATAGTTATTTTCTGACAAATTCACAGCAGGATGGAAAGTATCTGCGTGGTTGACAACATAGGCCCTCTGGCCTCTCTTGCTCGAGACGTCTGCCCCTTCCCAGACTACAGCCCCAATCCTCTTTTTGTCAATATGCTGTCTCCCAACTCTTCTCTTCACCTGAGGAAGCACTATATGGAGGTGCAGTCCTCCCTGACGCCCAAGCAGCTGGAGGACTTCACCCAGGGCCTTAGGAGAACTTTTGGCAAGGAGGGCAATGTCACTCTTGGCGGAGTGGGGGTAGTGGCTCTGTCCCTGGCTGTGCTGTTTGACATGCTTGCTAAACAGGCAAAAGGAGAATGCTTGTCAGACTCAGGGCCCATTCCAGGTTTATTCATCAAAAACCAGAGAGGATACTACCCTCCACATGTCAACACTGTCAGTGAGTACCTGAGGCTGGTGCCCCATATTGCAAACAACCCCACAAGAATGAGAGAGGAGACAGAGAGGTACGTACTGCAATGTGTATTTGTCTACATGTGCTCTATAAAATCAGTTTTCCACAACTGAATGTGTGTACTCTAAGTCAGTTTGTGTGAACTGATTGTCTGTTTTTCTTTCCAAGGTACTTAAAACAGTTAAGACTTGACGACCAATCTATGGGGAGCTTGGGAGAAACCGACACAGTTGTAATAAACGAAGATGTCACTGTACTAAATTGGATTCTGGGAAAGTGGTTTGCAGACAGTTTGCAGATTCACCTCCTCCGCATCCAAAACGGTACAGCTGACAAGATGATCCGCTCTAAGGGAAAACAACCAGCTGTTTTCACCTGCAAACTCAACTGTGATCCAAATGCAGCTGACAAACTTTTTTTGGCTGAAGTTAAAAAATCTGACAGCTGCATTCAAGAAGTTTTTAAAAGACACATGACAAACATAGGAAAGCCATGGCTGCTCCAGGTGGCCCAGACAGAATGGCTACAGACTATTTTTGACCTCTCAGAAAGACTTGGAAATATGGATGATTTAATGATTGCTCAAAGAGATGATTTTGACCTGAAGGCCAATGGACTTGGAAAATGGGCAGAGTAGTTCACTGTTCAACATGAAACTAGTGAAATATAGGAAGCCACATTAGTTATTAATAAAATGACACAGGGTTAACCATGTAATATGAGATGAAAAGGAAGAATATGATTAGTCATGTGGCTTCAGATATACTGTATCAGATATATTAAGTGGACATAGGTCAGAGTGTGACCCCCCCCCATTACTTTCTTAATATGTTAATTAATGTTAATTAATTTTTGTTTGCGGCCATTTTGTGTTTTGAACTTTTGTTAATAAGTGCCAGTTTGATGAATTTGTATGTTCTGAGTCACAGTGTTGCTCCAGCTACTGTCTGAGTGATATTTGTAGTTATCAGTGATTTTAAAATCCAGGACATGACGATTGATGTCTATGTATGTGACATGTGTAGGTATTAACTGTATGTCTAGTATCATTTTCAATGTGTCAATAAATTTATATTTCAAGTTCACCACTTTCGGTTTACATATCAACAAAATAACAGCTAATGGATGAATAAAACTTTGTACAGATATCTTTTGTCCCCAGACAATTAACCCCACTGACTTTGGTGACCTTATTTTTCATCAAGCACCACCAGCAGGTTGACATTTTCATGATTTAGTTAAAGGTCCAGACTCTACTGCAGAAATGTAAAATAATATTCATACCAGTGATCATGGTCGGAATGATTAGGTCTGTAAATAGTATACACAGCACAGTCTACATCCGCTCTATATGAAACAGATCTTTGATGTACTTTAAGGTCATATGCCCAGAAGTCACACTAAAAGTAAACATGCCCCTATCACTGTTGGGCAGGTGTTACTGCATACATCAATACTGGAGTTTCTGCAATTTTGATCTTTCCCAGCAAACACTGGTCAGACAGTGAAGTTTTGCACAGGGCCTGAAGTGGTCCTGACAAGAAGACCAAAATTGTGACATTCACAAAAAACTGAAATGATGAAAGTCAAATAAGATAGTAAACAGAAAAGCAGATGGTCTCTTTCTATTTGTCTTGTCCAATAATGTAATTCAGCCCAGAATTAAAAAAACATTCAAATACTTCTCAGAACTGTGATGTGTAATACATGCATGCCATCAGGTTCGCCATCTTAGTTCCACGTGTTTGCATGCTAATGTTTGCTCTTTGCTAATTTAGCCATAAAACAGTCTACTGCACAATTTATCCTTAGTGGGACATGAAAACATGTACTGAATGTAAAGTCATAATATTCCTAACTAATAAGTAATAAAAATGAAAGACAGACGAGGTGGACAAGTAAGTAATATTGCTCACAAAGCAGTATGTGAAATGACAAAAATACCTATTTCTGCTCAATGTTTCGGAGCCATTATATGCACACATGGTCTGGTCCTATGTGTTTTGTGCTTGTACTAGTTTTTTTCTCGGCCCTCTTAATTCCATTTTTTTTTTTTTTTAACGTGTGCTTTGGCAAGATGACCACACGATCAAACATTAGTACAAACCACAAACTCAGACCTAGCCGTGTTCATACGGCAGCAAGCAGGTGAATGATTAATTACAAGTCTGATCGCATTGTGACTGTATTTGTAACGTCCAGGCACAGCCTCTCAGGCATATAAGGTAAGCACTGCTGTGCAGGTTAAACTTTTTTGCAGAGGTTGATCTCTGATGACAAATTTAGATCAAGATGGGGAACATGCACTGCCCTGCTGAGGATGCAGCCCACCTGGCCTCTCTTGCTCGAGACGTCTGCCCCTTCCCAAACTACAGCCCCAATCCTCTTTTTGTCAATATGCTGTCTCCCAACTCTTCTCTTCACCTGAGGAAGCACTATATGGAGGTGCAGTCCTCCCTGACGCCCAAGCAGCTGGAGGACTTCACCCAGGGCCTGAGGAGAACTTTTGGCAAGGAGGGCAATGTCACTCTTGGCGGAGTGGGGGTAGTGGCTCTGTCCCTGGCTGTGCTGTTTGACATGATTGCTAAACAGGCAAAAGGAGAATGCTTGTCAGACTCAGGGCCCATTCCAGGTTTATTCATCAAAAACCTGAGAGGATACTACCCTCCACATGTCTACACAATCAGTGAGTACCTGAGGCT
Organism: Nibea albiflora; assembly: GCA_014281875.1. Taxonomy (NCBI): domain Eukaryota; kingdom Metazoa; phylum Chordata; class Actinopteri; family Sciaenidae; genus Nibea; species Nibea albiflora. The sequence goes on along the minus strand of CM024798.1, from coordinate 6,067,633 downwards.
GGTGCCCCATATTGCAAACAACCCTACAGGAATGAGAGAGGAGACAGAGAGGTACGTACTGCAATGTGAATTTGTCTACATGTGCTCTATAAAATCGGTTTGCCAACATTGAATGTGTGTACTCTAAGTCAGTTTGTGTGAATTGATTGTCTGTTTTTCTATCCAAGGTACTTAAAACAGTTCAGACTTGACACCCAGTCTTTGGAGAAATTGGGAGAAAACCACACAGTACCATTAGAAGAAGACACCACAGCCGTCAATCTGATGCTGATACAGTTATTTTTGGGCAATCTGAATCTTCACCTTCTACACATTAAAAACAGTACAACTGATAAGCTGATCCCTACTGATCTAGGATCAATTGGGAACACCAAATCCGATCTGATCATGAATTTGAACTGTAAGCCAGAAACAGCTGACAAAGAATTTCTAGCTGTAGTACAATCTGACAGCTACTCCAAAGAAGCTTTTAAAAGATGCACAAAAGGTCATATAACATGGCTGAACATTGTTGGCAATCAATTATTTGATGCCATGTTTCTCCTCTTTTCTGCTGCTTCTAGAAATACTGATTATTCAATGATTGCTCAAAGAGGAGATTTTGACCTGAAGGCTGATGCACTTGGAAAATGGGAAAAGTAATTCATCGGCCAGTTTTCCACATACAAAATCAAGATATATTAGGGGCAACATGGAAACACATGAAACTGGACATGGGTCAGAGTGTGATCAGTCTTCTTTTGTCAGTCTTCTTACTTTTATGACATGTTTTTGTTTGAGGACATTTTGTGTTTAGAACTTTTGTTAATAATTGCCAGTTTGATGAATTTGTATGTTGTGAGTCACAATGTTGTTCCAGCTACTATCTCAGTGTTATTTGTTGTTATCAGTGGTTTTATAATTCGGGAAATGACAAGTGATGTCTATGTATGTAATATGTGTAGGTATAAACTGTATGTCCAGTAGTAGTAGTGTTCCTTATAACTATGATATTTTAACTATAGGTCGAGTTTTTTAAATAAGCCCATCTGGGTTTTGCTGCCTATCCCTGCATTTTACATTATTTGTTATCTTTGTCATTTTTATGTAATTTTACCTGTGCAGAATAAATAAATAAATAGGTAGATTTTCAATGTGTCAATAAATTTGAAGTTTTGATTGTCTTTTGAAAAAAAAAATCACAGATGTCCTGAGAAATAATGTCAATGCCAATGTTAGTCTACTACTCTGGTCTATATCAAAATATTAACAAAATCAACAATATAATTAAGATTAAATGAACTAAAACCACTGTTTTTATATAGCACCTGTCTAGTCTTCTACAGGCTAGGCTTTTATACTACACATCTCATTCACCGGTCTTAGCTATATATATATATATATATATTTTTTTTTATTTATATTTATATTATTTTTTTTTTTGTCTTGTTCCCCTCTCTGGGAGACACATTATTTAATCCAAAGACTTTGGATTAAATAATGTGAAATTAAATAACAGGCCATGTCAGCGAAACACACAGTTATCACCCATATAGGTCATGCATGTCCTGCATGTGCCCAAAGCATATGTGCAGTAGGTTTACGTAACATTTTCACATTACCGGATTAGCGCATCCTGCTAACAGCATTTATGATATAGCTTAACTGACAAATTCTGCAGGACATTTCTCTTGATCTACACACACCTTTCATTTTCACAAATTTATTAAAGAAAGAAAGAAAGAAAGAAGGCAAAAGGACAAAAGATAATGCCTGTTTAGGCCATGTTATAGTTACCTACTATGTCACTGTCAAGATCAGAAGTTAGAAATGACAGAGCAAAAGAGAAAATATGGGTAGGTCTAGATTAAGTTCATTTTTGCATAATACTGACATGATCTTTTTAATCTTGCCATTAATTCTTGTTTAGGCCCTATTTGGGAACTGAACAACGTTTTTTAACGTAATAGTGTCTGGGAAAACTTGAAATCGACTTTAACATTGCCTAAGTTGCCTACTACTGTTTTAAAGTACTTATGAAAACTCTTAGTCTCTTGAAGATAGTAGAAGAAAAAAAACATGAAAAAAACAAACCTCAGTTCCTTGCTCCACAGTTATAACATTCAAGTTGTAACAAAGGATATTGCACATTTTAGAATATGGTTAACTAACAGACGCAACATTGATCTGTTGTATCATATTTAAAATGTCTTTCTATGTGTTTGAAGTTTCCTTGTTTAACGTTATAGAAAATAAACCTACACATCTGTAGTGCACCTGTGTGCCGCTCACTTGTGATATGATACGATGGTTGACACGGTACCTGTTGCATTAAAAATAGGATTGGTCTCAAGTTTAGGTGGATGATGTTAAACAGCACAGATACAAGACTCAATCACAGCAATCAGCTGACCTCACCTGTCAGGTCACCACAACATCTGTTTCCCGGTATTTGAGACTTGGCCAGATTGGTCAATATCCTTCCTGCATTTGACCCATGCCTGTTTCACCTTCCCGTAAGCCTTGTTTTTCTGTTTAATAAGTCATTGAACTGCACTAACTGCCTATATCTGCATTTTATCCTTGTACTTTGTTCCCTGTTTACTAAGAACACAGGAGACGACCCAATGCCAATGAGTTTTTACTTTATTTTTAATTAATTTTCATTTCAATTCATTTTGACGCTACGATTTTGACATGTAATTAGGTGAATAATGTCTGTCATTCCCACTCTACACCCTGTTGCCTGTTCTTGCATTGTTGCAGTAACTTTGTGCTCCAAATAACATAACCGACCAACAGAACTAAGTCACGCATGACAAGCAAGTAGTTTGCTGCATGTCTTGTGTTGCTGACCTTGCTTGATGGCTTTTAACAAAGTTGTTGACTCGCTAGCTTTTGATCATAAGTAATATAAACATAAAAAATACACAACAGTCCATATTTATGCCATCGGTATTGCACTGTGAAACTGGATGTGCTAAATTGAAAAAATGCCAATTTCTACTCAATAATTTTCATTTCATTTTCAATTGTGTTATATATATGAAAACATGAGCCATGGTTCTAGATGTTTCTTACTCTGTCTCTCTCTCTCATAGAGGTCCATAAAAACTGGCAAAATGACCACAAGATCAATCATTACAAGACACAGGCTCAGATCCAGTCATGTTTATACAGGGGCAAGCAGGTGAATGAATGATTTGAGGTTTGACGTCATGATCTTGATGTGACTATTTATAATGTCCAGACACAGCCTCTCAGACAGGCAAGGCAAACACTGCTGTGTGGGTTAAACTTTTTCATAGAGGTTGATAATTCAGATCTGATGACAAATTAACATCAAGATGGGAAACACATCATGCTCTCCTGAGAATCTAGCCCACATGATTTCTCTTGCTCGAGACGTCTGCCCCTTCCCAAACTACAATCCCAATCCTCTTTTTGTCAATATGCTGTCTCCAACTCTTCTCTTCACCTGACGAAGCACTATATGGAGGTGCAGTCCTCCCTGACGCCCAAGCAGCTGGAGGACTTCACCCAGGGCCTGAGGAGAACTTTTGGCAAGGAGGAGAGCAAGGTCACTCTTGGCGGAGTGGGGGTAGTGGCTCTGTCCCTGGCTGTGCTGTTTGACATGCTTGCTAAACAGGTAAAAGGAGAATGCTTGTCAGACTCAGGGCCCATTCCAGGTTTATTCATCAAAAACCAGAGAGGATACTACCCTCCACATGTCTACACAATCAGTGAGTACCTGAGGCTGGTGCCCCATATTGCAAACAACCCCACAAGAATGAGAGAGGAGACAGAGAGGTACGTACTGCAATGTCTTTGTCTACATGTGCTCTATAAAATCAGTTTTCCACAACTGAATGTGTGTACTCTAAGTAAGTTTGTGTGAACCGATCATCTGTTTTTCTTTCCAAGGTACGTTGAACAGTTAAAACTTGATTACCAATCTTTCACCAAACCGGGAGAAAACCACAAAGTTCCATTAGACGACACCACAGCCGTCAATCTGGTAACGGGACAGTTATTTTGGAGCCATCTCAATCTTCACCGCCTGCGCATAATCAATGGTACAACTGATGTGATAGAGAAAATTGACACCGGAAAAACTGGTGATGCGTTGATCAATTCCAACTGTAACATAAAGACATTTGACAAAGAATTTCTAGCAGCATTACAAAAATCTGACAACGACACCCAAGAAGCTTTTAAAATATGCACAGATGGTGGTGAGACATCATCATGGCTGGAATCATGGCTCAAGTATTTTATTTTGCTAGATGTGATCAACATTTTTACTCGCATGGCTCCAAGTAATGATATTTCTGCCAATTCAATAATTGCTCAAAGAGAAGACTTTGACCTGAAGGCCAATGCACTTGGAAAATGGGACAAGTAATTGTAACTGGTCAGTTTTCCACATACAAAACCAAGATCAGATGATATAAGATATCAGACCTAATCATTCTATCATTCATTGTAATTCACTGTCAGTTACGGCATTTGACGTTGGTGCGGCGGACACATGAAACTTGAAATACAAGTCGAAATGTGTTCTGTCATGTGGTTTGCTTGTTTGTTTGTTTTTTTGTCCCCTTATTTTCTTCATTTTATGTTTTGAACTTTTGTGATTAATTGCTATTTTGATGAATTTGTATGTTCTGAGTCAGTGTTCCAGCTACTATCTCAGTGTTATTTGTAATTATCAGTGGTTTTAAATTTCAGGAAATGACAAGTGATGTCTATGTATGTGACATGTGTAGGTAATAACTGTATGTCTACTATGATTTTCAGTGTATCAATAAATGTACCATCTATTCTATGTTGGTTTACATTTCTCCTTTTTAGATAAATATGTCAACAACCACTCAATGGATAACTATGACATTTGATGCAGGCATTCATCTTCTCCTCCTAATGAATTATAATACACCATCAGCTATATATTTAATTAGCACTGAATAGTCCTGTATACCCTAAGAGAGCTGTTTGGATGCAGATGCACTCTATGAATATATTCATAGGTAAATGCATAACTTACTTGAACATACATGAATACATACTGAGAGAGTGGATACGTCCCAGTGTTAACATTTTCTCTTACTCCATACTCCATTCCTTATTTATACTAATGCATCACACTTGAACCCCTTTTACTGATGTGTTTCCCACAGATCTAAGTACAGTCGCTTTAGGCACTGTTACTATTGAATTGAAGCTTTGATAGTGGAGCTGACTGTGCTATAGCGAACGATACACGCACAAAATACACACACACACACACACACACACACACAAACAAACAAACAGGTCAGTTTTTAGTTGCCTGGCCCACTTTAAATGGGCACAGCATTGTCAATGACCATATATCTTCTGAGAGGATTAATGCAGCCTAAAGGTGGAGAAAAAAAAAATTGTGAAGGCTTGTGGCGGACAGCTGCGTAATCCTTTGAGCTCTCAGGGAGACAGAGAGACAGGGATGAAAATGTTGAAGTCTTTGCACTTGGATTTGGCGCATTTTGTGAGGAACTGATGGGCTGAAGAACATTTGTATCTAATAATGGGACATTTAGTCAAGTCTATTTTGTGGCAATATTTAAGATAGAATTTACCAGTCCTCGGGGAACAGAAATGGTGCACAAAATTCTGCTGCCCATCGGTAAGTTTACAGCTGTTGACATATTTCATATAATCATACATTTATAGATGCATCAAATATGACGTGTTTATGGGATGTTTCCGCCTCCTGCTTTTAGCTTTAGCAGCAAGCCTCATCTCTCCTGGGCTGTCTGGTGCCTCAGCGACCAAAACAAAAGCTCAAGGTATCATCTCCTGGGTCACTGTTTATTCTTCACTATTCACAGTTACAACTAGGAGCTATTTTCTGTTGTAGCACGTCAATAGATCACTGTGCCAGTAAGCAATATAGATTGATTTTGTCTTGATTAATGGCCGTTGATTGGAATTAATGGTTTTCATAATAACTAAATCATTGTTATTATTATTTATTATACCAATTTCATCTTCTTAAATGTGTTTTCTATTTTATATATAATTGAATATCTCTCTAATTCATTAATAATGTCACCAAAGATAATTAGTTTTTCACTATTTTCTGTCATTTCATAGACTAAACAAATAAAAATAACTTAATAAAAATACTAATTTGTTGCAGGCCATTATTCATTATTCTAACTCACTATACTATAGTGAGTGTGATAATAGCTCTTTGTCTGATCTAAAGTACTATAATCCAGTTATGATGTTAAATTAGATCTAACCATAGATCAGATTACTGTAGGCCAGTAGATCAGCAACACTAGAGAACTGCAACCAGTTCATCCTCTTCTCAATTGGGAAAGACATTACTAGACAAAACAAAACAATAAAAAATAATATAATAATAATATATATTTTTTAATGTACGATGTCTATTTGTATATTCAGTAAAGAACAACTCAGGTGTGACACCAGCTGGGCAGTGTGGAACCTGGATAAAGGAGCCTGATGGAGGGTATTTCACCTCTCCCAACTACCCTGAGAAGTACCCAGCTGAGAGGGAGTGTGTCTATATCATAGAAGGTGAGGGTCTCTCACACTAGCCTCTGACACACTTTCCATCCCTCCTGTTTCACCTCCTCTGTTCCAGTCTCGCCTCATCTCAAACTCTCTTCCCCCTCCAGCTGCTCCCCGTCAGTGCATCGACTTATTCTTTGATGAAAAGTATTCAATAGAGCCATCCTGGGAGTGCAAGTTTGACCACATCGAGGTACGTGATGGGCCATTCGGTTTCTCGCCCATCATCGGCCGCTACTGTGGGCAGGAAAGCCCGGCATATGTCCGTTCAAGTGGGAGGTACCTGTACATCAAGTTCGTGGCTGATGGTGAACTGGAGGCCATTGGTTTCTCCGCCCGGTATAACTTCACACAAGGTGAGTGATTACATTGTGCACAATGTGTCATTTCTGCTGCTACGGGTGTCTCACATCAAAAAACAGAGAAGAAAAGAAAGCAGCGTCATGAGATCATGAGAGCTGTCATGTTATATCCCTCACTGTCAGAGGGATATTGAAAATAAATGCTGCTTCATGACCTGGCAACACTGTAGTTAAAGTTTAGTTAGGTTTAGGTACAAAACAATGTGGGTAGACTTTGAGACTATAAATGCTTCATTCTGTAAGAACGTCACATAAGCATATTTTTCCTATACTCTCCCTTTGAAAAGTAAAAAATACAGACTATATAATAATATAACTGTATAATAATATTAATTTCTTCCAGTTTTTTTGCATTTTTTTCTATTGTTATTCTTCTATGATACCAGCCGCATTCCTATCATCTGCACTCTCTACCAATCTGCTGATGTGCTGAGTTTTACATTGTTGGCTACCTCTTTTGCACAGTCCCTCCAAAAACACATGCGCATGGCAACTTTAACAGTGGCCTGATGGCATGCTGCTGGGAATTTACTCTCAGTAGTAGTAGTAGTAGTAGTAGTACACACAGTAGTACAGGCCCACCAGCTCCAGCTGATGAGAGAAGAGGAAGGGAGCATTTCCAGATGCTTGTTTGCGCACATGCAGATACACACACACACACACACACACACAACACACACCAGTTAATCAAAGCTTGTCTTCAGGGAAATACAGCTTGTCAGCGCTGAGCCGAAGTAACAGCTTAAGGGAGTCTGAGACAGATTTTATGGACCACCTACACTGACGAAGGACAACATTTAATCTGCATCCTTCTGTCCATCCAGCCTTTTCTCCTTTTTTTCTCAACATGAATGAGCCTTTATACACTATGTTTATATTCCACACAGGATGGTAAGTATGGTCAGTGTACCCTCCAGTACTATCACTGTAGTCTGTATTTATATTTTCAGTAGTAGAAACACTTGAGCGATGACTACCCCTTTAAGAAGATTCTTTTCATTATTGGCAGATCAGGATAAGCTGTTTTTCATCTGTTTACATCAAGTGTCCCATCCCAAATGCTAATCTCCTGTCTAATCACCGGTGGCAGGAGAGAATGAATTCACCCACATGCATGACTGAGACTATTTAAACATGTTATAAGGCTCCTATAAAGGAGCTATAAGAAGCTCAGCAAATTATGGCTATGGCAGGACAGTGGCACGTTGATGATACATTGTGTAACTTCTACATGTTGACAATATTTCTTATACTTTAGCATATAATTCATTTTTGTATGTTTAGATTCTGTGAACACAGCAAACAATTTGGAAACTGTAAGCTTCTTTGCTTGTTCTCGCTATCTGAATACAGTCAGAATTCAGTTTATAGCTACATGTTACTTATCTTTCACCGTTAATGTTGCACCAATGACATGGTGGTCACTGCATATTGTGGTAACTGGAGTCTTGAGTGAAGGACTGTCTGGGGACTCCTGGCAAACTTGTCTAGCTCACATTTTAATCCTTTGTAAAGTGGAAAATCAATAATCTGAACGTCAAATAGCCTGCAAACCATATATTTTTACTTCTTTCCAATTCCACATTAATTCAGTAAATATGTATTGTTGTATTCATTTCTAGTGTTCTTGTGTGTACCCCATAATTTTAATAATATTAGGAGAGGATTTACATAAACCATCCTATATCTCATATTAAGGTATAAAGCCTCTGGGTACACACACATACACACACAGATAAGAATGAATGAGAATAATCTGGACGAGCCTGAAGCAGAAGCAGGGTAAGAAACATGAGAGGATTAATAATAGTCTCTGATTTGATTTGAGCCTCAGTGGACTCCATCATCTCCTAGTCTCACATCACAGTGACTGACCGATGTCCTGCATGACCAGTGATAAAAATATTTTAAGATGAGAGATCATCGAAATCAGTTTTTAAAACTTCATTTAAGAGTCCTCACTGTCCACGCCACGCTGCTTGATTTAAACCACATTCACTGTACTTGGTTTAATGTCATTTGTATATATTGTACTATTTGGTGTTTATTTTAAACTGAGAATTTTGAAACCAAAAAAAGAAGGGATGTTTTGTTTTTTTTATCACCAGGTTGTCATTGCTGTTGGTCCCTAATCTGTCCTGAACTAAGCTCGTAAATCAGGATTCATAATCCACCTAGCAAGTACATTCATCAGCACAAAGGTTTAGAAAACAATTTCTCTTCCTTGTCTGTGGCTAAGTGTGTTTTTTTCTCCTTTGATGGAGGGCATCAGGCTTTCAGGGGAGTTTAAATGAGGCCAGAGGGAATGTGCTGGTGTATGTTACGTAAGCATTGGCCTGCTGTGTTTGTTTGGCAGAAGCGTATGTCTTCAATATTAGATTTTTTGTTATTGTGGTATTTTGTTGTATTTTTCTTGGTATTAGATTTTCTTTTAATACCTACCCTTTAGACAACCTTTGTTGCAGTGAATATTGCATGCACACATTCCTAATACTTCAGATAAGGTTTAGATATGTTTAAAAATCTGTGCAGCCAGAGCACAGATAACTGGCAGCTGGAATGGATTGATTGTATCTTCAGAAATGACGCTCAGTGCTGGTCTGGTGCTATTTAGAGCTTTCCTCCTGGTTTAATGTCATTGCCTGGAATTCCAGGTGCCTTGGCAGAAATAACAATGCGCGCTGGCGTCGTCCAGGTGAAACTGGACAGAAATCTCGAGGTGGTGGTTGGTTAAAAGTTTGACAGAGAAGTAAAAATTGAAGATAAAAGTAATTTATTATTATTTATTTATTTAGATCCTTTACTTAAGTAAGTACTAATACTACACTGCATTACAATTATGCCCTGCATTCAAAAGCTTACTTAAGTTAAAGTATGGAAGTATTATCATCAAAATGTACTTAAAATATAAGTAAAAGTGGTCGTTGAGCAGTTTAATGGTCCCTGTTTTATTATGTTATTACATGTTTGGTCTCTAGCTTACTCTGACAACATCCTGTTCTCCTCTGTCAGTATGTCCATAGAGGCTGCTGAGCCAGGTTGCAATGCCAGCTTTCCTGGCTCCGGTTCTGGCGCAACACAGGCATACAGTAATGATGTCTCTGTGAAAAACACGTTTTTAGTAACGTCTGCTTGGGTATATGTAGCAGTTTTAAGTAACACCAAGGTTAAAATCAATTTGAAGAAGGAGAAAATGAACACATCTGGAACTAATCTGCATTAACCATATGAAATACATTTTCTGTTACAAGTTCAGAATTGTTTTGGTTTTGGGTCTGCACTGCGCCTTGCATCCCATTTTGAAATCTGGTCTCTATTTGTGGAAGAATCCAAACACAGCTTCTAGCCAGAGACTGCAAGATTAATCTGAACTCAATACACATCTCCATTCTGCCTCATACACCATGTACATCGCTGGTCCTGACTACTTGTTTTGTTTCATGTGTAAGCATGCAAATGACAATAAATATACCTTGAACCTTGAGGTAAATGTTACAACGATATATTGTTATACATTATTATGTTTCTTTTTAGATCCTGAGTTTAAAGACCTCGGGGAACTGCCTGCTCTGCCATGTGAGTATACAACTAATGTGATTTTAATACAACATACTATAGCAGCTTTGATGAGATATAACATGCATCATTGATAACATAGTCAGTCATATAAATATGATAAAGATGATGAATATATTTAATGTGTTTGAATCCTCATTTTTGCTGGAGGGATGAATGTTGCCCAAACTCTTTCTACGATTTCACAGGATAATAAAAGCCTCAGACCTTGTATTACATTAACAAGAAAATATTGGTACCCACAGTTTGTGAGTTTGAGCTGAGCGGCCCTGAAGGCTTTGTAGAATCAACCCAGATAGCTGCAGAGGGCCGGGCACTGCAGACTGAAGCTGTAGACTGCAGGTGGTACATCAAGGCTCCGCCAAAAGCTCGGGTCTGTACATGTCAAACTGCTGTTGTGTTGTGGTGATGTTACATGTAGCTGTGTGTCAGAGGTGCTTTGGCATTTATTTGTGTATCAAATTAACTTGAACCTTGTTTTATTCACTTTTTATACTACTAGAAATGACTCTCAGTAAATGTTTTAAAGTTATAAAGGTGAGCCAGAAGGAGTGAATGTCATCAAAGCCTGGTCCACTCACTGCACCTCCTCTTCTTCTCCTCAACCCTTTACCCACAGATCTACATGCGTTTTTTGGAGTACGAGATGCACAACTCCAACGAGTGCAAGCGTAACTTTGTTGCCATCTATGATGGCAGCAGTTCAGTTGAGCACCTGAAGAATAAGTTCTGCTCCACGGTGGCCAACGATGTCATGCTGGTGTCCTCCGTGGGTGTGGTCAGACTGTGGGCAGACGAGGGAAGCAGGAAGAGCAAATTCAGGATTCTCTTCACAACCTTCCATGAGCGTGAGTCGATTTATGTCAGTTCCATTTACCGCTTAGCTCTCTTTTACAGGTGTGCTCTGACTTGATGTGAGTGGAAGTCACCACAGTTAAATGATTCTCTGCAGAAAGCATGGCATTTCATCACTTACATATTTATTCGTCTATGATTATACAGTATGTGGCAAATAAATGTCTTTCTGGCGGTGTCATTAACAGTGACAGTGTGGAAAACAAACTTGTGCTGCACAAGGATGGAATATTACCAATAGTAACATTACACTACAGAATGGACAGCAGCAGATTAAGCCATTTAAATATCATCTTATATTCAAAGTCTGAGGCGTCACCACTGAACTATGTTTTCAGTCTACTGTGTACAACACCTGAATGTCTTGTTTCTCAGCTCCGTGTGAAGGAGACACTTTCTTTTGCCACAGCAACATGTGCATCAACCACACCCTGGTCTGCAACGGTATACAGAACTGTGTTTACCCATGGGACGAGAATCACTGCAAAGGTACCCTGGTACAAAGGCTGATTTATGAAATATTCCAGCCAGCGTATGGCTAGTTGTGAGTGAAATCACCCTTCTCTCTATGTCATCTCCCTAACTAGAGAAAAGGAAAGCCAGTATCCTGGACACGCTGGATAACACTAACCTGACCATCATTGGAGTAACCTGTGGCCTGGTTGTCATCCTGCTCATCATCTCTGTCATCATACAGATCAAACAGCCTCGCAAGAAATACATCATCCGCAGGTGAGATCTTAAAACTTCACCGAGAAATACATCTCTCATTCTCTATTTTGGGAAATGTACTCAAGATGACGGAGGGAATTACATGCTCCACTAATCAATATTTTTATTGTAACAATGGATGTTATGATGTTTGCTGTGAAAGCAGTCACTTTTCTGTGAAAAAGAAAGAAAGAAACTGTTTTTCTACAAAGTATCAGGCCGCTGTGCAAGCTCTCTCTTCAGTCATTTAAGCAGAACGTGGGGTACTTACACTGTTACTCATCATCCCTTACCTGACAGTAATACTGAATACTCCTGCCAATATGCTCTAAAACAGCCTTGCATGTCTGCATAAATGAGTGCATTGTGGCACTATGCCAAAAATCTTACTATTAACTCTCGCAAAGAACATTGAGTCATAGAAAGGACAGCCATGCCATCTCTTCTGTCAGTACTTTCCACAGAGTAGAAATTGTGTAAACCTCCTTTCCAGCTGCAAACTTGTTTTCAGCAGAAAAAAGCTCTGCATTGTACACTAGCTGAAGTGACCAGCTGGTGAATAAAGGGAAGTGTTTAGCAGCTCAGTTGCCAGATACTTCCCTCAAAAGATTGTAAAGACCACCAGATCACCTGAGAGTGAATGCATGACTTTGTCAAACATGACTCCAAATACACGCTGATGTAGTTTGTGTCTGCTGGATGTAACCCTTTGTTTAGTTGTAGTTAGTAGTTTATTCATATACTTGTGTCACGGCACTACTCTCTTGTGCTTTCCTGAACATTTGTTGGTGTGTGTGTGTGTTTGTGTCACCTTTCCTGTTCCTATCCACAGAGATGACTTTGACCCCGCCCTCCTCCACCCTGGTTTTGAGCCTCCTCACTACGAACTCTGCACTCTGCGTCCCCCACCATCCAGCGACCTGACTGATGCCGCCCTGGCCGAGGACTTTGAGAAGTTCCACAAGCTGCGCCGCTCCTCCTCCAAATGCATCCGCGACCACCACTGTGGCTCTCAGCAGGGCAGTGTCCACGGCAGCCGCAGCAACCTGAGCATGTGGGACACTACCGCTGCAACGGACGGGGGGGCTCTTGTGCCCCCGCCGTTGCCGCCGGTTACGGTGCCCCAGCAGTCACCGCGCTTCTCCCACCACACCACACCAGCAGGACGAAGGAGCATACTAGTGATGAAGCATAGCTACTCCCAGGATGGGGCAGAGGGGTACAGGGGAGAGGAGGAGGATGATTTGATGATGGAAGATGGTCCAACCACCAGCCAGCACCATGTGCACCAGCATCAGATCCACCGTGACACGTCGGGGCTGGATCACCCTGTCCACCGTACACTGTCTAATGACTTCTAACATAATCACTCAAATTCTGTATCTATTGATGTTAAACTCTCTGACTTTTCAACCCATTTGAAGGTGGAAAATCAGGATTTATAGAAAATGTGATAATTGAAATCCCATTCTATGCATCACAATTCCTTTTTTTCCTGTTTTGTTTCAACTCAACAATCTATTTATGACTGCATTATATCTGGGATTATTCTGGATGAACAGTGTATTGCAGTGTTTCCTATAAGTCTGGACATTATTTGCATCACCAGTGTAAGAAGAATGTCGCAAATGTTGACTATTCCTTTTCCTCTAACGGACAAGATGATTTTGTGGTTAGCGCTAGTCCAGAATCAGAAAGAAAAAAAAAAAAAACACTTAAACAGATATGAACACGGATATATGCAAATACGTCACCCAGTGGGCTTGAAACTAGAATCAGCATCACTTTTATTGCGTTTATTTGTGTGCACACACAAGGAATTTGACTCACAACGTTACACGTCAAAATGGGATGGAAGGCTCTCTATGTACATGCAGAAATAGAAATAGGCACAGCTAACAAACAAGGAGCTTCACAGGTAAACGAATATAATTTAATTATTTGATTTTGGTTTGTTTATGATCATTAATTGATGTTTATTATTGTGTATCAGTTTTTCCAATTTGGGTTGTCTTAATTTCTTTCGGTCTTATTTATTCCTGCTGGTTATATGGCTGTCTTTATTTATTTATTTATTTATTTAATAAATAAACACCTTATTTTTCCTTCACTCTGTGTGCTGGTACCTTGCCATTGTCCTTTCATGTGCGTGTCTATTTATTTGTGCCTCGTTTTACGGGGAACGAGGGCAGAGAGGAACCTTAGTTCGCTTGTGTCGTCATCCTTACGGGCTTATAACAGCGCTGCACAGGTCATCCCGTTGAGACTGCTTGGAAGGGAGCATGACAGAGCTGTCACCTTCACATGGCTCACTAACTCATCAACAGCTGATTTAATTCGTGACACTTACCTTCGCTTACGTTAGCAGAGTGCCAGCTATCATTCATGCAGCTCGGGTTAACGTGACGCGTTTCTAGCGTTGCCGTTTAGATAGCATCATGTCGCAAGAGAGCCTGTTTCTGGACTCCGGACAGAGCGACGCGAAGGAGGTGAAGCCCAGAGGCCGACTCGGTCTCATCGTCACGGGGGTGCTGGGTGGGTCTCTGGTCGCCCTGTACGCAGTGGCTGCTCCGTTTGTCACTCCCGCACTGAGGAAAGTCTGCCTCCCTTTCGTCCCAGCGACCTCAGCGCAGGTGGACAACGTCCTCAGGGTGCTGAGAGCCAGATCAGGGACCCTGGTGGACATCGGGAGTGGAGATGGAAGAATAGTAAGTCTGTGGCAACTAACGCCAAGACAAACAGACAATAATAATGGCTCATTATACGGGCCAAACGTCAATTTGCACCACAGAGTGTGTGTGTGTGGCCACACTTGTTTTCCATCCAACTTCTTCCACAGTTGCTGATGCATTGAATATTCCTCCATCCGTCTTCCTCTCTCAGGTGATCGCAGCAGCCAGGTGTGGCTTCCAGGCATCGGGCTTTGAGCTCAACCCCTGGCTGGTGTGGTATTCTCGCTACAGGGCATGGAGAGAGGGAGTGCACCGCTCCACCTCCTTCCACATCTCTGACTTGTGGAAGGTGATTCATGCTTGATTAGCACGTCATGTCAACACTGAAACTATAGACATCACTGAGTGTAAGAAGCGTCACTGCTCTCACTGTCATTCCTCGTGTTTCTGATTGTTTTGCCAGGTCAGTTTTGCTCAGTACTCCAACGTTGTTATTTTTGGAGTCCCTCAGATGGTGAGTTCTTCTGCAAATGTGTTAACAAGTAATGTCAGTACTGACTTATTTAATTATAGTTGTACTTTAGTACACGGCTTTGCTGAATATTCTATTCTGTTTGGCCAGCTACAGCACTAACAGACTGTCGCTATGGAAGCAGTTCTGATAATACATTTAGACCACAGCGGACGCAATGATCAGCAATCATTTTTAAAAAAATTATTTGACACAAAATATTGATTTCTTCAGTAAACCTTGTAATAAGTAGGGTAATATTCAGAGTCATTGTCATGAAAATAAACCTTCATGGTAACACATGGCCCCGCAAAGGCTTTGCTTCAGGGTGCTGCATCACCCTTTTGGGGTTTATTGTGCAACATACCCTACAATAGCACTCCCAGTTATAGTTACTGGACAGATCCATGATGCATTCTTGGTAGAAATGACACCATTCAGTTTACTGGGGACAGATCACCACCTCAAAGACCTGACTGTGCCACGTAGGTTTTGAGAATCCCAAAGTGTTGCGCTTGATATCCTGATTGTTGCTCTCTGTATCCGCAGATGGACCAGCTGGAACTGAAGCTAGCAAGTGAACTAGAGAGTACGGCCAAGGTGGTGGCCTGCCGCTTTCCCTTTCCTACTTGGGTCCCTGAACATACCGCTGGGGAAGGCATAGACACTGTGTGGGTGTACGATGCCAAGACATTTAAATCACACCTTCAACATGGAATGACAAGGGAGACGACACCGGAACACACAGACCCATCGGATCCACATGCATGAATGCAAACCTTGGTTTTAAGTCATCATTACATGCTGCAATCCTGGGACAGTGTTTTTTTTTTTTATCTGTGCAGTTTCTTCTACTACTCCAGTAGGTTTGAAATGTTGAGAGAGACTGATGCTCTTTTCTTAAAATGCACTGTGGATGTAAAGTCTAAAACGAATAAAAGAAAAGTTAAATTCCTAATAAAATAATACATAATAATAATAATAATATACTTCTGCGTGGTTTGATTATGCATAGGAATTAACAGTCCATGTTGCATTGTTTATGCATAAATGAAATGAAGTCATCTTCCCAGACAGACAAAGACCTTAAGTGTAGCAGCCTGTCTCACAGTATATATTTTATCAATGTGTGTGATTCCATGTGACCTTAGAGTGTTCAGTTTAATTTTCTGAAAACAGAAGAATGGTGTGCTTTACCAAAAAGCTCTGTTTTAGTCTCCTCTGTCCACGGGACATTCAACCTGAAGGATTTTGGGTTCCTCGTTCCTCAGTAAGTTTTGGCAAACTCCAATCTGTTTATTTAAGCAGCTTGGTCTGCTTCTTCACTTCACTAGAAGTATAAAGTAGCAAAAATGTAAGTGAAGTACAAGTACCTTCAAAACTAAAAAACAAAAAAAGTTACTTTCCACCACTGTTTATTTATGTATCCACCTGAAAGCCTGAAGGATTACATACAGATTTATATTTGTGAGCAGTGCAAAAGCTCATGGTGATTCCACATCAGTATCTGTAGGATGGTCCAAACTCTTCCTGCCTCTTTCTTTAGTCTGGCTTATCCTATTTTGTTAGCTTCAGGCAACTCCAGGAGGCAACATGTTGATATATATTTTTTTTTAGATTTTAATATGGATGATGAAGATGACTTCATCAGTCGTTCAGCTTCCCCTGATCTCTCCTGAAGACCTGTTTTTGTCCGCACAACATTAAAATATTACACAAATTTTAATCTATGTCTGACATTTTAGACTGGCGAGCGTCTACAGAGGAGAAACCCTCTTAGACTTTTGTAGCATGACTGAACCTCTGATGGCACTTGCAGGCCAAAACACGATTTTATGACTAATAAATTATTATAATATTACTATATTTGTTATTTTCTAGGCCAGGTATCAAAGAATATGTTTTCCTTGCATAATATTTCACCCAGTATTTTTTTTTTGTGTGTGTGTGTATAAAGATCAATACATTTTCATATGGCTTCCAAGCATGGCGATAGATCTTCAGTTTTATTTTGAGTGGAGGAAGCATCATCACAAAGTGAAACTTAATTACTGTATGAAATAGTTCAGTTACAATGAACTGTGATTTAAGACAGAAAAAGCATTTTAAATGTGTCAGAAATCATAGATACACGTACAGAAAACCTCTGCACTTGTCCTGATTTCAGGCTTTAGTATTTGGGAAAACACTGAGCTGCGCGTTGGCGCCACCCAGTGGTGAACATCCGGTACAATAATCACATGTTGTTGCTCGACTATCCTCTGACCGCTAGCCACTGTAGTATGAAGTGCAAAAGCATTTCACTTCGAAGCGTGTGGTCACGTTAAAGAGAGCCGGGGCTTGAACTGAACGCTAACCTGCCATGTCTGCACATAGATAGCTGGCGGTCACCGCTGTTACGCCCGTTACCCGACCGTTGACTGCGGTGGAGGAGCGCTGCATGAGCAGCCAGCCAAGATGGACACCGCCGAGGAAGGTAGCTAGCTCTGCTTAAACTTAATTGCCCCAATTGTTAGCGTAAACCGGCAAAGCGGTTTATCTTAACAGCGTGTCACGTAGCAATCTATTCTTCACTACCGGCAGTGATAGTGACTGTGTCTACAGTTTATTTAAACTGAAACAAAGCTTCATTATAATTCGCAAGCAACGGTAGCCAACCAGTGCTAGCTCGCCAGCTAACTAGGGATTAGTTTACACCGTTAGCTGTTGTGAGTACAGTCACCGTCGTCGGACGTTTGCTGTCGGCCACACGTTTCCAACAGGTGGCCTGTGTTGGTAGAAGGTCCGAGAAGACCATTTCACGTTAAAGTCACACGTAAAGGACCTAATTTATACAGCCACAGGCTAAGTTTGGCGCCGTTATCATAATATTTCATACAACGTCAGCACTGCCCATTTACTACGTTACTCTCATTCATGACGAAGACAGCATGAGGTGAAACATGTTCAGCATCGTTTCTACCTTTTCTCTGAGAGCTAATGGTAGTGACAGTGGAGAAGTGGACGGTCAGCTCTGTGTTCAGGTGTAATGCTTGTTAGAACATGAATATGTGAGTCAGTCAAAGTGGACTTTTAGTTAGTGTAGTGCTTTTATTTTGGTGACACAGGAATATCCAAGGATTACAGTTTGTCCTGCTGTCAGTATATGATGAGTCCTGTTCACATTAGCATTAAATCCAAATCCCGTGTGATGGTTTGAATCAAGGTTCATCAAACGATAAGAGACACAGGTGTTGAGTTGACTGTATGACATATCGCAGGAGCAGGATGTCACTGTGTGTTTCTGTGTGCTCACTGTGCAGCGGACATCTGTCGGGTGTGTCGTTCGGAGGGGACCCAGGACAAGCCGCTGTACCACCCCTGTGTCTGCACCGGCAGCATCAAGTTTATCCACCAGGAATGGTGCGTTCAGTGACGGCGTTATTCTTCCATTGTTCTCATGTGCCTTTCCTTCCTCTTTATCTGTAAGGCTAAAAGTAAGGTGCAGCCCGTCAGTCTGTTTGCTTTTGTTGTTGTATTCCAACAAGGGATTGCAGCAATTCACTGATTTCTCTAAAATGTGTCGGTTTTCTAACCGTACTTTCAGCTACACCAAGTTTTTCCTGTCACTTGCAATCAGTGAGGTGGCAGCGAGTCAAGAGTCTGGCTTTCAGTGCAGCGTAAACCAACAGCAACAATGCGGAATCCTATCAAAGGCATTACACCTGCAGAAAAGATGTGATTTTATACATCCATAGTGTATAAAAATGATTATAATTCATACATTATATTAATTTTAGGAAGACGCTTTTTTCCCTCAAACTGTAATCATACCATCACATTTCTTAATCATTGCATCTCTTTTGCTTTAACTCAAGCCGGTCACCAAATTTCTGCCTGAAAGTTTTTCCTTGCCACTGTCGCAGAGTCTCTGTAAATAATATTATAGTACGGTCTAGATCTGCTCTATATGGCAAGTGTCATGAGCTAACCTCTGTTATGATTTGTCGCTATAAATAAAAATGTAACAATTCCAACACGAGAAAAGAATTCTCTTTTAGAAAATAGCAGGCGTCATACCAAAAGAGCTTTTTACATGATTGCACCCAAATATAGTTTCTAAATAATTACACACATGATAAACAATAACAGCAAGCAGACACAAACTGAAGAAGAAACTCCAGGAGAATCGTGGGATAGTTGTGTGATTACACTGAAGAGCGTTCTTAGACATAATGACGATGTAAAGTTTCTTTAGGATGAAGATGAAACTCACAGTGTGTCTTTCTGTTTCACAGCTTACTGCAGTGGTTGAAGCACAGCAGAAAAGAATACTGTGAATTATGCAAACACAGGTTTGCATTTACACCGAGTAAGTTGTTTTCAGCCAGTAATACATTAGTACATTAATAAAGAATTCATTTGTTGTTGATGACTGTCTATTCACCTCACTTCTGCTGTCCTCATTCCCTCTTCCCTCCAGTCTACTCTCCAGACATGCCGTCTCGCCTCCCTGTCCAAGACATCTTTGCAGGGCTGGTCACCAGTATCGGAACAGCCATTAGATACTGGTTCCACTACACACTGGTGGCCTTTGCCTGGCTAGGCGTGGTGCCTCTCACAGCATGTATGTCAAATCATTCCGTTGGGACAAATTGAAGGCAGCTTCAGCAGCTTTAGCTTTCACTGTGCTCACTGGCAAATGACATACTACAAGTAAAATCTTCCAGATGAAACAATTCACTTTTAAATAAAGCATATCAGCTCAACGTGTGCAGGCTCAGATACTGTGATAATTTATCCACTTATGGTCTACATGATTTTGTTAACTGAGCATGAAGTACAGTACAGTTTATTTTTAGTTTAACAGCAGTTGCTAGTAATCATTTTCAGATAGTTGATTTTGTTCATTTGTTTCTCAAACAGGTCGTATCTACAAGTGTTTATTTACCGGCTCTGTGAGCTCTCTCCTAACCCTGCCGCTGGACATGCTTTCAACGTAAGTTTGAAGGACTCCTGTACTCCTGCCCACACCACAAATGCCTCTCAGACATATCATCACATGGATGAAGGCACAGCACCTCCAGTGGAACCTGAACTGCTGCTCCTCCCAGCCAAACCGACTATACACCATGATATCAACATCAAAATTGACTCCTTATTCCTCCCAACTCCCGATAGGCTGTGGTCATCTCAGCTACTCGATTACTGTAACGCCCTCCTGACAGGCCTCCCAGGCTGCACAGTGAAACCTTTTCAGATGATCCAGAACACCGCATTCTCTGCCTTTTTAAAAACCTCTAGAAGACCTCCAGCTCTTCAGAGAGTACCTCCTCTGCTAGCACTAACAACAACTTGAGATGATAAATGTAGCCCCCTCTACAACTGTCACAGATTCTATACGAGTAGTACATATTGCTACACTAAAATGTCCTTGTCACACTTTACTTTGATGGTTTCCCTTTTCTGTAAGTCACTTTGGAGAAAAGCGTCAGCTAAATGACTCAATGTGAAATGCAATCCAATCTTTTCTTTTTCTTTGTCCAGCTCTCTGTAGCCAACTAACGTGTGACATTGTTGTAACACCCTCTCTCCCTCACAGACAAAACCTGCTTGCAGACTGCCTCCAGGGATGTTTTGTGGTCACCTGCACACTGTGCGCCTTCATCAGCCTCGTGTGGCTCAGAGAGCAGATTGTCCACGGCGGCGCCCCTCAGTGGTTAGAGCGGAATCAACCCCCTTAGTTCCGAACCAGCCTAACGGTCCGGCACCAGCTAATGAGGTAAGATCAGTTTGGACTGGACATCTAGTGTTCAAGTGTATTGGCTTCCCTGTATATTCTATCACTAATGCTACTAGTCATATCTGTAAATAATAAGCCAGTGTAGTTTCCACCGGCATTCATCTTAGCGTAGCTTGGTTAAAAAGGTATGGTTAGAGCACATATACTGTAGTACCACTCAAAAGTTGTGTTGTTGAGAGGTAGTGTTGGCATGTTCAGCCTTAGACAGCTTCTGTAGTAATCCATGTTATGGCAGTAGATATGACAGAGGCACCATTCAATCTGATTACAAGTCAGCGTAGCACCCAAATGATGTAGAATCGTTATTTTATGGTTGAGAAATGACGTATTATTAGTTGAAATAATTAAGACTATTTCATTTACTTCTCTTCGCATAAACAAATGAAATGCAGAGATATAAGCCTGCTGTATATTTACAAAGACGTGTTCTTACACCCTGTGTAAAGTCAAGAAGGCGTCATGACCCGCTACGAGGCGTTCGCAACCCCTAGTCAGGCTCAGTGCCCTGCAGGCAGGGAGTCAGTGCTGTAGGTAAGGACCTGTAATGATCATTAGAATGATTCTACAGGTTCCAGGCGGCAACAACGGCCAGGATGCCAGAGACGGCGCAGAGGCCCAGCACCCTGCAGACCAAGCTCCAGAGGGACTGGAACCTGCCAACCCACATGAGGCCGGCAACCACGGAGATGAGGCTGAACTCGATGATGAGGAAGAAGACGGACAACGGGGAGGAAGACGAAGAGGAGGACGACGATGAGGAAGGCAGGGAAGAGGATGCTGCTGAGGCCAATAATGGGGGACAAGGTCAGTGTGGTCAGTGTACATGGTGACGCAGCCACAGTGGCAGCTCTTTCGTTCTGTTTCCATTGTTTCTGTTTCTGTTTCAGAAGATTTGAACTGGAACGCCCTGGAGTGGGACCGTGCAGCAGAGGAGCTGACCTGGGAAAGGGTGGGAGTCTTTTTTTGGTTTTTTTTTCATCCCTGTGTCTCCTCCTCTGTAAAAGTTTGTGATGCAGCTAGGACACATTGCTAAAAAAGTATAAGCATGGATGAATTTGGGCTAAAAGCTCCCATGACAATAATTATCTATGTTGCTGTGATGTGCTTAAGCAGTACTTTGGATTCTTGTTGCTTCCAGTGATGCTGTTTTTAGCTGGCCTGTTGGAGTCAATAAGAGCTTCATCACATATTAGTTATTAATAGTAGCAGCTGTTGTTGCAAAACTGGTAGTATTAGCACTAATTTATGTGTCAGTAGAGGATAATACTGACATTGCTTTGTGTTGGTGTCCCAGATGCTCGGGTTGGATGGCTCCCTAGTTTTCTTGGTAAGTGCACACACACTCTTTCTACTCTCACACATTTTCAAATGTGCCTTAAAGGGAACTTCCAAGTATCTCAGCCTAGTAAATGTGGCCTCTGTGGCTCCATGGATGCTATATTTGCACTCACAACCTCCTTTTCAGGGATTCGGGGGATAACTGCTGAGGGATCTACGCAGGAGGCTCGAGCAGCTTACCTTAATATATTCTAATTGTTTTGCTAGTGGTCATATTTGTACAGTGGAGGTTGTGAGTGCACAGTTAGCATGAAGCATAGAGTCACAATGGCTGCATCTATTTTGGATAAACTGTGTAACATAGACAGAGATCCTTGTTGTGTGTGTTTTCCCTAGGAGCATGTGTTCTGGGTGGTGTCCCTCAACACACTCTTCATCCTGGTCTTTGGTAAGTTGGGTTTTGCATACTATTACAGAGGAATTCCTCTTCATTTAAGCAGCTTGTCCAGCATGATGCAGTGACACAACACAGTCCTGCAGCTTCTTATATAGTAGTACTTAGCTTCTTATCGTCTTGAAGTACAGCTTCTAAACTAAGCTCTGTGTTTCTCTCTAGCGTTTTGCCCATATCACATTGGCCATTTCTCAGTGGTTGGACTTGGTTTTGAAGACTATGTAAGTGCACAGCAGTACAGTTTGAACCTCTCACTAATATTTGGCTTTGCCATGCACTTTATTCAGTGATGATATATATCTGTTTGCAGATCAAAGCTTCACACTTTGACGGCCTCATCACGACCATACTGGGGTACATCCTGCTGGCTGGAGCTCTTATAGTCTGCCATGTATCCTCTGTATTCAAGACATGATGTGTATGAACTGCATGTGGCACACGGCTTGTTGCTCATTCTGATGCCGTGTAATTGCTGGAGGATGTTTGTCTCCAGTGTGTTTTGTGCAGAGCTGCTTAACATGTATGTAACATTTGGTTCTTCACATTTTCATACATGTCTCAACACAAATGTTAGTCGTCTGGTCATACAGGAGTCCAACAGGTCCAGCCAGAGGTTCTGTTTTTACCTCCAACAGTTTGTATGAAACTAGAAATTCTTAAAACACTGACGAATGTTCTTTAAGTCACACTTTGGTGTTAGTCCTTAACTATGCCTCGTTAAGGGACTGGCTTCATTAGTGAGGTTCCAGCGGTCCAGACGCCTCCTGGGTGTCTGCTATATTGTTGTCAAGGTAAAAAAAAAAAGTCTAATTTGTTTTTTATCAAACGAGCAGAGCATTCAGTTGAAACAGTAATTAAGTAAATTATAATGACAGGAACAAATTGTGGAAACTCAACTGTTTTTTTTAATTGTGTCTCTTTGCACGTGGAAGGTGTCCCTGCTGGTTGTCATGGAGATAGGCTTGTTCCCACTGATTTGTGGATGGTGGCTGGACATTTGCTCGCTGGTAAGCCAATCACGCAGAGTGAATTCAATTGATCCTGTGGATACTGAACATAACGGCCCCTAATAACTAACCAAACAGATGAAATGTAATCACGCCGGTGCCGTGTTTGCAAAGCGGATCAAGAAACTTGATGAACATCCTAAAGACTGATTTTGTTTTTGTCCTTGGTATTGTAAACAGACAATAAAGCGTGCGCTTTGCTCTCTGCAGGAGATGTTTGACGCAACTCTGAAGGACAGGGAGCAGAGTTTTGACTCGGCCCCCGGCACCACCATGTTCCTCCACTGGCTGGTCGGCATGGTCTACGTCTTCTACTTTGCCTCCTTCATTCTTTTGTTAAGAGAGGTGAAGTGAAGGCCTTCAGCCAGTCACAGTCATGCATCACAATTCAAAATGATTCAAATTCAAACCATTCACAGTTTTTAAAGTCTGAAATGTTTTTGGCATGTTCGTTTGGGCGCAGGTGCTTCGGCCAGGCGTGCTGTGGTTTCTGAGAAACCTGAACGATCCAGACTTCAACCCAGTCCAAGAGATGATCCACCTGCCCATCTACAGACACCTGCGGAGGTTTATTCTCTCTGTGGTCAGTCAAGTATCCTCTCATCTTTCCTAACCGAACCTTCTTTGGCACCTGAAATGTTGTCCTGGTTATTCTGGATCATACACAGAACTGTACATTTGAATACAGTGAACAGTTTGAATTTAAATGACTTTCTAGCCTTAGAAGCAAGCTATGTGCTGCTGTCTGCATCTTTTGTTGACCATGTACATTTTTAAGAACACTAATACAGTGTTAAGTTTCCAGACAGCGTTGTGCACGACTGTCCAAACATTTCCCCGAGTGTATTGTAGATGAAGCGGGTCTGTAGTTGGACAACGTACACACAAATAAAGCTCAGCACAGGGAGATTCTTTTTGACAACCGTGTCGTTGTTTTTTTCAGAATCAGTTCATCTTGACAGCCCTTGTGAAATAATATGTTGTCTTTCTGTGTCTTTGTATTCCAGGTATTCTTTGGCTCCATAGTTCTGCTGATGCTTTGGCTTCCAATCAGAATCATCAAGCTGCTCTTCCCGACCTTCCTTCCTTACAACGTCATGCTTTACAGGTGCACACAGCAACGCTAAACGATCATTAACTTTCAGTATCTCAAAGCCAAAGGTGACTTTGTCTGTCCTCTGCTATGGCATATCCACTACAGGAAGCTTCTGGAGAAAATGATTTGCCATTTTTAGTCACGTGTATACAGTATGATGAAGTGGATTGAGTTTGTTTTTTGTCCTCCATCTCTGCAGCGATGCCCCGGTCAGTGAGCTGTCATTGGAGCTGCTGTTGCTTCAGGTTGTTCTGCCGGCGCTGCTGGAGCAGGGTCACACTCGGCAGTGGCTCAAACGGCTCGTCCACGCCTGGACGTTCACCGCTGGATACATGTTGTAAGCTGAAGACACACACACACACACACACACACACACACACACACACTGCAACTTTAGATTACTTCGTCCTCCTTTTTTTTATTTTATTGTGTCATTTGACAGTTAAACTAAGAATAAGACAGAATAGTTACTCACATTGGCTCCCCCACAGTGACCTGCACTCCTACCTGCTGGGGGACCACGAAGACGATGACAACCAACCCAACAACAACCCACCCGGTCGCCACAACAACAACCGAATTCCTGGCCTTGGGGAAGGGCTCCACGCTGCCCATCAGGCCATTCTGCAGCAGGGCGGTCCCATGGGATTCCAGTCGTACCACCGGCCCATCAACTTCCCTCTCAAGGTGACTCACAACATTCTGATTATCCATAACACACATTCATATGTCCAGCTCACTGTTGCAGGCTGCGCTTCTGTTTCCTGCTAATTGTTCAGTTTTTCTGGTTCAGATCATTCTGCTGGTGATCTTCATGTGTGGGACGCTGTTAATGGCCAGCCTGATCTGCCTCACGCTGCCAGGTGAGCTGTGGCCACAAGAAGGCACTTTGTGCTGTCGGTGATTCTTTACACCTCCATTCTTACCTGCCCCCCTCTTCCTCTCGCAGTGTGTGCGGGTCGCTGGCTCATGTCCTTCTGGATGGGCAGTGCCATGGTTCATGAGCTGTACACAGCGGCGAGTGGTCTGTACGTCTGCTGGCTGTCCATTCGAGCCGCCACTGTGCTGCTGTCCTGGATGCCACAGGGACGATCTGTCATCATGCTCAAAGTCCAAGAGTGGACGCTCACGGTAATGTGTAATGTCTCTGTAGTCCTCTCAGCTGAAGGCTAATGCCGTGCTGTTCTGTGTCACAATGTTTGTAACGTGTGGATGTGATGTCTTGGTGAGAACAGATCATAAAGACCATTGTGGTGGCTGTGATGTTAGCCGGGGTGATTCCTCTGCTGTTGGGTCTGTTGTTTGAGCTGGTCATCGTTGCTCCTCTCAGAGTCCCACTGGACCAGACGCCTCTCTTCTACCCCTGGCAGGTAGGACTGTGGAGTTTGTATGTGTGTGAACATATACACACATACACAGAATCGTACACGTCATTTGATTTTACCCATCCAACAAACGCTTCACCTTGATACTGAGCTAAAAATGCATTACATGCTGGTTGTAAAATGATTTGTGTGTGTGTGTGTGTGTGTGTGTGTGTCAGGACTGGGCCCTGGGCGTGCTCCATGCTAAAATCATTGCGGCCATCACACTGATGGGCCCTCAGTGTTGGCTCAAAACTGTCATCGAGCAGGTCAGTTTGACATCCGTCCAGTTTCATTGAAGTAAAACTTGTCGATCGGATATTCTAAGAACTAATCCAAACTGTGTTGACTTCACAATTAACAAGCTTGTTTATGAATGAAGTGACTCGAACGTAGCTCTGCTGCAGGTGTACGCTAATGGTATCCGAAACATCGACCTCCATTTCATCGTGCAAGGGCTGGCTGCCCCGGTCATCTGCATCCTGCTGCTGTCCCTCTGCGTGCCCTACACCATCTCTAAAGGCATCACGCCACTGCTGGGTGAGTCCTCATGTGTGCTAACGCTGAGCATGAGTTTCCTTCACATAGCTCATAACAAGCATCGGTTTTAAGGTGGTGGAGGAACCAGTTTCAGCTTCCTTTTCTCTGTTGTCTTCCTCACCACATTCCAGTCGTGCGTGTTCAGCTCCATTCTTCAATTGCACTTTATTGAATGCTATTATAAATCATTTCTTCTCTGTGAACTGGCTGCTTTAATAGAATTAACATTAATAAAATGGACAGCTCTAGAACTGGATGAGAAAGGCCACAGTCAGGCAGGATCCAATGCTGCGGTCAAAACGCTGCTTTTTCCATTCATTTGATGGCTTGTCGTCCACTTCGGGAAGAAGGCAGCGTCCTGCAGCAGAGAAGTTGAGCCAGAGCCAGAGCCCGACGTCACACTGCGGCCGGCAATTAGACGCTCAGATCGTCTCTGAAACTGTAACTGTCTAAACTCTGATGCTCGAACTCAGTCTAAGCTGCAAAACAGACACAAAGAAGTTTAATTTGATTTGTGTCCGATGGTATGAGAGAGTGAGCGAGCGCTGGCCTCGATAAAGCTGTTAATCAGAGAATTAAAAAGTCATTTCCTGATTGTTTGACAGCGGTTACATTCAGCACATACAGACACACCCTCAGCCCGCCTCACTCCTGCTGCTGCAGTGCCTCATCCTGTCTGAACGCACGCTAAGAAAACTAAAGGGAAGTTTAGCTTTATTTGCTCTTTGGTGTTGTTTTGTTTACTGACTAAATAAATTCAGGCACAGAGGCAGACTCGCTCATCAGGCCACAGCAGAGGAACACTTTCACTAATTTGGAAGCTGGGCTTGTTTGAGAACGCTCTTTATGCAAAGAAGGCACCAGTGTTTGTGTAGACAAGTGTTTTTGATGTTGACTCAGACAACACTCGCATTTAAACAACAAGTCAATTAATAGTTCCCAGGCCGCTGCTCATCAGGAGTTTGGCTGTTGTGCAAAACCCAATTGATTGACTCTCTCCCCTCATCTCTAAGTCCACCCACTTCTAGAGATAAGACATCACACACACACACACACACACACATGCACAACAGGAGATTCTGTTCCAGTGTTTACGCTGTCTTCTCTCTCTTTCCTCCACCTCAACCTCCGCCTCCTTTACAGGTGTCCAGCCAGAGATGCAGACGCTGGTGGAGAGGAGGATCTATCCGTTCCTGCTGATGGTGGTCATGCTGTTGGCCATCCTGTCCTTCCAGATACGACAGTTCAAACGCCTCTATGAACACATCAAGAATGACAAGTGAGTACACCCTAAAAATGTGAAGTGTGAACGACAAGCGATGATCCAGCGAACGGGAATTCAGGCTGGCAGAGAGCTGCAGGCTAGCTGCAGCAGCAGCGTGTCATCTAACACAGATCAGATGAGAGACTAACTATACAGCATTCGCTCTGGTTTTCATAGTGAAAGAAAAAGAATCCTTTATTATAACAGATCATATATATAACATAATCATGGTGATGGACGTGCTGCTCAGTTGGGAAGCAGTGCTGCTGTCATTCTTCATGAAATGTTGCTTTGCATCATTTCTTCCTCTCCACTACAACTCCTCTTTGTTGCAAGTTTCCAGCTGTGTCTATCGACGTGATTGTTCTCCAACCGTCAGCTAAACATGCTAGCATCGATGAATTCAATTCGATTCAGACGGGTCACCCAGCTCTAGTGAATGAATATGTCAAACGTGATTTCTAAACCACCGTTGTCCTGTCTCTCCTCCAGATACCTGGTCGGACAGCGGCTAGTCAACTATGAACGTAAGACGGGCAGGAGCGTGTCCACCTCCTCATACAGTGCTTCCTCATAGACCCGACGCTGCCGTGGGATCAGAGCGATCCTCGGCTCCTGTAGTGAAACCTTTTTTTTTCTTTCCTCTGTGCTCAGCTGTTAAATGCCAAACTTCAAACAGCCTCTAAACTTTTGACTGCAGTCCAGTCCTCTTATTCACCAACACCCGCTGCTGTCACAGGTTGGGAGACAAAGACATTGAAGTGCGAAGACAAAAAAAAACCTCAAAGTCTAAACAGGAAATTTTAACTTTTTTTTTTTTTAAGTTGTTGACTGTCCATCCTGCAGCTGACATTTTAAGTTGTAATCACACTATTTAAAAAGGCTTGGGTTCAAGTGTGGTTGAGCATAGCTTTTACCTCCGATCCTTTGAATGCTTGTTGTGGAGTAACCTCCCGTTAAGTTGTCTCTTAACGGGAGGTTTTTGACACGGTTTTTAAACAGGAACGCCTCTGCGGTTTTGTTCTAAGTGTTGATTCATCTCAAATGACACCATCAAGTTGAGGTTGTCGGTGATAAAGAGGGACACACATCATGTAGCAATGTGACTGTGTTCTTCTTTTTTTTTAGGTGTTTTATATTAGATATGTTTTCATAGATTTTTAGTGTTGTGGAGTGAGCTGTTAGATCCTCTGAGGATTTCTTTGAAGTAAAGATGGAAGAAAGAAAAGAAAATGACATTTTAGCTAATCTGCACACAGCCCAGGACATGATTTTTTTCCCCCTAAGATGTTCCCCTTTGAATTCTTGTGAAAGAGGAGAATTATTACATGGCACACAAAAAGTGAGGCAAGAACTAAGAACATTTGAAAAACATTTCAGAATGTGCCTGCGTTGACGTCCTTCGAATGACACTATTTTTTTTTTTTTTTTTATCAGAGTCATCCTGGAAATAAATGAGAGTGAATGTGAGCTAGCTGGCCCTTTGTGGCTTGTAGTGCTGCTAATCAGTTGTTCAAACTCTTCCCCGTCTACGATCTGTTGGTGCCAACAGCTAAAAACAGCTGTTTAAACACACTGACTTTGATAGAGGACTGTACTGACAGGTCATGTGATTACACTGAACAGACAATATAGTTGTGGCAAACTGGAGTTAACTCATCTCAGTTAGGTAAGGCAATGTTACGGACGACTACGGTTCTGTGCTGTGACGCTCTGGCTCACATTTAAATGAATTCATGTGCCCAGCTAAATCAGACGGATCTTGGCAGATCTCATCTCATAATCAGTTCAGTTACTAAAGACAGCATTAAAAGTTGCCTGTGTGAATGTAAGGTCAGTGTTGTGTAAAGATTTCGATTTATGTTACACAGAAATGACACATTTCAAATTACAAACACGAGCTGAGTAATAATGCAGAATCAGTTTCCCGAGTTCTCGAGTTACTTTTCATTAAATGAATATTTTCTGATGTAAGCGGAGGTGGTCGTTGTTTCAGGTGAAATATTTACAATCCCAAAAGAAACAAAAGACAAACGAAGTGATAAACTGTTGGATCCTTATGCAGTTTATATGATACAGCTGATGGCAAATTGATGAACGATGTAGAAGGCTGTTAAAACCTGCAGCAAAAATACATAGCAATGAGTGAATAAATATTAAAAATGTCTCCCAACCATATAAGAATCACTTTGTTTTAGACAGGCTACTGTTAAATATTAAAGGCAAACTGACTTGCAACGTACTGTAGATTTAAAAAACAGAAAGAATGAAAATCAAAGCAGCAGGTACGTAGACTTTCTGTCCCTGGTATAGGTTAAAGGTACGAAAATACTGGTTCCTACATTTCCCATAATACAACTGGTTAGAGTCCTTCACCAGGTCCTCCATGCCTGGTCAGCATCCATGTCGTTGCAGACTGGTAACCCTGATGACGTCTTCTCAGACCTGACGGACCACCTACAGAATACAAGTGTGAGGTTTATTTGTGAAATGACTGCAGCGCCATTTAAAGCAAAAAGAAAGAATCTTCTTTTCACTCGTTTTGTTGTCTTTTCACATGATGAAGTCAATATTTTAATCACAGCACTTTAGTTTCTCTTCTGATGGATCTTGTACACACACACACACACTTCTGTGTCAGGGTGACCAAATGAGCTCAAACGTTTTCTGATGTTGATCACTCGGATCAGCTTGTGTTCCTCTTCTTGTCTCCTCTTGTCCTCTGATGTGTTCTCTTTTTTTTTTTCTACCTTTCATTACTTCAGTTACATCTTTGACCGTCAAATCTCGCTTATAAGGTCCAAATGTATTCTAAAATGTTCAGCCCATCAGTTACCATGGTTACTGTGTGGAGCTGTGTAAGTAATGTCCACCAGCAAACACCTGAATTGTTTTTGTGGGTCAGTTGAAGAGAGACGGGGTCTTGTGAAGGGTCATGTTGTGTTAAAGAAGTACTGAAACAGCTCTGCTCGTGCTCCAACACAATTCTCCTTTTGATCTTTGGCTGACTGACTCCTTACTCTACCCGAGAGCTCAGTTGGGAGTTGCAGTCTGAGCCACTCTCACTTTGATCTACTTGTCGGCTGAGTTTTGGCTTCAGTTCCAACTTCTCCCCAGATACTGGTTCAGTGGGTCCCTTGATGGATAAGATGTCACAGGATAGCAGAAGCAGAACTCTGATGACCATTAATTCAAAATCCTCTTTGATTCAGGCGTTGTGTGAAGAGCGTGCTGCAGTGTTAGCTCACTGGAGGGATGTGAGGTGCAGGTGGCACACACTGCTCCATTAAGCTGATGGCATGACAGCACTTTGTATTGGATCAGTGTTAACAGTTCAGAGCAGCTTCCTTTTAAAGAGACTATGTTACCCCTGCAAGAAAGAAATAACACAACCTTGTTACACGTGAAAACAAAACATTTTAAATAATTAAACCAGACAGCTTCATCCATTTAAATGGTTTCATTAGCTTATGGTGGCTAATTGTAGCTAATGTTGGCAAACATTACACACCCGAGGAAATGCTAATTCTTTATGGCAGCACTGTAAGGCACTGTAAGGTTATACCAACACAGACATGTATGGGATGATGTATGTCTCCAAACCAAGCACATATGTTGCTTTGAGGTTTGAAACAGTTCAGTTTCTACAGCCGCTTATACATCCAAGAGCGCCGCTCGCAGGAGGGCTGCAAAGTTAGTATTCTACTCCCAATGTCTGACTTGCATGACCACAGTGTGTCACTTTCACCACCCTTGAGAAAATGGCCAAAATTTACTGACAAATTTACAAAATAGGTTAGAATTCATATTCTTAGACCTGCTACAGAACAAAGGCTTCAAATGATTAAAAAGGAAAACAAACCCGATCTGTTCTGAAACTAATTCATTGTTGCCAATTAAAACAAAATCCAATTCTCAGATGGGTTCTTGCTCCTGAGAGAGGTGTTTAAATATTTGAAGGCTTGTTTGTTTCCTTTTCTTTCTCTTTCATATGATTATAATGGTTGAGTAGAAAATATGTTGGGTTTTTTTCATGCAAATGTTTTAATGTGTTGCACTTTATACCGCAGTTTGCAATCATTTCAGAATTCATCATAACACAGTCAACAAAGTGAGAGCTTCCCTCCCACTGAAACACAAACATATCGAAGATGTCAGTATTTCACTGCGGTGACTCCACTTAAAGGTGAATTGAAGTTTAGTGTCTGTTTTTGACACTACGTTTGTGTTCAATGCGTGTTTTCATTCATATGGATTGTGGATCACATTAAACTAGCGCTGACAGCTGTAGTGCTGCTGTGTGGAACGCTCACATTATATTGTACGATGCTATAAAGTGACCTTTTATTGTCTGACTGAGCTGGACACTTTTGGTCTTGAATTTCAATTTCTAGAGGCAAATGATTTCTATTTTTATATGTGCACAAAGGCAGTGGCATGTACTGTAACATAAAATTAGATACTTTATTAATTGTTGGTTCAGTAATATGAAACAATAATAAATAGTTGTAATGATTTCTCAGTGTGTGTGTGATTTCTTTAAGCTGCAGACAAAGACGATCCTCAAACGAATGACACTTGTTACTCACGTTGGTTTCATTTGGGCTTGGTGCTGTGCTTCCCGAGGTCTGTTCTGTAAAGGATTGGAACCAAACTAAAAGACCTTGTTTTCTCTTTATCTGCTTTGATCCACAGTAGATTTTACATTCCTAGAATTATCTGAAACGGCCTTGTTTTTGTTCATTTTTCGAGGAATGTGAGAACTGCTTCACTTTCTCTTATTGCTCTTCACAATATGTTTTTTTTCTTTTATCACAATTCAGAATCAGCAGGTTTGTAACAGCCCAGTTCTGATCTGGAGTTAATGGCTGGTGCTGCTGGGAAAGCATAGTTCTAGCAAACAGGTTGTGTTGTGTTATTTCTGCTGAATCCAATTACCTTTCTGCTAATGCACTGTCGTAACAGTTGAGAAAGCCAAGTAGAGATTAGGAGCGTATGCAGCTGAAACAACTTTTCTACTGTCAAGCTAAATCTGTTTTTTTTTCCAAGCTGGGCTTCATTTTCCACGAGCACAATGCCATCAACCTTTTCATGGACTAAGAGCCTCTGATTTGAGAGTTTGATTTCTTACGCTTCTCGGTTATAAAACCAGACTTCAAGCAAAAAACAAGTTTAAAATCTACTGTCTTATTTTTTTCCTCTGGATTGGATTAATACATTGCATAAGAAGAACAGATTAAATTGCTAGAGGAAGCCATAGACTGTATAAAACATGGACGCAGTGCCCCTGACAACAACCACAAGTTACTGAAGAACTGTTGTGAAGCCGCTGTGGCTGTAAATATTTCTGCTGTGAAGTTGGACATTTTAATATATTAACCCATTTTAAGGCCAGTCCCAAGAGGCTGTTTTTTTTTTTAAAATTAAATTAAATTCTGACTAATTATCGTAATAGTTAATAGTTTTTTTAGAGTAATTTTCCATTTCCACTGATTCCAAAACTATAAATCAAGTATCAATCCAAGCAGTCTTGTTGGTGATTTGAAGGAAGAGTATTGCACTTCAATCTCAGGCACTATCAAAGCTGACTAAGGCAACGCTATTTCACACTGACATTGATGAAGATGACATTAAGGCCTGAACTCTTTAGGGTCTTGGCTTAGGGTCATCTCAGTCCTTTCACTCTACCCTGTACACAAATGGTCACATGGTTGAGAAATCCAATTTAAGCAGGCAATTTTGAGTGCAGCAGAACATAAAGGGGGGGGGGGCTATGGATCACTTGACCTGTTAGTGAATGATTGTTAGGTTAACGTCGGCATGTTTGTGGAATTATTTTACGTGTACTCTGTTTAGTGCCTTTAATATCTTCTGAAAAGGACCTGCTGTTTGACATTCTTCTGTTCCCTATGTAAAACATCTTCAGACATAAAGAGAGAAGATTTTTCACAAGTTGAGACATTCCCTCTGTGCCTGTACCATTCAGTTTTACACTTTTATTGTATTCCAACAGAAGACATTCACTCTCTCGTCACAAGGGAGGATAACGCGACAGAACAGCAAGAGATAGAGAGAGAGAGCGACTAAAGGGATTATCATACGTAAGTTCAAGAGAACGCCTCATCCCATTGCTGGAAATCATCAAAGGGAAACGTGCTGTTAGTGGTGAGCGTTGCTGTTTTCAACCAACTGCCTGTTCTTCTACTTTCAGCTTTAACTTCCATCAAGACATTAGGAATTCTTTTTGTGAAGAGCCACATGGAAAGAAACTGTTGTTTTTCTACAATTTGTAACTTGTGGATACTTCTGGACTTGTCAAACTGCATTTATTTGGGAAGGCAACACAACAAGAGAAAAACTTGTAATGCCTAATTTGAACCGACCTTCTTTGGTCAGTTTACCATTCCGGAGTGACTGCCATGGATCGTGCTTATGATCAAACCTTTCTTAAAGACGTTGTTTTGTGGAGTTCCGGGGAATCCTATCCCCTACGGCATGCTGAGGAGATTTAGCTGACGGAGGATGACAGCGGATTGGGGGCATTGTAATGATCCCTTGTCTTCCCTGTGACCTCTCTTTGGCAACCTGACAGACGGAAACAGATAGAAGTCAATAGCCTGGCAGCATTCAGTGTTCTGTCAGTGAGACAATGTATTGCAGCGGCAGAGGGTGAACATCAAATCTAGGTCATCCTGGAGTCCTGGCACCCCACAATAATTTGTGTGCGTGGTGGCATGGGAGGGTTTAAATTGTGTTAAGGACAGACATACAAGGAGAAGCTTCAAAGGTTTTAAAGAGGGTGTGGGGGCACAGAAGGGTTTAAATGGTGTTAATAACAGACGAAAAAGAAGAAGGTGCAAAGGTTCGAGAGAATGGAGTTACCGAAAGCGTGGGACTGTGTGTGTTTGGAACCCACAAAGCTGCTATGGATACACCTATCATGTCTGTCACCAATGTTGATGGCAGTGTGGTTAAGTGTGACTTATCTGGAGAGGACAACAATGAGGAGATCGAAGTTGATTACAGACAAGACTATTGGGAGGATGAGGACGATATCTACCAGGAATTCGAGGAGTTGGACTTCGAGACATTGTCGGACTTCTCAGACACACGGAGCATTGCCTCGGATGATTCCTTCTACCCACCAGACAATTCAGTTGTGTCCCACTTGTACCGTTCACCAAGCCCTGACAGCCCTGAGCCCATTTCCTTCTTTAAGGCCTGCTGCAACAACAACACCATCATTGTCAAGATTTTGATCAGACAAGGAGTGACTGAAGAGGAAGTGAAAGAGACAGATAGGAACAAAAGAGTAGGTGTCTGGGCTCAACACATATTTGTTTACAACCTTTCTGGTAGAAATACATTAAAACATATGAGACGCCAAATTGTGTTTTGCAAAAGTGATAGCGTCAGTTTTTGTCAGAGTTCATGTACAGTTGTGTAGGTGCAGCCTGTAAGCCATGCACTTCCCTCTAGAAGTCATGGTACCAGCTGTAAATGTGACCCTTAGTACACAGCAGAGAAATGTGGCTATTGGCAATGTCTCATGATTTAAAGTAATAATTACATTGTACCTTGGTATCAGAGCATGTTGCTGAGGCCCAGCATGCATCTGACTAACACAAAGGTATAATGATGGACGCATGTTGACCCTGAGTGAACTAAGATGTTTTTCTCACCAGCAGTCACATCAGACTTGGCTGTCAGATTTTGCTGAGCCAGGTTCAGCTCCTGACCACCAGTAAGCCACTGAAGGTCAAATCCTGAAGGAAGGAGGGTTAAGAGCAGTTGGTTAAGCCTCCAGTGGCAGATGGGGGGGTTGTAAACTGCAAAGTGACAATGTGAGGAAGCAGCTTGTCGTAAGGGCTCAGCTTTTATAGGGCTCGCTAAGACATTGACCTGGGCACTAGGTAAGATACACTGTGCACATGAGGAGCACTGTGACAGGCATGTGCCTCCAGGACAATGAGCTGATATCGTCCACTCACTAACTTTATTTTCCTTAATTATGCACACCATGGCATTCACAAAGAAGTTGGAATTTGGTCACTGACACAAACAGGAACCTTTTTGATTTCAAATGGTTGCTGACGTTCATTTCAGGATCTCTCCTCCTTCTCTTTTTGGTGCATATGGCCCAGAATGGAAAGTCTTTACTTAGTAATGACTCATATGTCTAAAAGACATTATTTTACCTCCAACTTTAAGGCATGGTGGACTAGAGAGTGCACACCCAAGATCCATTTTACTTTGGATCAATCACAACACTCAACTTTACATTGCTTAGTACTACCCACAATACTTTTCACTGTTCTGTCTCTGTTGTTGCTACATAATACTCATACTGCAGTGTGGCAAACTCTTATATTAAGCATATCCATAACTATGTTTCATGAGTGTATAACCACCTAAAAATAAGAGTTAACAGTCTATCACAGACTCACTATCAGTCCGTTAGGCACCAGCCTTTACTTTGCCTGTAGGCAGCATGACTTATAAACATGATGAATCCATTGAAAAAAAAAGCTTTATCGTAACTCCAAGAAATTTTATTTTCATTTTAATCATTTTCATTCATTTTCAGAGCCCAAACTTTTCACAGACAAAGGGAAGAGGAAACTCAAGCACTCTTGTTTTTGTGTTTCAGTCCGGTCTGATTGTGGCGTGCTACTATGGCTACGTTGATGTGGTCATCGCCCTCTCTCAGTGCCCATATGTCGATGTCAACTGGCAGGACAACGAGGGTAACACTGCTCTCATCACTGCAGTACAAGCAGGTAAACACACCAGTGTTACGGCCCACTTCACGCGACAGCTAAATTTCACCGGCCACAGATGTGATATGTTCCAGCCGCAGCCACCAGAGCTGATTATACCTGTTGGAGACAATGAAGCGGTGTGGTGTGTCAGAAGCAGTCCTCCACTCTGCTCCATGGAGAATGCGAAAGCTCGTCTTTTTTTTGACTTTTGACCAGCCATGTCAAGTAGCACAGGGGAGATCAAGCTGGCTGGAAGTCAGGGTGGTGTTTGGCTCAGTTGGTAGAGCAGCCGCTCCATGTGAAGCCTCAGTCCTTCCTGAGGAGGCCAGGGTTCGAATCTGACCTTCCCACATGTCATTCCCATCTCTCTCTCCCCGCATTCATGTCACTCTTCAGCTGTCTCTGTCAAATAAAGCTTGAAAAAGCTTGAAAAAGCTGGCTGAAAGTCAGGGACAGCATGGAGAATCTGGTCTGATAGACAAAAGGCAAAATTTAACTACATACCCTACTTGGTACATGATAGAAGCACATAAACACAGAAAAACACGACCAAATGTAAGAAAGTTAACAAAGTCTGGCAGGAAAAATGCTCTGCGCTGTGATCGCGGCATCACATAGCCATGTTTCAACTTAGACCAGCCAGCAAAGAGTCAAACATCAGTTTACTGATGAGCACTGAGTGGTTGAAACTTCTAGGTCTGTGCTAATACAGACAGAACCAGCAGAACCATCTCTTTGAGTGAGACAGAATCATGCGGACCTTCACCGTATCCAGACACGTATTAAGAAGTGGTCTGAACTCTGAAACACACAACTTCCAGGATTTCATCTGACTGAAATGAAAGCTAATACAGCTAATATTTAATCTTACTGTGCATACTCAAACATTTCTCTCCCCAACTGCTTTTGATTAATATTTTGAAGTGGTAGAAAATTGCTGAAAATAGAGTTTCAGAATTGGCCCAAATTAAAAGCACTGGGCATATTATGAGGTCTGGTGCTTCCATTTGCAAAAATTACTGTTATTTGCTGGCATTAGTAAGTGCCATGGTGAGTAATTTTATAGTGATGCAGCCACATGTAGCAGACATGGCGCCCTGGCCTCTCATCTGCTAACAATGATGAATGGCTCTCTGTGGCCTGTGATGAATAGCTGCAGACTACTCTTCATTTTCTGCTTCATTAAAAGAAATATCGATCCCCTTTCATGACAAAGTACCCCGCAACACCTCGGGGGGAACATGCGCAAGACTGCGAGTCCACACGAGTGCAGCACAGTGGTCGAATACATGAGGAGAAAAACTTTCCCTAAAAGTCTTCACTAAAGGTAGGAAGCGTCTAGACATGTGCTGGGAATAAAACTTAAGTCCTTAAAGGTGAACTACCATAATTAACAATCCTCCTCACCCAACCATGCTTCTGTGTCTGGCTGGATCTTTTTAATGGATTTCTGTTGCATGCTGGGACACTGCATTGTCCTCACTTCAAGGGATTTCAGGAGATCAGACTGTTTTCATTAGGCTGGATTTAGGCTGGATTTAGTCAATTAGGAGCTCAGATTGTGAATATTTAAAACGCTGCAGTTTGACTTCAGATCCAACCAGCCATAGTAAGTGGCTGACTTAGGATGGCAAAGATAACACAATATTGTCTAACAGGCAAACATTTGGCGTTCACCGTTCCTTCATCTCCATACACGAAATGAAAGCAATACACAATCTGCAGATTTGTTCCTGAGGGGGATCAATAGATTTTTTTCCCATTTGGCTTTGGCAGGTGGACGTTGTTATCTACATCTCAGATTCATTTGAAAGAACTTTATTGGATGTAGAATGTTTTATAATCTGTTCTACTGGAAGGGGTGGCTGGAATGGACTTGTTACATATATCATTTAATTTTTAATGACTGATCTAATTTGTAATCATTGATGAAAGTTTCCTCTCTGATCTCTCATACCTCCGAATCAGGTCTTTAAATGAGATTGATGAACTGTTTTGGAATAGATGGTGGAGATGTGTGATTTCCTCCTCCCGTGTGGTGAAGTGGATTGGAGATTTGTTGAGCTGAAAGTTCAGGTTGTGCTATAGAAGTGTGTAAATGCAAAGAGTCAAATTGATTAGCTAATCTCACGAGTTGAGGAGATGAGTGGATTTTTGAAGCAGTTGTGATATTTATATTTGTGGAATGAAGGGTAAATCAAAGTTTTTATGTTGTTGCATTCTGCCTGGTCTGGTTTAATCCAAGTTATATGGGCCAAGTTAGAGTGGATTCATTTAACAAGATACTGTAACTGGTTTGCCAGGTAGTAGTTAAGAAAGTACATCTAGGCCACCCCTGAGTCTATCTTTCTGTAAAGTTGAAAGACTGATTTGGTCTTATTTTAGTGTGATACAATGGGATTCAATGACTGAAACCATTTGGCTGAGGTTTTATCAGAAACATTAAAAATAGGGTTTATTTTTAATGTTTATGCTTTTATCTTTATTCTTGTTATTTGAAAATAGTGGGAGATTGAACCATCGGATCAGATCATTGCTGTTTTTTGCTATTACTGGGGTGAAACTGAGCTAAGCTTGAGTTAACTCTGGCAGCCTGGAGGAAATATTATATATATTATACCCAAACATATGATATTTGGATCAGTCTATGGTGTAGTTAAATTGTTTGATTACTTCCTGCTGTGAATGTTGTGGATCTTGAAGATAGAGTAGGATATCATCAACAAAAATGTTCATGGCATAAATTCCTTTTAGTTTATGGTTTTCAGTGGCACTGTGCAGTGTGATTTGATCCCATTAGTGGTGACAGTGCGCGTGGGTCTATTAGAAAGTGTTTCTTATCTGGTGAATTGAATCTCCAAAACCATAAAAATTCACTTTATCATTGTCTATGCTTTATTACGGTGTGAGATGTGATTAAACTGAATAGTCTTCTGATGTTATTAGCAGACTGTTGTCCCTTAATGAAGTTCTCTTAATAGTCATTACGGATTAAAGGTGGAAGCACATGCTTTGGAAATCTGTGTTGACTAAAGACGTGGGTGGCTAACTATGGGGAAGAGTTGGATCCTTATCCAGTTTTAATAAGACTTTTATAGTAACAGTGTCCATCTGGGGGGGGGAATTGACCTTTGACTTTAATTTTGGCTTCCATCTTAGAGAAACGTTGGTTCAGCGTTTGCCAGAAGTGAACTTCAGCA
Organism: Nibea albiflora; assembly: GCA_014281875.1. Classification (NCBI taxonomy): domain Eukaryota; kingdom Metazoa; phylum Chordata; class Actinopteri; family Sciaenidae; genus Nibea; species Nibea albiflora. The sequence continues at coordinate 6,027,638 of CM024798.1, read as the reverse complement.
GGGAATCCATCTGTCATGGTGCTTTGTTATTAGACGTTTGTGTAATTCACCAAGTGTTAAAGGAGTATCTGCTTGATCTTCAGGTTTTTGTAATAACCACAGGTCATCTAGAAACAAGTTAACAGTTAATGGGTTGGAATTATTTTTTAGGTGAATATAAATTACTATAAAACGTTCAGAAATGATCTTTTAGGGCCTTGAGGTCCTCAGCAGGAGAAGAGAATATTCTCTGATGAGTTCCTTACTGTTGCTATGAGTGATTCCTCTTTATTTAAAAGATTTGCTATTAATTTACTTGACATATTATTTTGACACTACTGCACATACAGTGTTTTCCTATAAATATTAACTGTTGTAGGACTGAGATAAACGGTAGATAAGTGAAGCTTTCATGACGAGTTGTTGAAATTCAGCAAAGCAAAGATAATACGTCTGTGTTCCTCTCTTGTTGACAGGTCATATGTTCATCTCTAACTACCTACTCAACTACTTCCCCGGGCTGGACATTGAGAGGAGGAACTGTCACGGTTTCACAGCTTTGATGAAGGCTGCCATGCAGGGTCGGACTGAGTGTGTCAGGGCTCTCATGCTGGCTGGTAAAACACATACATTTAAATAATTAAGGTCAATAGACATCTGTTTTAGAAACGTACATCTTGTATGCAAACCTTTCTTCTTTGTTGTAGTAGATTTATCAAGGTTGAAATCTCCACTGCCGTATGAATAGAAGAACAGCTTCTCTCTTGCATCAACCACTTCCATAACTCCTCGTATTTCCAGGAGCCGATATTCAGTCACGGGACTACGGCCGCAAAATGACACCCAGGGAGTGGGCCCTCTTCACTGGTCGATGTGAGACAGCCAACCTGATATATCGGCTGATGTCAAAGCCCTGTGCTGAGCAGTTCTGTGACTCCTTCCCCCTGGAGTGGCCCATGCTGGAGGTTAAAAACTAATCACATTACGCTTTTTAACCGAAAAGAAAAAAAAATCAATAGTCAGTCAACGTGTGTTCTGTTTTTAGTTGATTACTTGTCTTATTTGGTTGGTTGTGCAGGAGCTGGTGGCCCAGGCCCAAGAGCCAAAGTCCTGCTGGAAGCGTCTGATCAACCTCCTCTCCTGCTGCCCTTATACGTTTTACATGAACAACAAGGTAAACCCTGTGGATGACGGTGTTCTTGAACACATGGTCCGGATCACCACCAGTCTTTCCAGTCCATTCATTGCCACAGCTTTCCACACAGTGTGTCCAGGCAGCCCACCATGCATTGGGAAGCGTCGCCATGCCGTGCAGGAGATCCTGAGGAGGCAACGAGTGGCTGAGCTGAAGCGTCTGGGCCCAGATAGACTGAACAACTACAAGAGATTTTTCCAGAACTCACGGGTCCTCCTCATCCCCAAGGTGATGGATCGGAGGGCCAGCCTTCAGCCTCAGCTGCTGAGCGAAATGGCTGTGGCATCCACGGTGGCCTTGAGACGAGCGAGTCTTCTGCCTCTTCACATGCTGAGGAGAAGCAGCGTGCGGCCAGGCATTGTGGTGCCCAAAGTGAGGCTCTGTAAAGCTCCGGCTCCGAGTTATAAACCGGAAAAACCCAGAAAGAGCAGAAACCACAATCAACTCCAGATCCCCAAGTGGAACTACAAGATGAAGAAAATAGAGAGGCAGGAGGAGGAGAGACAAAGACTGATAAAGAAGAGATGAGTGTGAAAGAGGAGGACTACTGTGTTCACATTATCTGAGACAGCAGGACACCACTTACCACAACTTCTGAGAGCTGGCCTTTCCAAGATTAGTTACAGTCTTCGAAGAATCACCTTAATGAACTGACTCTTAAATGTGAATATAACTGCTAATCTTCATGTTTGTCTGCTGTGATTGCAGATATTGTTGAATTTGTTGCCTTGTTTCTACTTGGGACACACAGGAGCTCCACATACAGTATAGTAACTCCTGCTAGGATGCTGACAAAATATATTTTTCATGTTGGCGGCCTATATTTATGGTAATCATGGCTACAGAATGAAAGAAGTGTAAGGGTTTCAGTATGCTTCAAAGTAAGTGCTTGGTCTCAATGGTCTCAAAAGTATTCCTTACTCCATATTCCAAGTATGGCATGCCTTTGCCCTCCTAAAAGGAAGAAATAATCAGCTTGAAGAAAACTATTGAATGATGGCCATCAAAGAGGATTTGGAAGTGGGTATACCCAATGGTGAGTCACAAATGAGTGGGTACACCCCGCACTGCATCACTGCTTTAGGGTGAAATGTTGAACAAAATGAAATTTGCCAGAGAGGAATACCGAAGATGCAGAAATGGGGCTTGAGAAGGCAGGAGGGTGGCAACCAGTCAGTGTGATTTCACAGGGATGGAAAGAAGAGCTCCGACATAGCCAAATGAGTGAATGATTGGTGGCTGGCTGCTACAGCAGATTGCCACAGGAAAGGATCGCTGAGCACGCAGGAGGAAGCCAAGACGGCATTTTGCATTGATACATAGTAGAACAGGTATTTGCAAGGAATGCTTATGAGCAGTATTTGATAGCTGAGCCGAGGAGCCAGCTCACACTGGCTTTGTAAGGGCTTTGAAGAGAACTGGAAAAGCAGAGCCAAAAATAAACAGCTTAGTGCGAGACTGTGACTTGTTGACTTCCAAAATAATCACGAGTTAGTCCACTGTTACCGTCTGCTGTCTGTGAGAACTAAGCATTTTTTAAAAAACTAAAACATTAAATATATTGCTACAAGAATATTACAAAAGTACGGCATTTTGAATAAGATAATAATGCCATGGCAGGCAGTGAATCTAGCAACTCACTCAGGCATAAATGAATCCCTGATGTGCTGATGACAGAAGTAGCTACGGAGTGAGCCATCTTGCTTCCTTCCTCATCTCTCTTGAGAGTTGCACATGCAGACATTTGAGAAAATGGAGGGAGGGTTAAGTTTCAAGCTTAGTTGGGCGGTGTTAGCGAATGTCGATGAGACTGGATGAGAATGTTTTGAGCACTTTGCTGCGAGTTTGAGAGTAAGGTGGATAAATTGGGGTTACAGGATTGTCATGCCAGGAGCTGACAGCATCATGCTTGCATGGTAGCTAAGACTCTTTAGTGTTATATAACTGCTAACAAATCAAAAAAATCTTTCTGACCCACTTGCCTAGTTGGACAACATTATACTACACAAAAGGACCCGTGTGTAGGATTTAGTGTCTGTTCTGGGCTTCTGTAGAAACATGGTGGTCCAAAATGGTGGACTCCATGGTGTTATGTAATTTTCTATCCTCAGGTTGCACGAGGACACGTGTGGGCCTTGCAGTATTAGTTGTTTGGCTCTGCCTGGGAACAGTAGATGCCAGTCTATCTCAACACTGTGGGGGCCAGGGTCGAAGAGACCTATTACTGCCTGCTTAGACATAATAGATAGCTTGCCATTGACGGTCCAATTGATGTAAACAGACTTCTGTGTCTCCAGACTAGAATATGCTGACAATAACACCTGGATGAGTAAAAACATTCTCTTTGGGCGTATAGTATTTGTGGTGTTAAAGTCTATCCACCAGCATGAGTTCAGCAGAATGTGGCACTTCTGATTTACTCTGAGAGTGTCTCTAATCCTCCTTGATCAAGCAACAATAAATATTACAGCATCAGAGGCTCCTGAACACTTTCTTCCCTCCCGACCTAATCATTGACCATTGACTCCAGCAATTTCTCCACAACACATGGAAGAGGACTCAAGATGTCTGTTGATATAAAAATCTTATCTTAAGCTAACAAAAATATGATTGTGATTATACACTGATGAAGCATTAGAAATATTACAACTAAACTATACTACTAACTAAACTAAACTAACTAAATGTCCCTTTAATATTTAATATGAAACTAACAGACTTTTGTATGATGCTAGTACACCGTGCAACACCAAAGGGATAAACTGTACTTTTCCTACCCATTTTCCTCTAGGACTGAACTGGTCTGGACTAGATGACAATGAACATCACCTTTTTACATTTCTGCCAAAAACCTGAACTCTTGGATAGCAAACAACTCATTTCTATCACATTTCACAGCATGTTTGCACTGGGATTGGAAGCTGGTGAAGGAAGTCATACATAATATTGAGAAGGTGGAAAAACAACACACTGGAGTGGGATTGAAAAGCAGAATTTGCTAACTACACAGCCGACACGAAGCAAGCCGTTGGTTTTCCTCTGCTTTTAGTTAACTACAGATTTACAGGATTGACACTTGATAGGCTGATAACTCAATGTCACTGGAATTACCTCTGGTCTCTGAGGAAAAGCTGTGATTCATGCACAAACGTCAATAAGAATAATTTTTTTGTACCTTTGATTCACGTTTGAATGTTGAATGAATCTTTTTGTGTACCTTCATTTATTATGTAGAACATGATTTTATAGAAATGTGAATACTTTCCTTTGATATATGTAAAAAATACTGATACTAATATGTGAGCTATGAGCTATAATAAAGGGCTTGTCTGTGAGACTACTAAACTAAACTACTTTAATATTACAAGAGCAATGCACGATGCTGGCAGAAGTTTTTTTGCGTACTGTAACCTAACTGTCTAACCTCATATGAGGAGCTCAGTCTATGGGGACTTGGCTTGGGAACCAGCCCAGGTCCAGCACAGACTGCTCAGTATGTGTGGACTGGCTGCTGGAGAGGTGCTGGTTTACCACCTGGGCACTGCAGAGGTGCCCTTGAACAAGGCATTCAAACCCTATTTGCTTGGGGTGGCCAACTCTTTGGCGTTCCTCATCCTCATCCTGTTTGTGCGTGTGTGTATTTTGGGCAGTACGTCCTCTTCTTCTTACAGAGCTGAATCACAACATGGAGCTCCCACATGACCCAGAACTCTGGGCAGTTCGGAGAAACTTGCTTTCCAAAGTTTGACTCTTGCTTTGTTACTGCAGCATGAATACTGCATGCTAGGAGGCAGTAAGCTCGAGGTATACTAAGCCAGCCTCCAGAGTCTGTGGCGTGGCGTAGGTGTCCTGTGTGGTGTCGCTGAGATAAGGAAAAAGATGCACTTTAGCCTGCCTCTCATCCTGGAGCTGTAACCGACGCCTCGCCAATGCTTTGTTCTGTGCGCCAACAGTGCACATGTAATGAAAAAAAGATGTGATCTAATCCAGAGCTCTAAAAGATAAAACCTGTGCCTGTGGTGATCTGTCTGAGGAGACTAAAATGGCCGCCATCCTGACCTGCGGCGCAGTTTCTCTAATGACCACTAGAGAGCACACATGACCCTTTAGATGTCAACATAGTTGCATCTAGCACTGAGACAAACACACATTACAGGCTTGCACATGGCCCTGGACATTCACATGTATGTATACCGCGCGCACACACACACACACACACACACACACACACACACACACACACACACACACACACACGCACACACACACACACACACGCACACACACACACACACACGCACACACACACACACACACACACACCCCAGAATAGGATTACCTCATGAGTGGTCCTGCAGTTCCATTTTTAAAGGGCTGAAGGACACTGAAAGCTTTCTGTGGCTGCTGTGTGAGAGACTGAACCATCAAGTATTTCTATCTGTGGAGGATGTCTTCATTTATTTTCCTGTAATTATCTGAAATGTGCTGAGAAAAACAGTTGATGGATGATAGAGATCACAGTTCAAACCCAAATCTGAACATGTCTGAGCTCACAACAGAAACCAATCTCCTGTGGGGGTTCTTTTTTTTTTTTTTTATTAAACTCTCAGTCTTCTGTCTTTGGTCTCTAAGTTGTCTTTCATCGTTTTAGACAAATGTATGGAAAGCTGAAAGCTATCAGACGTGCTATCATCTCACACAGCCCCCTGTAGCTAACTATACTGTTCTATCAGTGCAAAAACATCATAACACATTTATTGGATAATGCTACTGCTTTTGTTTTTCTCCTGCATTTATAGCTCATTAGCGCACTTCTGATGACTGTTTTCCAAACGTTGGATGTGTGTCCTTGAATGCACCAGCCAGGAGAGGGTTGAAAAATGGCTCCTTTTTTAGAACTACAGGACCACACAGTAAGTGAGTGACTGAAAAATTGAAAACACCACGTTCCCTGTGATGGATTGCTTGTCTCAAGCAACTTTCAAGTCTTTGTTAATGAATTTGCATATTGTACTGAAGGAGAAGAAAGCCAAGGCTGCGTGGAAAGTCGGATTTCAAGCAAAAAATCGATGGTATTGGTTAGGATTACTTTCAGAATCTGTACTTTTTTTACACATAGAAGTTAGAAAAGACACTTTTGGCCACAGAACAAACAACTCCCAAAGTCAGATGTTCTTCGATGGTCTGTTTATATCTTTTTGGAGCAGTTGCAATCTGTTTGAGGCAATAGAAAGATTCACAATTCTCTTTTTAAAACACGTTTGGTCTAGCAACAAAAAGGTTACTGACGTTATATCTCCATACAGGTCTTATAGTCAGGTTTTTTTTTTCTGCCTAAGGATCACAAGGACAAACATAACGTCGTCAGTTTCCAGATGCTCACTAACAAATACAGTACGTCTTCATCCAGTGTTTTTCGTGGGGACAGTTGCATGATGAGTCATTTTTCAAGCATCGGAAGATGACCTCTAGGACTTCTAAACAGCAGTGGGTAGGCAGAACCAGGGTCTGTTGTCACGTCTTACAATTTAGCCGTTCTCATGTAAAAAAAATAAAAAACAAAAAAAACAAATCACCATTAGTTTCTGATTTACAAATACTCTGCATGTTAGCATCATGATACCAGATCAGACTTTGTTTTTTTTCCATGCACAGTGATTGTTCTTTGTAATGTGGTTTAAACCGGTCACCTGTGACATGATCAGAACTTCCGACTGATGATCAATAGTTTGTTACGGATGCAAAGGGGAACAAACGTTAAGTGCACAGTTAAAATACAGATATGTCGGAAATACTTCTCACGGATGTAGCACCTTTAGCTTCAGTGACAACGCGGATCTGTAGGCCCTGGTCTACTCTACTCCACATAGCAACAACATTACTACACAAAGTCGACAGTTTAGTGTGTTGACCAGAAAATAAAATGTGAACAAAATTCCTACATGTAGCTGTTTTTTTGTTTTTTTTTTACAAGTCTTTTTCCATAATGTTGCTGCTATAAGTGACATCCACATCTGCACATAAAAAGTATATATTTATATTTATATAATATATATCCGTACTCTATTAACAGTTTTGTCTACCATGAAGTTAGAATTGCCACCCATCTCTCAGAAAAGTTTTTTTTTTTGTACTTCAAACATTGATTATTTTACAACACAGAAATCAACTAAATTTGTACAGCTTTGGAGGAAGCGATGCCTCGCCTGGTCACAGTCCCTCCGCGGTTTTCTTTTCCTTTTTTTAAAATTTTTTTTTTAAAGTTTTCTTTTAATGTTTTTCTCCACAGTCCTGGTGCAGTTAGACCGTTTTCATCCCCAATAAAACACAGTTTAGAAAAACGAAAGCATTTACAAACTGGCATCATTAGAACCGCAAGGATGTTCAGCTGAGAGCTTCAGCTGAACTTGGACCCTTTAACATGCCCCGAACTCCCTCCACCCTCGGCCTTCTTCAGCTGAGGGGAGGTAACCCTTGTTTGGCACGGTTATATACACAATGAGCACACTTCACTCAAAGGAGGGGGCTCGTGGGAACAAAATGGGGATTTGAGGTGTTATGTGGAGACACAGCTGCCAAAAAAACAAAGCTAGCCTTAAAAAAACAAACCAAAAATATCATGGAAAAGGCTGCAACTGTTTTATTTTGGCAGCTCTACTGTCAGCTAATCTGCAGGGCAGTAAGAGGAGCACCAAGACCTACCACAATGGATGCTTCAATACCCAATTCAATACCCAATGTTTCACATTAGCAACGCGTTGACATCCGTCTGGAGCTGTGATATGAGTTTCCAAAGGCTTGAGTGCTGATACTGTGTGCATTATTTGGGAGGGGGTGGGTTAGTTAGTGAGGAAGTGAGGTTGACCCAATGGCGAGAAAGGCCTGACATGACACAGAAAATAGTGCAATGTACAATACACAATGCATCTTGTAAATGTACAGTGTACATCAAATACTATACAACCAGAATCGAGAATTAAAAAAGTAGAAACACAATCAAAGAAAAAGAACTAAAAAAAAAAAAAAAAACTATTACAAATGACAAAGTCCAGAAGCGATCTTTGCCCAGAGGAGGAAACATCACGCTGAAGCCATAGAGAGAAACAAAAGTTTGTGTGACAGACATCCTATATGTCCTACAGCTCTGCTTCTTGTGCTTCACATTACTAAAAGCCATGTTGCTATTCCACATATTTACAGGTCTTTCCTGGGTATCTCACACACGTTCCATTTGCAGTCCAAAACCTTCCGTCCTCAAGTCCACTGATCCATCTTTCTCTTACATTGTCCTTCTTCATCTCCACAGATTTCCCTCTTTTTCTATCTTCCCCTTCCTGTTCTTTCATCATGTCCGTCCCTCCTACGTTGTGTATCCAGAGGCCTTCAGGTGCAGGAGCTCTTTCTGTCTGCTGATCCTTTGAGCAGTAGTTGATCACAAACTAAACACAGAAAGAAAATGTGTCTGTTGGTTTTGTTGGTGGTGTGCATGCACATGCATGGCTGCTCCTCTGTCCTCTTCTGTTGTCCCGTCTCCCTCCTCAGATGTCTCTGAGTGTAATGTCTTAGTTTTTTCATCCTCATGTCTCTTTTCCTGCACTCCATCCTCCCCCTCCATCGTCCTGCTACCTATGTTGCTACTCAGGAACTACAGGGGAAGGATGGGAAGGGAAACTCTCCTCTCATCTTCGCTCCTCCACTTTTTAAACTACCCCCTTCATCGTCCAGGTGTCCTTCATCCATGCTCTCCTCCTCCACATCCTCCACACCCTCAACACCCCTTAGACCCAGGAGTCTGGTGAGGCCGGATAGTGGCTGGTCTCATAGTTGAGCTCACTGTAGGGCCGCGAGGCAGAGTAGAAGTCTACATAGTTGCCGGTGGACTTGAGGCCCTGCAGGTGCATGTTGAGGTCACCCTGCGGGGGGCGACCTCCTGCGTGAACCTGGTTCTCATAGAAGGCCTGGTCCTCGTAGTTTCCACTGTCGGGCGGGGGAGGATTTTGGAAAGGAGGGTAGGGCTCTGAAGGTAGGCCTTGAGAAGAGACCTGTCAAAAAAAAAACAAAAATCATTACTGAGACAAAAAAAAAAGAGATGGCTTCATTCAAAACAGAATGAAGTGAAGTCCTTTTACACGTGCAACATGCAGCACTGAATATTTCTGTTAGAAATAAGGCACTTTGCTCAAAAACATGAACTGATATTTAGATGTCGGTCTGTTTTTACAACACACCACATGCTGATAGACACCTGCAAGCTTTAACAAGCATGACATGAAATTCCAGTGACTGCAGGAAGCTGCTTCACAAGTGACACGGTAAAGACCAAGAGCTTAACCGATTAATAACAATACTAACGATAATAACAACAAAGGCATACTTATTTATGACTGTAATAATCGCAGCAGTACATGTATAAATACAGGATCTAACAAGTACTATTTCTCAGTGGTGAAAACGTCGTGACTCGTTTCGTGGAAAGATTTGAGGTGAAACAATGTGATGCAGTTTCCATCAGCAGCCATCAGTCTTCCTCCTCCAGCAGGCATGAATGAGCACATGTCATTCTGAGTTAGCTCAAGAGAAATGAACAGTGGAGTTTTTAGTAGCTAAATAATTTTTTTTTTATCTAACAAACGAGTATGTAAATACAGAATGGATTCAGTTGATCCGGGGTCATCAGTGGTGCTGTATGAGTGCCAAGTCATACGTTTAGAGGTACATCCAGCCGGTCGCTGCCAAAGGGACTGATGGGTAATATAAAAGCCTTTTACTGGCAACAATGTAGAATCAAATGCCAAACCTAAACCCTGAGAGCGATTCACTGCAGTTTTCCTATAAAGCAATAATAGGGGTGTGTAGACGTTTATAGTGACCTTTTTGGACTTCATAGTATTTTCCTCCCCTTTGGTCTCACTATTAAATCCTCATATGATAAAAAGACTCATTCTGCTGCAATACAAGTCTCCATCTTGAGCTTTTTATAGGGTTACTATAGAGCAATTCCTTCTCTTTAAGGTTACATTAGTCATGAAGGGATAAGAAGGGCTTGAATGGGGCATGGGAAACACTGACATCAAGAGAGTGATGCAAAAGAGGGCAAGAGACTGAAAGAAAGCTCTTCTCATCTATCAGAGGATGAGTGTTGTGGCTCTTCAAATCTTTTTCCATTAAAGTTCTGATCTGAAATGTAATAATCAATGTGCTGTTGGTTTGTCTCTGTTATCATCTCTTTGGCTTGGACATGAAATGACGGCTCATAGTACTAATTCATGACATAAGGGAAGTGAATACATTGCAGTCAGGTGTTTCTGCTGGTGGTACATAATTATAAATTGTAATTATGGACATTTTGAACACATTTTGACTCGTCGTACCTGATTATACTTCAGGTCATCAGTAGGCGACACGTACGCTCCTCTGAGTAGCGTGGAAGACCCACCAGTGATTTGACCTGAGGAGACACAGAAGACGAGGACACTGTAAATGCAAAGCAGTGTGGGTAGGCATGACACTGTTTTATTCAGAATAAGAATTAAAATGACGATGAATGGCGATGATGGAGCCAAGACGACAACCGATGCAAACCCAACGAACAATTCAAGCATTGCCTTCATCAATGTACGTCATTATAGTAAACTAGACGTTTAGTGAGGGACTCAAACTGTCTGATTTTATGGATTGCTCAGTAACATGTACTGCAGGTTCATGTCACTGAGTTAGTGAATTCACTGTTCAAAGAACAGTTTGACATTTTATGCTTTCTTGTTGATCGTTAGAAGAAGACTGAACCACGCTCCAGTCTGTTTATTAGCAGCTGGTTTGCTTAGCTTAGCTTTAAGACTGGAAACAGGGGAAACAACTCACTTAGCTCTGTCATAGAGTAATATATGATACATAGATGAGGTATTGATTAAATATTTGCTTTGTTGTATGCAAATTATGAAGTTATGTCTGGTCAGGGTGTCTCAACTTTTAGGGGCCATAGTTCCTCTTCTATACTGCAGCTATTTCCCTGCCTTTGGCTAAGCTAAGCTAAGCTAAGCGTGCCCTGGTTTTATATTGACTGTGCAGATACAGTATGAATGTGGCATTGATTTTCTCATCTAATTTGCTGAGCTGTTCCTTTGATATCTCTCCATCTTTTCCACTAAGCTGAGAACACATTAGCTTCATGGCCGAATGTGTTTCGGTGTCAGACGTGCAATATGAAATTCCTACCGGCCATGGCGTCCTTCCGGGATGTGTGTTCACCCTTGTTGCCATGGTAACTGGCATTGCCAGTCGAATCATAGTCTGCCTTCCTCTCCTTCAACGCCATCATCTCCCTGGGGGAGGCAGGGGCGCTTGCTACACACAAACACACACAGGCAATATGTTTAACCCTCAAATATATCATCAACACATTATCAATACACTTTTGGATTCACAAAGACACTATGCCGAGCATTTAGGCTAGACGTTCACAGAAGAAAGGCCAGAGTGATTTTAAAATTCGACCATCTGAGCTTTTGTATTTATCGGCCTGAATGTGGACAAAGGCACAGCACTCTGAGGTCTCACTGTCAGGATTTCTTCTAACCATCACGCTGAAATGAATCAAAAACAGCCGGGCATTTGCGACGGTTTGTATTGTGACTCTGTGGGTATTGTGCCATTCTAAACAAATGAAGCTTTTTGACCAAGGTGTAATTTCAAAGAGGTAAACACTGAGTCATCCTCTTGACACTTACCTCTGTCTTGTCTTTCTCTCTGGCTGCGAGGCCACTCTCTCCACCTTTATTGACTACATGTACATATTTTTTATCTACAGCTACAAGGAGTTCTCCTATTAAAACAGTCTCAACTTAATACTGATGGCTCTATATGACCTCCGTAAGCAAAGCACGTTTTATATTGTGAATGCCTGTCTCTGGGTTCGATTCCCCAGGACACCAGATGAAACGATTTACGGCACAGATGGAGAAAATTGTAGGCTTAAAAGGATTGAAAAGTAATCCTGAATTGGCCCTCTTCCTGGCAGACAGATATGTAATATTGTATATTTTATTTATGAAATGCATTGCGAGGTGGACATTACTGCAATAAACTGGCTTATAAAGTAACATTTTATGCAGCTACATCTCACTTATTATTATGAATATATTGAATATATTATAGGAAATGTTGATAACTAAGCTTTAGCAAAAAAAATGACTCACTGAATCACAAACCTGCTGTAGGCTGACATGTAAACAGCTAAAGCAGTTTACGCCGTCATCGTCATATTACAGTTATTATTCTTACATGGCCACAGATAGGTCATCGCTGTCCATCCTGCAAACAGCTCTTCCATTTGCTCCCAAAGCAAGTGAACCATAAGAGCTTTAAAACACAAGGTGCTCATGGGAAATGCAGTCTTCATTCCAAGGAAACAGGGGATGCCATAATCAACACAAAGTGAAAGCTGCTCCCACTGGCCTATTTTACCATTCTTGGCATTCCTCGCCCAAAAAAAAATCCACATCAACAGGGCCAGCCATAAATATCATAAAGTATTAAAATATGCATACCCTCAGCTGGAAGAAAATAATAAATGCTGGACTCTGAGGGGGATTGTGGGAAATGCGGCAAAGATAATGAGTTAGATCTGGTTGGCCATGTTGGAGTCCACTGATTGAGTGCCATATGGTCGAGTATACCGTTTCCTCTAATATTCAAATCATTTTCAACAGCCTTTCACAAAGAAGCTGCTGGCTGTGATGCAGCCTGCCAGCCTGTTTGTGTGGCTGCATCTGCAGCTTTTGTCTCTCTTCCGTACGCTACAACACAGAACCGATCCATACACCCATTAATGCTCTGCTAATATCACACGTCAACTGTAATATCTGCACCTACTCGACCATTTATCCTCTGTGTGCTGCTGCGGTAAACATCTATTGTTGAATGTACACATTCCAAAGGCTTTATACGCACCATGAAATGCTTTCTTTTGTATGTGAAACATTTCCACAGAAGTGACATTAAACTAATGGCATGATGAGCCATGTGCCTGCACAATTTGAAACTGAGAAACAAAATAGAAAAATATGTTATTAGCTTCCAAAGCAAAGTGTTTATCATTTCGCTACTGCCAGTTGACAGCTTCATAAATCCAGCGTTCTTAAATCTAGGTGGACCCATGGAATCTGTTCTCATATAGTAACTCCAACTGGGTTTAATTATGTATTAACAGATCCAGAACAACCTATGTCCCCAATACAGGCTCTTTTAAAAATGAATCATAAGTCAGTGTCATGAAATATCATGGAAACAAAGCTACTTGTCTGATAATATACCCAGCATAGACCTTAGTATGGACCACAGTATGTAATGCAAAGGTCATATCTTTATCTGTATCTAGCACAGGAAACCTGTAGAGTTAAGCCTCAAACTTCAAATATCCACATTATTAAGAAGCCGGCTCAGGTGAGTGATATTTTGGAGCTGCCATATTTCTTTGAAAAGCGTCTTTCTGCTTGCAGGATGATCCCTTTACAGTTTCAAATGAAAAAGTAATAAAGAGGTACTGACTCAGCTCCTTGTGCATGAAAAAAAAAGAACATTAATATCTATTACCTCTTTTCTTTGTTACGTACAGTAAACGGACCTTTCTGACCACTCAAAGCTTTACAACACTTGCCACGTTCAGCAATCACTGATGGCAGAGGCTGCCATGCAGGGTGCCAACTGTTCATCGGGAGCACTACAGCACTTCCTATCCAAAGCTCTTTCAGATACCAGGCTTATCTAGACATCAAACCAGCGTCCCCTTCGATTCCTAAATGACTGGCTCCACCACCTGAGCCTCAGCCTCCCCCTCCCCCCATTGCTCGCAGGGAGAATATTAAATCACAGGAGGATCTGTGGAGAGATCTGTCTGGATCTGGATCTGTCTGTGAAACAATGGGACTCAATTATGCGGCATTCAAACTACCATCAGGTTGTTGACACTGATCCTTTTCAGAACCAATGGAAGCACCTTAGATTTTAGATTAGCCAAAGAAATGTCATGATCCATATTAAGGGTTTTCTTTGTCCAGTGGTTTGTCTGTTAACTCACACGGCCATCTTGAGGCTGTATGAAGTATGTAAACAAACCGTGCCGCATGCCTCCAGTGAATTGAGAAGTCACGAAATGGACAGACCAATCAGAGGCCACTTTGCAGTCTCCACTACATGACGCATTCTGGAGTTGTTCCAGGATATATCCGTGTCACCGAGGACATTAATGGATTCACTGAGACTGTGGTGGAATTAATTTGTGGAATAACAGAATCAAATGTACCCACAGCAACATTTAAAGCAATCTACAACCAGAAACCATGGAGAATTCCAACCATAAATGATGCCATAAACTCATGCACTGCTGCCTACAAATGAGGACTGCAATCTGGCAACACGGACAATTATAAAGCATCAGCCTACGAAGGAAGAAGAGCAGTAAAAGATGCAAAAAGAGAGTACAGGAAGAGAGTGGACCTACGATTCCAGGAGGGAAATATAAAAAAATATGTGGCAAGAACTGTCAGAAACTGGAAATCTCAACTTGGACACGAAACATTTGGCTCATGCACCACACATGTTGTGGAAAAACACATCACATCACTTTTAGTTTTCAGAGAATTAGGCTCATGGGAAAACATTATAATTTAACATGTTTTTGATCAAATATATGTGAGTGCAGAAATACTGAATAGTCAAACACTAATTTCAACAATGCAAGAGCGGAAACCTTTTTAGGGGGCACGGTGCAAGGATTTCACTTGACAGCAGAATAATTTGTTGGCAGCCGCCGTAGTGTGAAGGTTAAAACAGGCTTCAGCTGTATTGAAATGGCGTTTGTCTTTCTGGACTTTACTGAGGGAAAGAGTGATGGAGGACAAAAGGGAAGACAGAAGAAGGGGGGTGGAGGGTGCACTCACCTGATCGATTGTTGGGGGAGGTTCGTACAGGAGAGATGGACGGAGTACGAGAGGAAGAATAAGGTCGCTGTCTGTCTCTCTCTATCGTGGAGGAAGAGCTGACAAAATGGTACTGAGAATAGCCATCCTGAGGAGGAGGCGGAGGAAAGGAAAGAAGAAAGCAAGATGAAAAGAGGAGAGAAGACGAGATGACAGATGAGACCATCGAAATAATCTAGATGCCTCACAGTGGTGTTGTCATTACACAGTTTCTAGTCTGTTACACAGTGTTAATACAACCAGAGCACACAGCATGCAGACTTTACCTTTTTGTAGAGGCTGCGGAGATCTCTGTATTGCCACATGCTGTTCAGGACTTGAGATGCTGCCTTCACTACTTTAGGACTATGTCTGGGAATTCAGCAGAGTGGAAAAAACACATACAGTATAAAGCTTGACTGTCCTTTATTTTGCACTAGTGGGATACACAATGCAGAATAATTCAGAAACAGACATAAAGCAGAGATTTCTCACTGAAGAGGAAATGACCTAAGCTGCAGAATCAGACCTCAAATATGGCACTTAAATTGGCCAAATTGCAGAACTGCTTGATTGTTTGACTGATTGATTGATCGACCAATATTTCATTTTGCATCCTCTGGGGGTCGGCTTGGCTGACTAATGGCTGTGGGTATAATTGGCTCATATGGCCATATCAGCGTCTGGGAAATTAAACTTTATTTCTTCAAGTCATTTGGGTGTTATTGTTGTGGATTCTGGGATTGCATATCCTGCCCTTGCAGGGTTGCAAAGCAGGAAACTTGCAATGTGCTTTGAAGAGAAGGCAATTCTTAAAAGAAATGACTTGTTTATCTATGGATTTATGCCTTCAGGATCTCTAAAAAAAAAAACAATGTGATGATTTATACTTTGAATAACAACAGAATCTAGTTTTAGCCTTTTATTATTCAGAGAATTGAAAATTAATGCAACTTTGGGATGCAAAAGGTAAGAACCAAATCTGTTATACTGCCCTGCAAAGCACAAATGCAATAACTACTATGAGTTAAGACTAATCTAACTTTTTGGCTTGTATTATATTACATAAAAAGTATAGCATAATAATTTAGGGTGTCTGTGAAAGCAGCTTTTTAAATTTACAGTGCAGCCACTTTGACAGCTAAAGCAAGGGAACTATGTCAAGTGAAAGCTAGCTGGTGAGATGGCTAAGTAGAAGAACTTTTTTTTTTTACCGCTAATTGCATATATTAGCTTCTTCGCACACAACACACAGAAACAAGCACCTGGCTCCACGCCCAGCGCCATTTATTTTAAAGTCTTTTTTCAGTTAGGAATTCTTCCCCTGGCTTCATAAATTTCCCCTCCATCTTTGGATTTCGGTCAAACAAAGGCCGGCCTGGATGCTCCGTTCAAAACAACTCGTAGGTAACCGAGAGGTCACAGTGTAGGCTACACGCTACAGGTTAAGAACACTGAACACTGAAAACCTATGCAGCGGCAATTTCTATTATTTTGGAAGAAGATGAATATACATGTGATTTTCAATTTGACGCTGTTCAATTCATTTTCCACAATTCACAGTGAGTTGTAGAACGCAGCATCAACTGCTGCTGGCCTCCCCGTGGTTACTGTTGCTATGTCTGTCACTGTCACGACCTTCTCAGTACATCCACGGTCACAACAATCATGACTATGCACGTCATTGCGTGTGCATAGTTACGATTGCTAATGTAGGATTGGACAGTAGCGGTTTGAGGGAGGGGCTTGATAATATCCCACATCAACAGGTTTTCTTTTTTTTTTTTAATGAATCGCAGTCAAACGCCACGTGCTGAGGTCTGGCACGGTGCCGGAATACTTTAAGCCCTGAGTATAATCTTTGGTATTATATGTGATATAGCAATGATATCAGCTTTAAAACTTATAAAATGAGTTTATATACCTTAGGACAGGCGTGTCCAAACCGTTCCACAAAGGGCCGGTGTGGCTGCAGGTTTTGCTTCCAACCAAGCAGCAGCACGCCAGACTTGACTCATTTAATCAACTGATCTCAGTCTTCAGAGAGTTGATTGGTCAAACTGTGTGCTCTTGGTTGGTAGGAACAAAAACCTGCAGCTACACCGGCCCTTTGTGGAACAGTTTGGACACCCCTGCCTTAGGAAGACAGAACAGACATGTCACATGTAGAAGAGACAAGATTCAAACTGTTCGTGCTTGCTCAGAAAACTACAACCTCTCATTCTCATCCCTCTATAATTCCTTCTTCATTCTTTCCACCCTCCTCCACATTCAGACGTTCAGCTTACTTGTCTCCTTTGCTACGGGCAATGCCGATTAGCTTCTCGATGCCGCCGGCGTCCCTCAGTGCCTTGGTGTTCTCCATGTTCTTGGTGATGACCTCGTGCAGAGCGCAGCAGATAGCCGTGATGGTGTCGTCTGACATGGTCTTCCCCACCAGGGCGCTGGTGTTGCCGCTGCCTCCTCCTCCCCCGCCGCCGCCGCTGCTGT
Organism: Nibea albiflora; assembly: GCA_014281875.1. Taxonomy (NCBI): domain Eukaryota; kingdom Metazoa; phylum Chordata; class Actinopteri; family Sciaenidae; genus Nibea; species Nibea albiflora. Next base: position 6,010,019 of record CM024798.1, on the reverse strand, counting down.
TGTTGTTGTTGCTGCCGCCTGGCAAACGGTGCACCAGGTCCCTCATGGCGTATTTACCTGTGGGCATGGTGGGCAATTGTAAACAGGGTTGCACTTACAGCACTATAAAACAATCTATAAAACAATATGAATGCATATATAGTTAAAGGACCTTCCCCTGCTCCCTATCATCACTGGTTTAGGACATAGCTACAAAACAAGTTGTGTCTCTAACGCAAAAACCTATGACTATGAAAACTTCCATAACATAGACATAATATAATACAATATAATTTCAATAAATAAAGTATACTTAAGTCGTGGCAGGAAGTTTTAGCTTGGTGGCTGTCAAATAATGATGCTGAAAAGTAATCCAGCACCAACTGACTACATTTCCCATGTTACCCCAGTATTGCTGTCAGGCAATCTTGTCCACTCTGCCCCTCATTCTGAGTGGGTCATCACCCTGGGGTGACGGGGGGTGGAGGCACGTTGTGACCCACTGACTTGACATCCACAGTATGTGTGTTTAACTGCTGTAAAAAGCCTGCTGCTGCATGAAGCATATCGTGTCTAGATGGCTTTGATTAATATATGAGTGAAGACTAATACATATAAATATAATTACAATGAAGCCGTGATGAACATATCTGTAGAAAACATCATTAAAAATGTCTGAATTCACTCTGTTTAACTATGAATGATCTTTTCTGGTCCTCTGCAGATAAAAGTAGTTTGCACATAAACTGGCTTATTAAAGTAAGTTATCAAACATGCTTAAACTATGTAAACAGCTTAATTCAAGTATTACCATATTCTTGCAGTATTGGCAATATTCTCATTATGAACACACAAACACTGAAAATAACCTTACAAAATTGCGTTTGTAACATTGCAGCAATAAAACAACAGTTGGCTCACAGTGGCCCTGTCTGTGCAGACTGTATTGATATCTACAGCTGAAAGCCCGGAGGACATAGCTACACAACAAGTTGTGTCTCTAACGCAATTTCATCATGTTAACACGACATGAGCGAGGCCAGGACAGTGTGTCCTATCAACATATACATGCGTACCCTGTGGTAGTGGGATATAAGATTGACAATGCAACCTACATACACTATACACATGAACGGTTGCATTCACATGTACGCATACACACACAAATTCACGCAGAGACACCCATACACACAAACACAAGCCTAGCTCAGAGCCTCAAGCAGACAGGAGAAGTGGAAGGAGGCATGAGGTTGTTGCTATGGGGACCAGCAGAAAGGCATAGTTTATTACAGACATCGCTCGGTCTCCAAAGAAAAATCAAGCATCAAACGATCAGTCAATACTAGTGTCTGTTTAAAGAAGGCAACTAACTGCTTATATAAAGTCACATATTATAGACACTCTGCTTTTATATAGGACAAATATAGGACAAACTCTAGCAACAGTAACCCTGCTGCTTTTTGAATAATTACTGCTCAACATGTCAACTTTAACAAGCATCACATTCATTATTTCATCAAGTGGATAATTCTGCAAGTGGGTCAAGATAACTGCACTTGTGTTCAGTGCCATTATCTTGAATTAAGGCAGAATTAAGCACATTAATCCTAAAAAAATATAAAAGTGTATTTTCATACCACCTTTTTTTCTGCATGCTGTATCTTCATGTGGAATGAACAACTCACCAATGAGCTCCTTGTTCCTGATGTCCAGAGCCATGTTTCTCAGTGCGGTGGCCACAGCGCAAACCACCCGATCGTTGTCTATCCTCAGCAACTCCACCAGGATAGGGAGGCCTTTCTCCTTACGCACCGCAGCCCGGATATACACCGACCACTGGGCACAACAGAGGGGTGGAGGTGGATACAGAGAGAGCATCGGGGTTTGTTTTTAGCCCTTATTTCCGGTGTATTGTATTGATCCTTTTAACCAATGTACCACATTATGGCTAACTGCGTCTTTGCTGTTATCCAATTTATTTCTTGTCAAAGGCAGTGTGCAGACGTCTGTGTTATTCATTTCCTTTAGAATATCATGAGACTATTACATTACGGGAAACTTACATGACATTATGTATTATCACACTGCACTTAGAAAACACGTAAGGAAGACTGAAGAGACAGCAGCCACGCTAGCAGCTCTGTAAGGCTGTGCTTAGGCACAGCGGTGCTTTGAGATGTCGACACACTAACATGCTCGCAATCACAACTCTAACGTGATGGTCAGCAGGTATATTGTTTACCATGTTTACCATCCAGCTGACACATCTGAGATCGGTGTGAGTCATTAGTTTATTTGGTCACTGATCTGATCTTTGTTGTTAAGATATTTGACTCACCCAAATGTTAGAGGAAAAAAAACAGTCAATAGGGCGCCAAGATCAGTAGCACACATCGCCTGAATGTTCATATCAGATTTTCTGCCAATCCAGTAAGCAGGTGTTGATAGTTCAATAGTAAGTGATGTTACACAAAGTTTTATATCAAATCGATGATAGTGTATTTTTTTTGGGATTCACATTTTTTTTTGTTGTTGTTCAAAAAGCTCTTCACATACTGTCTGTCTGTCAAATTCAATGACGAATGAACATTTTAAGCCTGAAGCAGTCATGAAATGATGCCCACTATCATTTAGAGAATTATCTGTAACATATTGATCAAAATAAGATGTACTTGTCCTTACACAAAGAGATATGTTCCAAGTGGTAAATTCATGCAGGAGGAAATTTCATAGGGCCAGTCAATACGGTTTGCTCTCCCGCAGCACAAAACGACCAGAATATGAGGGGCTCTTATTGTTGTTAATTTGCTGTGTATCAGTATTGTTCATGTGCAGATCCCACTAGAATTTCAATACAGTCTTGTGCAGAAGCCATTTAGTCTCACATGGATATAGGCACGGCACTGAGTTCTTACCTTCCAACTGCCAGCAGCCAGGTTCTGCAGAGCCCCAGCTGCTCCCTCCAGGGTGTCTGGGTTGGAGCACTCAGACAGCAGTGTGAGGTAGGGCTTGACGATGGTGGGGTGCCATAACATCTGGATGCCTTTCGGAGGCTCCGCCAAGTCTGGAAATGGGCCGACCCCATCCCACTGAGGAAGATGAGACATAATTCAGAATAGAAAAATATTTTGAATTCTGTGCATAGCGAGGTTTGACAGTGGTGGAGGGGTGCATGGTTCCCTCAGGCAAGAACAGGGAGAGAGATTTACTATTCATGAACAGTGTGTAAATAAGATGGCATTCATCTATTTGTGCATTCTGTTTTTCTATCTCCTCTGTAATTGAAATCTGACATTTCCTCCTGCACTGATGATGCATTTCATAAAATACACACACATAGACCTGCTATGCATCAATAATGACTGTGAGAGCGTTGGCTGTTGAATACAGAACATTACGATATAATTCATACAGATTAGTGACACTGACATTTGACTTAGTGATGAGTACGTGCATTATGTGCATTTTTTATAAACCCAAATGTAACCACCAGTTGCTGTCTTGTAGTAGAGGGATGTTTGCAGATCACTGGAAATTTAAATGCAACTTTAACAGAAGATCGCCATCTGCTGTTCATCCAGAACAGACTTGGACAGGGCCATAAAGAAAATAATAGGCCTATATTATCCTTTATTGTCCTTTAATGGAATCACATCAGGATTATACATCCACATGATTTGCAATAAGCTACTATAAAGTCACTGAGGTTTTCATTTTACTCTTCTCATGAGTCTAGTCCAGGCATGGGCAAAGTGTTCCACTAAAGGGCCGGTGTGGCTGCAGGTTTTCTTTCCAACCAGGCAGCAGCACACCAAACTTGACTCATTTAATCAACTGATCTCAATCTTCAGAGAGTTGATTGGTCAAACTGTGCTCTTGGTTGGTTGGAACAAAAACCTGCAGCCACACCGGCCCTTTGTGGAACAGTTTGCCCAGGCCTGGTCTAGTCTCATGTAATGGATAACTGTTGAACAATGATCATTGATTAGAACATCATCATTTGACTATTAATGATATTGACTTATGATATTCAGTTTACATTATATATGTAAGAAAATGTCCTTATCCTGAAAGCGTTAACTTCAAACTGGTTTGAAAACATGAACATTAAAGTATTCATCTAAACCTATGGCTCCCTACATGGTACATGAAGGACGCTGACTTCATGAATTAGTCGTGCAGTTTTAGCCTCAGTCTTCTTATGTTGTTGACAGGGCAGAGATCTTTCTTTCCATTCCATGTATGAGTGCAGCTCATACATGGAATGGAAGAGGTAGAAGGTGCCGAACCTCTGGAATTAGCTTTTGATGTAATTACCCTATAGAGCTGGTTACCTGTCTTCTGAGGATGCTGTTGCAGTCCAAGTAAAAACCAGTTAGAGCCAGAAACCTCTGTTTATTGGAGCAGTTGCAGGACTTAAGTCTTATACTGAAAAGAAGCTTACCTAATGAACTTCACATCATGTAAAAGGCCTGCAATGCAGTTGCAACAACTATCCTATAATGTCTATGTAGTCTAAGTATTGACTCTGTATCCCAAGATGATGCCACTTCAATATGGACAGTCCTTATGGATAAACAGCTTAAGAGAACTCTGTGCCTCTTCCCTGCACTTCTTTTACTCTTTACCTCAAAAGGTCCAAAATAGTCCACTCCAACATATGTGAATGGAGGTTCGTCCGAGGAAACTCTACCCTGAAGGTAAGTTTGCCAACTGCTGGCACTCTGGAGTAGGATGCAACTGCTGACAGGCACACATCTGGACAGGATTCCTTATAGCCTTATAGCCACACTGATTCCTGCAGTCCAATATCTCTGGATTACGTGGTTGCAACCACAATATCTCACCTTATGATTATGAGTTGAAGAATGAGGTCACAGATGTGAAGGTCATTTGTTAGTATGACAAGATGACACTTTATGCATGACTGCCCTACTAAGCCATCCACCAACTCCTAAACTGCCATCTTTGAGCACTGGGTCGAGCTCGTATATAAGGCTATTCTCTTTAAAGTATTTCCTTTCTCCAGGCTACAGAACACTACAGAAATGTTCTTTTCTGACCAAAGTTTATGATCTCCAACTCAGCTTTTTTTAATTGCCTACTGAGAGGCAACCACCAGCCTGAGCTTTAATACTCTGAATCTCCTTTCCTAGAGATTGCTTTTGTTGGACTTCATCATGTTTTGAGCAAGTTCAAGGCTGCATTGCTTCCACTTCTGGCTCAGACACAAAAGCAGATCTTTAAGCCAACGTATCCAACATGACTCTCTCAAGCGAATCAAGATGAGAAGTGCTTCTCATCATTCGTGTTATTGCATCAACATCCTCAACTTCAAACTTCAAGACTGAATGATATGTGACACACTGGGCCTCAGGGTCATCAGGGGCTGGCCACTTTTCCTATGGCTGGATCAGACACCCATGTGATGCCACTTTCAACCCAGTCATCTGAGAACTACTGAAAACTCGACTCATGGTTGTACGGTTAAATGTACAGCACTGGGCCTGTACCTCTGATTCTTCGTCTGATTTGTAGGTTTAATATGTACAGTATCTTACTGTACTTCATTTTTGTTGTCGTTATATAATATCCATCTACTGTATGTGTTTCTTTATTTGAGTAGGAAATGATCCTCCTCCTCCATCAGCAATGATGTAATCTCACATGACATCTGTTAAGACTGTAATGTTGCCAACACGCTACAATGAAAAAAATCTTGTCTTCTTTTGCTTCCTTATTTGTCTTTGAGCTCATTATTCTACTACTTCCTCTTTCCCTCTCATCCTGTATTATTCATATACATTTTTTCTAGCATCCCCTAGCTCCTATTAATCTCCCTTCATAACTCCTCTCCTCTCCTCTCCTCTCCTCTCCTCTCCTCTCCTCTCCTCTCCTCTCCTCTCCTCTCCTCTCCTCTCCTCTCATTGCCCCAGAGTTGATAGAGTTTTGCCCTCTTCAACAAGCTCCCCAATTGCTACTTCATGGTAATCACACACAGCTGCACTGGAGTGGAGACAGACATCTTGGGGATGGTGGTGGTAGAGGTGGGGATGGGGGTTATGTATTATCACTATGGAGAGGTTATGATTTGTCCCTTTACAATCTGATCACAGAGTTACTTTTAAGATCCCTTGTCTCCCTGGTTCTGCTTGGATACACAAAAAGTTCGCTGAGGGTTCACTTGACAGATGGAAGTTAAAGGCCTGGCTCATCACTACCATTTTTTTTTTTAAAATCTCTTTTCTCTGTCATTTCTAAAAATGAAAAGGGAAAAAAACATGCAAGGCTAATGAGCAATTCACTCACTGTGATCCACTGGAAGTGTTGGGTTTTTCAATCCCCACAGCTTCACCAGAAGTTGTAAAAGACGGCTTCCACTCAACCAGAATGTGATGCTGATTGCTTATTAGCATGACAAGAGGTTAGAGCCTACTCCAAGGCAGCCGTTTGGTTTCTGCCAATTCTACAACCACAAGTGAACTAATTTTTTTTAACTAAATTGGTGCTGAAACTCTGCCTGTTGGCAGACCCTGGAAATCCAGAGAGAGATATTATAATGGCTCGGTATGTTTGATTCTGAGATTATGGCTTAATCTGTAGGTACAGCTATAATCTCCCAATCATGCTGTGTGAAATCCTTCATTGCATGTGTTGATGATACTGCATAGAACAACAAAATACATTAAATTACACGAGAAGATACATATTTGTACACATGATGACACTCCTCTTGATACTGTACATGTACGCTATTCTGGAGACCCTAAATAATCCAGGTGGTAGGTGATATCAGTAGCCTGTCTGGAAAACAACTCCGGCTCAAACATCATGAATATCAAAGAAAGCTGCAGTGCAGTCATAAATATTCATTTAAGACTGGAGATAGTGTGAACTGAGGATGAACTGAGCACATGTTCTTGAACTAGACACGGCACAGCGCTGCGTTGTAAAATTAAATACTGAATCCTCCATTTAGAAACCAAAACAACAGTGACACCTGCTCTGACCAAGACAGATAATAAAATCATATCAATGAAAGCATACAATGTACTGTAGGCACAGTGTCGGAACCCCACTGGGAACATCTCTGTCGGGCTGTGGCCGTGATGCTTTTTGGGTTTGTTCTCCACCTAAATTCAAACCCCACCAGGAATGTTTCAGAAATGGACTATTTTGCCCACCAAACTTTTGTTCAGATTTGGTCATTTTTTCTTGACTCACGCGCTTCTAAATATGTAAATGTGCTACACAGATGAATTGTTTCCTTTTTAGCTGTTTTATCTGCAGTCCCAGACTTGGGACAAGCTCGGGCTGCTCTGTGCAGATTGACAGGGGCTGCTCGCGGCGCTTCCAGTGCAGTTTCAAACATTGCCTAGAATGGCGACTGTGGTGCACGCATCATCTGAAACTGGTGGAATTAGATAGTACACACTGGAAGCTCAAGTTGACAACCTTCTATCTCCACTGCTGTTATCACACCTTATTGTTTCATTGTCATCATCTTGGTGCGGACATCTCACAGGGAATAGCAACCATAAAAGTCACTGGCATTAAACAAATAAAGGCAAATGCCTCATCCTTTACGAGTTCCCCTGGTGTAGTAAATGTAGAATTATTTTTGTGAAGTAGAACAAGACGAAAAAGAGGAGCATGGGGAGATCGAGACTGTGAGATAAGTCAACAATTAAAGCCCAAATTAAACCTGTCCCCTTGGCTAAATTACTATTTAGGGGCAATTACTCATTACCACATTCATTTACCCACAAAACCATAATTGTCTCATAAATGTAAACAAAACAATTGAACTCAATTGACACAGAAAACACACGACACACACCCATGTAACAGATTAACATTAGGCTAACAATGTACACGAGAGAATGTCCACCTGGCACCTCTGCACCGTGTTCCTGCCTGTTGATGCCTCCTTTGATAAAGCAGCTCACACAGAGATTTCAAATCATGCGCTCTCTCATCTTCCTCACGAGCCCCGGAGCTTGTGTGCCTGTCTAAGCATTGAGACTAATTTACATACTCATGCTTTGATTGGGTAGTTATTTCCTGCCGTTGCCACCATACTGGTCCCAGTTGTATGATAAAATTATCTCATGAGAAGTGGGAAGCCTGATTCCATGTGAACTAAAGAGATAACTGTTCACTGGCATCCTTTCTTCGCTCTTTGAGTCTGTAAATTTGGGGTTTGGGTGCATTCAGACTGAACGCAGAGCAAATTTTCTGTTCCGCTTTATTTGTGAGAATTGACCACTGGAGTATTTTGGTAGTCCAATTTTTTTTTTTCTCTTCCAACACTTGGGAGGACAGATGCTAGGTGCACCCAGCTGACAACATAAGCTGATAGTGTGCCTTGGTGTGTGTGAGAGAGATAAGACTGCTCCCTCTGTAACTGTAACCAGGCCCTGACCCTCTTTTTGTACAATTAGACTCTAAGACCAAACACAGTTCATTAGCTTGTCTGGATATATCAGAAGACTGCTTACATAAATCCACCACATTATTATTATTCCACCATATAATTAACTATATGATTCTGCAGTACTTTGTGAGCACCGTGCGCAAGCAAGAAACCCACTGAACCTTCATCTGAGGCTGCTGCTGAGCACCAGCAAGAAATATTTGACCGAATGAAGAAAAATATCAAAAGAAGAGAAGAGGACACAAACAAATGAAGAAAGATCAAATGACTCTGTAACAGCCTCCCAGCCTGCACAGTGAAACCTTTCCAGATGATCCAGAACACAGCGGCATGCGTTAAAACCTCCAATGAACAAGGTCTGGCTCTGCCACCCGTACACTCAGGGCAATCCAACCATTTCTTGTCTGTTGTTCCCCGCTGGTGGAACGTGCTGCCAGTTCCTACCAGATCAGGGGCGTCCCTCTCTACCTTTAAAGACCTCCTGAGGACCTCCAGCTCTTCAGAGAGCTCCACCAACAACTGGACATGATAAATCTATCCCCCTCTACAACTGTCACTTGATTCTATGTGAGTAGTGATGAGCATGTCCTTGTCACACTGTCACCTTGATTGTTTCACATAAGTAGCTAAGTGTAAATGAAAAATAAACAGATGAAAAGACTCCCTGCCTCTGACTTTCTGTTTGTGTCCCACCTGGTCGTGTCCCTTCTTTTTCTTCTTCTTTTTGCCCCAGCATCCGGAGCTCTCTGCATCCTTCCCACTGGTGTCACACAGCAGACCATCCAACTCCTCCGACCCTCCCTGCTGGCTGTGAGACGTCTCTGCAGCCAGACGATACGACAAGTTCCTCAGGATGCAAACACAGTTCTCTACGGTCTGATGGTAGAGAGAAAGAAAGAAAGAAAGAAAGAAAGAAAGAAAGAAAGAAAGAAAGAAAAGAAAGAAGAAAGAAAGAAAGAAATATGGAAAAAATGAGGGAGACATGACTAAAAAACAGGCACATATGCACACACTCAAATACACACATAAATATGACCACAGTGTGCATTGCTGAATGTATAATGCACAATAAACATAAACATATATAGTAAACATAAACATGGACACACAGACACACACATACTGTGTGCATAATGTCGACACACACGCTAATCCTATTGTTGTGAGTGACTGTGCAGTCAACAGTCTCCGACTTTGATCTTTGAAGGATTTCTAAGGATTAAAAACTTCAAATCACAACTAGACACTTCACACATCAAACGCACATATGCACACAGCACATGCACAAATACTGATACACATGGTTGCTCACAGGCTCACATAAAAGCACACACACACGTGCGCACACACACACACACACACACACACACACTATCTCTCTCACTAGCGATGTTTCTGTGTCACTGACTATCTGGGTTGAGTAATAAATGGTGCACTGTAAAAAATGACATGTTAGGGCTGTTGTTTAGCTCAGTCAGTAGAGCAGCCGCCAGGATTCGAATCTCTGTCCCGCATGTCATTCCCATCTCTGTCTCACACACACATTCCTGTCTCAAAAAGGCCCAAAAAATATCTCTACAATATTTCTCAAAAATTTGTGATATTTTCTTGAAACAAGTCACCATAAGCTGTGTATTCATCTGCAGATTTATATCACTGCAGGAAACTTACCATGCCTTCATTTTTATAGTGCACAGAGCCTTGGACATTAAGACACAAACGGGCAAACAACTTAAAGAAATGAATATTCATGTGCAGCTTATACAAACAGTCTGCAAAGACACAGATAAAACACATTTGCATACATAACATGTAAAGTGATAAATATTTTTTTACCATGGTTATCATCATTAAACACACAAAATAACCACTAATATAGTGATGTACACACATCATGCCGACACACTCACAGGACTTTTTGGCAACATCATTTTTTGTCATGTGCATGAGCCAGAGAGTATGACAGTTTGTATAGATGGCAGTTGGCTGTTTTTGTGTGTGTGTGTGTACATGCATGTGTGTGTGGTGTGTGTGTGTGTGTGAGTTACCTTGCTGTCAATCTCACTGCTCCCTAGAGCGGTCTGGATGACGTAGAGTAAAGCGTCTGTCAGGCCTTCACACTCCCTCATCCTCCTCCGGGCCTCCTCACCTGCAGAACTCACATTCCTGTAGACACACACACATCATTAATAAAGAGCACAATAGAAAACAGTGTTTTACGCGTGTGTTAGCTCATATAATTGTTGAAATATACTGATATGTGCTCCTGTTTGAGTATGCATGTCAGTGACAGAGAGAACAGAGTCTCAGTGTAATGCCCTTTAAATGTCAGACTATTAAAGACGGCTTGGAGACGCTTCTGCCTTCAGCGGCAGAAAGAAAATGGCATCAAACTGCCAAAACTTTGTTTTCCCACATCCTCAATAACAATTCTCTCAATTAAGGCAGATGTGTGATTTAAAAGGTGCAGAGTGTTACTCACTTTACTTATGTAAACTGTGCTAATAAATTAAGTACCGCATTAGACATGTCTCCATCACACTTCAAACCCCGGCAGGGTTTGCGTTTCAGAGGCAGACCAGCTCTCACTGCTTGAGCCTGATGCTGCTTTCTCTGGTAAGTTTGTCGAAGCAGGCAGGACTGACAGTCACGGTGACTTTTAAAAAAAATGTATGTCTAAGTTCTGTTTGTTTTTTCCTTCTGATGGTTAAGTCAAACCTGGTTTAAAAAGCACCAAATGCCACATATCTGGTATCAAATGAACATGAGAACATGAAAACGGTGTGATTGTCAATTTATTTCTGTTTCTGAGACACAGCTGTTTGTTGAGTGAGGAGGAAAAATGCTCATTTGAGTTCTCAGTGAACTGCAGCAACATTCAAGAATTCTACTGGAGTCTAGAGGGGTGAAGTGCCTTATAAGTACCCATAGCAACTAGACTGGATATTTAAGGGTAAAAAAACCACAATCACATGGCCAGAAACATGTCTGCAAATGAATGCCAATGTTGTCCAGAAGTGTCCAAATACGTGCGTGCTGCTTTAAGTCACAGGGATAATGAGCATCCTTTGCTCCAGAGGTACCACGGGCAGATTCATCAAAAGACAAATGATGCCAATTTAAAACGAGGTCAGACATCTCTTCCTTTCATTAGTAATGCAACTGTTTGTTTAATTCGGACCCTCAGTGGAGTCTCAGTGTTATTAGATTACAAGAGCATCGTGTTTTAATTACACAGTCAAACAATCACTTGGATTTTTCAGGCGGTTGACAAGCTGCTGTGCTCCAGCCTGCATCTCCCCTGGCTTTTGATTTAAGCTGAGCCTTGACGCAAGGTTACCTGAGTACACACACACACACACACACACACACACACACACACTGATTGAAATCTATAGTCACCTGTATGGTGCAACATATGACTAAGCACGCAAACAGATAAACATCAAACTAAAAGCACCACTGTTCCTTCTTTCTTTCTTTCTTTCTTTCTTTCTTTCTTTCTTTCTTTCTTTCTTTCTTTCTTTCTTTCACACATTTCCTTTATTTCGGGAACCACTTGAATTCCTTCAGTTAAACTCAGTCAATTAATCCCTCTGAAACATTCTCCTTGCAAGGCAACAGGCTGCAGATTATCACTCATTATGATCTTTAGTGTGAAGAATCTAACTAACGTGAATGGCAATGCTGGAGAAAAGGGCTGTGTGTGTACTGTGGGAGCTCTCAGACGGAACTGAACTTAATTAATCCATACTGTGCTGCTGCGGTGAGGGGAACTGCACCGACTTAAAAATGACACTCAATTCCTGGAAATGTATTTATATTCAAATAATCAATCCAGCCATTTGCAATAAAAAACATGAGCGCTGCTCTCAAGGCCGTTAAGTATAACATGGGAGCGATTCAATCAATTTATGAATACTTGCTGTTAAATGACACTCCAGCTGTGTCCACATTTCATACATTATACAAAATGAGCACATTCCTCATTCTGCATATGGATATGTTAGTATGTTGGTGACAGCGTGCATGCAAAGTGTGTTATGATGGATACCCTGTATCATGAAACAAAATGTCCTCACATGTTCAAAACTAACTCAGGGACTACGTCACAGAGAACAAGGAAGTTGGAGTGGCAGCTACGTTGGAAAATTCTAATTTCTTTTCATTTCTGTTGCTTTTCTGAGTTATGATGAATCATGGAGAAAACAATCTTCTATCACACGCTAATATCAGGATAAAATCCAGGTCTGATTTAATGTGCTTGGGTTCACGTTGAGCCACATATTCTCAGTTCAGTTGATCACTGCTATACCAGTCCAGAGGTGGTGCCAGTGTATCTAAAGCTATTTATTAACACCTGTGAAGTTAACTTGCAAGCTAACTGCTATTCATCAAGTAACGTGGATGACTTGTATGCTAAGGGCTGCTAAGATGGTGTCAGAGCTTCGCAATAGCTCTGGGTGACATCATGGATGTGATGTCCATGTTTTCTACTAAAAGTCTATTGGATTACTCCAGGCTCTCTACTGGCCAGCATACGCTGGTTAATCTGTGCTTAGAGAGCTAACAGCACTTGGAGCCTGCAGTCACCTCACTGCCTGCGCTCTCTCAGAGTCTGACAATTATCACTCCAGATAATTCTCTCTTTCCTTTAGTACACCAGCTAATGGCTAGAGCTGCAAGAGAACGGAAATTCTAGACACCTGTGCGCCTGTGGGAATAACATTGCAAGCAAAGATATATACAGCAGGCCTGCTGTGCATGTCTCTGACTATTTAGACTTTACATTTAGACATATGCAACATTCACGCACATTACTGAAATAATGAGTGGGGTGTTGTCTCACCGACACAGATCCTTTCATACATGTTCTGGGTATGGATCAGATAAATGCTACAGCATCTTACTAAGTATGACTGCAAGAGCCGAGATTGTGGACGTGCTTTCTTCCTGTCATTTTAAAGAGACTGAGAGAATGATGGGTGATTTTAATGTGTCATTCAGCTGCCACCATCACAGGACGGGTCCCTGTAAGCAGCTTTCATACTGACAGAGCTAAAAACACTGAGGAGGAGAGATGGATGCATTTACACCTTTTAAATGTCCATGCCACTGATAATCAGCTTGTAAGTACAGTAAATAACAAAATGTCAACCTGCTCTGCATTAGTCACCATGGAATTTGTGTCACGTCTACATATTCAATACACATAATTCATATTCAGCTTTCTAGGAGCACAAGTTTCAGCACTTCCTGTTTGTTGGCCCGACAGCATATGCACACATGGGGAGTGAAGCAAGCCCAGTCAGAAAATGTGTGTGTGTGTGTGTGAAAGTGATAGACAGCGAGGCAGAGACAGGGCGAGGCAGACGAAGAGGAAGAGGAAGAAGACAAGAAGAAAAGGATAACGTAGGGATAATATGATGGAGAGAGAAGAAGTGGAGGAACAGAACGAGATGGAGACAGAGCGAGGGAGAAGAGAAAACAGGTGGAGAGAGAAAATGAGAAAACAGAGAGGATAATGGGTAATGGAAAGAGAGAGAGAGAGCGCAGGTGGCCGATGATATACCAAACCCGCCATTAAATATTCAATCTTTAATCAGACTCCCAGCATTCCCTAACGAGGCGTGAGAAAGATGAATTAGCCCTTCAAGTTTAGGGAGCTAATCCACACAAAGCCATCTCCTGCAACACACACACACACACACACACCAGCAGACACATGTACAGTATTAGAAGCGACTACAGCGTTTGTTAGCACAATATTTGTTGTTTATTTTCTCGGAGAGCAGGTAAGGACATATTAAGGCTGAGATGAAGTGCAATCAGGTGAATGGTGTCTGTGTCATTCCACTGCACTCTATGTTCGTTCTTGTTGTAACCTTGTGCTCCAAGTTTTTAACACTTTATGGCACACCAAATATTTCACTGATTTTGGTCAAACTGGATCATATTTTATGGAGAAAGTGTTTTCCCTCTGATTGCAGTCATCAGCTAACATCAACTACAGCTACTGTCAGCTGGGCTGTGTGGACTGTGAGCTCTGTGAGTTTTAGTGTTTGTACAACAGGCATTTTGGACAATTGGGAAGAGGTTTCCAGGCCCACACCGCACAGGAAACCAGCCATCTGCAAGCAGGCAATGTTACCAGACTCAGCAGCCTCTATGGACAGAATGGCAGAGACGAAGAGGACAAAGAGGACGTTGACGTTGGAAGCTAAAAAGAGAAGAGTGACAGTGCAAGAAGCCGACAGACAAATCTCTGACCCATTTTTAATCATTGGCAAACATCAACAGGGAGCTCTATGCTATGAGAGGTGGGTAAAAGGACGAGTATTCAGTTTGTGATGCTAAGCTTATGTTTTTTTCTTTTGAAGCTTAAATGTTTGATGGGAGAGAACCTCTGTTCAGAATACTTATGAGCTTCATCATGCAGTCCTGGTAGTCTGTAAAGCATCTCACCAAAACAAATATACAGAAATATCTATTGATTGGTTGCATCAAGTTTGACAGATCTTGAAAACTTTCCTTAACTAGCTTCTTACTATCCTGTACATAATGTTTATTTTAGCCATTGGTTTACAACTTTAAACATACCCCATGTGAACTAATGAACACACTGAGTTCATTTGTGGACAGGCTTTCAGAGGTCTGGATCCAGGCTAATGGGGTCCAACATGAATTTTCTGTTTGTCTATGTTGCCAGTCCACCGTCAATCAAATCTAATCAGAGCACCATTACAGTCCAGATGAAGCAGATAAGTTGATAGTAATACTTCAATACTGGCTGCGAAGCCATTTTACAGAATGGAGAGCTAAGAGGGATTGATGACTCGGCATCACAATTCATCCACACACACACACACACACACGCTCGGACACTATGTTTAATGATTGTGTTTAAAAGGCAGATGATGTATTAGTTGGTGGGGATAGTTGGGCACCAGTACCATCAAACATGCCTTCATTATCCTGACTTCTGCTCCCGCATTTGATATCATCATTAGTATCATTGAGCCAAGTCAATTACTGCCCACAACGAGCACATCAGCAGCTAATAATAAGCATATTTATGCATCTCAAAGAAGAAGGCACAAAGTACATTAGCGCATTTTTGCAGAGAATTAAGTAACTTGGAACACTGCACTGTACATTCATGCAATTCATCATTAGCCATTAACAGTGTGTAGCTTATTTCCTGCTGACAAGTGAAATTTAGCAGAATACAGTTGATGTTACATAACTGTTTGTATTATAATTTAAGCTGCTATGATAATAGATCATAGTGATGCACTTAGCATTTTTCAGCTTGATCTTATCACCCATGACATTTTTCAGCAAACAAGTTCTGATAAGCCTCCGTTACGCTACGCGTCCAGTGACAATCAGACAGACGAACAAGCCACGAGCAGCTACAGAGCCAGATGTCTTCACCAGACCAGTGAGATACCAAACTTAAATTCATCAGCTTTGATCAATAATGCATAAATAAATTGAAAAAAATAGTCACTGTTTTTCTTCTTGAATGATGTGTTACAGTCCTACTACTTCCAGACTGTACTGGAGAACGAGCATCGGGTCTCAAGTGACAAAACGAAAAGCCGCAGCACCTCTTAAGCCAAGTGATGAGTCATCTTAAATGCTAAGTCTCCCAGTTCTCTGTGTGTACAGTGGTAAAAATACAGAATAACATCTAAATATAACACACTATTTTGAGCTAAGAGACACTTCTTTCCCTCTTTGAATGTCTCTTTGGTAATAGCAGACTGTGAACAGCAAAACATCGGCACAAAGTGAGTGAATATGTAATTACTGAAACGGACAATTAACACTTCAAGAGGCATTGCGTAACTTTTGTACCATAAAAAAGATTTGAAATCATTCTACTACAATGACTTATAATCAGGTGAATGGTGCTTCTGTGGGCTGTACACCTGTTCCTGCACATATGTAACCATGTAACACTTCATGTCACCACGTCACACACCACTAACTATTTCCCTAATTTTGGTGAAAATGGATCATACTTTATGGGCGCTCTGATGTGTTCTAGCTGCTCTTCCTCAAGTCCCTCTGATTTACGGAGTTTCCTGATGGACAGCAAAGTAGATTGCTGCAAACTATAGCTACTGTTAGCTAATGTCAGCTCAGTTTGTTAGCTGGGCTCACAGCTCAGAGCAGCAATATTTGTACACTAATATTTGTAAGAATTAAAAAGAAAATGCAGTGTAACACCGCTGTCAAAAATAAGGCCATGTTATTTACTTATATGGCAATGTCACTTGATATCAGACAAAACAGCAACCACTTTTTATTATGGTGTGACAATCTGTATGCAGGTAAACAACAACAAGATGTACCTTTGTGTGCATTCATTAGACAGACTTATACATCGAGCTATTTTAAACTCACAGACAACCCCGTTACTTCACCGTCTACTGTGTGAGCAGCTGAAATAAAAGTAAATTCTGAAAATAAATTATGATTCCCAGCATCTCCTGCACTGCCAATGAAAAATGTAACAAATAACAGGCATCTGTTAGCAACACAGACGTCACTGTTCTGAAGGAGAACAAAAAAAACAAACAAAAAAACAACATATATTACTGGATGCTACGATATTTGGCAACACCAACTGTGTGAGTGTGAATACCAACCAATCCAAGAAACAGAAAGTAGAAAATACATGTCAGTAATGTAGATAGGAAATCAACAGATAGTGACACTGACCGGAGGCAGCCTGTGGCGTTGCGGAGGACCTGGGAGGAGTGTAAATGCAGTTTACGGTCCTCCTGTGTATGTGGGGAGGTGTCCCAGCCCGAGTGGGGGATGATCACAGCGTTGGTGAGTACTGCCAGGGCATCCTGGATAATGGGCATCTTCAGGGCGTCACATGATGACAGGTTCCATAAAACACCTTAAGAGGACAGCGGGGAGACAGGAGGTGAAAACCAAGGCAGACAAAAAGATAAACAGAGGAGGAGATCAGACACAAAGACAACTCCAGGGCCAAAAAAAAAGAAAGAAAGAAAGAAAGCCATTGAAATATTTAGTGAGCAGCTTGAACAAACACAGCACAGAAACACACACACACACAGTTATTACAGTCCTAACTTGCTTTAGCAGTCTGAAAGTCAGACATACTCTCAAAACTAGAACAATGGCCCTTTTTCATGGAAGGCACTTTGACATGTCACAGTAGGAGAAGAACTGCTGTGAATAATGACGGCTTAATTTCATTCAGCTGCCTCAGTTTCAGGATCATGGCATTGTGCACGCTGGCTCACTGTCACGCTGTCATTTTATCCTGCGAAACTTGAACAGAATGCAGCCATCATTCATGTTATTAGTAACACTAAGACTGGATTAGCAACTGGGCAAAACGGGCAACCACACCAGGTTCACTGTCAGCGAGGAGGCTGTGGTGGGATATGTGAAGAATGAATTTAAAATAGATTAAAAAAAACGCTTTGTTTGAGATTTGCACATACAGAACTACTTAAAACATAAATAACCAAGCTTGGATTTAGACATACTTGAGGTTTTTTGTATTTTAGCTAACCCTACTGCAGCAGGAAGCTGGGAGCCCATCTGCCCAGCACTAAACAGCAGACAGGCAGTGTTAGCTGGTGTACACAGTGGAGCAACAAACAGAGCTAAACAAAGTGTCAATATTAGACTGACTATCAGCATTTCCAAGTGAATGCTAGTGTTACTCTGGGTCTGCTGGGTGTGTAAATAAGAAACGGAAACTGATGCTGGCTTCATACTCAGTATCTTTGACTGGCTGTTGGTTGGTTGGCAGATGGTTACTGTCTCTTTATAGGGTCATACATTCTTGGCCAGGAGACATGACAGACCACACATTGGTCCCAGAAGAATCATAGTGTATAAAGGTCCAAAAGTTATTGTTGCACTCAGTTTCTGTTGATTGAGTGCAGTTAAGTCTGTCAGCTGCCGACAGCTTGTCCTAACTGAAAGCAGTGTGCTTTAGTAAGCTGGTCGAGTGACGGGCTGTGGTTGTGTAGCACAGTGACTATGAATGATAAAGAGTGAGTATTTACAGTATGTGCTGCATTACTCGTGGTGTTGTATTTCTTTGTGTTGATGCAGCTTTAGATAACTTATGTTAGCCAACTCTCTCAAACAGGGCATGGACAACCACACTTGGCTCTGTTACTCTGTTACATATTGGCTGTCTATGTAATTGGCTGAGGTATGTTTGGCTTGTGTACTACCAGATACAAAACGAGCTGCTACTGCTGGACTACTGGAATACCGTAACACGTGTGCACTGCAGGGGAAGAAGTAAACAGCACATCAAGCATCTCTCAGGTCTGTACTTCATCCTCTGGAGGATTTAAGATTGAAGGACTTTAGTGGCGTTCTGGTGGACACACTGGGGTGAACCAGAAAACCAGAAGTAGTGCCCAAACTGAGAATATTCCTATTAACTCGCCGTCATTGACAACCTGTGTGATGTCATCAGGAAGCAGATTCTACAGACTCACTTCCAGGAATATAAACAAACGGTGGTGTGTGTGTGTGTGTGTGATCCTAACTAACTGTGCCCTGTCCTCTGTTTCACAGTTCCAGCTCGCAGCACCAACAGCATCATTCCTCTTTCATTTTTACAGCTGAAGAGTGTCAGTGCTCCTATCGGTCAATGTCACGGAACGTTGTGGTAGTTATCGTGGAAGGCAATGACATGATATCTGTGTTTCCAGATCTCGCAAGAGTCTGTTGCTGCTGAGACAGAGACAGCTCTCATTTGTTCAGAAGATATGTAGTTGTGTAAAATGAGTCCAATATTAACTTCAGTGACTCTGCTGCTGCTCTCCTAAACCCGTATGACAGAGATACTCTCTGCTTCTGCCTGAAGGACCGGCATCCACATGCAACGTGGAGTGTTGTTCATGTGTCAGAAAATATAATTGCAAAGAGTGTGATTTGTGACACAATGAAATAAACAACAGCATAGTATAAAATGATATTCTCTATCATCACACGATATATATGGTGATATCACACAGCCCTAGGAGATCCCCGTGTGAGTGTGTGTGTCTGTTAGATGCCACAGGTTGAGGTCTCTTAAGCTTTCAACCTGACTGCAACTGAAACAATATGCTGAACCTGAATATCACTCTGAGCGCTTTGGCTAGAAAGTGCTGCATCGCTCCTGGTTTGGCATCCTGCATGGCAGCTTCTGCCATCAGTGTGTGCAGTGCTGTAAAAGAGCTTTGAGTAGGCAGACCAGAAAGGTGATATATAAATACCATTTACCACAGCTCCTTTTTGTGTGCTCTCTTTCTGAGCGATCAGCTCAACATTTTGCCTTTTGTCTGTTGTTTTGTCACTGTGTTCATATCCTTGTTTTTAAGTGCTGGCTCCGTTCTCTTCCTGTAGAGACGATGAAGTCTGTGTGCCATCTTGCTGGCATGTTAATCTGGCCCTGAGTAACACCTTTCTCAAAGTTATTACTGATATTATGTTTAACAGCAAATATCACACATCTGATTACAGATTTGGCTCTGTGATGTTGATAAAATAATTAGAACAAGTACGCAGATAGAAACACCGTCTTTATTTACACACAAGTGATGTTTTCCAAACGTTTCAAAACATAACCTTTCATTTATTGTGCTGCTGTAATTAATAGAGAACAACGTAAATCACAATCAGGAAATCACTTAGACTTCCACCTCTCTGCTGCTGTTCTTAATCCTCACCTGAATTCAACATACAGTGACCAGCCAAGCAAGAAAATGGAGTGTGTTTTCTCCTGCCTACCAATTACTGCTCACTCATTTTGCCAGTCGTCGCACACACACAAACTGATAATTGAAGAGACAAAAGCTCTCCTCTTTTTTTGAGAGACTCACTATCACACCCCCACAAACACATACTCATCTGTGTGAGCCTTTAAAGAAAAGGACAGAGAGTCGAGGGCAAATAATCACGTTTTAAACACACACACATGCAAACGCACACATTGTGATAACCTTGAGGGATCTACACACCGCATCATAATTCCTACTGACCTTCGTGTTGTGTGTCTATGTCCTAATCTATGTACTCATATAATTATATGTTTGTCCGTTTCCAAGTGTCCACCCCTGTCATATCTGCACTTATCTACCTCTCTCCTGTATGGTTGTAATTATAGCTGCAGTAGAGGTAAAATATCCAATCCTTTGATCTATGTGTGTGTGTGTGTGTCTGTGTGTGTGAGAGAGAGAGAGACAGAGTGTGTGTACGTGTGTTTGGCGGCCTCTCTCCTGCAACAGTTACTGTGTAATTACAGCTTCTGTTATCCGTCTTTGTGTTTGTATGAATTTATGTGTGCGTGTGTGTGTGTGTGTGTGTGTGTGTGTGTGTGTGTTTAAGCTCCCACGACAAATCAGTCTTAACTCCATCAGCAGTTTGGAATCGGTGTATTTACACAGGGTGTTACGGCCGCAGTGTGTGCGGTCAGGAGGACTTTCTAAATAACTGGCTTCTGGCTTCATGACAGTAATTAGCCGGGACTGTCACTTTAGCAAAGATGTCTTCTCTCTGTCTCATCTTGTCTTCTGTTCAAGAGGGCAGAGAAGGCGTGCTGGGTTTGATGAGACACATCTGTGAGTCACTGCGTAACATTTAGGAGGACCTATCAGCAGAGAGTATTTTTTATGTACGATCACCTGAAAATAAGAATTGTAGCACCTTCGTTAGAAGGAGACCTCTTACATGGGCTATGTGACCATATTTCTACAGTAGCCCCGAACAGAAACACCAAACACTCAAACACTCGCTCTAGGCCTTTTACGTCCATCATAAGTTTCACAGCCACTGTGGTTTCTCTGCTTGGAAGAGTCGTTTAATCTATGGTTACTGCTAGATGCTTTAACAATGGACCTCTAAGAAGGACTTCTTATAACTAATGTTATTATTCCTCAAAGGTAGGTGGTAATTTTGCTAATTTGCTTGAGTTCAATACATGACTCGTTTAGGAGGAGGATTTAGCCTAAATGTTAGCACCATGACTGGCTGCAGGGCAAACTGTGACAAACTACACATCCTAACAACTCCAAAAATATTTCATATACATGTTGTATCAAGTATCAACATTAATAATGTTCATCTCTGCAATATCCATAGGCAGCTGAGCCTGGTTACATTGCCTGCACTGCACACTACCAGCAATCCCCACTGCCTGAAAACCTCCTCTGGGTTGCAATCCAGCCAACAGACTCAGCTAACACTGGCTAACAGCAGCTACAGTACCGTTGGCAGCAGTTTACTTCACTGTCCATCCGGAAACTGCGTGAATCACAGTGACGAGGCACTGAGGTTCTGAGGCAGAGCAGCTGGAGGACATTGGAACGAAGGGAAAGGTTGGTGGTGTGTGACTTAGAGTTGTAAAGCGTCGTGTATTTTGAGCGGGTGATCGTACCCGGAGCACAGAGATACACAGTGCAGGAACAGGCGTACAGGGCTGCAGAGTGCCACCAATCACCTGATTACATGTCAGTGTACCATCAACACTGCTTAAAATAAAAAAGGAACATTCCTCCTGTAGCAGGATTAATCAGAAAAAAATAATGGATTTGTTTTCCTCCTGTACAAGAAATGGCATTTAAATATTCCTTGGCTCTGAGGAAACTAGAATAGCTATGTACTAGCACACACACATAAACATAATGAAGTCTCCCACTGTGGAGGATGTGAATATTATGCATCAGTGGCATCAATGTTAAACGTCATGACTAAGTGATAACCACATATTGTGTATAGTGAAATGTAACACATGACACATGATGTCATGCTGCAGCTGCAAGAAAATCGGATTCTTTATTACGGTGAATAAAGTCAGCTGTTTGCTAGCGTCGCTTCTCGCTGTGCAGAGAATGACATCATCTCCCTGAGGTGAAAGGCAGTGGGATTTCATCTTTGATCTGAAACACACACACACAGAACACACAGACATGCGCAAACACACACACACACGCGCATCCGAGCTCTTAGTAGCACACGCAGCTACACACACACACACACACACAAAGCCACAAGTGTATGACAGATGAAGGAGGTTAATTGCCTCAGCCTTACATCATGAGCAGCAGCAGGAGGTTATGAATGCACTGTTATATGAAGGAGGGGAAATGAATACGTTGGCTATCTCTCTTTGTCTCTGAAGCCATTTCCCATCTCTCATTTCAACTGCATTTCAGCTCCTGTCATATTTCTGTATTCTGCAACATTGCAGTGCACCTCTTTGTTCCACGTCTCTCCTGGATATGAGACCTTTACAGAGGACAGTGTTACTCAGCGAGTGTTTTAAGATATTTTTGTCTTTTCAAGCTTTTATTATTATTATTATTATTATTGATAGAGAGAACCCTGGCCGAGTCTTTGTACATAGGGCAGATGCTCTACCAACTCAGCTAATCGACACCAGGCTCAGCTGTGTTTTGATATTTCATTTTTATTTGCTGAGCTTACTTTGAAATGGGGAGTGTATCGGTTGGGGATTAATCATCAGAATTATTAGAATTATTTAAAAATACATCTCTGCTGGTCTACACAGAAAACGGCGTTACTGACCTCAGAACACCTAAAATGTCAAACCTAATAAACAAACTCAAACTACTGTGATTGCTCCCGATCTCGTCAAGCAATCAACAGTGTGTGCACCGTCAAGCTGCTTGATGTTGCATCCCTACAGATCACACACTGACAGCGTGACCTTGACGGCAGCAGGGTGCCTTTGTCATAGGAGAAGCCGCCCTTGTTCTAATCACTGTGTGCACCGCAAGCCGTTTGATTGGCTCTGCAGAAGGCTGATGATTCTTTGAACAACTCAGTGGAGGAATCAGTTGTCACACCTTTATAAACTGCCGTCATCGTCTGGCATAAACATTAAAAAAGCATGAAACAGTTCAGGGAGTTCTGAATATCACTGCTGTCAGCTCAAATCTGTATTCCTTATGTGACACAAATATGAAACATCATTCGTATACCGTATATGTTACCGTACAGGTATGTCTTCTAAAATAAGACTCACGCATGCTGCCTTCATGCAGTTTGGTTCTATTTAACAATATAATATCAATCAATCAGTCCATAGCTGATATGATTCGCATCATTTAACCATTCAGCCACTTCATGTGCCAACATTGGTGGGGGCACTGTCATCCTGGAGAGCACTCCTATCAGGATAGAAATATTTTATCATAGGATTTCATCGTAAAAGTGATCACTCTGGAGAAGTTTGTGTTCATTTAAGACTCAAACCATGCTATGAAAATGCCCTCACAGCCTAACACAGCCACTTTAGGGGTGTAGCATTCAGGCTTTTACCGTTGTCTTGGTGTATAACACACATAATCTCGCCCACACGGTGAAGGATGACTCACCTCGCCATATCACTTTTTCCCCACACCTCTGTGGACCAGTGCAGATGTGTTTCGCAGCACTAAACAGTCAGATGTACATTCATCTTTGTGTAATTGAGTGTTATTGCTGACTCAGACCGATCACATCCTGCATTAACATTCTCAGTCACCTCAACAAGCTGCTTGTGTTGCCTTACACATCACACTAATACACCAGAATCATCACAGGCATCAACTGTGCACTGCCGACCACAATGTCTGACTTTTTCCTGAGGTCTCTCCCACAGGTCTAAATGCAGATATCGCTGTGGCTGTTTTTATTAATTATAAGACGAGTCAGTCGAGCAGCCTTCGTGACTGGAGCTCCTGACATCTGTGCCCCAGCAATGAACCCTCTTTCAAAGTCACTTGGATCTTTTCCTCTTGCCATCCTGATACAAAATGAGCCTGCACTGAATTTCCACACTTCCCACAGAGCATAATTGAATGTTAATTACTTAATTGAACTAAGCAGCGCACCTGTGTGGAAGCGTTTTATCCTCTCATTTATTCAGGTTTTCCCTTTAATTTGTCACCTGTCTGTATTCATACATTTACAGAAAGAAAGAAAGAAAGAAAGAAAGAAAGAAAGAAAGAAAGAAAGAAAGAAAGAAAGAAAGAAAGAATATATCTCTGCTACTGTAATGTGTTTTCAGATTCAGATATAATTTTCTTCATTTTATATATTATTACTTTTTTAAATTACTACTGTTATTATAGTTATAATCTCCTACTACCCTCCTTTAATTCTAATCCACCCAGCCAACTTTTATTCTGTGTTTTCAAAATCAAATTTCTCTTGCAGTTCGCTCTTTAGTCTTTCATGTTGTTGTACTGGATGAGCGCTGTGACCGGATTATATCCAGATTGCAGAGAGTTCCATCACCGTGTGAGTCACTGACAACTTCACTATCTGCTTCTGAAGAGCTGACACTGATGTGAGCAATCCAGACTTGTCACTTACAATGACGTGTGCTGCTGTGACTGCATGAAAAAGTTGCATTGTAATGACAAGTCGAACCAGAGCTTCTGACGGCATGCAGATTTCATGAGGAGATGAAGTTATAGAGAGTACAGTGAGAGACTGCAGATGTCATGGTGTTATGCAGCTCACTCAACCTCCCTTTAAACATCATAAACTTACTGCATTTAAATGACATCATTTATCTAGCTCATGTATACCATAACTGGAGATCAAAGTTTGCTTCAGCCCCAAACAGTGAAGCATGGGCAGTCTGAGCATTGCACGCTGCATAAAATAACAAACTCTCAGAACTCTTAAAGAATCTGAAATGTTCATATTATTTCTGTGAACCAAGCAGTGATGCAAGCTGCAGCTTTTACGTTTGTCCTTCTGAACCACAGGTAGAATTCTGATGTGCCTTTGAATTGTTCAGGGCAAACAAAATGACTTTTCATATACCAATATTATGCTGCTTGCACTGGCATTTTTGGCATTTGACAAAAAAAAAAAAAGGTAGCATTGTTGAATACCTGTGTAAGTGGGAGCAGACTGGGCCGACCTGAGCGGCCCTGACCTCACAAGAGAGCCTCAGGCTAAAGGAAGTCCAGGCAGCTGAGAGCGCTACACAATGTGACGGGTTTGCTCTGTGTGAAGAGCGACAGACTCAACTTTTCCACTCTGTTTGCTGCCTTTTCTGATAATAAATTAATTTGAGGACTGACGTGCCTTTGTGTGCATACTAATGGAAATATTAGTAACATGATGGTGATACGATGAGATGAATCATGTGAACTTTTCCTTCACCAGATATCAAACCAGTGGGATGTTTTGGATATTAGATAGTGCTCTGCCCTCATTATCAGCCCGTCCCTCCCATAGAGGTCTGCACACATATGCCTGTGTTTTCACCTCAAGTTTTGAGAAGCTTGTCAGGTTTTGGTCTGCTCTTCTTGCAGATCAGCTGCTGTATACTAACTACTTTTAAGATGTTCTCTATACGCAGTGCATTGTTCAATAGGCGAGACTGGGACCAACCATAATGCATCATCTCTGTGTGCTGCTGTGGAAACAGACACCAATGGAACAAGTGTTTTGTTTTTATATCGAAAACACTGAATCCAGGGCACAGGCTGTCCAAAACACTTGATGACATTTTGGTTGGCTCTGCACACCTCGTGATCTTTATTTTTATATAATGCTTTATATCATGCTTTTATTTTTTTCCCTGCACTGTTAACTGTATGTTGTATCCTCGCTGTGAATCATCCTGCTAATCACTGACTCCAGCTACCTCTGAACAGAAAAAATACTCATGAACAACGAGGCATATTAATTTGTTCTCCATCGTTTCTTTTCAGCCACTCTAGCTGTGTGGCTCTAGGGATGCTAACATCATTTGCCACTTTGCTCCAGACTGACATCTCTACAATTACTGAGGATGAGGCCTTGTAACTATGGTGATCTCCTGACTTTAAATGTGGCACTGCTACTTGAAAAGCTCGGCTCTGTTATGCCACAACAGACCTGCTTGACCAATTACAGCTGACAGAAACATGGCTACATGTTAGGCTTATTTTGAGTTGCCGCATTGGAAAATGGCTTGCAGATGCAAGAATGAACAAGCACATTTAGAATATACACAAACAAGCACACACACACACACACACACCACACACACACACACACGCTGTTCTACTCTATGCTGCATCTAATCTGCAGAGGCAGAGTTAATATCTGCTCTTTTAAATCAGCTTTATTCCCTGCAAATAATCTTCATCGTTTAACTGAAAAGCAGGAGAAAGACTTTGAAACAAGAGAGCAACAACCTTGTTTGTGACTTTGTAGTATCACATGTGTGAGAGAGAGAGTGTGTGTGTGTTTGTGAACAAGCCTTCATGTGTACTTGTGTGTAGCTGATTCTGCAGCTAGCAAGGCAGGCGGCTTGACTTCCCACTGTGATCCTGATTTAAAATGTTCACCAGAGAGAGAGAGAGAGAGAGAGGCAGAGACGGTAGAGAAAGAGTGGGGGAAAAGGAGACAGAGAAAGGCAAAGAGGACAGGAGAAAGACGGGAAGAGAAGGGGAGACCAATTACGAAAACCCAACCACATAGGGATAAGAGAGCGAGAAAGAGGCTGAGAGACGGAGAGAGAGAGTTATTTCCTCTGGGTCTTTGAGAGAGACAGGAGAGCATGGTGCGTCTGCGTCCGGTCGGTCGTTCAGCTGATTAATTTGTGACAGGAGGGATTTCTGTGCTCCGTGCCTTGAATTGCTGCTCTAATTTATATGGTAATCTTCTTTAAGACTCTAGCGGCATACAAAAAACCTTTTATTTCTATCTCTACTAAACCCTTTTCTATACTCATTACACATACATATACATAAATGCACACAGCACATGTGGGTAACACTCTGCATCGAATGTGATGGAGGGGAAAGCGTGAACACCGCTCAGTTTTTTTGCTGTGCCAAAAGACTCTTTGGTTTGAGTTAGCATTCATGACTGGTTCTTATTGAAACCATGAACGCTTAAAATGTCTGTCTGTCACCAGAATCATCTGTCAGCCTGATGTGAAGAACCGCTGTAAATAATCAGGAAAGGGAAGAAAGTCTCAAGGGCAGCTTTAGTGGAGACAAGAGACAGTTTGGTTTCAAAGAGTTTGCACAGATTGAAGATAAATTTGGATGTAACAGCTGAGTGTGTCACTCAGTGGGCTGACACTGCTTTGACATCATGTAGGATGGAAGGTAAGACTCAAAGGCAGACTGTGAATTCTGTCAATTTAAAGTACACTCCTTTTTCTATCCGTTCTCTTGCGTTTAATTACCTTGAATGATGGACCAGCTGATATTCAATGACACAATAATAGTGTTTTTAAAATTCTAAAGCATGGTCAAGATTAGACATTTAAAAAAAACGTGGATATGGTAAGATAACAGTCACACTGACAAATGTTAATAGCATGTCTCTAATGGGACGAAAAACTTAACATGACTTCCTCACACCCTGGAAGAACAAAAAGAACAAAATAAAGATCTGGCATGACGATCTACACTGAACACTGCACACACTCAACCAATTTCCCTGGAATATTTTGATCAGGAACAAAGTTTTGGCCGCTTGCGACCCACATAGAGCACCTGCCGCAGTGTGCCGGAGCTTCACTTTGGCGATGTCTACATATATCTTGCAGCGGATCTCTCCCCTGTACAAAAGTTAGATCATTTTATGTACTTTTCATCTAGATGCGTCAATAATACTTAAATATGTGAGGTGAAGGACAAGATATTCTTTCATGTCTAATAACGCTAACCCAAAATCTCCTCTCTCAACGTTCCTTTTCAGATACAGAATCAGATTTTTGCATTCTGTAAGAAGCACAATAACCCGGTCGAAAAAAAGAGATTTGCAGTGCAGTGGGCTAAAGTTCATCCTGGACAAACCAGACATCAGATGGAACAACATGCAGCTACTCAAGCATTTTGACTAAATAAACTTAGTCTGTTGGAAGTCACTCACTTGGCTGGCAGACATGTGACAACTATGAACTGGACATAAATCTGGAGGTGTATGTAAATTATCCATTATGGTAGTAACAGACAGACAGGCTATGATTAGAGTCGTATAACCTCTGAAATCCTGTGTGAACCTAAACTTTTGTATTCACGTATCAGAAGCTGACTTCTATTCAATCTATGTGCCCTGATCATTTATGTATGAAAAAGGCAAAGACATGGAGGATATATGAGATAATAGATGGAGAAATTAAAGGGTCGAGGCCTGCAGGACAGCCAATTCACAAGACTGAGATTATCTCCAGTGGCTCTGCATTTAAACCCAACAAACTGGATTATACTGTAAATATCCCTCAGCAGACTACACGAATGACCCTTTACTCATTTTTTGGATGTTTGGACATTTCTTCAATTTCAATTAATTAAATGTTACTATAATTACATCCGCCTCACTTCTATGACTTTTTTTGACTTTGTGTCCGTGCTTGCTGATCCTGTCTCAATGAACTCAATGAACAGACTTACTGGTCCACCTTGGTCAGTCCTGTTTCTACACCTGCACTGTACTGTTCCCACCTGCAGCCTACCTGAATCACTTTGGATCTTATGGGTACGAGCTGGCTTCATTTCCCTAATATCACCTTGAATCACACCAACTGAAAGGTTCTAGAAAGCAGAAATAACTAAACTCTTGGACTGACATGTCTAGTCTTGAAATATCATGCTCCTGAGAGGCGGTCTGCAGCAGGGATGTTTTCATTAGCGTGGGTACTGGTAAGAGAAATCCATTTTTCTCATTTGGCTTCAGGATTGGAATAAACCCCTGGAGGACTCTGGACGTAGATCAGTTTTTAAAAAATCGAGTGGTATTCCTCTTTTAGCTCTGTCATCTCCCTCCGTACGTGGAAGTCTTTTTACCCCTGTGTGAATCCCAATTAGACATTAGACATGAAGTGTCACGATATCTACAACAAAAGCTGTAAGAAAAAACAGTGGTAGAGGCAGTGCTGGTAATCCTTTAATCCTTTTGGTGGAGAGTTTGCCACCCGGACCTCAGTGGGTCTGGATCCTCGGATGAATCAATCCTGAATACATTTTTTACAATGTGGATGATATTTGTGTTTGCTGACAGAGAACACAAACCGCTGTGGATACAAGTACAGAGCAGACGTCTGCACAGAATCTCAGTTTGACAAGTCGACAGAACCTGTCAACCAGAGTGCTGGGAAGCAGGCAGGTGGTAAACAATTATCTCAGTTATGTGATTGATGTGAAGTTGGATTCTGATACCAGATAATAACAAAATGACCTCTGCCTATTGTTTTTCTGGTGAATATCCTTCATTAGATGTAAGATTTGATTGTGATATTCAATCTTTCTTCTTAACGTATCACCTAAAGTCAGTCATAAGGAATCATCTGATGTTGTTTTTCAGTATAATTACCTTAATATCCTCGTTAGAAATACTGGTAGACCATAATATAATAGACCATGAGCCCCAAGTACTAAAGCTCAGTCCTGCCTGCAGTGTCCCATGTTTGACTCCAACTCATGGCTCTTCGCTGCAGGTTTTCATGTCTCTCTTCAGCTGCACCCATTTAGTAAAGGTCAAAATAATCTCAATAGATTGAAATGGTCATGAGTTGATGACTACATCTTTTCAGTGCTCTTTTAATTTTATTGAATTTTTAACCCAACTGGTCAAACTGTAACTGAAATAAGTGTCTTTATTTTTTAACATTTCTAATCGTCCGTCTGACCCTCTACTATCTAAACTTCCTTGGAAATGACAGAAATAATATAATAGATATTCCAGCGCACACTTCTAACTTCTGTTTTAAATCCCTTTACACACTGCCAGGAGTGAAATGTTGATGAAGGGAAAGCAATCAAATTTAAGTATGCTGAGCCTGAAAATGCTGAAATCTGCCTCTCAAAAAGATTCAAAGTGTAGACTGTAAAATCCCAGATGGTTTCTCAAACTTTATACATCGCTTCATAAAATATATTTTCTGCCAGGCTGCAATTTTAGTTTGAGAAGTAAGTGGGAAAAATGTCTACACCTTGAAGGTTTAATCCAGTTATAGAAGCAGAATAATCTGACATCTGACAGAGGTGTGCATGTAAACAGATGTACACAGACACAGACTCATTTGTGGAAATATTGTCCAGGGAAATACTCATTTGTCTGATATGTATCTCTGCTCCACATTCACTACCATCAAAATATTATTTTGTATTCTTTTTTACCTGTGAGCAGCTCTCGGATCTCCACATCTGTGGTCTTCCGGAGCAGCCGGACCAGAGCCGGTATGCCCCCGCAGTTCTTCAGGGCGATCTTGTTGTCGTCGTTGGCTTTGCCGTACACCAGGTTCCTCAGGGCTCCACAGGCACTGCGGTGCACGTCAGTCATCCGGTGGTCCAACAAGTCCACCAGCAGCTGGATGCCACCCTGGCGCCTGATCTGAGGACAGATGAAGGCATTAACGGGACAGAATGGGGATATTCACAAGCTATTAAAGTGTTTACTTTGCGATATGCACAATGATATCTAGACACACTATGCAACATCTGACATTAGGGCTTGTTTACCTCTAAAAATCATTTGTCCCACTTTTGTGTTATTGTGCAAACAATTAATTCCTACTTTTCGAATAAACAGGTGCAGCGAGTACTGTTAGACTGAGGTAACATTTATTGAAATGCCATCCATAACACTTTCCGTCCCATCAGCACTCTGTGTGTCTGCACCCCTCCCTGCTTCCCTCCGTCTAGACGAAGAGGAAATGTAGGGCAGACTGCTTACTTTCTATTAAACAAAAGAGACATTTTAGTGGAGATTGCACAGAGACGAGGCAATTGTGCTTAGACATACTGCGTATAAATAATGTGCTGTCTGTGCTCCAGATAAAAGCTACTTTAGCATGATTTACTGTACTTTAGAAGACAATATGTAGCTGGATTGTTTAGAAATATGATGTTTGATCCTCTACATCTACCTTTATCCATGTCTTTCAACTGCTTATTATGTCTGAAAAACCCAAAGGGATAATGATATGAGACAAACAGGAACTCGCTTTGGAGATCATTTTTCAGCAATTTCTAAAACCTATCAATCGATTGCCAAAGCACAAACCACAAACTAACACACAGAGATAACTAACACAAAGATCAAGCACACAACAGCTCGGCTGTACAGTGTATGTGGTGCTAACAGACTGAAGGGGCCATACATATCCCTCAGCAAACACATTCAGGCATGTAACTCAAGGGCAAAACACAATATGGCCCATGGGTTGTAGATTTGGCAACCCCGCTCTGAATACTACCATACTTCACTCTTCAACACAATTTCAATATCAATCATCTTCATCCTCTCCCGTCTCTCTCCCTCACTTGACTTTTAATGCCTGTTGGCTGATTACTGTTTGAAGAACTTTGTTTGTCCTCAAATCCACCGTCTCTGTGGGGATTAATGAAGTCCAATTGAGCTGAATTGAGTTGACATTGAAGAGACGGAGGAAAATGTTTTTCCGAGATGCTGAGTGATGATTTCTAATGGATACAGGACAGACTGCAGGAGCAGGGCTATATTCAGAGTTGGGTTAAGTGTGCATAATGAGAAGTTACTGTTGCAGAATATGGAGGTTTGGTGGAGCT
This sequence comes from Nibea albiflora, assembly GCA_014281875.1. Classification (NCBI taxonomy): domain Eukaryota; kingdom Metazoa; phylum Chordata; class Actinopteri; family Sciaenidae; genus Nibea; species Nibea albiflora. Next base: position 5,978,045 of record CM024798.1, on the reverse strand, counting down.
CAGATGGCTGCACATGTGGGACGGAGCTTCCCCTCAATAAAGATCTGCATCAAATCGTCAACATCAACCACATATTCTATCTAGCAGCAAGGGTGAAACTAAATGAAATCCCCTCGCCTCACCCTCCCCTTCCTGGTGTGTAGGAGGAGCTATAGTGGCTGCAAAATGTCTATTGCGTGACCATCAACAACATTTTCACGCTCACCAACTCTCTGCTGACCCCTGGAATCTTGTTTGTGGTATTTGAAGTGGTAACAAACACAAACCACAAACAATGTGCAGTGGTAAATCAATCATTCTAGAGGACACAGTGGGCAAGTATGTTGTGTGTCAATCAGAAATCTAACTGAATAAGCGCCAAACTGTGCGTGTGTGTGTGTGTTTATAAGCAACAGGACGAGTAGGGCCTCCAAGCAGACTTCTTGAAGTCATTCTCCTCACAGATCAATACCTCAGATTTGATCTTGTTGTCTCCAAAGCAGAGGTGCTGGAGGTAGGCAGCAGCGTTGGACTGGACTGATGGGAACTGATGCTGCAACATCTGGATCACCTCTGGCAGCTCTGGATCCCTCCAGCCAAACTCCCTACAGAGACACACACAGAGAAAATACAGCATGTTTTGGTGTGCATATGTGTGTGTATACAGTAGCTGATCCTGTTACTAGGCAGCTTTTCTCCCCTCTGTAACACCGATTTAAAATGCTCACCAGACAAAAGAGAGACAGAGATGGAGGCTGGAGATGAATCAACAGAACAAAAGAGTTAGAGACGCATGAATGTACAAATATGCTCTGTTTAAATCATGAACTAATTTAAGGCTTAGTGAAACTGAACTGTGGCACCACTCCATTGAAAAATTAGCTGCTATAGTTAGCCAGTCCCCAATAGCTGGTTTAGCGACCTAAATGTACCTCAGCAACACACAGAAACATTTGGAGAAATGCGGAGTAAGCGACCACAGTCAAATGCATTCCTGAGCCCAGAGCTGATGTTGAATCAGCTGGCTGAGGATAAATGTAAATACAGTAAGATTGTTATTCACGTTGGCTGTTGAGCGGGTGTGATAATCGACCACTGGTAGTCAAGGTGGTGTCCAGCAAATGATGTGTGTTTTGTAGATAAATGAGTTTCCGCTCTGATTATGAGAGACGGCATTCATTCTTCTGTGGATGGAGCAGCTCTCATTTCTAGAAACCTGACCGAGTTTATTAGTAGATCTGACCAGACCGGGAGGCAGAGCTGCAGTCCTACACCATCTAAATTATTTAAAGAAAAAGTAAACAGAAGAGGAGCTACACATAGCAATGGCACAAAACAAAAGAGACATAAATGTGGACTCTTGAACATCAGATCGGTCTTCTTCTTGAATTAATAGCAGATTATTAATTTGACCTATTGTGTATTACTCAGCCATGGCTCTGTGATGAGGAATATGTTTGCTTGAATGTATGCTTAAATGAAAATTCACCCCCCCCCTCCCAGTCATTTTAATACTCACATTCCTCAAGGCAGCAGCCAAGGAGGTGGAGTTGCTACTAATGGTGGAGTCCTACTAATAAATCCTAAACCTAAACTACATCATAACTCATTTAAAAGTCTTAGTCCTACAGCCTATATTTGTTAGACTGCACCATGCTCCTGGTCCTTACCCAGATAAATCAGGTTTAGTCTTTCAAACAGATGAAGTCATTATTGTAGGTGATTTTAATATTCATGTGGATGTCAGAAATAATCGTCTCAGTACTGCCTTCATCTCATTATTAGATTCGATTGGCTTCTCTCAGAGTGTACACAAACACACTCATTGTCTGAACCACACGCTTGACCTTCTTCTGTCAGATAGTATTGATATTGAACATTTAATAGTCTTTCCGCAGACCATTATTTAATAACCTTTAAATTCCTATCGGGAATCAGGAAACCTGTGTGTATGCACAAAGACAGACGAACATAACATCCCAGTTCATAAGTGAGGAAACCTGTGTGCACGGTGTTCATGTTTAGCTAAATTGGAAGTGATCCCATGTACACTTAATTCAATATCAGGTCTCAATATATGCTAACTCTTGGTCATCTTGTTGATAGTGCCGCAGGCAAAGAAAAATTGCTGAAATTTGAAAGGAAATAGTGTTTCACCAAGCTGAAGCAACACAGTCTAAAACATACAGGAAGGTTCTCTGTAATGCCAGAGCAGACTATTACTCATCATTACTAGAGGAAAACAAGAACTCCCAGGTTTCTCTTCAGCACTGAGGCAGGTTGATAGAGAGCCACAGAGATGTGACAGAGTTGTGCCTGGTGGAGTTTTGGGGTTAGAGTCAAAATTCATCACCTCCTGCCCTCAACCGGTACAGAGTTATCCTTAATCACAGGAACCTCAGAAACCTTTCTGCTTTTCTACTATCGACCTTCACAAACTTTTTTTCAACAATGTGTTCATCTAAGCCTTACACTCTATCCCAACTAGGCTGCTAGGCTGCAAGAAGTTTTACCTCTGGTTAGCACTTCTTATTGGATATGATTAATCTGTCTTTATTATTGGGAAATGTAACACAGTCCTTAAAGCAGCTGTAATTAAACCTCTTCTGAAAAGGTCCACTCTGGATCCAGATGTGTTTCAGACAGATAGCTGAACCTTTTCTTTCTCTCTAAGATACTCGAGAAAGCAGCTGCCAACCAGTTTTGTGTATTTGCTTGTACCAATTCTGTTTACCTTATATATGCTTCCTTTAGACAGTATTATTAGGAATCACCACATTAACTTTCATTGTTGTGCAGATGATTGAATTTAGCAATCAAACCAGTGTGTTGTGTGTTTAAAACAATACATCCTCCATCAATTCTACATTCAACAGTATCTTAAGCATCAATTTAAAAAAAACAGATGTACAATCAGAATGACGCTGTGTTTGTGATTGGTTAACTTGCTGACAATCTCCCCCTCTCACGCTCTCCCTACCTGCTGTGCAGAGTTGGGATAGAGATGAGGCCAACAGACAATCAAGAGGCTGTCTGAGTTCTATCTGTTGACTGTTTGTGTTGTCTGTGATTGTCAACACTTTTACAGATCCATGTACAGATTTATAGATTCATCCCATCCACATATTTACAAATCTCAAGACACTGAATACAGATCTGGAAATTCCTGTACACACCCACAAATCTCTCTCTCTCTATGAACACACCTGGTTGATGTCAATGACATGCTGGTTTACGTCGCTGTCACCTGCTGTTAAAAACAGAATCTAAAATGCGTGTGTTGTGTTTTATAACTTTATAAAACACACTCCTGTTCCTCATCCAGCAGGAGAAACAGGTAGAGGCATGGCATTACAAGCCAGTGTGTGCAGTATGTGATGGTGTGCGGGTGTGGACGGAGGTGGAAGTGTGTGTGTATGTGTGTGTGTGTGTGTGTGTGTGTGTTTGTATGTGAGAAAAAGGAGAAGGAGAAGCAAGGTGAGCACATTAAATCAGTTTGTGAGTAAAAAGCGACTAAAATAAGGTAGAGAATTAAAATGGTGACATTACAAATAACCTAGTGAAAATATGGTAATGTATTCAAATAAAATATAAAACCTACCCCAGTTACGCCGTCCCCTGCTCCTCAATATGTGTTATCTGTACCAGCATTGTGTGCAGGTTAATTTAAAAAAAAAATTTAAAAAAAGATTTTGCGTGCAAGGACTTTCTTTTTGCTCAAAGCAGTATAAAATATTATTTTTATTATTGACATTGGTATAAGAAAGGTTACAGCATATTAATATCCATAGTTTAGGATTGCTTAGATGCTCAGCCGTTGTGGGTGTAATGACATTTTTTTATTCTTTTAACACTTACATACAGTACATACATACTTGTAGTGTAACTACGGCAACCATCTTTGTGTCAAACACTGCCAGGCTCATCTGACATCCCATCTCAACTTTTGAGTTGTGAGGTAAAATTGTAAAACTAATGTAGTCTTTGAATTCGGGCTGAGAGATATGACCCAAATCTTAATGAATAAATATGCTTTTATGGTTCTTATTTAATTCCTATTTTTTTTTATCATGTCTACATCTCATATCTCTCTCAACATGCAGTATTTTACATATCTTTCTTATTTTGTGTTGTGTCTAATTTATTATTGTGTCATGGTACATCTGTGCTGTTTCATTGGCTACCAGAATTGAACCTGATTGCCTCTGTGTATAGAATTATTGCCTTATGTTGTTATGTATGTTTAGTTTATATAAATAACGGCGACATGGAAGGACTTATTTCTTAATACACTTTAGACTTAAAGCAGTCTTTGTTGATTTAAGTTGCAACAGCAGCCATTAACTTTTATCTTTGTGATTCTTCGCCAAATAATGCAAAAGCAAAAGCCTCTTAGAGTATCTGACTGTACGGTCAGTGTCTGCGCCTGTTGTGAGGACCCAAACCACGCCCATGTGGCAGAGGTCGCCCCTGTTTCAGCTATTAGCTCCTGGTTTTGTCTCAGAGTCCTTCTCCTGTTCTGTGTCATGCTCACTGTCCTCCATGTGTGCAAAATAAACATACATAATATGAAACGACATTTTACGACATATATATTGTCATATCTCACAGCCCTAGTTTGAATAAAGTTACATAATCTATATATGTAAAAGTGCCATAGGATAAGCTTAGAGCAGCAAAAGCTAATGCCAACCACACACACATTACCCTGCACACTAAGATAGCAGTCAAACACACACACTCACATACACACCCCAGCCATCAAAAGCAGCACAAAAGAGCCAGGATTAGAAAGCTTTTGTCTGTTTCATAATGTACAAATGGGATGAAACCAGTGTTTGTAAAAATGGGGGAAGCGGAGAGAGAAGGACAGGAGAATTATTTCAAAAATCGTTTTTTTCTCTCTCCCACCAAACATTTCAGAAACAGAAACACACGCACAGTCACACCATTAACACACATAATATTTGTTTTAAGCACACACGCAGCACTTCAATAAATATGATCAGAGACGACATAACCTTGTTTAGGTCACCTTGCGGGTTAATTGGCTGATAAGACATCTAGCGTTATGGCTGAACGAGCTGTCAGATGTGTGTTTGTGTGCGTGTATTTATTTATTTATTTTTTATATTGTAATTAGAAAGCAGGACAGCAGCAATAACACCGCCTGTAGACACAGAGCTTCTTTAATAACAAGCAAACCAGATGGCTTCACTTATCAGACAGATTCAGTATGTAATCATTTGGCCAAGTGAAAGGGTTAAACTGATACAACACTCAACTTCATTAACTATAAAAAGGCAAAGGGAGTTAGTGTGATAACATGCATGAAGCATCATCTTATTAAATACCATTTAAAATATTACATTTTCGCTGATGACTGTGTAAACATAGAGTTTCATTTCTGGTGCTAAGAGTGTCTCATTACATATGTGATTTTCAGCAACAGTATATGGGTAAAGAAGCTTTTAAACAAGCAGTAACAATATGTGTATTAAGTATTAGAATTACCCGCAGACTCATTGTGATACACTAGATTTATTCTGGACAGATTCATGCACATAACGTAAATCTGAGGTTGGAAACTCGGCAGTCCTTGAGTCACGTTCATGAAAGCAGTGACAATAGAATAGTCTCTTTAGAAGAAGCAGTTAACGTTGATAAATTGTAAGGCTTGCCATGACACTGAAGTGAAGAAATTGCTGGAATTAGAAGCTGAAGAAGTTGGAAGATTGCCGTGCAGATGGGAGGACACATCAAAGATGCACTCTTGCCTACATCACAGCTCCACCAGAACTGAGACTTCATGTTCTTGATCGGATGCTGCTATCTGCACGAGCACGTTTGATTTTTTTTATTTTTTATTTCAAGATGAGAAAAGGTCTGACTTCAAACAGCTCGCACTAAAAAACTAAAAACAGAACTTTATACTGAAATTAGAAATTTGTCTGCAACTGTGAAATCATTTGAATGTCGTTTGGTGTAAGGTCAGCGTGAGGGTGAACAATGAGACTACAACTAGAAAAGTTACACTCACCCACCATGCCATGGTGCAGTAAAAATGTCTCTGGATCCTGAGAAATCAGGTTAATCCACTCATCTCATATACTTTGTAGTTATTTCAATTCTAGCCACAAGGAGCCACATTCACAGCCGACGGAAGCCCTCGTATGACATCCGAAATCCATCAACTGTTCAAACTCAACAGCACAATGACTGAACTGGTGTAAGGAGGTTGCAAAAGTGTTTTCAGGTCCATTACTCATCAAAACAGCACACCAGTGGCCAAAGAGTAAACACCACTTGAAGGCCAAAGCAGTACTTTTGGCAGTACTCCACAATAATGTTTATAAAAACACACTACTCTTCTATCTCTCTGTCTCTCACTACAAAATGCCTGTCTCATGTGTGTGTGAGACAGACAAACAAAACACATATAGACACACAAGTGGTACTTTATGTAGATAACAGGAAGGACACTTGAATAAATGAAGGGACGCATTTGTTTGTCCAGCCCGCATGCACAGAGTCCATGACACACCCACACACAGCCACAAACAACCTACAAGTGTGCTTCAGAACAGCAGAACAAGACAAAAAACCACCATGCACACATATTTAGAGATGACAGGGGCCATGAACAAGTGACAAACAAACACAAACATACCAAAAGAAAAGAACACACGCACACACAGACATCAGAGCCAGGGCCAGGAATAGTTGTGGCCCTGGAGAGAAAAGTGGCACATCACAGTGGATCAAAGTCAACTCAAGGCCTCAGGCTGTTAAACTCCGGAGGCACACACACACACATAAACATACACACACATGGAAAACTAATGTACATATTCAACGCAGCTTTGATGCACAGCTGCACATGCACGCAGAATACTGGACAACATGCTGAGATAAACTGAACATTGAGGTGCATGTTGCGCAACATGTGTTGCTGTTCAGGGTAAAATCTCTCAAACAAAATTTAAATCTTGAAGCGGACGAATCCTTGTGAAGAATTTACCTCCTGTCACAGTGAATCTTAATAAAACCAAGAGACTGTCTTCTGTCTTCTCTCCTAAGTGTGTTCTGCCCCAGAAAGCTGCACTATAATGGTTCATTCATTCACTAACTCTAGCCTGGAGCCGTACTACTTTTCACTCAGCGTCTCTCCTCTCTCTCTTTCGCTGTGTGTGTGTGTGTGTGTGTGTGTGTTCCTCTCGTTCCACAGCGAAAGGAACACAGGAGGATACAATGCTCCCAGTCCCAAACACTGTGCGACAAACATCGCGGCAGGATGTGCAAATACTACGGAGCCATCTGTGAACTTGAGGCAAAAGTGTTCACTTGGGGAGTGTTTGAAGTGTTAAGAAAAGAATATGCAACAAATTTGGAGAGCACTGCTGTTTTGGAAAACATTACTGGTGTACTATATGTGTAAGTGCAGTCCACAGTCCTCGAGTGGATAGTTAAAAAAGGTTCTATACATGTTAATAACCAGGCAGCAAATAACATGATAATAACAATAGCATGAATAAAATAAAGTTACAGATAAATAAAGTAAAGTTACTGCACAACACTTGAGGAATCTTGCTGATCCAAATATCACTATAATATAATATAATATAATATAATATAATATAATATAATATAATATAATATAATATAATATAAAAACACTGGTGGTGATCCTAAATGACAGGAAATGTGGGAAAGAGCCACAGGTCTGATTTGGGCTTCTGCAGCAAGGACTGAGGCTTCACACATGGAGCGGCTGCTCTACCAACTGAGCTAAACACAGCTGCAGATAGCTCCAATCTTAACAAGTCAAAGGGAAATTAAGAGGACAAACACCATCAAGAAGCGTGATCAAATCGAATCAAATCAAATTTTATTTGTATAGCCCAAATTCACAAAACACATTTTGCCTCAGAGGGCTTTACAGTCTGTACAGGGGGTGACACCCTCTGTCCTTAGACCCTCGGTTCCAGTGAGGAAAAACTTGCCCACAAAAAACCCTTTAACAGGGAAAAAAAGAAAAATGCTATGGATTACTGTAAGTTTGAACAAACTGGCAGTCGTTGCAGCTGGGTCTTCTCAGTGCTTGCCAACGTGCCTCTCTGTATTTTAACTGTGGTTGTTAATAATGTTGTAACTTGCTTTTGGCTGAGGTTCGTGTTCACTACATGAGGACTGTGGCAGGTATAGTTGATTTGCTGTTTTCACAGATATGTGATATAGACATTTGGTTTTGGAGCTTTAGGGGTGCGGTTTTCTTGTTTTTGGTTATACATAAATGTTATACAGGTTGTTTTTTTTCCTTTTTTTATTTTGGTTTAGGTAGTTAACAGAGTACTCTTTTAATCATACATTTTTTGGTCTTGGGTAAAAACTGAAAATGTGAGATGGAGGTTTCCTGACAAATGTGAGATTAATTAAAGGTGCGTGTGTTGTCGTGTCACCCGCAGCCAAAGCATTTACACTACAATATGAGATTCAGGTAAACCAAGAATTAAATGCACTATATAAATAAATATCTATGGATTATGTATTCAGAAATCAGGGCGAGACGCCGTAATGAGAGGAGCTTCAGGCAGATGATGCTCACCGCTACACTGACTCGAAAGGATTGCCTGTGAGTCAGGGGTTTTTTGGGGAACAGAGCCAAAGCAGAGAGCAAACAATGCAAATTGCGATGAGTGTAATTGTTGCCACCACTGTCATTTAATGGGGAGGCAGACAGGTAGAGTAAACCTGCGGAACAACAACGTGAAGAAGATTCTGACTCACTGCGTTCCATTTTCAGCAAGACATCTGACAACTTCAGGTGTTTGATTAACGACAAAAATATTACAGTGCATTTAAAGCAAACTACAATAGAATGGAACAGAATAAGTATCAACAAACTAACTAATCTGTTTATCTGTATCTGTGTTGTGGAACAAACCAGACCACCAGGGAACAATATGTTCAGTTGATGGATATGGTAATTAGCATGGTATCTGATTAATGATGGACAACACTGGTTAAACTCATCAGTCCATACTATTGTCCTTGCAATGATGCCGTAGCTTTGTCTCACTCCAGACCCACACGTGTCATCTGATGGGGTCATTTCCTCTACAGTTATTTTCTCCATTGTGTATGGACTGCTGTAATATGGTCATTTGTTTGTGGTAGTATGTCACCTAATTAAACTGTTTTAATCGCCAACACTGGGTTTTTCCTCAAATATGTCTTGCACTTTTCCCCCAAAAAAGTTATTAGCATATTGACCCATTTAGGCACCCATACTAATCTTTTTCTTTTTCCTGTCTTTATAATTCTTTTTTTACTGGTTTATAAATATTCAGTATGCAAACAGTCCAACTTTAGGTTAACCTGCATCCAGTGCAGCTCTCACGAGAGCTCACGACTATTGCATAAGCTACAGCTTGATAAATTATCTCGAGGGAGAAGTATTGATTATTGCTTGCTGGTACTGAGGTTTTTCTAATTTATCCTGATGTCAAAATGCAATGTATACAGCACATTGGATTTTCAGAACAACATCCTCTTTTATTACTTTTGTAGACTTTTTATGGGACACACTGCCTCGAGGTAACTGAATTTTACAAAGGTTCTGCAAAGTAATCCAGGTCTAGAACTTCTGTTTTAACTCTTCTCTTTTACCCTCTAAATAGTTTAGACTGCTCTGCACAGGAAACGTGATGGACAAGCAGCAGAGAAATATTGTTTTACATTTTTAAATTGGCAGCCAGGGTTAGATAGGTCACTGCTGCAGTGTGTTATCGAATAGAAATGTGAGAGAAGTGTATGACAATACACATTTCAGGGTCACATTTTCATGCACATAGATATACAACTAAACTACAAACCCAATAAACACATAAAACATATTTTGAATGAGTGTGTGTGTGTGCGTGTGTGTGTGTGTGTGTGTGGAGGTGAACCCACTTTGGCCACAATGTGGGAAAAATGTTGAATGAAAAATGAATGAAATGAAAAAACAAGTGAATAGACAGAGAACAATAGAAGACAGAAGCAGAAAGAAATTAAATAAAGAAACAGAAAAGTGTGTGTGCATGTGTGTATCTGTGTGTGTGACCCAGATTGTGTGTGTTTGTGTGTGTGTGTGTGTGGTGTGTGTGTGTGTGTGTGTGTTTGAAGGTGTGATGGCATGGCTGACTGACTGGTCCACTAAACTGGAAGAAATGAACGAAAGGTCAGGAGAAGTCAGGCAGAGCTGAGAAATACACACACAAAACACACACCCCCATCTGAATATGGATCAGAGACTCTCACTGTGCTTATGAGCATGAACAGACCGGCTGGCGAATAGAGACACACACACATACATACACAGACACACACACACAAAACAATTGTAAGATTAAATGATACACACTCAAGATGTGTGTGTTTAAAATATGAATACAGTAAGTAATATGTGTATAATATGATCATGTGCACCAAATATAGATCCAGAGATGAAAATATGACGTACAATTTGGAAAGGGCGATTACTTTACTGTTCCCAAGAGAGGCGCCAGCTGTTCTGGAGTCAAGACTAGGATCTATGAATCTATTTTTGAACTATATGACAGTGGTGGACAGATGACTGCTGACCCTGACTCTGTAAGATCTCTGCTTGAGAAGTTTTTACTTTAGTGCAGAGACTACAGGTGAAGAAGCTGAGCAAAGATCAACCCAACCTCGTGATCAGACAGCAGGAGAGAAAAAAAAAAAATGAAGGCTTCTCTCGTAACACCAGAAAGGCTTGTTTGTGCCACGCTACATTGACACAGGAGTAGTTTTTATGTCCATTACCATCCACAACACAGGCGAAGACACAAACAGCTACAGCACTTCTGGATTGGCTAACATGGTGAATGAACAGTGAGAACTCCTCGCAGCTGCTTTAATGAATAACCAGGTATCGAGCAGATGTACTCAAACATTGACTGGTTTGCTTGACCATGTTCCGCCTCAGTGAAGTGTTTTTATGGAACGAATAATCTCTCAAGCTCAATGCACCTTAATAAGTTTGTTTATGTTTATTATTATTATCATTATTATTATTATGGGTAACTGCTAACTGTCTTGTATTGGTTCAGAGTAAAATAATGGCATCAGAGTCTAATTAAATTTTATTAAAGGTGGGGTAGGAGATGTTGGGAAAACGGTTCCAGCAAGCTATATTTTGAAAATACACACCCATGCCTTTTCTTCAGACCCCCCATCGAAAAGAAGTGGAGTGAAGTTTGATGGACGTGTCAGGATGCAATCATAATGAGCAGCCCCATCAACGTGGTTGGACATTGTTTTCCCATGATTTCGCCCTCTAGTCTGGACTAAAACATTTTGTTTTTTAGATAACCTTCTATTTTACTGGCTGCAATGGGGTCGTGAAGAGGTTTTCAAGCAATATGGTAAAAAATGAAACAAAGAAAACATCTCCTACCACCTTTAAAAGTTAAATTACAATGTATTTCTATGCAGGTAATTTATACCTATACTCATTTATACCTTTATATTCAAGGATACACTGATCCAACATGTTTTCCAGCATCTAGTGTTATATTATGTTTTTTTCTGCAGTATTAATATTACATGTTCATGAACCTCAGAGCACTTGATTCCCGTGATTTTGTTTCTACTACTCTTACTTCAACACACACTGACCAGCTACTGTACAGGTGGAGAACAATGCATGCATGCCCGGAGAAGGCAGCACATATTTATGCACATACTCTGAATCAAAACTTGTGATGTGGCCCAGAATTGAATGATTTCCCGTCCCTGGGACAGTGGGACACTTTTAAGTTGGTGCCTTGGAAGAGAAATAGAAAGTCCCAGCATCCCAGTCACAGCATAGTTCATCCACGCTGTGAATGACTAGTTCCCAGCTATGTTTCAGCCTGTATTGTTAGTTAATTGTTGTTTCTGCCAACAGGGTCTTGGATGGAAATCAGTAGCACTCCCATTAAAATTCGACAAGAAGCCATAACAAAACACCTGGAAGTACAAACACATACAGTCCAATAACCCCTGCTAAGACTAACATACCATTATCAAGCCCAATAAATATGGCTGTAATGTTACAATTATTTTCAGTTGGCAGTGTTCACTGGCTATTGGCAAGATTGTTCTGTTTCTCTAACTTCTTCTTCGTCTAAATGTTAATTTAAAGGTTCCGTGTGTAATATTGTGTGAAAAATGTGTGATGTAAATGTAAATGTATATTTTCATGTATAACCAACTGAAAATAAGAATCGTTGTTATCATAGAATGAGTGAATGGAGTATGTTTTGTTGAACGGCCATGTTTTTAGAGTAGCCCAGAACAGACACTGTCTCTTCAACAATTTTTGCGAACTGCTGTAGTTTCTCCTACACACTTGGATGGAGAGGGTGAGGTGAGGGGGCTGCAGTCTGCAGCCTCACCGCTAGATGCCACGAAATTCTACACACTGAATCTTTAAAGCAAAAGTTAAGCACTTTGAAAAATGTGCTTATTTACTTTCTGGCAGAGATGAGAAGATCAATACCACAAAATCAAAATCAGATGCCAATATGAACACAGGGCAAGCCACATGGAGGAACCACCACAAAGCACGTTCAGAAATCACCAGGACAGACAGACAGACTATGGACATGAATGAATGACCAAATAAATCAACAGATAGATAAATTGATGGAGGGATGAAGACATGGAAAGCCAAAAGGAGAGAATGAGCTGTAGTTACACTATAAAAACATTGGTAAGCCATATTGCCAGTGACAAAAGTAAGTGATACTTACTAAATTTGTAATCTATCTCTAAGTGATTGGATTCTGTAATTTGTAAAGTTTCTTTCTTGGTGTTTTCAGGTCTCAGAAGATGCCGTTCTGATGTTATGCAATGATGTGATTAAATTCACAGCGCTTTTGAAAACTCTCGCTCTGATCTTGTCTCCAATTTAGAATCTATACAACGCTAAACTAAAAGTGATTCCTGTTTAATAAAGCACTAAATGAGTGACAATGGAAATGTGAATGTCATGCTGCCATTAACATTAACATATGCTTCTGATACTGGTGTTGTATAGAGAAGATGGAGAGATTCAGTGAATGAGACAAAGGTAAGATAGATGGACAGAATGAATATATGTATAAATAAATAGTTGGATTACTTTGTCATTCTTTGCTCGGCTTGATTTTGATTCCACACAAGGAATTCGGGGTCGTACCTATCGAGGGGGGACAGGCAGAGAGAAACAAGAGAGAGGTATTTGTCGGCTGTCTGGCAACAAACTAGTCAATAACCGTCAAAATAGTGATGATTAGTGAATAGAAATCAATATGTAGCCACTAGACTCATCTTTCTCTCTCAACATTTGGTTATCAGGCAATGGTGGAGGAGGTGGGCAGGGTGAAGGACATGCACTTGACGTGGGTGGTGAGGAGATGGTGGATATGTGGGGTAAAGAGAGGGTCTGGGTTGCCGGTGCAAATTCACACACCAAACTGGATGTTCAGGTGATGGCTGCTGCATAGTGGAGCATTTTAAAGCATCCAGGTCTAAATTGTAGAGCCAATTATCAGAATACTTTAAGGCTGATTGTAGGTCTCAACCAAGCAGGGTTCACTTTAACGTCCTTATTAAACATGCTATTCTCTCATCTGTGTCATTCTTTTTCTTTAGGTTTTTATGAGGTTGGCCCATTAGTCAACTGAGCTGTTGAATGGGAACATAGATGACAAAGTCCTTCATGCTAATTTATTTTAATGTTTTGTGTGATTTATCTCAGAGAAGCAGGACTTGTACTAGAGAAACTCCGTGGTACGTAAATGACAAGCCTGTTAGGTTAATAACAGTTAATGTTAGGTTAATAATTATAATATTAATTCAGTTTTCTGTCTAAGTAAGGTATGTGTGATCTAATGTGAATGATTGTGGTGTTGTAGCTACATTTAAAATCTGAATAACTGTGTATGTTTGTTCAGCTGGTGATAGAGCCTATATTTTTCTTGTTGTCAACAAATCCCATAAAAAGACCAAAACCAAGAATGGATTGATCCTATTAAAAAGTATTTCCTCTATCTTTCCTCTCTGGCCAAAGACTGATTTATCTTATTCCTCTGCCATACATCTCTTTTTCTCTAGAAAACAAAACAAATCAAACAAAGTGCCTCACGGTTACACTGGGTGACATATTGTTCCACTGTAGTTTACCTCATCCTCACATACACCATCCTTATGTGGTAAATACACATTAGAGCACCAAATGCAGACTTAGATGAAAATCGTCCCCAACACAAACACTATGTCCTCTTATGTGAGCAGCATTTGATAAAAGTACAATGTCCAGCTGTTGTAATATATTAAACTATACTCAGACTTATTTGTACATGTTTCTACTGATGTAAAAAAATAAGCTTGGGAAGTTTTGGTCTCTTTGTGGAAATTATTGAATGAAATATTACAGATTGATACTTTAGTCTTTGGACTAACAACTGCAGCTGTAGAATGTTTCTGTTTAGTTCTGATATTGGGTGACCCTCCCTTTAACACAATATGGACAGCAAGCTTGTGAAACAGCACTGTCTCATTCGGACAGTGCTAGCACTGACTGTTGACTGCGCATGTCGTGGAGATAAAAGCAAAATGCCATGCATCAAAAGTCAGTCCTTTACATGTAGCAGTGCAGATGCGTGGATGCTGGAAGCTACAGAACAACATAACAATGATGCCAGAGCTAAAGATCAAACAGACAGACAATGTGAGTGCGATGTGCAAAGAGAAATAAACACTTGGACAATGGGATTGAGGAAAGAGCGATGGCAACAACGACAATAACTGGAGTCACCTATTGTAACGACACGGAGATGCACTCTTCTCTTTCCAAATGTTACCATGTAATAAGCAATTCAGCACAGAGTGACTTCCTCGTTAAAAAATATTAAATTCGAGCAGAAATATACATATATCGTGCTCACACCTGAGCTGAAATGTTCCAAAGGAGGAGACACCTCAACCTTAATTAGGCTGCATCTGTCTGACAGTATGCCTGTGCAGTCAAAGGAAAAAACAATACACAACTGAAATATTTCAAACTTGATTGTAACTAGGACAAAAGAATGATAAGCGCAGCGATTACCCTCTCTCTCTCTCTCTCTTGCGCGCTCTCTCTCCCTCTTTTCTTATTTTTCTGTCACTCTCTCTCTCCCTCATTCACATGCCCACATTCGTACACAGAGCTCTCTTGGCCTAAAAGCAGACTTCATGCACTTTCCAGATTAACTGTGTCACTACCTACTGCACAGAATGTAGCAGATTGCCACTGACAGAGAGGCACTCCACTCCTAACAGCGACAGAAAACTTTTAAATTGGACCGAGAGGTGTACACAGGCATTCATACGGCAGTGTGAACAAGGCCCCAACAACAGGCAAACTAGAGAGGATAGTGAAAGATGTGGTGTGATGTGTGCCTCATACTAAAGCCCAGATTCAGCCAGCCTGTTACTGCACTGGACCATCAGTTCCTGACGGCCAGTTATCTGTTAAGGTGTCATGGTGTTACACTTTGTTACTTTGACACTCTTGTGGATAGCAATTAAACTCTTTCTTCCAGGTTATTTGTATTGTTTAGACTTTCGTGCATAAATTATGTTTACGATTTGGTGAATCTGGCCCTCAGTAAGTTCAGTGAAAGGGGAGCGGTACAAAGGGCTTCATCAGCAAGCCAGAGCTGATTCCAATTTTTTATTTTTTTTAAAATCCTTTTTATCTCACCTTGGGTCCTTCTGGATACTGTCCACTGATGGAGACCGGCCCAGGGAAGCCTCAGGGGGAAGAGCGGGGCCCGACTTGCTGTAAGGCGACTCGGTGGAAGGGCAGAACTGCAGAGTGCGGTATGGGTTGGCGTAGTCAGCCACCCCGGCTCCTGTGGCGAAGCTACCTCTTTGAAAGGTAGCTGTGGCGCTCTGGCTTCCCGTTCGCTGCAATGGGATTGGGTCGACACCAGGGGAAGGCGGGGCTAAAGCAGGAAGAGGAGCGTAGGGACAGAGCAGATAGTTGAGGACCTCTTGGTACAACTGATTCATTACTGGGGTTGATAGCCGAGGAGGGGCAGGGAGTTGGTGAAGATGAAATTACAATCAAACACGAGTGCCAACACAGGGGTGCACGTACACACACACACACACACAAAGAAAAAAGCAACAATACCGGCACCAATGGAACGAAACAGCATGGAAGAAAAAAGCAGAAAGGAAAAAAAAAAAAAAAAGAAGTGAAATAAAACAACATAAATGAATAAAGTTCAGCTCAAGAGTATGGGGATGGTAACCACAATCACAAAAAAATAAAGTCACATAAAACTTTTAGGCACTTGGAAAAATTAATTAAATGTGCCAAGAGGGCCTGAGTGCAAAAATGAGCTCATACGTGTCTATCAAAAATATGAAGCTACAGCCAGCAGATGGTTAGCTGATCTTAGCACAAATATGGGGAAACAACTTGTCTAGCTTTGTACTGGAGTCTCTGTGGTCACCTGGAAACCTCACAGTGACAAAAAGAATATCTATCAATACAGGATGATAAGACAACGTGTAGTTTTACACTTAGGTTTGTGTGTAGAATAAACAAACGAGATATGTTGTCTTGATTACAGAGCAAGGCTGACTAACCTTGTGATCTCATCCTCTCATCTATATCTCAGCAACAAAGTGGATAAACATAACTCCCAATATGGTGAACTACATAAAACGCAGTGATTGTACTACGTTTTAAGTAGTTCAACACGGCACAATTTGGCCTTTCCTTGATATTGCTCTCACTCTACCTACTGTGTCACAGTAATTGCTGTATATTGTTTGCATGAGCATCCTTGTACTGAAGTTCATTGGTATAATGGTAAGCACTCTAGACTTTGAATCCAGTGATCTGAGTTCAAATCTTAGTGGGATCTGATTTTAAAGTTGGATGCCCTCAGACTGAACAGTCACAATGTCGTCCAATCTGTTTTTTTTCTTAGCATAGTATGCACAATGTAGTTCATTCTCTCTCTTCACAATGTCATCCAATCTACATGTAAGATCGCAGTCTCCAAATGACGCTGCCAAGGAGTCAAACTGATCAATCAATTTTGATACCCAAAAAAATTTGAGACCTTTCTAACACTTGAATTGGGGTGGGCTGCGTCCAATCATTTCTGCTACTTTCTAGTCTTTCTGGTTGAATTGCGGCAAGAGTCGAGCCATGATATATCACAGAACAGTGTACCATAGTGCACTGTGTCATGACACACTGTGTTCAGGTCAATTCCTGGAGGAATCCCACTTCTGACAAGATGGATTCTTTCACTGGTTTCTCTAACCCTAACCCTTGCCCACTACAGCCCTAGCCTGTCAGCATTAAGCAGAGAGAGCAAACGTCTTCTTGTTGGACAGTAGTTCAGAAATCATGTGGGCGTGATAGTCAATACGGTTATACTAGCTCGCACTGAGGGAGGTGAGCTGCGTCATTCTGTGTGTGTGTGTGTGGGTATTACTACATAACTTCGGGAATCTTGACAAGGCCTGAGGAAATTGAGTGTAAAGTGTCTGCTCGTTTCCAACTCTGTTTGTTATCTTGAAGCTCTTTGAACTGACCTTGAAACATAGTCAGGTTTCAACAGCTACTTTGTGCCATACAGGGGGAAAAAACAGGCTTTGAAAATCAAGAATGTCGCGGTCATGACGCACATTCACAGACAAAGAAGCTGGAGATGATGAGTTATTTTGATGCATCAAAGTGCTCTTTGGAAACAATCCTTGTAAAATTTGAGATCTACTTTCACATTTCTCTCTTTCACTCTCCGTTTCTTTATAAATCAACATAGTTGTTCAGGCAACCCAACAGCATCGACAACATTTCAGGACATGGTTGATTTGCTTTGATTTCAAAGCACCCAAGTTAACGCCCATGGGATTAATTGAGATTAATTTTCAGCCTTGAAACTAATTAGTTAACAGACTGTGACTGGGAAACAAATTGCCATTGAGACCCCAATTGGCTTTGCCTACCTGATCTGGTAAATAGCGTTACTTGATCAGATGAGACAAGGAAATCTGTTACATACAGCAGCCTTCATTATAACACAGCCATTAAAAACACATATTGTCTAAGTTGGACCAGGTTGTGTCTTTCTTCCGTTCTACCTCTGCACAGGATTTGTTTGATCCATCACTTTATTCTCTGTATCACATGATGTCAGACCATATGAAGCACATTTCTGTCCTTTACTCAAAAGTTTAGAGATTCCCCCGTTCTTTCTACCTATTTGCTACACATTTTCACCATTTTCCTAAAGTAATAATGCCATTAGTAAGAACTTATAAAGTCTGTCACACAAACATGCAGCCCAACATGCTTCACAGAGCAAAAAGGAGAAACAGACAACAGACAACAATGAAAAAAAATAATGAATTAATTAAATTTGGCTATACAAAAAAAAATCAATAAAAACCAATAAAGTAAATAAACACATGGGATAAAAAAGATCCAGTGCATTAAAATCGCAATAAATTTGGCAAGACGTAAAAAGTGCATGAATAAAACAAGAAAATGTTAAAGTCTATTAAGTGTTGAACTCGAGGGATACAAAGTGATGAGGATGAGCTTGGCAGTAAACTAAAGTCACACACACGTGGATTCCCTGTGTTTTTGTTGAGGTTCTAGGTACAATTAAGCTCAGCTGCAGGAGATCCAAGGGAGCTGCTGGGTACATATTTAAGAAGTATGTCTGAGACAGTTTTTAAGACGACCAAAGAAAAGAGCATTGCCACTGTCAGGCCTTGAGGTGATAAAAGCATGCATTAGTTTTTTGTGTCAACCTGAAAGATGGACTGTCTGACTGTCTTGCAATGTTTCCAAGATGATGACATGACATGACATGTCTAATGTGTGCTTTGACAATGAGGTCACAATCTACGTTTTTTTGATCTGGTCTTTGATGTGAAAGGCTAAGGACCAAAGGTGTATGGACGACTGGTCTCTATGGGATTTTGGTTTTAATATTATTATCTCTGTCTTGTCTTGATTTAGTTGAAGAGCATACAGTCATTTATGACATATAACTTCAATAATCAATTATATTTTATTATTATGTTAGTAATATTAAAAAGTGGGGCTCTTTTTCCAAGTCATCTCTGTTCCTGAAACCTTCTGCTTACCATGTGTTAACGCCCAAACCTTTATAAACTCTCACCCAATGTCTATCAAATGTTTGCTTTCTATTCAGACTTTGCCCAAAAGCTCCTTCCGTCTTGCCATTTGAGATCCAGTTTTGTAGACTCTATATTTGTAGATCCCTCTTTACACCTCAAATAAATAACCCTCCATCTCACATCTTTATTTGCCTCTGCCGCCATAACCCCATCTCAGCTTACCTTGTCCTCTAAGGTTGGGTTTGGTGTAGACTCTGTCTTCATAGATGGGATCAATGTGGTGTTCAGGAGATTGTAGAGGTCGGAGCTCAGAGCCCAAGTGACTGTGCTGGCTGCTGTAGGACCCTCTGGAGCCTGGAAAACACCAGGAATATAGAGGTTAGATAATACCGGCAGATGGACAGTTGGATGAATGGATAAATCATTAGTTTTTAAATGATTGGATAATTACTTCGTATTTAATATTATTATTAATAATATTCTTATTTTAATTTAACTAGATAAAATGACAAACAATGATCACCTTCAAAACGACAACATCACCTCTGGCAGTTTGAATTGTTGTTGGCTCCTCAGTAGACACAATCTCATTTATGAATCGCTTTAGACAAAACTTTGTTCTAATTCACTCAGATTTTTGGTAATATGTTTTCTTTTCAGTCTTCTTGTTCATGCTGATGAATACCAATGAGACATAAACATTAATCTGATGATCTGACATGGACCTGCCTCAGAAATTAGGCTGTAAATAAGCCTCATAAGTTATAATTTTACAAACCAAATGCTATGAAGAAAAATGAAAAATAGGATATTCAATTAAAAATACACTGAGGTCACATTAAGTGCTGTTGAAAATCAAGTATTAAGATCATATCAAGTATTATCTCCACAAATATAATATTATTTGGGGGCAGGTACATGTAGATTTTGTTCTAGTATAAGAAACTGCTAAAAAAAAAAAAAAAAAAAGTTCATGAATTTCCATTTACTCATTATTTACTGACAAATTGTTGAAATGTAAAAATGTCTAAAATGACTATCTACATTTTTCAAATAAATGATACATGGAAAACTCCCATTGATGTAATTGATTTAATGTATATGATGGCACAAACACACATAAAAAGTAATATTAAATTTGTCTTGACCTCTACCTGCCAGGCTACCAGGCCTTTGCAGGGTTGCGTTGGCGTATAGCTCGTGGGAAATCTTGTAAGTGTCTGGTCCGATGTGATGCAGCATACGCTTGGTGGGCGACAGGGTGGCATAGCTGCCCACCACTGAGCTCAGCTGGTGGATGGGCGATGAGGTGTGGTTTCCCCCTGGAGAGGCTGCCATGGGGAGGGGAGAGGAGGAGCCGGCACCCGATGCTACTATGTTGATGGGCGATGAGGTGCTGCAGGAGGAAATCAACAGTTAGGCGGGTCTTTATTAAAATGACATGATATTACATTGAGTAGGAATACTGAAACCCAACAATTGACAGTCCTAAAGTTTTGTGGGTTGCAACAACAACATTTGGATACACAGCATGAGCTTGTGATGACCAGACCAAACTTACCAGCAAACTGCTGCTTTATCAGGGGCTTAAAGGTACAATATGCAAGAATGAGCAGAATACTAATATCCAGCGGTTAAAAATGGACACGCATCCCAAATTCAAAACACTGAAGTGTCATCTCCTGAAGCTTATGCAGATTGAAGACACTGAACGTCCATTAGAGCAAATTGAAAGCAACAACAAGAGGGATGATGATGGTGGAGATATTTTGATTCACAGAGGAAATCAGGTGGAAAGCCACTGTGAGACAGGCGTCCAGAAAGATGGGTATGTGCAACCCCGTTTGAATCACAGAACCATGCTGCTGTACTTGATGACTTGCACGTGAGAACAGGCTGTATAAATCTACTTTAGCATTCGTTTTTGCTGTGAAATGCACTAAATGCTAAGAATTTGTTTTTCCGAGCCAGAGATGTCAGCACTCGGCAGCTGAGTCATTGGTATTGCTCAACAACTATTTCGACCCCATGCAGATAAGTTCTTTTGTGCTTTAGGAGCAGTAAAAATCTTACATAACATTCTCTAACAGAGAGCCCTTATTAAATCAACTGGTAAAACAGAGGTTGCACCAACCTGTAGGACTTGGCGAGTCGGCTGGGTGACTGTTTGGGCGAGGACACCCTCTGTAGTGTGGCGTAGCTGGGCATGTCAGAGGAAGATGATCCAAGACGCTGTAGCTTGGCAGGGGATCCCACCGCCTGCAGAGGGGAGCTCACACGCTACAATAGAAGAGTTTATACTTCATTAAAGGGGAATGTCACTCACAGTGCTCTTCTTATTCATACCATTATTTTCAGAGAGATTAACAACTCCCCCTGGAGAGAAAAACAAAGAGCAGAGACTCTAATCTGTGATAGCATCCTGATGAAGAGCTTGGAGTTATCAGGCCAAACATGAAGGAATGACTCTGAACTTTTAGAACCATATGAACTTGAAATGACATCTGACTGCTAGCAATGCGACACCAAGTGAAGTTCCCAACAAGCATTTTCATTTTGTTCCAACTGAGGAAATAAGTTGAGGAAATATTTGCAGGGCCTTGCACTTACAGTACAGAGCTAAAGGTACAATTTCCAACTCTCCATTAATTTAGATGAGCGTGGTCAAGACATGCCGTAGTGAGGATACTGCCAATTTCTGAAATAGTGGAACAGTGCCTGTAAATCTGTTTAAATAAATGCAAAGACATGATTAACTCTGAGCCCAGAATGATCACGGTACAGCAAAATCGGCAATAAAGGAGTAAATCATCACCTAAGAGGCCAGAATTTAATTTTAATTTGCTGCATTATAGCTGCACTGTTGAGTGACCTTACAAGAGAAACTGCTTGCAGGCCTGATACACCAATTGTACTAATTGCAAGAAGAATGCAGGATAAGCTATTTCTTCAATTGCAACCACTGCAGTGATAATTTAGGTTAGATAAATAATCTGCACAGTTTGGCAACCACAGCAACGCACGCTGCTGTACCATGTGTATAAAGCTCTCACTATCTGCCACAAACTGAACTTATAAATTGGTGGTGAAGTAGTTCACCCAAAAGAGTGGAATGGTGTAATCTTCAGCAATTTTAGAGTAATATATGTGAGGGTGAGATCACTGCGTTAGGTCAGTGCACAATTATCTTGCAGGACTTGTTGAGTGGTTCATGTAATTTTACATGTCAAAGCATAAAAGCTTTTTCCTTTATATCACTGTCAGCATGATAGCTATATCGAAAAGTGACATGTAATTTGAAGAAAGTCCACCTTTCCCTGCAGAATAGGTGACACCAGGCTTAGTGATGTAGGGACAACTTGCAGTGCTGGTTGATTAACTAATTTAGCTGGCAAGCTAACGACAAACAGTTTGGTCGAGTGAAATTATGCTTGGCATAATCAATTCAAGTCGTAGGGCCAGTGCTTTAGCTAAAATCTCATAATCAGCATTTAGAAGAGAAATGGGACAGTAAGAAATTCAATCAGAATCTTTCTTTACCCGGTTTTAGTATTAAAATGGCGCCTCGGTGAGAGTTTGAGGCAGGGCTCCCCGGTCAAGAGTCATTGAACATGTTTAAAAGGAGAGGGATTCATTTATCAGCAAATTCTTTAAAAACAAACAAACAAAAAAAAAACTATAGGATAGCCGTTTGTGTTACTTTAATTGAATCTGCAATTTCACAAATTTCATCATCAAATTGATTTTTTGAGGGAACTTTGAAATGTTTTAATGGATGTGTTGATGTTTAATTTTCCAAGAATGGTTCACCAGATGTTCTCACTTTCTCACTTACATTTTATTATTTCAAGCTGACTATAGCTGCCAGCCTCTGCAAAGGAGTAGAGTACAAACTTTAAAGAGCCACCTTTCAAGCCTACAGTGGTGAATATTTGATACTCAGGAGAGACTGAGATATCTAAGGAATGTTACAATCAAACAAACAAAGAGGCCCGTTAAATAATAAAGATTAAAACCACCTCATTTATCTGCATTGGTTCATTGGTTGTGTGCTGCCATCAAGACTTAAAAAGGAAAAATTCAAGGACTCTTGTGTATTAACTGCCTGTCTACCTTTGCACAAAGAGTACAAGGTCTTAAAAGGCAGTACTGGCACACACTGAGCTGCAAAGCTCTTTGGTTCCAGCAGTGACAAGGCCTCCATCATTAGTGTACTAGTGAGTATAGCTGAGAAAGCATCCATCAGATGGCAAGTGAAGCATCACAGTAATGTCTTTAGGGATTGGTACCTGTGCAGGCAAAGTGGCACAGGAGTAATACATGGGTGGTCCAGTAGGTGCAGGTCCGCCATCAGCCGGCATGTGGAAGGCGCTGCCATGGGCTTGCTGGGCAAATGAGTCTCTCTGGGACTGGGAGGGAGAGTCTGTGCCTGCTAACTGGGCAGCAGCCCGGTTTGATGCCACCTAGAGAGGGCGGAGTGAAAGAAGACGTCAGGCAACAAGTGGGGGAGCGAACTAAGCATAATATGTTTTCTATATTTATTATATATTTGATATCTTGGCACACTCTTTGCAGCCTCATGGGGTAGTACTGTATGTGGGTACCTGGTTGTAGATGTGAACAGCCCCTCCAACCTGCCCGCTCCGGCCCGTGACTGATTCCCCAAGAGCCAGCCCTTGGTTACTATGGTAACCAGCTGCTGCATAGGCATCCTGGTTGTTGAGCTGCAGAGCGCTTTGGGACAGAAGTCCTTGTCCTGATGGAGAAAAGGAAAAAGAAGAGAATAATTAACAAAGTGTTTAAGGACAATGAGAAACATCAAGAAGTGCTTTTTGTCTGTTGTTTCTATACAATCAATTCTGCCTTTTCTGTGACGAGACAAGAGCGGGTTATGTTGTTGAAACAAACGTTATGATCAAAACCACCTTAAGGCTTGGTTTCACTTTTATGTAACGACTTTTACTTCTGTAACAGTCCATCTTTGTGTAAAGATTTATTCCTGTTCATGGCCTGGAAGGCATTCCGTAACCCAGTTTACATCCCGCATGTTATACAATTCATTTCTTTTTTATGGGAAAAGAATGAATGTGAATACAACCAATATAACTGTCTCTGCAACAGACCTTGAAATGAAGAGAAGAGAAAGGAAGAGAAACTGAAATGGAATAAAATAGAATTCCTTGTTCTGTTTTTCGAGACACTCATTTGTTTTTTCACCCACTGTGTTATTCCAGCCTCTCCACTCTTTTCCTCTCATGCTTGGTGGCCCTTAAGTCTCACTCTGTGTTCCTGACCTCCATTTAAAACCCTCTTTCTGGCTTTCTCCCACTCTCTCTGCCTCTTTCACTGGCCTTCTCACTCTCTTCTACCTGTCTTTCTCTTTCTTTGCTCCGGTGTTTCTTTAGTACAAACTCAGTCGAGATTCATTGAAGGTATTGAAACTCTGAACACAATTTATGCTTTTATAAAGCACATTATATAAAAACTAAACTTTGTTATAAAGAGTTAGGTAAGAAGAACAATGTCATGTTGTTTCCTCTGCGTTAAGCTTTGCTTAGCTGCAACTATTTCCATGGAACATTCCGATTAATCAGTTTGCTTGGGATGGCAAAGTGATCAGCACAGGCAAAGCCTACATGTGTGGTTCCCACTGGAAAGCATGGATAAGGAGGTGTGATTATTTATTCAAAATTCAAAGCAAAACGTAGCTACTTTGAGGAATCTAAAATATAAAACATTTTGCTTTGTTCTCTTCATGATGTACTGACCATCTCAAAAGCCAAAAATATTGTTTAGTGTAATGCATTATCCAGCACGCAAATCTCATCCTCATGCCTTTATTACTTAGAGGTATAAAGCATGTTCATCTCACTTTGGATGAGTGAGGAATAAATCTATTCCTTCACACATTCATCACTCTGTCAAACATTAGCAGTGAGTGAGCTTAGTCCCTGGCTTATTACACATCTTCTGCATTTTCTAATATCATCTTTAACTGTAGTAAAGATCACTCACTTGCTGCTGTGTAACACCTTCTAGTCAAAGCTCGCTTCACAGCCACAAGACCAAAGATCAGTTCTAGTTCAAGTCTCCAGAGCTACCATTGAGCTAGCAGCTGGTCAGTCATCAAATCAGTCACTTAGTCAATGCTAACTTATGTTCATTTATGACACAGCAGCTGTGATGAGCTCTTTTTCTAACCACATGTCTTGAATGTCTCAGAGTTAACTTGTGAAAGTGCACGTAATTCATTTTCTCTGGGTGCGTGATGACAGTTTGTCATAAAGCTCCGCAAATGTTACAGTCTCCCTTTGTGGAAACAAAACTGTACAGTCACTTATGGATGGCACTGTGGAACAGTGGATTCACAGCAGTGGCTGGCTACGATGACACACACATACTGCCAAAGCATAATGTGATAAAATGCTTAATTGCTCATTTTACGCACAGCCTCATTCATGTTTCTGGGGGCATTTGCACATGGATCATTTCATTTCTAGCAAAGGCATACAAACATGCAAACAAGCTGTAAATGACAGCACACATTCAGAAGACATAACAGAGGCTTTTAGAAAACATTTTGTGGACTGTAAACTTTAAGTTTGAGAAGAAGAAAGAGAAGAAGAAGAAGATCCAATTTTTACACTTGAGAGTGAGAGTAATTGAATCATTTGGGGAGGAGGGCAGGAGCTGCTTGTGCAAGGCTAGAAGTTTTGATGTGCTCTTGATTCATTTACTTTTGGTGTTGATAGCCATGATGTGCCTCATCAATGACTTTAATTACAGAAATAAAACTAATTTTTACCCAAAGTGTTACTTTAAAAATGATGTCCCCCAGGAGCAGTAGTATCTTTTCACGAGTTTTGCTGCAGTGCATATGCCGTCTATTCCAGCCACTTTTACAACTGCTAGATCTGTTTGCCTTTCTGGCAAACTACTCTACAATGGAATAACTCCATCCTCCAACCTCCATCAACATTACAGTAGCTATCCATTTAATCTTTGCAGAACAACACGAGACAAAAAGAAATATTGCTTGTTTGTAGTTTTTCAGCAAGAGAGATGAAAAATCACAGTGTGCTGAAAGTCAACATCAACTGCATGGGGGGGGGGTGATAAAGTAAGCAGCACACAGCAAACAGAGTCACTCTATACAGATAAGTGCACTAGAAAATAAAAGTAGACCAAAGTCACTTAAAAGTGCAGCAAATGACTTCTGCAGGCAGCATATCTGGTGATCCTGAATTATTTAAGATGTGATATTAAGCTAAGGGTGCTGGGTGAGTTTACTAGGTCAGGGCCTCCGTGTCTAATATAGGCTCATGCTGGGCGAGAACACACGCGGGCACACACACATACACACACAGGCATACAAAAAACACATAAAGCAATGGAAGAGTGTGCACTCAGGCCTGTTTCAGATGGATTCTCTTGCACACAAGCCCAGATGTGTGTGTATAAAGCCAGGGGATGTTTTCCACTGTTTTTGTTTGCCACTTTAAGGTGTGTTCCATGTGGGTAGTTGAGCCTTTAGGGAAGCAAAGGGCCTATACATTATCAGATGGCAAACACTGAAGGCTCCACTGAATCCATCTGAGGTGTGTGTGTGTGTGTGTGTGTAGGAACAGGCTGGGGTGTATTAAAACATTAGAAGGAAAGTAATATGGTGCCATAAGAAGGTCTCTGGAGTTGAAACACATAAACACACACACAGACATCTCGCTCACTCCTGCTCCATGATCACATGCATGAACACACACCACATCTGCATATACCTGCATGCATGTAGCACTGAATGGTCTGATTCTGACAGACCTGCTCCGGTTCACTCATCTCTTATGCCGCCCACACACACACAAAAGTTGAGTGGCTTTTCTTCCGCATCATGACCAGCGTTCTCTATTGACACATATTAATATTTCATGAGTCTATTTTTGGGTACCCATTGGAGGCATGCACAGTCTGCCACGCTCTCTAAATCTGCATGCACAGTCCCTGAAGAGCTGCGTACAACATAGTCGCATACACACAGATTATTGTGCACACTGGTGAGCATCACCAGCACGAAGCCACTCTGCTCGGCTGAGGAAAGGAGCGGATTCTGCTGCGTGTGTGTCGTTATGTGTGTAAAGCTTCTATTCATGTATATTCATATGCTTCTGTGCCAAATGGACATTTTTAACCAAATGCTCCATGTTATTTATTTTTTAACCATGATGAAACGAATACCAATTGAAAACTCACTGGCAGGCTAAAAATCCTCGTCATCTCTGAAACAATGGGTCCCTGATTTCAGACGGAGGCAGACAAAGGGAAACCTCACAATTCCTGCCAGCAGCTGTCATATTTCCCAGCTGAGATGACAACATTCACTGGCAGATTTGATCAGCTGTAGCTAGCTGGCCAGCTAAGTAAGCTAACTTTACATTTGCAGCTGACTCTTATTAAAATTACAATATTAGAACAGGTGTTTTAACAAGCACTTGTTGGCTGTCAAAGGTTGATGACAAGAGTCAGAATTTATGTATAGCAGAGAAAATGGAAAGAAACATCACTGTCCTTGAATTGGACCGTGGTAGCACTAGGGTTTCGGGTATGATAAAGCATAATCAGACAAACTTAATGCACAGATGAAATGTTGGACTTTGTATGTTACAAAAGAAAAGCTTTTGTGGGGATGCAGCAAGTAGACTGCACCACCAAGAGCTCCCGAGAGAGAGGTGTATCTAGAATTGCTTTCAATTGGATATAAAATGGAAGGCTGTCAGCCACCTCTCACTGAGAGGTTGATGTCTTAAACCCTGAGCAGGGTGTTTGTCAATACAGCTCTGGGAAGGAAGGGACTTGCACCTACTCATACTTGTGAATGCTGGTATGGGAGGGAATTAGTATTGCTCTGTGTTCTGGGGGATGGCCCATTCCTCCTTTAACTATCGTCAATGTGTTAATACCAAACAGCAACCTCCGTGGCTGTGAAGCGAAGCCAGCATGGAAGTGCCAAAAACTGCAAATTAAGGCTGGCTCCAGAAGTGAGTCAGTCTCCATAAGCCCCCATGTTAAAATTCACAGCAGAAATAAACATGATTACAGCCTGGTACTATAGATGATCGTCTCAATCATGATAACTGCACTGAGGGTGAATTTTTATAGAACTGACTTAAAGTAGCATGGCCACTTGTTGCATTCTTACAAAGTGGAAAACTCTAAAATAAAGTATTGTAAAACTAAAGAAACGCTTTTATGATGTAACACTATCATGGGTCATTGGCTGGAGTGGCCGGGATGGAGAAATTGAGGAGAAATGCTACATGGAGGATGCGTTGGTCGTGAACTTTTTCTTAACATGGCCTGTAACCCCACAAACTACCATAGTTAGGTAACAGTTACACAGACATGCTAAATATATCTCTCCTTACAACCTCATGCACACCACTTCGACGTGGAAAAATCCAGTATTGCCCAGGCCTCCTGTGCCTACCCATGGTTGCTAAGCTATGATTGGATAATCAATGTACTGTATAGGGGAGGGGTTCAGCAAATGCCCTTCAAATGACGTGACATAATTTTTGGCTTTAACTTTTCTCTGCCGGTCTCTTGCTCACATGTTCTTTCCTTCTCGTCCTCTCTCTCTCTGGACTAGTCAGGTGGTCACTTACATAACTGTTATTTAACTATCAAAAACATCAAACAGAATTACTATTCCTAGTGCTACATGCATGTGTGTGTGTGTGCGTGTCTGTGAGTGCTCATGGTGTGTGAATAAACAGTTTAGGCATGCAGCCCTGTGCGCTTCTTCTTCATGCCAAATGATGATGTCTCACGCCTCATGTGTGATTACATATACATGCCTGTCTATGTGCGCACTTTTATGTGCCTGTGCTGTACACTTGCATGCGTGTGTGTGTGTGTGTGTGTGTGTCTCCCCTCTCTGCACTGTGAACAGCAGGCCAGCTGACACCTCAGCAAGGATGGATTAGCATATCAAACTACTGGCACAACTCTGCATGTCTCCTGACGGCTACCTCTCTCCTGTGGGGTGGACTATAAGAGACATAGGTATCATCAGCGAATGAGGAGAGATGAGAGTGCGAAAAGAGGCACGGGGAGTTGCTCAGGATCTCCAGTGACGGCCTGCACCGATCAATACATTTCTATTAAAAATCAAATCAAATGACAATGTAATGTGGAAGGAGAGAATTATGACCTGACTCTGCAGTTTTTAGCCTGCAACCTTACTGGTTTGGTTCAGCAGGCAGCTGTTTCAGTAGAAAATAAACACTATGTGCTACCTGTCCTGCAGCAAATAGAAAACTCAGAGACAAGCTGAAGCATTTAGCTGATATAAAGTCAGACATTTCCTCCAGAAGTTAACAGAGACTGAACAGAGCAAAGGCACTACGGGATTTATGTCCATTACGTAGACAGGAAGGCAATTTTCTACACACCCTTGCCAAATGAACTTCATAACATGAAGTGGAATATATCCCTGCTGCATTTATCTCAAGTGGCTAAATACAGAGTTTAAGGTATTAATAGCGTACACAGGCTTCACAATATAGAAAAGTTCAGTTCTGCTGGTTCAGATTGGACCTATAATGAATGTATTTTACATTCCATCTTCATGTCTAGTAACCCAATACAAAGGGATTTTGAAAAAGACAGAAAAACAGGATTTATTTAAATGAGTAGGATTTAGTGGCACCAGCATTTAATCAAAGAAAATGAAATCTCATCAATAGAAGATAGACGAACGGTATCAATCTCACACTTTTTATATTTCTACTTCAAATAACTTTATTTTATGAAGTAGTGCTTTTGGAAGGCGTGCTGAAAGGCAGGAACTTGTTCAGTCTTTGAGTAGAACATGTTAATCAGAGTCAAATCAAATCAGTGTACTGGAGTGAACAAACTGATCTCACAGTCTTGATTACATTTCAAAACGTAGCTAATTGTCTTCTTTTTAGCATTTATCCAGAGGACTGAGCACACTCTGTTTAGTGCCATAATGTCTGCTGGTGATGTACTGCAGTGCAGGCTTTTGCTGCGCACATTCAACAGGTTAATCAGCCAAAACCTGGAGACCAGCTCTGCAGACAAACATCCCCGCTGGTCTTTGATTGCATTTTACCTATTCTCTTTTGAACTATCTTTCTCAGCTGCCTCAGTGAAAAAAACACTACCAGATTTTTTTTTTTTCTCATTCTCACTTACAGAAAAAATATGAACCCTCTTAATCGTAACATTGGCCTTACTGTCTCCTGTAGAAGTGTCCTGCGAGTCCAAGATGCCTGATTCCTGGAGCGACCTGATGCAGGAGTCCACCAGCTCCAGGCCTGTTGTCAGCTCCTCCTCGATGTCCTTGTGTCCATCTGCATGTGCACAAGCGAGAAGGGGAAAAGACATGAGTTAAAACAAAGACTTGATCTGCCACCTCCAGACAGTTACTCCATATTTCTACACAGTGGCACAGGACATAAGCCACACTCATGGCTGGATTAACCCAGCAGGGGATCCTGTTAAAATAAGCTCTGGTCTCCCACTGATCCTGTGACTAAACATGGAAGCTTCATTATATTTTGCTTGGAGCTCCGCATACCAACCAGGGATTCTATGATGGGATGCAGTCCTGGCCCTAATTTGCAGTATGTGCCATTAACTCGCAGTAACACAAATCTATTCAAGACCATGTGCCTTTTAAATGCTATATGAACTAAGATAATACAGGTTTGAACTGTTTGACACCATTTGTAAATGCAAACATTTCATGGTGCAGATTCACCACTTTAGGCAAGCTACGCTTACTTTCCAGAATAGAATACTGGAAGTAAAAAATGCTAACAAATACCAACGCTGATAAATTATACTTCTGCAGAAATATCAGGAATGACAATGAACCTTGTTTTACACCATCAGTACATCATTTGACAGTATTAAAAGTCAGAGTGTGCCGTAGTATTTGAAAGGATCATGTTTAAAATGAGGCTATTATTTATGTATGATTCATGCATGAGGGTGATTCATCACTAATTCAATTAGTAAAAAAAATGAATAAAAAGATACCAGCATGCATGAGTGTGGTTGTGCAATGTCATGAACTTCCCTCACTTTAACTCCAGTGGGACAGGTTTGCTTACGACAAGCGACCTCTTTGTGCACAGACATTTGCACGTTTATAGACTGTTTTACTATTCGACTCTAATTCCTGCTGTTAAACAACAGAATACAGTATTCTTATATAACTCAGCAAAGTATACTGTCCTGCTTTAGTTGTAGTTGCAACAAGAGTCACAGTGGAAGATTTTCGACTGATGTAAAAAACAGTCTGTGACATTACGCTAGATTTACTCTCACAAGCCAAAACTCATTCTTTACACCTGCTTGGTCCAGACATGATGTCTTTTTAATGATTTGTGAGTGACGAAGGTCTGCTCTGTGACAGAGTCCATTTTAGTCTTTCTGAGGCTGAGTGGTTGGGCTTCAGTGCAAAAGATGGATGGAGACCACAGCATGCTGAAAACCTTTCAGTTTTGACCACAAAACCTGAAGTCACCTCTTTGTTGGCAGAGGTCACAAACTCTGCACTCAGATAATCAATCTACTCTCAACAGCCTATACATCCCAACATGACTGACAAAGAGAAGGAGAGAGACTCAAGTGTCATGCATGGGTGGAGTTTCAACTAAAATGCTGTCAAAGAAGTTGTCAAGCCCGGAGAGGTGTCTTCATTTGACTTTCAAATTACTGAAAGGCCTCTCACTCATTGATTCTTGTTTCCTCCTTTATGGAAAACACATCCCATCTGGCTCTCAAAACAGGTTAAACTAAATACTGAGAATTATTTGTAAATGCTGTTTGACCTTTACTCAGATGTCACAAGGGGTGAGGCGTGGTGAGAGAAACCAGAGTTTTGAAGTCAGGACCAGCCTTTTACCCTCAGTGTTGCATTTTCACCACGGCAACCACCAGAGTTCTCTTACAGGATTGCGTCAATGCATCGTGTATTGCATGATGAGGGATTTTTACAATGGCTGCCATTGTAATGAGCACAGTCAGCAACATGCAGCGCTGGAATTCAAACAATAGAGAACCAGACAAAATGTACAGGAAGCATTGGAGAGGAAATATTACCTTGGTTGTTCCAGCGAAATTTTTCATCTCCTGAACTGCAAGAGATAAACAACAGAGAGCAGACAGGGTTAGAAAGATGAGCAAATGTATTTTACAATAACTTGTTTGGTACACTGGCACTGACAATCATATATTTTAACAACATAAACTCCACGTTATAATAAAGCAATAAAACTACCATGAAAAAAACTGGTTTGAAGAGTCTTCCATCATCTGTTGAAAACCTTCCTTGTCTGCAACTCAACAAACAGCTCCTCATGTTTGGTAAAAGTCTTCAAAAGCTTGGGGATAGAGACCCTTATCAAAACTAATACTCCAACACACATTGTTGTTAATCTAGTTTCTTTTATAGAAACAAGAATTTTACCCAACAAAACTGTCTTTATCCTGTCATAGAAAAGACTTCATCAAACACAAAGGGCATTGAGATAAAATGTTTGTGAAAGGGCAGTGAGATGCTGCTAAGAAAAACATCCGTGTAAATTAGTATAGAAGATAGTTTTTACTGTGGAAACATGAGAAAGAAGTCCGACAAGTTCACCACAACAGCACTGAAAGAGCAAGGGAACATCAGACACATGTTCTGATGTGATACTGTGTACTGACTGTAGAAGATGCACAGTAGATGGCTCCCAGTTTAACCACAATTGGTTTTCATAAGTTGAGATACAGTTGCGTGATGTGTAATTCTCCACTGAGATAACGCATGTGCATGTGATCAACTGTTGGATTCAAATGCACACAGCTTTTGTGCCCTTTGAAAATCTTACAGTTTAATTTGGCAATCATTATGAACTTAATATCTAGTGCTTTGTGTAACGTTGGCACTCGACAGTAACCTTCAAACTGATGTTTACCATCTCCTGAAGACATCAAACCTTTTGCTATGATGACTGCCTCAAACACTCTTGGCATTCTCTCAATCAGCTTCATGAGGTAATCACCTGGAATGATTTTCAATTAACAGACACGCCTCATCAAAAGTTAATTAGCGGAATTTCTTGCGTTAATGCGTTCGAGGCGATCAGTTGTGTTGTTCAGAGCATACAGTAAATAGCCCTATCCAGCTACTATAGTAATCCATATTATGAAATTTGGAAGAAATGTGTTACTTTAGGACATAAAGGTCAGTCAATCCCAGTTTGTGTTCCAGTTAAAATCGTCTTTTTTTTTTTAATCACTCATTGCTGATCTCTGCCTCCCTCTCACAACATATAAAAGCAACAAAAACAAAGATGCATAGATGCCTCGTGTTCACCCACTATTCAATGCAGGGCAGCAACTGTAACACCTGCTAGTTTGCTTTCTTTTTAGCATTCAGACATGACCATGGTCTCAATTTTCTCATCAAACTCTTGGCAGAAGGGGCAGCTTTTAGCCCAGTTGGTAGAGCAGCCGCCCCATGTACGAAGGCTCAGTCCTTGCTGTGGAAGCCCCGGGTTCGAATCCGACCTGTGGTTCCTTCCTGCTTAAAAAAACAGCTATGACATCAGGGTATCACCACCAGTGTTTTTCAATTATTGGCTGATGAATATCAGGTAGGAATATTGTCAATATTGCTACATGATTTAAGATGAAATGCATTTTGCTGTGAAATCCTCCATATCTGGAACCCAGCCTCCACAGACAAACATAGTAACGAATGTTTCTCGCTCCCTGCGGACACAGGAACAGATGCTATTAAATCATCCCATTGATTACCTCCATTCTGTGTGTGTGTACGTAGAGAGTGACGGATCATGAGAGGGAGCCAAGCCGTACATGTTAATGGGACCCTCTGTCAGCGAAGCAGACTCCTCATTCATCAGGTGTTATTATTCCAGACACTACAACCGCACGTGTGCGCACACACACACACACACACACACACACAGGCTACATAGAGCACTCACTTGCTACACAAAGGAAGGGGGCAGAGAGTGTCTAGGAGGACAGACATATGTGATAGATGTGCTGGTTTGGTGCTCGGTGCAGACGTCCACCTTGGATGGAGCTGGACGATAGGCATTATTATCACTTGTCTGGTTTAGACAGACAGTACTGATGACAGAGGCTGAGTCAACATTTTCTTAAAGAGAAGGGCAGACTGATAATCACATTCTCTTCCTGCATTTTGCTCGTGTTGACTCAGTGCTCTTGATAACGCCCGAGCAGAGGGATTATTTACCAAATGCTGCAGGTCTGATGTAGGTAAAACTAAATTCAAGCTGAGTGCTCAGGTAGAAAGCTTTTTGGAACCTGTGAGGAAAGAGGCCAAGTGGTGTTATCGTCAAGTGGTTCCATCAACGGGGGGCTGGAGCTGGAATATAAAACAGTCCAGAGGGGTTGAGATTTCTGCCTGAGCTGAAGGAAAATGTGTTCATATCACCGGGGAGATCAAAACCGACCAGAACAGACTAGACAAAACCAGATAATACTGGGGCAAAGCAAAAGAGAAGAGAGGACAAGAAGTGACCAGAACAGAATTAGATCACAATATAACACAATATCTTGGAGAATAAGATCAAATACACTACACTATAGAAGATCAATCCTCAATCTAACACAGTTGGATTGGATCTTGAATCAGAGTCAGAGTTGGATGAAAAGATTTCTTCTCTGCTCTCTGCCGGCCATAGTTATATGTTCTGCTATAGTGCAAATGCAATTAGGTGATTAATCATTTATGTAAATGAGCAAAAAAAAAAAAAAGAGTCACCAGCACTTTTAATATTTGAATAATTGTTTGAGCAATTCATCAAATAACAAGAGTCTACAACGCTGCTGCTGGCTCTGTGAAGCTGCACTGACACACCTAAGGCAGATACTTTAGGTGTGTAAAGTTTAATTTGATGACGATGCTGGATGAAAAGTCAGGGGATCAATCAATCACCATATTATTAAAATCCATCTTGCCAGGGACATCAATGTGTGCACCGGATTTATGGCAGTCCATCCATTTGTTGTTAAGAGGCTTCACTCAAAACCGCAAATGTCAACCCTACAGTGTGGAACTCGAGGGAAAGTCAATTCACTTCAGTTTAACTGTCACATATACAGTAAGCTTCATCCTCAGGGGAGCATGAATATCTGTACAAAATGTCATGAAAATCAATCCAACTATACTTGTTGAGATATTTCAGCCTGGTTCAAAGGTGGGGATCAACTTTCTGTACTGACTGACTCAATAATTTGCCATCCTTTTTTCTCTCTTATACTGTAGAGGGGCTGGCACGCTGGTGTAGTGGTTAGTTTGGATTCTCTCTGGGTACTGTGGTTTCCTCCCACAGTCCAAAGACATGCACGATAATTGGTGACTCTAAATTGCCCGTAGGTGTGAATGTGATTGAATGGCTGTCTCTATGTGTCAGTCCTGTGATGAACCGGTGATTTGTCCAGGGTGTACCCCTCCTCACGCTGGGATGAGATCCAGCCCCTGCCATGGGTAAGCAGTTAAAGGAAATGGGTGGATGGATTGTTGTAGACTGAATTCTTTGTGTTCTGTAATGCCAGTTGAACAAGTAATTTCAAGATGTCACTGGAGGGTTCTCTGGGATACCGAGTTTGTCAATGATTTTGGTGCCTCTGGGATGGACCCACTGACCTTACAGTAAAAAATAATGGCTAACTCTTTCTACCACCTGAGCTACAGCCTTCTTCTTCGTTCTTTCCCCCTCCTCTTTGCCCACAGAAGCAATCCTCCTCCTGGCCACCAGGTACATCTAATCAGACCTTAGTATCTGAAACAGTTCATTAACCTCTTGGACCAGGAAACACGGAGAGTCAGTGTTTTTTTCCCCATTGAATCTCTATGGCAAGTCAACAGGATGTGACAGTATAATTAGTGGACCGAGAGAGAACTAATTGACAACATGATCAACTCAGCTGCTGCAGGTCACACCATGGCATGGCACTTCATCACCACTAATGATATAATGCCGTATGCATGAACGTGCAGGTGTAAGTGTGGCTTGGTTTGTGTGTATGCAAGACAGCTTCTTTTATGTATGAATGTGCCAAGCACAAGCTTGACGGTGCTGTATAATTATGTGATAGTATTGGTCCTCTGCTGCTTCTGGTATGCACAAAATCCATGCTCAAAATGTTACATAATCGCGTATAGCATATTTCCAAGTAAAGGACGGTCTTGTTTACTGCGAGACTCAGCAACAATTCTATTCCTACAATATAGAAAGACTGACAACTTTTGAGATTTAACTATATTATGGCTCCAAAAAAAAGAGTTTCACCTTTGCTTTTGCCTGATAAATGAATGGAACTCCAGACTATAAGCTTTTTGATCAACCCTAACAAATTAAAATGACTGGAAACTCAAACATGAACATTACCTTTACAAGACTGATGATAAAATACACTATATTGTGCCTCGTCCCCCAGTTGATTGATTCTAATTTACTCACCAGATCGCCCAAAACTGTTGTTACAAATGACACTGACAGCTTTAATGGCTCTCCTCATATCAGCTCTAAACGAATCAACTAAAAGACTTCAATCAAAGTATGAAAATAAGACTGCCAAAGTTTCTGGAGCTCCACCAAGCAAAGGTGTCTGAAATAAAACCAGTCGCTACTTAACTACAAATTGGAATCCATTAGACTGCAAAGTCTGACAAACTACCTCTTATTAATCATGATACAAATAATCTGGTCAACAAGTAGAACTTTATGCATCACGCTAAGGGGACAATTTGAGCTATAATTCAAATCAGGTAAATAGCAAGTTAGGTAAAAGCCCTTGATTGCAATACTTATGACAATTTTAGTTAAAAGCACCACTTGGTAAAGCTGTTATTTTCAGCGGGATAAAGAGCAGATGGGAAGCGTAATGCTCTGTGATTTGAAATAATGTTCAAACCCTCTTGTACATTCTGCTCTCAGTATTTTCAGCTTGGTTAAAGAGTTCATTTTGACCATTTGGTTCTATTCCTAGAGAAAAACAGGTCACGTCACAAAACAAACCGCTGCTCTCTGACCACATCTTTTAAACTGACTGCTGCATTAATGGACAGGAAATAAAAAGAATGGACAAGGTTAGAGAGGCGGAGAGAACGAGTATGATATTGAGGCAAAGAGAGGAGATACTAGAGAGGTAGAAAATGAAAGTGGGGATGTAATACGAAGAGAGATGGATGACAGATGAGAGGAGAGCGAGAATATAAGACAGGGAGGGAGAGAAAGAGGAGAGAGCTCTGCTAAATCCAATGAGGGAGGCTTAAGAGAATGCCAGAGATAGCACTGAAAATCCTGTCATTTTATCCACCCAATAAACACATTCTGAACCCAGTCCATATAATCCATCTATTTCCATGCCCTGCATATTATCTGCTATCTGTGCTGACCACAATGGCCATCTCTCTTGTAGACAGAGCTGTTAGATAACAGAGCCACCCATACAGAGAAGAAAACACAAAGAATGGAAAACAAAGGTCTTTTTAGCGCTTAGATCCAACAATAATGCATCCATTGTTAGTGTCAATGCTAATTTAAATTAAGAAGCTAAAGCTAATGTGTAGTTGTTCATTTACTCAGAAACATTTTACAGACTTGACTTCTGTAAAAACACATACACTTTATTTAGACATTAATCACT
This sequence comes from Nibea albiflora, assembly GCA_014281875.1. NCBI lineage: Eukaryota > Metazoa > Chordata > Actinopteri > Sciaenidae > Nibea > Nibea albiflora. The sequence continues at coordinate 5,940,158 of CM024798.1, read as the reverse complement.
GGTTGTCAACCACAATATTCAAAGCTCATAGTCATCCTAATAAAGTATGAATTAGCATTAAAATGTGTCACATCAAAGTTTTGCCTTCACCGCTCAAGGAAGAGTATACTTGTTTTATTCCCGAAGGCCTCATCGATAATCATTCTCGTCATTTCTTTGACCATCAATCACTGCAGCTTGATGTTTGCCTTACACATTATAACAAAGACTGGCAGTGAAGCCTCGTCTTTCTGCCATTTGTTCAGACAACACTCTAACACTAAAAGTTATTTCTAATATCCAGTGAGGTAGACGATCAGTCTGTTGTGATGCTGTACACTTTGGATGCATACAGGGTGACAAATTAAAGGAAAGAATGAATAAATATTGTAGGTGGACAAATTTAATAATTGCTTCTATGCAGCTCACGAGGGCTGACTGAGTGGTTTGTTTGATGAATATGAAAATAATGTGAATCATATTCAACGACTTTCACAGTCACCAGATCAGTGTGTGAGACGAGCTGTCCATCATAACCACTGAAACACTGAATGACGTGAAGGGAAGAATGTTGTGCATCCCTCCAGGAGAGTTTGGTGACCGCTGAACAAAAGACCAGTGATGTTTGATTTCTTTTGTCTTTTGCAGTAACTGCAACTAGTTTTTGCCTGGTTTCAGACAGCAGAAAAATATCGTGTATTGTTCCTTAGAGTTGCATTAAGGCAGAAGTCCACAATCGGATAAGCTTGTCTTTGAGCTGATATGGCTACATGTTAGCCCATATGCACACGCAGAAGACACAGGGCACATTTCCAGTTGTTTTTCTGATAAACACTAAATCCAATAATCACTCTTCTGTTAGCTCTGTTTTTCTCTTCACCGAATCCTGAGAAATATAACTGGGACGTTACGACTGAATCATTCAGTGTGTTTGTGGGTGGTAAATCCAAAACATTTGTTACAACAGGATACAAAGCTCCATAGAGTTCGGAGAGATTACAGGGTTGAGTGATAATTCTTGGGTTTATGCTGTATATATGAGTCATTTGACCCATCGTTCATTTAAATAAGCAGAGGTATTGAAGTTGTAACAATCATCACTATATTTAATCACTTCACCTCACAGCATTATGAGCACATACATGTTTGAGCAGTGGGAACTGCCATGCTATACACATGATAGCTAAGTAGTTACTAATGACAAGTATCTGTGGAAAAAGCAAGAAGCCAGTTTGCTACAGAGAGCAGCGTGTAAGTGCTACAACTTTCCCCTGTCCCCTGGGAGTGATAGCAGGGTGTCTGTCAGATGCTCCAGGAAAACCGTCGTATAACGCAACACAAGACAGACGGTATCGCAAGCTGAAATGACTTCAAAGAGACCCCATAATTCACTGGCTGATCCCAGTGGGAGCGGGAACTACACAGAACAGCTTGGCTGTAAGCCACAGAAACAATAAGTCATACAGCTGATAATAGCTAGTGTCAAGTACTCTGAAATGTTAGTAACCTTTGTCCAGCTCTCCATCCGACAAATATCTACATCTTTGGTGCTACATCAGGTGTTTAGCAGGCATTGAAACCAATTGTTTCCCTGTCAAAGTTGGTCTAATTAGCCATTCAGTACAATAACTCTCATATGATGCCTCAATCCTGAGTTTACTCTTAAGGCACATTCAGGCCATGAGTGGTTACTGATACCACCGCAGAGACCAAGCCAGCCACTTGAACCCAGTCTGTAGTGCTCATTGGCTTTTCCCAGATAAAACCGAATAATACTTCTGGGCAGATGACAGAAGATGGCAGTCACTCTCACTGCTTTTTGGACTTGAATACTCATTCATGCATCCATCTTCAATAACGGCTTATTCTTATCAGGGTCACGTAGGGCTGGAGGCATTCCCAGCTGACATTAGACAACAGGTGGAGTGCACCCTGGACAGGTCACCAGATCATCACATGGCTACCATGTAGAGACATTCAGGCTCATATTCATTTTTAGGAATTTTAGAGTCACCAGTTAACCTATTAAACCCACATCCCCGTCTTTGGGCTGGCTGCGAGATGAAGCTGGAGCACCCAAGAGGACCCATGCAGATAAGGTCTTGTAAAGGTCCCACCCCCAGCAATAAACTCCTCAGCCCCCGGAAGGCCCAAGCCAGCTGTGAGGTGCCCTTCTTGTTGTGAGGGGAAAGTACTAACCACTGCAACACCCGGCTGGGTTTGAATAGATATTTTGAACATGTGAAAAGTCCATGCCGTGATGCTTTGTATATAAAATACAGGACGCCAGTGTTGCTGGGTAGCAGATGCAAGCAGCTCTCGACTGACTAAAGCAAAGCAGCAAGAAACCTGCTACAGCACAAACATACAATTTTATAGCTATACATAAGTCATAGTGCTGATTTCAGACCCACTTGAAGATATAAACTAGTCCATATGGATCATGTGTTATTAAAGCTGAACCTTGACCAGCATTTGGAAACTTAATACCAAACAGGACCAGTGAGAGACGACCCGAAACATTTCACACTGTAGATCCTGAGAGAACACAGATAAACACACGTGGCCACGCTCCAGAGGAAGATACATACTGAGTTCAAGGATGCTAATATTGAAATGTGAGCCCAGTGTGAATTTCCTGCTGCATCGCAGCAGTCAGACAGCCCATCAGCCAGCCAGGGGAAAAAGCCCAGGCACATCCCAGGCCGGCTATTGTAGACCTTTAATTAGAGTCTGAGCTGGAAGATGGAAGACCCGGGTGTGCTCTGTAACTATGTGCTTTATCTTGCCCGGTCACCTGAGTTTTGCCTAATTGCGCATTATGTTGCAACAATAGCTAACTGCTGCTGCTTTGTCCAGGTACTATATAACTCGGCTGTATCTCATATCTCAGGAGAGAGGAGAATTCAGCAGTTGAAAATGTCAACAGCCTCCGGAGACTGTTGAACATTGCTACTCAGCGACCGGCCGTGTAGTGCATAATGCATGGCGGGACGGTGTAATAAGATAGAAAATTCCTCAATCCAAGGTTTAGGCCTCTATGCAAGTTGGAGACTGCCCCGCAGAGGGTTCCTTGAGCAAGACACTGAATCCCACTGCTGCTTTGGTAGACCAATCTCACCTTAAAATGATGTTTGCTTACATTTCTTTGAAGCAAAACCTTCTAGGGAGGTAGTTTGGGTGGATTGTTGGGTGCATGGCTTTGACAAGTTGTCCAAACTTAGAGGGTGTAAAGACACCCTGAAATTTGTCTTTTAAAAAATCTCTATTTATATTCATACTAAAATGCATGCATTTGCATTCTTGAGGTCTGATAAACTTAGAGATTTTTAAATACTGCAGGTTTAATCAGGTAGTTTTAGTTTAGCTAAACCAAACTTTTCTGAATAACAGTGGCTGAACACTGAAGAAACAAAATCCTAGAAATTAGACATTTGTTTGAAGAGAGAGAAGATCCTGGTGAGAGTTCAGGCAACACATATGGGGTGAGATGTCTGTACTTGACATTTATGTGTGTTAGCACCAATGTATCCAAGTCAGATATCTTGATGAGGTTGTCTGTTCATTATTACGGAGCTAAAAGAGAAGAAGAGAAGAGCAAACAAAAATACAACTTTGCATTGCTACAACGCAAATACAATAATGCTTGTTGCCAGCAGTGCTGCAGCAGATTGCAATCGCCAAAGAAAATAAGACAAACTGAATGCAGAGCTCTGTGTCTGGCTGCGACAGATAATATTTTTGTGTAATTTGGTTTCTTTTTTTTAATAAAAAGAGTGCGCTGCCAAGCTGGAGCTAGGACAGTGAAGGTGAAGGGAGATATCAGTCCTGTCTGGGTCTGATGTAGAGGAATTCAGGCGAGGTGGAGAAGAGCTTAATTTTCCTCCCCTCTGCCATCAAAACAGAGAGAAACACGGGACCCTTTGAAGCAAGTGATTAAAGCGCAGCAGGACGAGGCAGCGCTCGCCATTTCCGTTACTGCATCCACATGCTCTAAACAAATGGCTGGAGAGAGAGAGAGAGAGCGAGCGAAGCAGAAGTCTCCTGTGACCCACTAAATTGGTCAGATTGACTTCCTAGTCTGCCAGTGTGGGAGGCGGCCATTTTGACTCAGGGCCAGGAGTTAAATGTGAAGCAAGCAGGAGGACATGTTGGTTCTCTGTGTGAGACCAGCCAGTCTTTCCAGAACTGCCCAAAGACAGAGAACATTCCTTGAGGTATCTGTGTACAGTATTTCTCTCGGCAGATAAATAATGCATGCGCCAAAAATTCTCCAACACTGCCAATCAGTCTGGACGTCTCAGAAAGAGATGTGGATGGAAATATTTCTTGACAAATATGGTGTCAAAAATACGTCTCTTGCATGGTGCTGTGCAGCCTTCCTTTGAAACAGGATAAAAGGGGAAAAAAACTCCTGCATGACTACAAAGAGTCAAAGAGAGCAGAGCATCGGGACTTCACAGTGATCAGTCATCGTTTTCAGCACTGTACAAACAAAAGCTGACATGTGCTGACTTCAGACTGCTGCAGCATGATGTTTTGTCTCAGAGTGGAAAGACTACTTCAACTCTGTTACACATCATTCATAACATTTATATAATACTGACACGCTCTCTCATTTGCTCTTGTGTACCAAAGACTCCATACAGTAATTTGCATATTGATGACATCATAAAACATTCATTTGCATAAAGCTTTGTGGCTGTGTCAGTTGCAGTGAGGAGATGTCTGAACACCCATGTGGATAGATGTTAAAGTGATGAGCAGATGAGAGAGAGAGTACTGTTACAGCAGATTCAGTATCATGAAAAGCATTTCATGTCATGCAGTATAGATGTTTGTGAACACTGTGACAGCTCTACAGGCGCTTTTAAGCATTTCAGTTGTATTTAATGCAGTTAAACAGCAAAATACGTCATCTGTCCATGTCCTGTAGAAGCACGCAGAAGCATTTTCAGCAGAACATCATTTGTCTGTCTTCCATAACTATTACAAATATATGTTGAAAAACAAGTAAAATGTATGATGTTATAGGTTAAGTTTTGGTTAGGTATAAAAAGAAAGATGATGGCTTTGGTTAAAATGAGCTTTGCTCTCATAGCCACAACATGTGGCTATGGTCATGCTTAAAATATTTCTTAAAATTAAAAGTAGCTGCTGAAAAGTATTTCAAGATCTCTTTTATTCTATTAAATCCAACAGAAATATTCACCAAAACAAACTGCAGAAGTATCTTCATAGAAAACATTTGAATAAAATAATATATGATATAAATAATATTAGAATGCCAATGATACAACCATTAACTATACCTCAAACCAAATTTTAAAAGTCTGTCCTCTGAGTAAATGTAATCTTGTTTTTGTCTAGATTTTTACAAAACGTGTCCAGAGCATTGTATTATCAGCTTTGCATTTCCTCCGGTCTACCCAAATACTGCTTTAAGCTGCTGTGCTTCAGAACAGACGTCTTTCAGTCAGCATCAATGTGTGTTTGGGTGTCTGCGTGCAAAATCTCCCAGTGTGTGTATGACTGCATTAACACTGGGATCCAGTTAGCCAGACACACACACACAGCCGAGTGTGACAGACAGAGCCTGTCTGTGACGGTGGAGGATTATTAGGCTTATTAAGAGTGTCTGGATCTCCAAGTGACTCATGGTCCTTCGTGTTTGCAGGGTAGCAGGTTAGAAGTGCGTAAAAAGGAATGCATCATACAGCTCTTCTCTGTCCAGTTGTCCTCTTCACATTTCAGTCTCATTTCTGAATTTCAAAAAGACAGACCTTCTGCAACTTCAACTTTTATGTGTTTGCGTTCAAAATGACTTTGCTGCAGAGGAGATGTCACACTGTAGCTGCTCAATAGAAATGTTTAAAGGCAGAAAGTTTTATTGACCTAATGGTTGTAGATTTTAAAAAGTGTCTTGGTTCTAGACCTCTCAATCACTGTCCACGTCTCAGACAGAACTGACTGTGCCAAAGAATTAAAGTGACACGGTGCTTCTAGTATTTAGACAAGCAAGCAGGGCTACTGAAAACCACCCTTCTAATGCAGTCAGCTGTATCTGTCACATGACCCTTGCCTTTGCGTCCCTTGAGGGCCCTCCAACCCAGTTACTGCCATGAAAAATAGCTACAGAAAAGTGGCCTCAAAAATTGGGACACGTGTGCCTAAGATCAGCACAGATGTGGAGGTTGCTGTAGGGTCGAATTAGAGAAATAATAACCCTTAAATTGCCGTGTTCCTTTAATCATATTGACAGACGTTAAGTACAAACTGTACCGGCTTCCATGACAAGTGAAAATGAAGTAAGCAGGACCGGGACAAGTGAGCAAAAAGCAACAGATGCAGAATGTGAGTGAAGTGAATGAAAGAAGCGAAGCAGAACTTTAGTCTGATTATCAGGATACTACTGACACCCTGTATGTGGTCATTTGGTTTGACACAAATATAAAGTTATAGAAAGTTCTACTGTACAAGACAGGTGATGATATATTTTGTCTTTGGGCATATTCCCAAACAAATATGTAAAAAATCTAATTACGTACTACAAACATGGTGTCCCTCAGTGTCCACAGCCTGTCAGTTCATCCAGCACTCTCTGTCAGAAAGTAACTTTTATTCCATTACATGGGAAAACAGTAGAAATAATTTACTTCTTCTGCTCTTACGGCTGAAATCACGGTGTGTGAAATTACATTGAGTCTACTGCTAGATAAAAGCCGGCATCAAATCATTGTACATGAGTCCGAAACAAACAATGCACAGACATGTCTGAGCAATACAGGAACTTTTAAAAAAACCTGGAAATGATGAACCAGATTCATTTCAGCTATGTTCCCAAACATCCGTTTCCCATCCCGCTTCACTATCCCCTCCATCCACCTGATCAACAAGGGAGAGCCCTTATATACCACTGACCTTCTCTCCTTCTCTGCTCCACAATCCCTGCAGAAGATCAATACATAGAGTTCTCTATGGATCACACCCAATGAGAGCGTTTAAAATGTAACTCAAACCCTCCTTCCTATTTCCTCTCGCTCTTAGATCAATAAGGAGGACCCACGGATGAATCCACCACTGTCACCATCAAGCAGTCAGCCTTCTCTGGATCGATGAAGGTTTAAAAATTAACATCCTCATCACCTACATCATCAAAAACAACATCTTCATTATCGTCATCATTACACTCATTGTATTCCAATATTTCTGGCACGGATAAGAATTTAAATCCAACAGATGAAGAAAGGGATGAAATGTTGAGTGTAAATGATTACAACCCTGTACTGTCAGAAAGATCACAGACTGTTCACTGGCACTGCTGTGATTTTATACCAGGCTTTGCTTTCCCAATATCAAGACATATCTTGAACTGAAACTTTCAGACAGCTCACCCAAGCTGTACTCAACGTTCAGGGACACTGGCTGAGAGTTAGTGGCCTTTAACTAAAAAAAAACCTGTGTGCATTTCATCCAGACACAACAACAGCATAAGCATTCAGAGCACTGGCATTTGGAGTGGAGCGTGTAATGTGATTCCAGATGATGCACTTTATGGGCATGATAGAGAGGAGAGTCTAAAATAGCCTCCAAAAAATAAAAATAAGACGACTGAAAAACAAAAACACAAACAAAACCACACTGCTGATCCTGAGTAGAATAGACACAATCATACAGTGAATACGTAGTACAAATCAATATAATAACTCACCCCACAGAACTCAGGACCACATCTCAGTGTTGTAGTGCGCAAGATTAGTCGCAAGACAACCCCTTTTTGGACTTCAGACTTACATTTTTAGTTAGTCTTGGATTTTTTTTCACCCCTCGCTGGCCCCTTTTACACCAAAAAAGTGAACATGGCTGTCTGGGACAAAATGTCAGCCAAACCGTCTGTAATAAAATTTGACTTTCTAAACCATGAAGATAAACCATGAACAATGCCACGTCTCACCCAAAGAAATTTGACCAAAACATATACAATATACTTATACTGATCTTAGATACTGATCTTGGTCTCGACCCCTCAAAATCTTGGTCTTGTCTCAGCCTCAATACGCTCAGACTACTATACAGTATTGTAGTGTGTGGTTAACTGTACATCTGGGTGACAAGGACATCACCACTAAGAATTGTGAATAAAGTGAATAAAGTTTTATGTTCATATATAATTGATTCTATGCATGATTGAGTACATATTCCCGAGTTTCCACAAAGTAATTTATAGGCAAATAGATTGTGTGATTGTGTAGAGTGTGTTATCCTACATAGTGACATTACCTACTGCATTTTAGGGGTCAGTTAGACCCCAGGGAATTTCCCCATCCCTGTTATTACTCTTTTATAGACAAACTGTTGAAAAGGTCCGCCTGTGGTGCATCACCTTACAACCTCTCCAAAAAGAAAACAAATGAGACTCATTAACAATTCACTGCATTCATGTGAGGTGAGTCAGGGGCCTACCTGCTACAATTTTGGATACACAAGTGTAGTGTAGTGTAGTGTGATGCTGTGGTTGGCTACATGAGTGCATTCATCAGGAAAATCACCATACACATTTTGTAATTACTGATCATGAACAGGTTCATCAGCCACTCAAAATGAAATGAATTAACTAGTTCTGACTAAAGAGCTGCTGTCTTGTTAAACTTTGTTAAACTTGTGTTAGTTCTCATTGTTGTCTTTTCCTTCTATATTGCATATACTCTAGTGTTATATAGTGTGTGTAAGGGTGAACCATCATTGTTGTTTTGTATAAGTCTGCCTGCTGTTTTTGTTCACTCAGGGATTAGACAGAACTCTTGTTGGGAAGATAGTTTGTTCTGCTTATTGTTTTGGCCTGTGGTTCACCCTGAACAGGGTGTGTAGTAATCAATTGTTCACTTTTGCATCCATTTCCGCTCTCAGCTTGTTGGTTTGGACAGGAGCAGGAACTAATTTCATATTGCAATTCCCTCGCTGCACTGAGCACTGCCTGTTAGAATGAGTCCAATCACAATTTTCCAGCTTCGGTCGGATGTCTATTCGACTACTTTGTCTGAATCTGTTTCTTTACACATACTTAAATAAGAAGGTGATTGGCTGCAATCCGCCATCTTTTCAGGGCCTATACACTCCAGACATGTGGGTAAGATTGTGGTGGACAATCAGGACCAAAACCTCACACCACAAGAACATTTCTTTCATGATTGACAGAATGACCCTCAGGCTCTCACCCTCCAGCCCCGAGAGCCAACACGTTACCTTAACATAGGTTGTATTGACTCCATGCATAACAGCAACACACGCCTTGTAATAACCTTTTAATTTACATCTTTTGGATGACTATTTTCTCTCTTGCACATTACCCGGTGAATACTTTGTACATATTTCTATATATTTATATACAGTTTTTACTTTAATGTTTGTTATGCACCAAAACACCAAGATCGATTCCTTGAATGTGAAAACCAGATAAGTCTGATATAGAAGTCAAATAGCTATGTGACTGACTAAGATAAGATCAAATAGAGTTCAAGAGTTAAATCAATGATGTAAGTCATTCTGCATTAAGGAAGCTTGTTCTATATTTTAAACTTCAACGGTCATCAGTTCATGGATAGAGAGCTGTTTAATGAGTTCAAGGAAAATGATTTATTTCTATGTGTTGTTTGTTTTCATTCCCATGAGCATTTTACTCACAGACAACTAAATGAAACTTCTAGTTCTTTGTCTGACAGGACTGATAATAGCTGGAAATGATCTACCATGAACTATAAAGCTTTCTTCAGATTGCCTCTGTGGGAGAACTTGTTTTCCTTCAAAGGACTATTAGGGACATTTCTTCGAAGAGCTTTTCAGTTTGACATATAAAAAAAACAGGTAGCAGTTCTCAGTAAATCGTCTGCAAGCATCTCTGTTAGTGCATGTGAAGCAGAGGGAGACCCACAGTAATGCGAGTCTAAGCTGGCAGCCGGGCGCCCTGACAGCTTCTGGGTAATAGGCCCTCGCTGGGCTTGCAAGACGGGTCGCATTTTCCCGCCAGACAAGTGGTGGTGGGTCTCACTGGGTGCTGAGGTTGCAGCCAATCTTCATGCACACACACTCACGCACGCACACACCACTCAGTTGCCAGACAAACACACAGCATCCGATTACTAGACCCGTTGCAAATATGCACAGCCAAAAGGGGGCAAACAAATAGCCAGCCCTTGGAGGTGGCTATTTCTCGGGCCTACAGAGTAAAGTGTCCACCACAGGCTCAGATATCTGTATCTGTGGGGTGCGTGCTCGCTGTCAGAGGTCCACTTGGATGATGAGATAAAGGAACTGTAACCAGGGAGCAAGCAAACACTTGGCACAGAGAGCTACATCACAGCTAGTACTCTTGTTAAAGGTGTTTCCTCCCTTCCTATATTTCTTTGGTCAAAATCACTGACAGCTTCTCTGTTTCTTTAAACTCCCAGGTCATAAACTGTGATGTAGCCTAACTGTGTGAGATCGGAGTCAAACAATTGCTTCAGGGTTGGTTTAAAAAATGCACCAAAACTAGACATTGAGCGTAGGTTCACGTCTGACTGGTGAACGTGTTTTCATATGTACAAACAACCATCCACAAAACCGCTACAGGGCTCAAAATAATGCTGCTCCAGCAACCACACCTTGTGTTTGGACCAAAAAGACAGTTTGTAACTTTGAGAGAGGTCAGATGAAGATGAAGTGAGGAGGAATGAGAACAGACAGGGCGATAAAAAGACAAGAGAGAAGGAGCTAATAAGACAAGAGACTATAAAAGTGAAACTGAATAGCAAAAGAAGGCCAAGAGCAGAAGAGAGGGACTTCAAAATCAGTGATAAAAAGAAGAAAAGACAACTTTAGACCAACTCGGGAATTTGTCATTTTAGCCATTTCGTTTGGATAATGTACACCAGTTATGAAATATATGATACACTTGTTACAGGTTACTCTGTCAATGAAATATTGCGCACAACATGATTAGAAATATTGTCTAAGGCAACATAAAGACATCCGTTTTAACTGCCGAAGGCCCCCCAGAGACTTCAGTGAGAGGATGTGGCTGGTAATTGAGGCTAAGTGACAAACAGAAAAACTGCTGCTTCAGACATGAATACTGGCATGTATAATATAACCACAATCACGATAATTTACCATTTCCTCTGTTCATTTCCATCTCTTATATCACATAAGTGCAGGAGAACCACTGAAGTATTAATTGCAACCAACATTTGTGGATTAACGGATGTGGTGATATATACCATGGTCTCCTTTCCGTGAACTCAGTTTGACTGATATAGAAACACACACACACACAGTCACGCAGTGGATTTGTGCTTTTGAAATGATAAAGCAGCAGCATATGTCATGGCACACACTGTGACCTGTAGTGACTGATTAAAACTGGAAACAAAGGCAGAGCTGGAGAGCTCATTATTGAAGTCTTTATCTTCCACGGCAGATTCCTGAGCTGCCAGCACGCGCTGCATTTAACACTGATTCATAATTCAACGTTTCTGTGCTTTAAACTATGAAAAGACACGTTTCTATTATTTCTGTAACTTTGTTGCCTGTTGTCAAATATAAACATCAAAGACAAAGGAAGTCAACTGAAAAGACTTCTAACCAAAACAAACAGTGAAACATGTGGTGCATGATTCACATTAATTGGTTTGGAGGATTGCCTGCTCAAGAATGTCTCTATTTTAAGTAGTTACAGGGAAACTACTACTACTGTCTGCTGTCCTCGCCTTATTTTTGAATTAAATACAGGACACGCATATTGTGTTCCTACTTTTTATCTAGGCAAACCCCACACAGCCATTGTACAGTACCTGTTCATAAGAACACTGGTTATCTTCTATCTGCTGGGCCTGCCTGTGAACCTGTTTGTCTGAGAGTTGAAACAGGAGCTGCTTCTTTGGCTAAGCCAATAAGCCTGAAAGAGTTTTTAAAGAAACACTAAATACGTGCTTCCTGGACAGAGCCAGTTTGAGATTTGACATATTACATGTTATTACAAAAGCTGTTTATTGAACTCTGGATAGAGAGAGAGGTGATTCAGTTCAATCCTGGAAAACACTGAGTTTAGAAGAAACAACTTATTCACATAAACACACCTCAGTTGGGGAAGAAGCTAATAAATTGACCTTGTGTTGTTTCCATTGTTTCCATGGTCAGATTATGGACCTTCATGCTTAGTTAATATAGTGTTCTCCAGGAAGAAAATAGTAACTGGACTGACACATCACATGTTTCTGTGCTCAAAGAATGGACTTGTGATCTTCAGGGAGAATGTTCTTGCTCTTGGAAGAATGAACTCCCAAGTACACAGAAAGCTGTCGACGGTTTGAGATGATGCTTTCTATGTTTGCTCAATACACCTCAGCACAGAGGCTGCCTGCAGTGCTCCAAAATAACAGCCAGGCTTTATCATCAGGACCTACACTGAGCTCAGCTGATTGCTCCACAACTGTAAACTAAGAAGCTATTTGTAGACCTGTCACTCAACTACACCCTGCATGCATACTGCCATGCCCAGTGCAATACTGCCTTCATATTAATTTTCTGCACTGCGTCATAATTACATTATAACTACCACCTGTGCTATTTCCTTTGCCTGTCACTAGTAAGTAAGTAAAATGTATTTGTATAGCACTTTTCACAGACAAACACAAAATGTAATATTATTAGAAAAACATAAAATTAAACATGTTGCCTACTTTGTTCAGCGGGACAGGCAGTGATGAATAAAGCTATTCACTAGTATGGAAAATTGAGAATATCAAATCCTCAGTTTTCTACACATATTCCTTTTCAAATCAAATTTTATTTGTATAGCCCAAAGTCACAAAGTGCATTTAGCCTCAGGGGGAGTGACAGACCATCGGCTCGAGTGAGGAAAAACTTACCCACAAATTAATCAATTTACAGTCAAATCTAAACTCACTTTTTATTAATAAAGTGCTTTTATAAATGTCTATGAGATGCATCTTTTCAATACAATATTTTTGAAGACAATATTCAGGACATACATAAATAATTGTCGTCGTTGTTACATACGACACAACAGAAAGGCGCTTGCCTGAAACGTCCATGTGGAAAATGATACTGAATCATTCATTCACATTGTAGTGCTGCGCAACCTTTATTTTTCTATCACTATTATTTTGTATTATGAGTCGAGAGCACGGTCTTATTTATTTATATCCGTAGTGTGATTTTTGCACGTTAGGTGTCTTATATTAATTGACCAATTAGGCTCTCTCTTTTTTAGGATGCAGTCCAAGAAGGGAGATCTTGCCAGAGTTGAAAAGATGTACCACACACTGACTATATTGACTTCCACTGCACATACCATGGTTGAACGTAGTTCCTGTCAGCAAAGTTGAGCAAGGTCAGAGCACATTTAGAGAGCCATTTAGAGAACCACGCCCTTATAATGATCAAGTTCCTCTCTGATTTGTTTGTGGTGACAAGATACTTGATACTGATTTTATGAAATTATAATGTACACTTTGAAATAATATGAACATAAAATAATAACAATACAATTCTCTATGTTTTATGGTATACCATTCACCAACCACTACATTACTACTGCAAATAATTCAGCAAAAACAGACTCACACACAGTCGAGGTGGGATACAGATCCGTTGTCCCCATTCGAAACATCCCTAAGCGACGGGAAACCATGTTATTGTCTCTTCTCCGCACTGAGCTAATTCCCAAGTATAATCAGCTAATTACAGAAATTGCCCAACATGCATCTCTTTCTCTCTCTAACAACTAGGTTGAACTGCTAGACATAAAATTTGTTCTCTGAAACAAAGTAGTATTTGTGCGGAATAAACATTTAAAATGATAATAGAAAGTAGTATGTGGCTAGGTGGCACTGCAAAGCTTCCTACACTACAGGAATGTAGCATAGAAGATTAGCTGGGCTTGCTAATTCTTGCAAATCAGGTGACAACCTCTGGTTTAAAAATGGAGCCGATGTGAAGTGCTAAAAACTGCAGTTCCTCAAATGGCCACTTGAGGCTGGCTCCTATACCTCTATAACACATGTCCTCAATTCAATGCCAGACAGCATCGTTGCAACACGGCATTGTAACTTAATAACTTTATTGTCCAGCTGAGGATGGAAAATCAACAATCATAGTTCATCAGCTATAATTTTGTGTCTGATGTAAACACACAATTATCTTCTGTCACCGCATTGATGCTGAATTCAACATGTACATCGCATTGAATTCCCACACCTCTAGCAACAATACCACCTCCATTGTGTCAGAAGTAATTGAACGATAAATCCTACAGGCTTTAGGCACTAAGCCTCCAGGATATTTAGTGGACTTGTATGTTTTGCCAAACCATTTGTCCATTTGGTAATTACCTCCAAGTCATAAAAAGCAATGGAAGACAGCGGTATCCACAAGACACTCCACACCTCACTAAATAATAAACCCATCGAATTAACAAGACTTAGCGAGATGGCAGCCTTTATTCCATCGGCATGCAGCTGGCTGTTAAAGTGGAACATGTGGGGTGTTTTTCTTTAGACTCTACACCTCTCCCAGTCTCCCATGTTGCTGCTGGTTTTAAATGGGGGCCCTCAATGAGGCCCTGTGACAGCGTTGAGGAGCTAAACGCGTGCACCAGTTAATTAGTCTCATGAATGAATCAGTTTTAGACCATCTCGTCTCAGCTCTTTGTTGGTCCACCCCTCAAATTGTAATGAGAATTAAAATGCCAGCAGCAGATGAGTAATTACTTCGCAACGGGTGGAATCCCTGCTTACTTAACAGAATCAAAGAAGAGAGAAGATGCTTGTGTGCGTTTTTATTTACAGTATGTGTCTGTATGGGAAAGAGAGTGAGAAATGGAGACAGCAGCTTTAATCGCGTTACATTGTCCTGAGAGGCAGAATAAGTGCATTACCACTGTTTTCACGTTGAGGCTGGTATGTAATGTGTAGAATGTGTTTGGAGGAGAGATGAGGCTCGGGTCCAAACTCAATCACCATCAGCTAATATGAAGGTCTCTTCAAATTGTTTACTTCCTCTCATCACAAAGAAGAAGGCCCTGAACACACCAATAAACACCGGTGAAAGTTGCACATTGTCCTGTTGTTCCATTAGAACCAAGCCAACACTCATCTCAACTACGAAAAACTGATCAAACTGAGGTGTTGCCACAATTTTGCAGCAGCTGCAAAGAAAGCATTCTGGGATATGTAGTCACACCCAATGAGAATTTCAAGCGATTAAATTTGTATGTTAGCAAGATCAAAATGTAGACATGTGGATTAACGAACTTAACACTGGCTCCATATAACATTTTTGGCTGCAACACTGTGATGGAGGTTATATAAAAACCCACAGTGAAGCATCCGTCATTTCTATGAGAAAAGATTTGATCATTAGTCAGTCAAATGATCACATTAAATCCAGATTAACTCTGCTGATTAACTCAGTCTGACATCAGACTTCTTTCAAGTTCAAACCGTTCAGCTGCAAAGTGATCTTGATTCGTTTCTCACACACCTCTGAGCTTAAAGGTGCTGCAGTCCGTGTGGTTAATATGCAGTTAAGAGCTTTAGGTTGGAAACTTGATACCGTCAAGTCTGCCAGTGAGTTTCTGACAGATCTATAATCTCACTATGCGCATACACTTACATTTATAAACCATCTCAAGTTACTGTCTTCATCTTTACTTTCCTACTTTTCTGAAAATGATTCCGGACTGAGCAACATGTTATATAAGGTGATTACAGACTAATTGCCTCAAGTTCTCTTCACCTCCCTGTTGTTATTCTGCATGTTTATGTTAACAAGCAAGAGGAGGTTGACTCATAATTATTTGAATGAAGGTGTACGAAAACTTGATGGTGAAAAAAGATAAGGATAAACAAGGATAAGATAAGGTAAAAAAAGAGCTGGAGGAGACCAGAACAGAGCTAAAAGACGAGTAAATATTGAACACACATTGTCTGCTGGCTATGTAATTAGGTAATTTCTTGCCAACATGTTGCTGTGACAACTTGTGATAACAAGTTCATTTATTTACTTAATGGTCTTATTCTGTAACTATGTCTTGTAATTACTGCAATTAATTAAGATAAATGCTACACATAGTACCTTTGACTATGCACCCCTTGACTGCATTATATTGCCCAACAGCCCTGAAGGTCTGCCTGAGATATAGGTTGTGAAACCAAGCGTGGCTGTGAAGTGAAGCCAGTGTAGAAATTCAAAAAACTGCAGTTCCTCAAACGGCCACTTGAGGCTGGCTAAGAATAAGTCAGTCTCCGTAAGTCCCCATGTTCAAATGGCCAACTTCACAGCAGAAATTAACATGTTTACAGCCTGGTACAAAAACAGTTTCAGTGTCATTAGCTAGTTTCCCAAGTTTATGACAACTGTACTGAGAACTCACCTGTTGAAATTATATTAAGGGTAACAACAATATGAATACATGTTACAGCTCTAAAACATAGCTACTGCAGTAGGTGTTTTGTAAGCATAAAGGAAACAACAATCTGCTGCACCAGAAGAATGCAGGAAGTCTCTTTTTCTCTCTCTCTTTTCTCTCTCTGACTTCCTCTGAATTTTGGACACAGGATCAAAGAGCGTACCTGTCATGTGACCAGCTGTAAAGCCAGTCACCTGCAAGAGCACAGCTGACACACAGGTAGTCTGTACAGAAGAGGATCTGACGGGTGTGAGACAAACAAACACGCACAGACACACACCTGATGCTAGTCATGCTTCCAGTCTCAGAGCCAAGCTTGCATCTCTCCAGCTGACTGGCAACAATCTGTCGTTCGGCTTCCAGCTCCCTGGTCAGACGTTCAAACTGCAGCTCCTGAGAGAGAGAGAGATAGAGAGAGAGAGAGAGAGAGAGAGAGAGAGAGAGAGAGAGAGAGAGAGAGAGAGAGACGTGTCAAATCATTCTGTCTATTTATTAACCGTCACATTACAGTCATCCTGAACATTATTTTGGCTTCGATGCCTCTGTCACATTTTTAATTGTTGTGAAATGGACTCTGCAGTCTGTGGTGGGAAAACAAGCCAGACAGCGCTGTGTCTGCCAGTTTCACACTGCCAGATATTCACTGAGGAGGGTTTGATACGTCGCAAAACTGTGACACCAAGCTAAAGCCATCACAAATGACATTTGTTATTCTGCTGCTAGAGGACTTGCTTAAACAGATGAAGTTTTGGGACAAGATTTACTTATTTTATGACATAAAATGTCACGAGCTTCAGTATAATGCTTGCCTGAAAAGTCATCTATACACTGACTGTATTGATTTGTATCCTGCTGCTGCTGCCAGGGTGGTGGTAGCTGATATTAAGGGCGGGATAGAAAAGGTTGTCAGTCCAATCACCCTGGTTGAAGACGCAATCTGTGGCTGCAGTGTAGCACCCCGTGAAGAAACTGTCACCCGGCTGCTGGATGTTAATACCCTCTTCACTTGAAAATGTATGGCCTAAATCTGTTACGATATATATGCACTGAATGCTTAAATATACTGTAGCTCCATTAGAGCTCATTTCATTGTTAAATATACATCATTTGGTCATCTGTGAATGATATAATGCATTAATGTGGAAATTCATGCTGTTCTGAATCAGGAGGATGGAACTAAGTATAAATCAATATGTATTAATCTTACTGCAAATGGTGCCTAAATTCCTGGAGAAGGAGCACATTTACAAAACAAAAGTACTCCGTTCTCGAAAACAATGAACTTCATTTGCCAAATTTCCACCCAAATACAGATGGAAACCATCCAAACTTCTACTACTGTCATGCAAATGTTAAGTTAAAAGGGAGATAAACGATTGTAGCGTTAATTCTCCAGTCAGGTCCCATAGAAGAAGTAGTGCTAGCCAAACCACAAACTAATGAAAATTATGTGGAAAGTTTATTTGGAGGAATGGTTTCCAACTTTTCAACCTCAGCCAATATTTGTTCAAGCTCAGCACAAATTGAAGATGGACAGTGAAACAACTGGATGGACTTGTGAGAGAACATGTAGGTTTCCTTACCCTCTCTCGTACTTTTTTCTCTGAGGCATGCTTGTACACTTGTTTCAAGTCTACCGAACCATTTAAATTCCTCAATCTTCTTGCAAGTGTCTCGTTTCAACTTGACAAATGCCACCTGTTTACGAGGAGGTGAGCATACCCGACACATATAAACACTTTGAATTGCTCTTTGCCTGAATGCCGCTGTATAAATAAACTTGCTGGATATTTTAAGACTGCCGTTCTGTTCCATTTGCAAGACCAATGCTGCCCAAAAGTTTAAAAGAAGGCAGAGAAAATACATTTAGCATTGTTAGCAGTGGTATTGTAGGCATACACCTGGACAGGGACCTGCATGCCCTCAAGAATCTGTTGGAGTATGACAGTTTTCCAGCCATCCACTGAATTGTGAAAGACGTAAAAGACGAAAAAAACAGAAACATTTCAAACCAGCTAGAAGAAAATTTTTTTAAAGCTTTGTTTTAGTTTTGTTTTTTTTCTCATATGAATTCTACAGTGAAATAGGCAGCCTATCTGTGCATGAAAATTGGTGAAGACGACTAGTTTTAATGTTCCAGTTAAGAACAAAATTGTTTCTATGACTGGTTCTTCTATGAGGCCCGTTGTTTTTATGCGTAATTTATGCTATTCAAAGTCTGACAAATACCCACTAATTAACGGATACACAAACAAACCAACAGCTGATTATAGTATTTGTGTCTGCTGCTGCGATCATTACAGCTGATTAAACCTGAAAACTGATTTTAACAATTTGTGCAAAAGCAAACAAACAAACGAATCTAACTGCATTGTGGATTGTTTCACATTGAGCGAAAAAAACTGGTGTGCAGCTTCTAATTTATGGGTCTTAAATTGGTTTCCGACAGCTTTCTGGTGGGTTTCCAGATCATAAAAGTAATGGAATTATAATAAATCATGTCTGAACGGGTGATATAATCAATCAATGTTCCCCTGGCAGTATTTGAATGTGGAGGAGCTATTCTGAAAGAGATCTGAGCTCATCTAAAAGCTATAAAGCTTTAAATTTTGGATCTGTAGGTTAATGGACCTTCATATATTTCAGTTGGTCTGATGAACATTTGCTGAAGTTTTCACTGAAATTTCACATGACAACAATTCTGTCTGAAAGTAAAGTTAAAAAAAAAAATGGGATGGACACTTTACAGCACACTGAACCGTATCATGCTCAGTAATGTGCATCACAGATGTCCTGTTGCATATCTAACACTCAACCCTTGTGGAGTTCCCAACTAAATTAAGCTCCGTACATCCAGAAAACATATACATGTCATTAAAAATGAATAAAACCCCCCACACAGAGAAACAACAGAACTTTTTAGTAGCAGAAGATACCCAGTGACATCTCTCAATGAGGCAAATGCTGTTTTGTGACTTTGGGCTATACAAATAAAATTTGATTTGATTTGATAAATGTGATCACTTATGACGTTTTTTTTTTCTTATTTCCATCATTTTACAGCCATTTAAATAGAACACATTGTAGGAACTGAAATGCACATGGTCTGTATATGTGCACAGAAGAAAGATGAATGCATGAATGAACACGAAAACACACAACTCCAGCACAAATTAAGACTTGCTACTGTGAAACTTCATATTCTGTATCTTCTGCTGTAGAACAACAAATGCAAGGTCTGTTGTAGAGTGGACAATGTGATGCCAACATGCTCTCACTCACACACGCACAGCAAGAGCAACATGCAGACTCTTCCCTGTTTACACAACTTCAACGTGATGATACATGGACGTGTTTACTCTGCACTGCGGAGGAAAATGTAGCTGTTCAACAGAAAAAGAAATCACCTGGCTACGTCAGCTGTGCTGAGTTGGCTACATTTGCTGAGGTGGTGATAAATCATTTCTGAAATGGACACAAAAGTCACGTGAGAAAAACTGCTAGCTCATTTTTGGCACCTCAGCCACCACAGTGTTTACTAAACGTAGAGCCAATCACCTTCCAAAGGAAAGGCATGGATGGTTTCAGTGTCTGATCTGATCACTTCAGGCTCATTTGAAGATAATCCTTTGATGCAAACACACAAACCAGACACTACAAAGCCACCAGAAACCGACAAGAAATTCCATCACACAGAGTTAAGAAACTGCGTCTCTATTTACATCTCAATCACCACAGCATGCAGGAAAACTGCACGTTTCCCCCTGTGCGATCGGCCTTTTTGCAGTCAAATCAGCTGATATGAAGAGAGAAAAAAAGAACCTACTTCGAGGTAACATCTCCGGAACAGCTGAAAGAAAAGTGTTCCTCTTTGTTTGTTTGCTCGTTTGGCGTTTCTACAGCTGGGTGGCTGAGCGGCTAAGCGGGATGACTAACAAGGCAGGATGGCGAGCCGTAAGAATTCGTTTGTAAAGGCATCTTGAAAACTCCCCCCAACCCCCACTCGCCTATCTGATCTCTGCTCCTTCTGATTCATGGCTGACAGGCAGACACCTGTTACTGCAGAGGAAGAGGCAGAGAGTGGCCTGGAATGTAATTCTGAAAATGTGCTGGTGTCAAAGAGTGGCAAAAAAAAAATGAAATAAATAAACAAATAAAAAGAGATGAGCACACATACCTTCACATGGACCATGCTTCACAGACAGACACAAAATCCGTGTCCCGCTTTTTCTTTTTTTTTGCTCCCCTCTGGTCAAAAAGCAACAACAACGCTCCCTCACCCTCCTCCAAACACTCATCTGTCCTGGGTCAAACACGGCGAGAAAGACAGAAAGAGAGAGAGAGACCACAAGTGTCACTTGAGCTGCCTGCAACTCAGCCTCTCTCTCTCTCTCTCTCTATGTCTCTTTCTCTCTCCCTCCTCGGGGGCCATGAAACACACACACACACACACAATGTTCACTGAGGCACAAAGGTCCCCATGGCAACGGAGCATTTAGAAGCCCCGTGGCATTATTTATGCAACGTTGCATCACAATGGGCCCTCCCACCGGCTGACCCTGCCAAAAAAGCCCGCCGCTCGCCAGTCACTCTCTGCCTCTCTCACTCTACCTCTCTCTCTCTCTCTTTCATTCTCTATGACCAGACCATCTGCACCCCCCCTCGCACCCCCCTCCCGCCTTAGCCACCATCACTGAAAAGCAGCAGGGGGGGGATTTTGGGGAGGGATGGAGAGGGGTGGAAGGGAGACAGAAGATGGAAGGGAGGTGAGACGAAGGGAGGTGCAAACACACCCTCGAAACAGTTGACTCCGACACACATACCTACACACACTGTGCGTTCTGCTTCAATGAACTTGTATGAGCCGAGATGGGATAGAGAGAGTGTATCGGGGCACATTAGTTCAGAGAGTGTAGATTCCCATTAGATTTCAAGCATACACACCTATCTACACACAGCCAAGACACATGTATATATCCGTCAGAAATTGTGAAAGCAATGTGGATTTGTTGCTTCCTCTGCTTCAGTAACAAACAACAATATTCTACACTTTACCACGAAGGTCCAGACAGACCAAGAGTTCAGTAGACTCATTCGTGGAGGTGGTGAGACTGTGCATGTTCAACTTTGATGTTCAGAACTTTGACACAAGAATTTGAGCAGCTGACCGAAAGTAAACTGTCTCGACCTGAGAGGGAACAAGGAGCCACACAGTTCAATAGGAAAATAGAAGGAAATCATCATATTGATTTTATGCCTGCTCTCTGCCAAAGGATAAACTGCTCCACAAAAGAGGGACAGTTTGCAGACTAAGCTGTGCTTTGTCCAGTTAATGAAGGTGGAAGCTCACTTGCAAACTGCCAAGTGAAGCAGCTAGCTTGCTTACCTGTTATCCCACTCCCAGCAAGCAAATCATCACGCAAGTGAACACTAGTGAAGTTTCATGTATGGCCGGCACAATCATATCTTACCCAGATGCAGTCCATTGGAACCCATGGATCCATGACAGGCATCACAGTCGCTTCTTAAAGCAGGAAGAAGCTCTCCAGAACCTTTCTACACTTTACAATCTCTTTCTTTTGCTTCAAGTCATCCACTTCCTGTCCCCTGGATGCCACAGTCTAACTAAACCAATCATGACAAACACATGCTGCACATGCAAAACTCTAGCCGACAGTCATTTCTTTATTCAAATTTGGACTGGCTCAGATTACATGGCTGTTTGGCTGCAGACTGACTGAACACAGGTTTAATCACAGAGATAAGTGTGCCATCAACTGGGTGTTTGGCTAAAACTAGATGGATCAGATCAGCTTGATCAACTCATCATTTCAGTCTGCACAGCATGTAAACACAGCAGCATGCCTGTGGCTGTGTGTGCGCAGTATAAAGTATGTTTGGTAATCATTATTTGGATTGTGGAAAGCTGATGTACTCTGTCTCTGGAAGATTTTTGCTTGTATTTAGTGGTCTGGACAAATTATTAATATTCAAGGGGAATTCATTTCAGAATAAGAAAATCAGCTGTATAATGTGTCCTGTGGCTGTGGGGGAGCTTCGTCAGTTCTGTGAGAGTAACCCTGATAATGTCATAATCAGCTCAATTTTGGATCCTGAGAGCATGTGTTATGCCTTTAAATCAGGAGTTGCGAATATGAAACAATCAGAAAAAAAACATTTGTTATATTTGTGCTTTCTCCAGCGACCCCTCTCTCTCATTCACTGTCTTAGTCACTCAACCACAACTGTCTTTCCCCAAACAAACAGACATAACACACTACATTAAATATTAAATGAACCAAGCCGGGACACAACTTGGTGAGTTGTGTGGTTCATGAGATCCTGGACACTGCCCAGATTCACTGACAGCTTGACTGGTCTAATCGTGCAGTGGCTCCAAACGTTGATTCTGCCATGGATGGCTGTGTTTTTGTTCGACATAATCTGCAACCCACACCGCCACAGCATAAACAGACTACCACCATTTAAATGAATGGAAAAAACTTGTATTTTTGCCTTTGCACCTGATTTGGTCTGAAATCCCTTTATTACACTGGAGCTTGGATAGACATGTACCAACCAAGTGGTAATTTGTTACAAGTAATTTCTAATTTGTTACACTATGTCAGAAATGGATGGAGGAATGATCAATGGGTGCCATGTTGTGACTTTCTGTTCCAGTATTGTGGGTCAAGCTCCAAACACCTCCCAGTTTTTAATGCAGTCTTGCTGTTGCCAGGAGCCACAGAAGACATTATACGAGTTGCTAAGTAGGACTGACATTTATCTGCAAAGTTTCCTTTTAAGTGACAAAATTTCATTCATCATCTTCATGATTTTCATACTCTACAGAAATGAAACCACTGATACAGTCCTAATTTATGTGCATCATCACATTGGTGGACAGAGACACTCACTGGCCAACATCAGACTGTTCATGTGTGTATATGTGTCTGTAATCAGAGCTCATTAAGCAAAATGAAATAAGTAAATAACAATTAACAAAGTCTTAATGAGCAGATTTGACCATCAAGTCCTTGTCAACTGATCACATTACTAAAGATTGGGAGCCATTTTGAACCTATTAATGGAGACAGAGGGAAGACAGATAGAGAGTTAGTGTGCAGCAACCAATGTACAGGAACAGGCTGGCCCCTGAAAACCCCATTAAAGCAATTAGTAAAGTAAAATAAATGACTGTAGGACAGCGGTGGGCTGCATGGGGAGCAAAGCTGCTGTGCGTGTGTGTGTTCTAGCTATAGCTGTCTCCCCCTCTCTCTAGCGTAAAGCAGTCTAATTGTGCCCCGTGGTGTCCGCCTGGCATTTAGTTGTTTCAGAAAGAGGTCTGTTCAGTGAGAAAATGTCACGGTGGCTGTATAGCTAAGACCACTGCTGTCTGGAGCTATTGCTTTTGGCCCGGAAAATTACTACGAGAGGTACATCCAGTTGGTAACAAAATTGTCCCGGAGGCAGGGGGAAACAACAAGAAACAAGAAGGTGATAGAAAAATAGAGACCAGGGGAGCAGAGCGAGAGATGTGACAAAGACTGAGAAGCAGTGAGGGGAGAGATTTAGGGGGAGATTTAGTGCTCTCCAGATACCAAAACTACTTAAATGTTCTTCCAAAACTTCACAGATTTGTCTTGTTTTCCGATAACAGTCGCTGAAGATTCAGGCTTTAACTCCTCTCCTCACCACAGTCTGTGTATCCCTCCTCCTGTGCAACAGTGCTGAAACTGGTAGTAAGCACAGGGTTAGGGTCATGAATTATGATCAGCTGTAAAATATTCAAAGCAAAGTGTCTTTGTTGAGCTTATTGTGCTACAAAATGAAAAGAGAAACAGTTCGCCCAGCATCAAGGTAAACTTGTTTATTCAAACTGCAGGGAATATGAAAACCTCTACGACATAAAAAGCTCAAGGCTATGACACATGAGGTAAACATCTAAAGGGTAAGAGTTCTCTGGAGTTTTCTTGACATTGTTGCTTTAATCACATCGAAACACCTTCTGGCCTTGTTATTTTTGTCTCACTTTATTGGCTGTGGCTGGGAGGATTGCCAATCGACATGCTTTCCCTTCCAAAGAAACACATAATATCTGCAGGTGCTGTTTGGAGAAATGAGGGCTGGAAATTGGTGTTTTTGTGATTTAGTGTCCCCAGTTTCAGTCTGCAATATGACTGTAGAAAATATTGACAGTTGTACACATGTATTTGTCTCATTACATTACTTATGATCAAAAACTAGTGAGCCAAACACTTCGCTAACAGCCAAACATCAAGCAAATGCAACAACACAAGACATAGCAGCCAGCTAATATTACTAGTCCAGTCAGCCAACAGCAGTCAGCCAGCTTGGCATCTGTCTTTTTGGCCTTTTATTTCACCAAGCTTTATCACTAACTAAAAGTCCCAGATTTCTTTCTTTCTCACTCTCTGCTTTTCTCTCTTTAGCGTCTTCTGTCAGTGTTCACAGAACAGTATTGGTATCGGCAAATATCCAAATTCAGGTATCTGTATTGGATCGGAAGAGAAAAAATGTGGATTGGTGCATCCTTAATTCACATGGCAACATTTCAGAGCTGAAATAAGACACATTGCCCTAGTTCTGCTGTGGTGCTCTGGCCTGGAGTTTTCAGCAGAAAATAACAAAAAGTAAAAGACTTTCTCTCAAATGCCAACACTCTGCCTGACAGAGCAGGAGAGAGCGGGGAGAAGACAAAGCATGAGCAAACACAATTCCCTTTATCCCTCCCCTGCCTCTTCATCACTTAAATATTCTACTTTCTCCTTTTCTGCATGCCCCCCTGCATATGAAGTAAAAGAAAATAAATATTTGATCTACTTTGAAACCACTTCTTATGAATATCTAACTCCATTGTGAACTTTGAAGAGAACTATATTTGGTAATTTAATGAGGTAGCCAGCGCTAAACAAATCTTAATTAATCCTTAATAGTGAGAGGGGGGAGGCAAGGCAAGCATCACACCAATAAAAGAAGCTAATGAATCATCCAAGAGTGAGTGCAATTACCATAAGGCCGACTGTTTTCACAAAGCTATTAATCCTGTGTCTTCTTTATCATCTCACATGCCATAACAGCAGTCATAAATATGTGTAGTGTGAAGTATTTGTGCTTTGAGAGTAGTGCATAAAAAATGGAGCCCGCGCAGCCACCAAATATGTAAATAAAATGTGGTCAATTAAAGGAACGTAACACTTCAGCTGTATTTATATGATGATGTGTTGGTAGGTGAAGAGAAGAACTGAAGTTTAATTAGCTTTACAGAGAAAATAAATGTAAGCCTAATTAAACCTCAGTATGCACTTCTTTCCGTTTGGATTCATATAGGTTGTAGGTCAGACCTGAGAGAATCTGTTTCCTGCTTCACTGCCAATTAAACGCTTCCACGGAGCACCATGATTCACATTAATTATCTCGTGGCCAAGAAGCTGCAGAAACATTATGCTCTGCCTAAAAACTTTGATTTGATAACCATTAGAAAAGCTAGATTTTCTGCTGTCCTCTCTGCTGCCTGCAGTTAAATCCCCCTATTTTCATATCCTTGAGCACATTATCATGTTTTACTGTCAGTGATGTCTTTTCTACCTGATGTTACTCATATTGCATCAGTGTAAAATACAGTGGGTCATGCTGTCAACTTGATGGAAATGAGAGCGGAAGCAGTAATATATTGTATTTTCCAGTTTTGGAATAAACAGAACAAGAACACGAGAATCACTAGATACTTCCACCTTCATTTCCTGGAGGTAAACCAGGTAAACGTCTTTGTCTTGTTTGTTTATGCAGGTCATATAGAAGCATCAGTATTAAATTGAAACTGTTTCATAACAAGTTAAAAACTCTTTATAGTAGTTTAAGTATTGAGTGAACTGAAATTTACTGCTGTGATGAAAGTGTTTCCTTGTCTTAACTATATGTGTCGTGTTGCTTATTGGTCATTTCTTATTTAACACCTGCTTTTCCCAACCGTTAAACT
This sequence comes from Nibea albiflora, assembly GCA_014281875.1. Classification (NCBI taxonomy): domain Eukaryota; kingdom Metazoa; phylum Chordata; class Actinopteri; family Sciaenidae; genus Nibea; species Nibea albiflora. The sequence goes on along the minus strand of CM024798.1, from coordinate 5,913,711 downwards.
CTAGATGGGTTTTCTTCGGTTCATCAGCAAGGTTAGATCGGGCGTAGAACTGATTGTATAAAATTCAATTACCTTCTCCTGTATTTTCTGCTTCTCTATACATATTGCATGAGCCAAAGCTCACAGCATTTAGTTGTGCTGTCTTTCTCACATTGGACTGGCACAAAACCTGGTACGGTAGTAAATATGTTCAGATACAATGGGCATCAAAAAGCACTGGGAAAGTTGTTGATGTAGGTTCTTGTCCACTGATACAATAATTTATTATTATTATGATGGAATTGTTGAGTATTGTTGTTGGAAGTACATTCTAGTAGAGCATGAGATGGGCCTTAGAAGTCAGACCCGAGCCCGACCCAGCCCGATTTTGATTGACAGCTTTGTAGAGCCTGAACCCATTTGCAGCCCGACGTTATTCAAATGTGCACATGCAGCATATCAGTCAAGAATGAGTCATGCTAACCTCCGTTTCACCCCCTCAGCATCCATTTTTGCACCTGTCTCGCACAGATCGAAACGCATCACATGATCGCTCACAAGTCATAACACAAGCCCGAGCCCGGCCCAATTCAAAAGGATAAAAATTAGCGAAGAGATTCCCAGCTCTACAGTCTAGACCTGCTCTGTATGGAAAGCGTCATGAGATAACTTTTGTTATGGTTCAGTGCTATATAAATAAAGTTGAATTGAACTGAATTGAATTGATGATGTGTCTGCTCTGTGATGAACTGGCAACTTGTGCAGGGTGTACCCCAACTCTCACCCAATGTCAGCTGGGATTGGCTCCAGCTCCATGTGACCCTGATAAGGATTAATCAATCAATCTATCTATCTATCTTATACATCAACACACACTCTAACAGGTGAGCTATGGTGGTGGCGTCCCCCCGTTCAACCTGTTTTGAGGTTTTTTTTTTAAACATTTCAGAAGTGACTGGATTGTCAAATGTTCCCATGCTGCAGGCAAAAAGACAGATAATCTATATCCTGTCCCTCTCTCACTTTATCTGTCATTCAATATGACAATATGTCAGATTTCTCAAATAGGCACATCTCACATTGGAATGAAACTCTTTCAGAGCATGCAGTTGACACTGCACTCTCCCAATAGCAGATGTGTTGACAGCGGAGATGATGAACGATACGAGGACAAAAGCTGACAGATGTGATAAATACAACGTCGAATGGCTAATCAATCTCATGTGGGTAGAAGGAAACAGAGAAAAAGCAGCAGCATGGATCTCCTGGTGTGAGTCAGCAGCGGCAAAAGAGTCTGATTGGCAGCATGCATGTGAGCATGTGTGTGTCCAAGTGTGTGTGAAGCCTTTTCTTGGTCTCTCATGCCTGACCTTCATCTTTATGGACCAAAAATGAAGAGGAAGCGGTGTGTGTGTGTGTGTGTGTGTGTGTGTGTGTGTGTGTGTGTGTGTGTGTGTGTGTGTGTGTGTGTGTGTGCACTGGATGAAAATCTCCAGAAAAAAACTGCTTCCTTTTTACAGTCTGGTTACAAAGTTTGGCAAAAATCCAAACATACTGAAAAATTACACACTGCAAGAACAAGTATGAAAGAAAGTGACAAATGACTGGCTTAAAAAAGAATAATAACTTCACCATGGTGCAGGAGCATGAAATATAATGACTCCAGTTGGTAGAGGAAGAAGAAAAGGGAGGCGGAGGAGAGAGTGTGCAACCATCTATTCGTCCTCACTTTCTTCAAATAGCTGACACTCCTTCTGTTCCTGCCTTCCCCTCTCCAGACTGTCATTTTGCACATTCTCTCAACAGAAGGCTATTACCATACCTCGACATCATGTGAGTGTGTGCGCATGACCTGTGTGCGTATGTCCAAATCAACATGACCTACTTAGACCTAAGGATGGACTTCCAGAACACTGTAGCATCTGACAGTAAGATTTGAGTCTAAAACATGCAGAAGCCATTATTTTTCCTACTCTCAGCATTTTCACTGGCTATCTTTAGCAACTGCATTTCAGAGTACATTTCCTCACATCCTGTAGTACTCAAGGACACACACGGTGTCCACGGTATCAAGTATCCACTCGAACTGTCCACCCACCCACTGAATGTATAAATACACACTGCACATCTTCTCGGACCAATTTCAGACAGAGCCAACGTTCAAAGCACTGCTATCCAGACTCATGTTGTTGTTGTTGTTGTTTTTTATCAGAATCAATGTGGCAGAACCAGAAAAATATCATATTTTTTTTATTATTCCACAAATTCTTATGCTATGTCAAAACCTGGCAGCTACATTATGCACAGTACAACCCGACTGCAGACAGCTGGACTGGAGATTCAGGTTTGTTATGCTAAGCCTACAGAGGTTTACTCCACACCTCAAGTCCGTTTAAAGACATATTAACACACTTTGAGGTTTAATATTGGCCCCCCTTTAAACACATAATAAGATCTCCCGATTGACAACACATTAAATCTGTTCTATATCCACTGTATGTTGATTAGTACTAATCCTATGGAAGAATAAGCTAGTGAGGCTTTAGAGTTAACTATGCCAGTGCAAAAATCCATCTGTTCACCATTTTGGTTCAGATTAAAATATCTGGGCAACTTCTGGATAATCTCTATAAACAGATCCTGCATATGAATGTGCCAAGGCTTCGTCATAGTGTTCTGGGTTCTATTTGTAGTCCGAGTAGTACTGACCAAACACATTTGGGTGAGCTTTGGTTACATGCAGGTAAAAGTGAAGTGCACTGGCCGAAATACAATCTGGTAATCCGTCGGCCACCATCGATAATGATTTAACCTTTGAAAAAATTGCCTACTTTCATATGTAGGTGTCTGTTTATAGAGATTAAGCCATTCATCACATATGAAGTTGCTAATGGGACGGCCGAGGAAATCTTGGTCTGGATATCCTTTTCCAGATATCCAATGGCTACATGAAAAGCCCTTGCCGTCGTCAGACAATAGCAGAAAAGTTCTATTAGGACTACACCTTAATGACTTTTCTATCACCAGCACCACACCTCTTCATTTTTCATCCTAGATCACATGATCACGATCATGAGCATTGCCACAAGAGGCTGCTGCTGTTATTGTAGGCTTAAAATCTTGAATCCTCGTGTGTCACTGCTTTTTTGAGGATAATTACATTGTGTATGTTAAATTCAGTCTTGCAGTGCTTTTCACTAGTTGTTCAGTGTTAGTTCTGAAATATATACTTCAATGACTGGCGTATGTGGCTGGCCCATTTTGCTTTTAATCCACAAATCCACAAGATGCACCAGTATCTGTGTTTAAACTAAACAGATTATGAAAAGGTCAGGGTGATGGCCGCCTAATGAAATGCGTTCAGTGTGTTACTGATTCTCAACTTTTGTCAAAAAGTGCTGATGTTCTCATGATCAGCCTTTTCCTCATTTCAAGCTTTTCTGTGTGAGAATAGTTGGCTGGCTAAAACAAATATCTGTATTGTCAGGAAAGCTTGTTTGAAGTATTACTCCAGTTATTTCATTTTTCATCTTTAGCAAACATGATACAATAAAACATATATTTGCATATATATATAGAAAGCCAATTCTGCCACTCTTTAGTGTATCAACTGAGGAAATGATGTGCCATATGCCATATATTACCTGCTTTGAACAAATGCCAAAAGGTAGCATGTGAAGAGACAACATAACTTATAGCAGATTAGGAAGAAAAATCAAAGTGTGGGCTTTGTCTTGTCCCTTTCCTCCTTCGTAATACACAGTATCCCCAACAAAGCTATTCAGACAAAATGGAGTGAAATGATGCATCCCCCCACATCAGAGCATTTTTAGAATTACCCTGAGAGGCTGTAGCCCAGGGCTTTCAGAAAACAGATCAAAATGTGGTGACATATTTGTGACATATTAGCTCAGATGGGCGTTCCATCATTGTGTTTCCTGTCACCCTCTTTCACACTGAAAGGACTGGAGGAATAATCCTCACGAATATCTGGTGTTCATACTTGATTAACGCACACACACACACACACTTGCACAAAGAGTTCTAACCTGTTCCTTGACGGAGGCAAGAATGGCAGGAGGTGGTTTCAGACTCAGAGCCGTCTCCGTTGGAGGCGTTGAGGACGGGGCTCAACATGGTGGCAGTGCTGGCAGTGTCAGACGCCACCTCAGGCACTGGCATACCTCCTGAAAAAAAAGAGAACATGCAACTCTTTTACTATTATTAAAGACACTCTGACATCCCAGCATTTAGGCTGTCACACCTACACTCTCCTACACTTGTACTCAGGAACAAACATGCACGTAGACATGCACATTAGAGTGAAGAGGTGCAGAGAGACACATACACTTCCAGGCATGCTGACATCATAGGGTCATAGAAAAATATAAGATCACTGACGAACCAGCCTACGACTGGGCTAAATATGATTCCATTGCAACATTTTGATCATTATTGATTTATGTGCTCAGATTTTTATTTCATTTTCTCTCTGGATTATTCATGCTCTAGGTCATGTAGAGCTGGAGCTTATCCCAGCATGCATTTGGCAGAGGGCAGTGACACATCCTGGACAGGTGCACCCGTACCTCTTTCCAACAGGAAATCTAGGCCAGAGAGAATCAAGAGAGTGTGCAGACTCCAGAGAGACAGTGAGAGATTTAGTGGTAGTCTAGCAATAAAAGCCACAGCAGTCATAGCAGTAATAGAAATTATAGCAGAAGTATAATTTAAAAAATAGCAGTGAAGTTCGACTTGGCAGGTGGGGGAAGATCTCAGGTAACCCTCTCAGGCATGGACAAGTTATTTGGTCTTGGTACAGTTTGGTTTCTCCACACAACATGTTTTATCTATGTTTACACTACCTCAGTGAAGCTAACCTTTGTGATAAAACTACACCAGCTAGCCTTAGTTATCAGCCAGCTATTCAGCACCTACAGTAATGTAAGGAGTTGTCAGCTCTGTCCTGTGTTCAGCTGCTTAGTGTGTGTAGGACTAAGCCCTGTCCGGGTCAAAGCATGGTAGGACAGCCCACTTTAAAGCTGCAATCCCACGCTAACTGCTGTTTTTATTTATTTATTTTCTCAAACTGAGAATGAGTGTATGATTAATAGACACAATCCATTACCATGACAACCATATTGCCATTTTAGCAACATCAAGGAGGTCAACATCATTAACATCATTAGCACAGCAATAGCATGGATATTAGATTTAACTTGTGACGGACCACAAACTTGCCTATAGCCAAGACACACAGACATACTACATCGTCCTGTTTCGGTTAATTTGAGCACAAAATGATGAAGATATTTGTCAAAAATATTGGTGGGCTAATCATCATTGTAAGGATATCACTCAGAGAAATAAAATAGAAATGGAACAATACAATGGACTGTGGCTTTAACTCTGTGTAGTAAGAGTAAAAACACATTTGTAGACATATAGTGCCATAAAAAGTGGCAGTGGTGTCATTAAAAAACTTTCTGATAAGAAGAGGAACATTTTTGGCAGTTATAAAGATAACAGATGTTTATGCATATTACACACATTTGGAGCAAAACAGTTGGACCTCAGGCCATATAAGTACAAGTACAGCCCACAAACAAGCATTATGAAAGACACAAACGTGCTGTCATTTAAACAATGCCACTTCAGAAATAGCAGTAAACATGAGAGCTGTAGTACTATAATAAAGTAGTCAAATTGTGATATCCCTTGACAGACAACCCAAAATTTAAAGCATGAGGCTGGGAATATTCTAATTTTGTCGCTGTCAACAATCGGAGTGAAAAAAACAACAAAACCAGCAATGTGTTGGTCTCTTATGCCATGTGCCATGTAATCATGATGCAGCTCAGAGCCGGCGAAAACAATGTGCGAGCAGCCTGCGAGCAGAGTGGAGGGATACGTGCGGAAAGGATAGGGGAGCTGGAAAGGTGAAAAGAAAAAAGGAGTGGAAAGAGAGAGTGAGGCAGGGTGGAGAGGGCAGCGGAGAGGAGAAAGCAAGGTGAGGAGAAAAAGATAGATACATTAGGAGTAGGAGGGTGAGGAGAAAAGAAGAGAAAAAACTATTCTTGCATGCTGCTAGGCAACAATCTGTGGTCACTGAAGGCTGCTAATATGGCTGACCTGGCTTTACTCGTCTTCCATTTTGGAGAGTGTTCCACTTCCTTTCCTATGGATCCATCTCTAGTCACTGTTTCTAAACTTAAATTTTTCATCACCATCCACCTTTCTATTTACACCACATCCCTTTCTCCTCATGCATCCTCCGCCTCCTTGTTGCCTTTATGCTTCCCTCTTTCCCTGCTTTCTTCTCTCACTTGACCTATTTCAGTGTTTCCTCATCACTTCAGCACATTTCTGCTTTATTAGGCAGCGTGCAGCGGAGGGTGACAGAAGGAGTTTGCCCCAAAAGGTTGGATTTGAACCCGCAACGCTGCAGTGCACCTGAGCCATCGCAGCATCTCCACCCAACCCCTACTCCCAGTGTGCACTGTATATCATAAACACTCGGCTGCTTATGCGGCCTCATGACAGCACTACATGCTCCACAATCTTCACGTGCTTCCCTTTTCCATCTTTGGCTTGCAGGGTCACAACTGCAGAGTGTTATCATGTGTGGCACGTCTCCCATCCATCCCCTACGCTCTCCTCTCCTATACCTCCCTGCCAACTTACCTCCTTCCGCTGTGCCTCCTTCTAACTTGTCCTCCCCGTCCCCCGTTGCTCTTTGTGTAGTCGCATCACACACAATCCCCCTCATTATCACGTCTACCCATCCCCACCTGCCTCCATCCTTCTCTTCCTCTACAGAATACAATCCCAAATCCATCTGTGGGAGCCTGAGACATTCGTCAACCGTGAGCTTTTACACAGGACTATTTAACTGCACTGCTGCACAGTGGCCTCTGTGGCCACAAGCGGCAATTACAAGTTAATTGTAATAATTAACAGTTAATATTTGACTAAATTAGACAGAAACCCAGTCACACTAGCATGGAGGCAGCAGTAGGTAGAGTGGGTTGTCCACTAATCAGAAGATGTGCGTAACACACTCAGGAGGTGGCGTTTCATTGGCTAAGTAAGTAAGGCAACTTAAATTAATTGGCTGTTTGCCTAGCAAACATAATCTTCTATAACTCTCTGAAACATATAAATGTGTAATAATTAATAAGAGTCATATGTTTCAAGTGGAACGTGTGTTTTTTGCTGATTTAACTGCTCTAGGCTACATGCATAAATCTAAGACGATAAACATGGTTAACACTGTACGTGCTAAACACTGATATGTTATGGTGAGCATGTTGCCATGCTGATTTTAGCATTTAGCCACCCTACAGAACTGTTCTGCAGGGCTGCTACCGTGGCTGTAGAGTTTGGATGTGATTCCCCATCCCTCGATACGTCGCTGCGACCATTCATCTGGTAGGATACGTGTGCACGAAACATTTCACAATGACAGAGCAGATCTTGAACTCGATCAGAGAGCATAGGATGCCGCCTGTAGAACAAAACAAGGGAGGAGATGTGATTTTGACTGTGCAGACAGGGCATGCAGCCAAATATAGGTCAGCTCAACAGACCGTGTCCAAGCCCTCATCACACAACTGACCAGTACAAAGCTGCTTTCCCCAATAATAGCTGTCACAACTAGGTTATAGAGGCCGACAGCCCAGCTAGAGACAAGACTTTGAATATGGATTAGGCCTAAAGGCTTTATTTCACTGAAGTATAATCTTGGATTTTTAGGTCTATATTTCATCGCCGTAATGCAGGGGTATTTAGTCCTGCGCTTCAAAACGGTAATCTCTGATATTGCTGTTAGGTTGTAAATGCAGCTCACCATGCCATGATTGACATGGCTGACATGGGGAACATTGAGCTTAATCTTTTGACCCTTTAAGCTCATCAGTCAGGTCTGAGACAGGCGTGTTTTGGTGAAGACAGAGTTCATCACAGATCAGCAGCAAATCAGCTAAATGTCCACGTCTAAATGTTATTCAGAGATGAATGTGCGTTGTGTACCCACACGCACGACTGCATACTTGTACACATGCGCACACGGAGCGCTCTAGCAGGCCTGCATGTGTGCACAGTCCTTCTGGAATGCGAGTGTTTGTTATGTGTTTGATGGGCAGTCCCTCGTCGCCTCATTAAAACTTGCTGCAAGTGTTTTGTTTTGGCTTCACTAGTCATCTGTCCCTTTGTCTAGACCCTGTGCCCACGACTCTTCTTTCAAATTAACAAGACTTTAAACACTTACATTAACAATGTGATTAGCACTGCCTGTGTCTCATTGTGTATTTATTAGGACCCGGAGTCCCCACAGCAGAGTTCTGGCGTTACCTTCAAGAGTTCTGTGATGCGTGCATGATTTTCTTTCATCCATGTTTTTTTTTTTTTTAAAGAAAAAGAGAAACTGAATGAAACACGGGGAAGTTTGTAAATCCTCTGATCAGTGTTCTGCATTGAACAAAACTCTACCAAGCATATACTGTAATGATTTCAAGATGATACTATGAGCAGACTTTTATGTTGATTGACTACTGAAGGGACCTACAATATACTCTAGAATGCTAATGAGAATTTAATTTTCAATTTTAGCGACCCTGTCTCCCACAGAATATGTTCACCACTAATTGGTTCTCCAGCTCCATTCAGCATATATTCTGCCAGAATTAAGCTCACCCGCGATGTTTGTATCGACCCGGGTGTGACGTCCTTAAAGCTGCACTAATCGATATTTTTATATCACCTCGTCGTGATGAACTCGCAGACAATTAGCAGCAGACTCTTCAGTGTTTTAGCATCTTTCCACTCATTGTTTGGGTTTTACAGCCTGCAAACTACACTGCCGTGGTTCAGTGTCAGCACTCTGTGCCCGGCATCAAACAGCAGACGGACAGAGTTAGTGACTGGCTGGTGAGTACAGTGGATCATTTAGCAGCTGAAGACTCGAGTTGTTGGAGAAGGAAACAGAGGTAAAAGGAGCATAAATATCGGAAAAGGTGGCCAAACACATGACACAATTAATACTAATGCTGCTCCATGTCTGCTGTGATGACAGGTAGCTGCCTACTATGGCACATGAAAATGCTATATCATGCTATAAAAGCTTATTGTAAATAAAATAATAATAATAATAAAACAAAACAATTGCATTGGCAGTTGCAGATGCATTACATCTTCTTTTTTTTTGATAGGTGATTTTGGGTTTTACAGCCTGCAAACATACTGCCGTGGGCAGCATTTTGTCCAGTTAATCGAGTTAATGCTGTGGAACCAGCTCCCAGTTTGTATTTTAGAGGCTGATCCACTCTCCACATTTAAGACGTTCCTTTTTGATAGAGCTTATAGTTGAGGGCTGACTGGCTCAGGTGTATCCATCCTTTAGTTTTGCTGCTATAGGCCTAGACTGCTTGGGGCTTCCCATGATGCACTGAGCTCTTCTCATTCTTCCCCTCTCTCTGCATTTGTACACACACTCTTGTGCCATTAATGCATCTTACTAACCTAGCTTCTTCCCCGGAGTTTGTCTGCTTTCACGTCTCAAAGGTTCTCATTGAACGCGGCTACGCCAAGATCTAGGATTACAGTTGCTGCTATGGTCCTGTTTATCAACTGAGGTGGACATAAACGGGAGAGTTGAAGCTCGGAACCACCCGTACATCGTAAGAATCATATAAAAAAAATGCATAATCCATGTAAATCCATTTAAAAAATATCTGTTCACTGTTCTATTTGAACACAGATTTTCATTTCTGGTTTTACTTGGACAGCAACAATATGGATGGTCTTAACTGTCACTGGCAGTCAATAGCAGATGGCCTAACAAACATCACTGAGGGTTAATCACTCATAAACCAAATCTATCCATGGTGAAAGACACTAATACACACAAACAGATTTCCTGTAGCGCTGTGATACAGTGTGCAGCCCTCACTAAAGGATAGCTGCTCTGATTGTGAATCATTAAAAGCGACCGGCCACAATAAAAAAAAAAAAACTATCACAGCTGCTCCTGCGTTGTTATTTTACTGCCTGAATTACGGACTCACTGAATATGGATCACAATTCAACTGCATCTGAGTGATTGTGTTTTCTTTTTCAAACGGCTACATCTGTTTTGGGCGTAAATGCTAATGATGCCCGCTGATGTTCGCTGGCGTGTGATAGAACGTACAGCTGATTACGTAATCTAAATCTCTATAGAGTAAAATTCCAAGGACAGCTAATAACTTCAATAACAGCCCAGTGGGTATATCACTTTGATTTCTTTTTGGCGTTTTCCCAGCACAGTCATGCTTTACTTAATTACCCAGAAGAAAGGAAGAGCATCAGCCAACCAATGTAATGATGCAATAATAACATTAATATGGTGGAAGAATTTTAAAAACAACAACAGAAGAAGATGTGAACGGTAGTCAGACATCAGGCGTTACAGTAGAACCGGATGACAGGAGCTCGATGATGGTGTTTAACAAACCCCCAGGGTTTTTACAGGACAAACATAACAGCTAATGTGGCTGATTGGCCTTGTAACAACAGACAACTGGCCTATATTTAATCTGAAACTTCAGCGCTGAACAGAAATGCAGCTTGATCCAGTAAAATGTAACACAGAAATACGACTACAAGTGAACAGGTGCAAATAATGCAAATAAAGCTCTATCATCAACATGGCTCACCCTACTTCCAGACACCTGCTGGAGCTGCAGCAGGTAACAGAGACAGCTCCCTCTACAGATTGAGGTTCTCAGAGAGAAAGCCACAGCATGCACCCTCGACCAAGCTACACCTGTGTGAAATAGTGACAGAAAAATGGCCACGCAAACTGTGTGAACAGCAGCAGGCTGTTGTAAGATGACACGAATAACACCTTTTAAATTGTCCTTTTTTTCCTGTTTGCTGCTAACTGCTCCTAGCAACAGAGTGATAATAAGGCAAGACACAATATCAAAAAGTGCTGCAGGGTTTTATCAAATCATGGCAACAAAGGCACCTAAATGGGTTTTGTTGCTATAATACTAGGCAAATTACTGGCATGATGACTGGTATTGCCACCAACCCCATGTTGGAGTAAAAACCAACATTTCAACAGCAAGTAGCAACCTCCGTGGCTGTGAAATGAAGCCAGAGTGAAAGTTCCAAAAACCGCAGTTCCTCAAAGTCAGTCAGTCAGTCTCCATAAGCCCCCATGTTAAAATGCCCAATACAATCCATACAGTCCACAAAAACTGTTTTAGTCTCTACAGATCATGACAACTATATTGAGTAAGCCTGTGTTATGCCATACTGACTATGTTTTATACAGTCTATGTTTATATGCAATAATAATTACAAAAATCTTCTTCAACTATATATACACCTACACACCAACAGCAACTTGGGGTCACAAGGACTGTCTGGCTGGGATCTGAACAAGTGACCCTCGAACTACCAACTACTGCTATAGCCACCTGAGCCACTGCCACCCCTCGCATGTAAGCTCCCCTCCCATTTAGTCATACTGACAACACTGATGAGAGGAAATCGTTAGGGAAGAGGCGGGATTAGCAGTAAATATTAGACATTTGGTGGATCTATTTAAAATTGTGAGCAGTAGCATGATTATCAAAGTAGGCACTAGACATGCATTAATCTCACGAGGAAATGGTGGTCACATCAATCCCAGTGGAAATTTGACGGTCAAGCTCATAGTTTCCAGTGTTTAATTACACTTGAATGAGTGAAGGCAACGTTATGCCAAGGGAAATGTTGTACCACAAAGATTCTCCATATTTCTGCCTCTGTCTCTCTTCGGGTTACTCGCTCCACTAAAACTGGGTGATCCTGGATAATAACTGGTATCATCAAGCCGGTTATCATCAGTTTCTGTTAACACTGCGGTACAGCTTGTTAACTGCTACAGTAGAAGAGATAATTAACAAAGAACAAAGTGAAATGTAAATATTATAATCACATATCTATAACAAAAGAAGCTTGCTAGAAATCATTGCCAAATATTAAAAGTAGGTCTCACTCCAATGTCTGTCTGAAGAGTTCGCCCTTGGTACTGGGTTATCTGGAAGAAATGTATTTCACATCCTCTTTAGTGGCAGCCTTTAAAAAAGTTTAAGAGAGAACGATAAAATTTAACACTGTTAAGACAACATCATAACTTTTTAGCGCTCACAGATCCAGCTTGGACCAAAGCAGGGAATGCAGAATCAGATCAGCTGTGATTTCTGGGGATGTCAACTGACTTTTTTTTTAAGTGAACCAATGGCACCAAAAGCAATAAATCTTCCAGCTGAAAGTTTCAGTCAGTTTGTCTTTTTTCAGACGTCCTCGGCTCTTTTGTAACACAACATAGAATATAAGAGATGAAAAGAAAGTCTACAGTCCTGTCTAAAACAGAGCTGTGTATGAAGGTTTAATATATCCCACTCACAAATGATGTGTGTTACACAGGCTTATGACTTCACAGTTTGGTAGATGAAGGCTTTATTTGTCCTAAATTTAAACTTCACACGGGCTAAAATAAACGTCCAAGAGTGGATTTCAATTAGCAGCGTTTCTCTATGATCCAAGTCTGCTGTTTTAACTAGCGATGCCAGCAAAGGCGCTACGGCACACACGTCTAAGTGGCCATGACACTTTAAAAGAGTCTCCATTTACAAATAATCAAGAATGTGGACAGGTTGTATGCACATTTTCTGTAGGAAATGGCAACTTGATAAGATCCAGTGAAATTACTCTTTAGAGGTACATTATATACAGCACTCATCTGCACATTTCCAACTCTACTCCAACTCCAATATACTCCGGTGAGAAACAGCAGCTAGCAGCAGCAATAACACAGAGACTACACAAATTAGCTCTCGGCAGCATGGGTAACTAAGCAAGGTCAGAAAGCCCTCTCACACATACACGGCAGGAATCGCTCAGTCTGTAGGGATTTGGCTTGGAAACTGGCGGGTGGCTGATTTGGACACACTCATTTGTGATCGTTTGTCAAAAAATAGCACAACAACGTGCACATTTCCCCTCCAAAGCCGTCAGTCTGCACCTGTATAACTGAGTCTGATCTAAACTTATATCAAAATGATGACCAAAATATTGATCATTGCTATGTTTAATAATTAATGAATACTCATCATACTGATGCTACACTGACTTGTAATCAGGTGTCTCATTTATTCCCGCTCTATGGCCTGTACATCTGTTCTGGGTCCAGGTACCATCACGTACCATTACATAATGCTTTACAGCACTATTAACTTAACATACACATTTAACTGTTTAACATGTTTCCCACTTTTGCCGCATGTAAATAAGATTTACAAAGTTTCCTGATGGACAATTGTAGCCCCTTGATAAGACCGTGGCAGTGACAGTGGTACTGCAATCTGAAACCTGAGGCACTAAAAATGCGAAAATACCAATTTATTATAAGATAGTTCTGTTGATCAGTATTACATAATGATTCAACATACTGTATATTTATAGATTCAACATATATAATTATGCTTCTCATAACTGTTCTCACTGTTAAACCTCTCTCATTCACTTTTTCAGCCGAAAACTGTCAATCTGCTTAACATTTCGACACACACAGCATATGTTGTTCTGTTGTGGTGACTCTGTTGTTGCAGTCAATGAGGCTTCACCTCAGTCTGGTGGCCTCAAATGAAATAAGAAAACATCTTGTCACAGCAGCATGAGTCTTAATCGGTGATCTGTGTGCAGGAGTGCAAAACATTTTAATAGTGGCCGGCAGTAGGCAGCTGTTTCCAATGAAAGAGCTCTGAAAATCCACCTGTACACAACCCAGTATACACTCAGCAGCAGACAGCAGACTGACAAAGGGACTAGCTTGAGAAACTGTGGAGCTCAAGAGCCAGATATTTCCCCTAGGAGTTGGTGAAGAACTAAAATTCAGGACTGAATATTGAACTTACATTCATCAGGTGAACACAAAACATTTAGAATACTAATGCAGCTCTGTGTCTGTTGAATGTTTGCTCTCATGTTAGCCATACCAACTTTAAAAGGTGATAATGTGGAAGAAGGCCTGAGCAGAGTGGCTGTAGTAGGAGGCAGATGAGAGAATCTTTGTCCAGATAAAGCAAACTGTGGGTTATTTATAAGAAGCTGCATCGTGCAACCCATGTAAACAAATGATTTTTGAGGAACTGAACAAAACAAGCTTTACACAACAGCCAAAAATCAACTGCTTAAATAGATTCTGCTGAGTAGGAATCAGTCTAGGCTGTACCACCACCCATACAGGTAACTCCACTGCTTCCTCTTAAACAGGTAATGTATAGTTATATGCTTGCTGAATTCACAATATAAACACTTTAACATTGTTTCCCATACAGCCCACATTGCAACCATTCATAAACAGATCACAAATCAACATGAATAACGGCTAAGCTCATTCACCTCCCCCCATATACTTGGGCTAACCCTGTGACATCACTAATGATGTCACCCAGGGGATAAATACAGGAAGTGATTGGGTACACCCTCCTTTTGTCCTTGAAACACCTGGTTGGCATGGTAAGTAGCAAAACAATAAATCAATTATTAGCTTTTGGAAGCCACAAATAATCCAATAAGCAATAACTAAATATAACAACACTTCTGTGTTTTTGTCTGTTTTTTAACCAAACTCTCTGCATGCAACTTATCGATGTTGGAACTATGTTTAAACAAACACTTGACAAGTTGTGGTATTGATGGTAGAGCTGGGGACCAAAGGTCTGTGAGTTTTAAAAAATACTAACAAACTCTGGCAATCAAGCAAAAAAATTCATCAACTTTTAATTTATTTCACTGATGTAGCTTCACAGCTTCATTAAAGTGGTACTGTTCATGTAAACATGTCTTTGAGCTGTAAACTCTATTGCATTACATTTCATCATTGGAGAGTTGGAGAAGTCCACAAATGTATGCCACTACATAAGCATAATTCACAGAAATGTACACATGCTACAGTCAAACTTCTCAGAATTGATGGTGTTGGTTCACTTTCCAAGTCTCTCAAAGATTGGTAGTGTCTTTGATATAAGATGTGACCTCTCTTTCTCTGTTCTGCAGTAAACTCTCTCATTCAGTCGCTGCTGCTTTCTCTGCTCTAGCTCACCTCACTTAATTTTGTTATATTCATTGCAGCAGCTCATCACGCTGTCAGTAGATTTAAACTTACAATCATAGCTCTCTTGTGATGAGGCACCATTTGAAATGAGACCCAACAAAGTGTATTTACAAAGATTCACACAAGTGTGGTTCCCCCTGGTAAAACATGTCAAGTCATTTACACCGGCGTCTACAGCATGACATCGTCAGACTTCACCTACATTTCAAGCCTTAACAGTTCTGAAGCTATGAGCAGCCTGCGTGATGACATAAAAACAAGTAACACCAAGAAATGTATTACTAAAACCAATAAAGTAGAAGGTGAGGGCAGGTGAGGAAGGGTTGTGCAGTTGCTGTGCGTTTCACTCCTACACATTTTACATATGCATGCTACTCTGGTAATCTTGCATAATTGTATACATCTCACTTATGACAATTTCCATGATCAGCAGGTGAGCTGCACCCTTGAATTTATACCAACATCACTTATCCTCCATCCTCCGCTGCTATTGTTGGCCCCCTTCAGACACAGTGTGCCTTTTTGCTTTGTGTTTCTTGTGAGGAGACACGTTTCCCCTCAATCTCCCATCTTTATCTCTTTCACACAAAGCAACCGTCGCCTTGTGGTGTTTTACTTGTGAGGACACACTTTTGGTGAGAAGGGATTCCACACTTGGGTATCAAATTTATGAGGTATTCTAATCTTTCATTTGGTTGAGAGCAGGTCATCTGAAAAGTCTGTACATTCAGCGTTAAGACATGAAACTGGTCCAAAATAACAATCTCACATCAGCCTCCTCTTTTCCTCATAGTCTTGAACAAATCCTGAGGAAAGCATTTTCAAACTGTGTCATATCAATGCAAATCTCCATCACAGGTTTGTCCCCGGGATGTGTGCCGGTACCTGGGAGGAGGGAGAACGCTGAATCTTGCATTAGAATTACAGGAAAGCTCTTCCAAGGTTATCCTCTTAGTGTGGGGAACTTGTAAGAACTTTTAATTTTTAATGAAAGACAATCATATCACGTGACTTTCATTCGTCATTTAATGCCACAAGCGTGTGTGACTGCGAACTTTTATCTACTGTAATTATCATCTGTAAAACTCGTCTGTGTTCATTTAGATGAATAATCTCATTAGAAAACAGTTAAGAATAACGCACATCACCAAGAGCTAACTCACACAAATGAAGTGAGGGCAATCAACATCAACAGGCTAATGGTCGTTGGTAATGGATATGTACACTATGTGGCAAAAACTGTGTGGACAATATTTAGTTTTTTGTTACTCTGAGATTATTTTGGTAGCAGCAGCTGCACAGTGACAGGAAAATGTGAATCAACTTGAGCCATTGTACACTGTCACAAAATCTACCAGGTGAGCTACCAGGGGCACCTGAACAATGCGTTTCCCATCCTGCCATGTGTTTCATGTTCAGGGCAATAAATGGAAATCGATATGCTGCAGCATACAATTTATATTTTAGATCAGACAATAGTGTGCTTCACACTCTGTGGCACCAATCTGAGAAGTATATTTCTATTTCAACCTGACAATGCCTCTGTGCACAAAAGAAGTACTCCATGTGGCGCTACAGATCAACTTCAGTGATCTGTATAGACACTCAAACCTGTCCAACACCTTTGGGATGAACTGGCACACTGACTGCGATCACCCGACATCAGTGCTCGTCCTCACTTACTTCTAATGTCTGTTTAATGTGGCTGTGGCTTCTCGGTCTATATTTGCCAGAGCAGCTCACACCTGACATTGATTTATTTATTTTTTTAATGTATATAAAGGGCGCCTGATAAATTCTATGGAATGAATATTCAAGAATGTCTTTCATTATTGACTTTATATGTATATATATATATATACGTATACATGACAAACATTTCTTCTCTGGCTATCGGTCATCAGTGAAAATTCACATAGTTCTCTAACCCTTTCTTGTTTAAAACACGGTCAGAGGTCAGAGTTCATGGACTGGTGTGTTTGTGTAGTGTCTTTCTGATCACATTCATGCACTGATGAGTCATCAGGAGCGGTGCAGCGCTTGCTATCCAAAGGTCACCCATGCACACAATCACACATCAGCATCACAGCCATCAGGTTGAGTATCTTGCTCAAGGACACTTTGACGGGACTGGATCCAGGAATCCAACTAGTGACCCCCCTCAATTACCAGATGACCTGCTCTACCAAATGAGCCACAGTCACCCCGCGATTGGCTGAGAGTGCTGAGCTGCCGCTGCTCGCTAGTTGAAGGGACAACGGCAGGAAGCACCTCTTCAAAATACTGACTGAAAATCATGTGAGAACACACTTCTGGCTCCTAGCTATTCAGGACTCAAGACATGAAACAGTTTATGTAGATGGAACTGTTTTGAATGTACTGTAGAGCTAAATGCTTTGGCTTGATAGAAAAATCTGAATCGAATAAGAATAATTTTGCATGGACTCTGATGTTAAGTTTATCTTTGAAGATACAGAGGGAGGACCCTGAAAAACCAAAGGCTCCACCTCTTTCAGCCCTACAGCGTGGCAAGCGGCGCACAAAAGTTAGAAGAAGAAGAAAACAAACTCACGGTGTAGATCCTCGCGTTCAGTACAAAGTAGCCCTTGTTTTAGCATCTCCAAACAACAAGCTGCAGCAGCTAAAAATACAATCAAATCATGAATTATACATGTCTTTCACGGATCCTCTGGGTAAGCTACGTTTGCGAGCGGCACACCACATGGTATAATTACAGAGGTTACAACGGCGGTGATAAACACAGTGCAATGGCAAATTAAAACTCGCACTGCCCTCCACCCACAAAGGAATTCAAACCGCTCGGTGACAAGAGATTCTGCGTCATGACAAAGCTGTTTGAGAATGAGAGGATTCAGGAATGAAAGTTACATGCTGAGTTAACTGTGTTCGACAAACTGCAGGGTTTTGTTGGACAAAAGCT
Source organism: Nibea albiflora (assembly GCA_014281875.1). NCBI lineage: Eukaryota > Metazoa > Chordata > Actinopteri > Sciaenidae > Nibea > Nibea albiflora. Next base: position 5,895,640 of record CM024798.1, on the reverse strand, counting down.
GCCTGACTCCTGAGGGTTTGCATATTTATCAGTGAAGTAAATATGTGGGACAGAGCTGTGTTTGCAGAGTTTCAAAGATGATATACCCAAGATACACCCCAGCATTAAAACAGAGACTGACTGTGGTCTAAACTCCACCAGTGAGGCTTGGCATTGGTGCGCATGTGTCGGCTTTAACCACACCGCATGCTACGTTGCTGTGAAAAATGTCCTGGAAATGGCAGCATCTATTAATATCTACATGTTTGATAGAACTCTGCAGGCTGCACACCCAAATCCTCCTTAACACAAACTACTAAAACTTTTAGCAACAGGCTAGCTAATTAGATCAGATCTATTTGTGTTGCATAGCAACAGGAATGACTTAATGCTCACCCCCTCTGAACAGTTGCATCAGAATACCTGTACAGTGGCAGTATGTTATGTTGTGTTATTCAATTCAAATAAGCCAAACAGTACATGCTAGAAGATGCTAATGACTGTCACAAAGTACAGTACACCCATTAGACAAAATGTGTTAACTATCTTTTACTATATTATACTATATATTTTGTACAACTATATTTTAAATAGGTGACTTTGAAAGTGAATCTGAAAATATCAGGGAAATCTCCACAAGTCTGTACAATTCTTCCTGTGGGGAACTTGAATGTAAGGACCAGATTTCATGACAGTCCACCCAATTAGTGTTGATTAATTTGACTTTATATCACAATATCAACAAAACCATGAAAGCATGAAAGTTCAGTTACACTGAATATCAGCATGGCTACAATTTGGTTGTAGGCACAAGGCTACAGATAGATAAAAATATCTATTACAGTGTTATCAAATATAGTGGTAAAAAAAAAATACTCATTCAACATCTGTACTTTTGTCATAATTTACAAAAGGACAGAGAGAACAACGATAGAAGCGTAGGTGGAAAACAAAATTAACACATTGTAAATGTTATGCATTTATTACATTGACATAGAAAGTCATTGTTTTGTGATATTGGCATCAACTTGTTTTTCTTTTGAAAAACAAAGTTTGTGTTGAGATCCCAAAATAATGGTTTCATCATGTCATGACAAGAAGATTCTTTTGTGTGCTTCCTCTAGGTTTCCATAAAACCTTTAGCTCATCTCAAAACTTGGAATACTGGAAACATGCAGTTGTTAATATGGACTGCATGTTGTACAGGACATTTTAATTGGCTAAATACTGTCAAAATATAGTTTCATCATGATATCTGTCATCTCTGCAGCTAAGCACAGTAATGAATATGACTAATTATGCTGTTTTGTGCTGGAAAGAAGTGACTGGGAGAAGCTAATAAAATCTATCCCACTGATGTCTCTACTGTGCTTGCACAACGGTAGCATTGCAGTCATGCATAACCAAAATAGAACATACATTAAGAGAAGAAGAAAGTTGACCATGGAAGAATTCAGCCTGCATTACAAAGTCTTTCCAAAGCTATTCTCAGCACTGCGAGCATCACCATTACCACCCCACAGCACTACTAGCACACTGGCTAGCTACTGTAGTGCCATGCATAATACATCGGGCCGACTCTGAAAGGCTTTTCTCAGAAGAAAATGACATCACTGAAGAAATCGCTGATGGAGGGAGCAGCATCAAAGAGGCGAAAATGCCCTCGGCTGCTGCCCTCGACCGTGGCTACAACATCAAACAGCTGAGATGACTGTGGTGTGGACAGCAGGATGCAAGTTAGGACACTGTGAGAATAATTGAAATGTCAAGATGCCCAGAGTCGTTCAAAAGCACTCACAAATATCAGCTTTGCCTTTTCAGCATTTCTTAAACTGCAGCAGTTCTACTTTTTATGTCTCGGGATCACAAAGACGATGGATTTTCTATATTTTATTGTTTTCTGAAGTGGTATGCCCGGCTGTTTCTTTATCTTGCATCACAAATCAAATATTTCCTCCAATTCCTTTTATTCTTATCTGATGCTCTGATGCCTGTTTGGCCTGACAGTGCTGACATGTTATGCAATTCAGGATCACATCAGTCTAAATCATCTTACATCAGATAGTAGTGGATGACATCAGATGATGACGTTCCCCTAAATACCCACCCATGCCGCTAAAAGAGAACTAAAAGATATTTTGCAGCCTCTTTTGATTCTCTCTCACAGGTCAAAGCTCTGTCTAAACATTACATAACATCACTGAAATGGTTCTTCAAGCTGCATGCCCACTTTGACTCGGCTCCTTTTTGGCTCCTCTTCATCATTATCTCCAGCAGAACAGGACATGCTGTTGCGTTCCAGGCAGCACGGATACATTTTTAGCAGTTTGTGCAAAACAGTGCTGAGCTGCAGATGGGTTTCGAATCGTCACAAAGCGACAACACAAAGCCACGACCAGCGCGTCCCCCAGGCATCTGTTTAGCGTGTGACTCCAAAAAAAAAAGAAAAACGGATGGCCAGAAACTTATTTAGCTTCTCACTACTTGGACGTATAACGCTACTGCGATGACACGTGCATTCTAAACTAGAAATTGTATACGCTTCCTCTTTAGCGAATGAAAAAATTATGCCAGCTCTGCCCCAGAGTGAATGCGGTGTGACCACTTTATCTGTCTTTCTCTCTTGCAGTGCTATAAATAGTGGAGAGTGCTGTTGTCTCTCATATTTCATGTGTCGCTGGCTCCCATAGTCAGTGGTGAAGACTGTTCACGTATACGTACATTCATCAAGCCTCTTTTGGCTTCCTTCTGCACTTCAACTTCCTCACTATGCTCCTCGAATAATCTCTCCTCTCCTCTCCTCTCCTCTCCTCGGTTTAACCTAAGAGTCCAGGCCTAAGCCTCGTGTTTGGAGTGTCAGGGGACTAGATCCCCAAATGTAGGGCAATTTAATGTGAATGTTAAAAAATCAGTGTACCGCACTGACATGGATACTGTAAGTTTCGTGCTAGGACCAGGGTTGGGATGGAGGATAAATTCACACAAAAGCTGTTCATGCACCTGGCAAACGATCTTGTAGGATCGCTTCTGTCCTCTGCTGAAACGTTGTACGCTTGGACCAAGGAATGACCAAAAGCAAACACACATTCCATGCTAAAGCATGCTGCGTGTTTATTTTATATATTTATATTTATATTTAACACGCAGTATGGGCTAGCGTTTTTGTTTTTACATTAGTGTGTACCATGTGCAGCTTCATCACTCCATCACACAGCTCGCAATGCGGTAAGATTAGGTCGGGTTTGGTTTGGGTAGCGTCACTTGTTTGTTTTACCACAATGGACTGGCCTGGAACCAGTGTCAGATTCAGCCATACTGTCCACACGCCACGCGACTCCTTGTGTAAATAATGAGTTGCCTGGCAGTCATATCAGTCACAAAGATGAGAGTCTCTGATGTAAAGGTCTAGCACTGTAGACAGACTCCACAGACATCCAGCTTATCGCTGTCTGATCATTGTCTTCCATTAATTAAGCTAAAAAGCGAGTTAACTGATGACACAGTGTTATTTCACTGCAGCAAATCAATGAGATTCATTAATTTAGCCTGAAGGCTAAGATAAGTAAGGACACACTGTTATTACACTACAACAGCTGAGAGGAAGGAGTGCAAATAAGGAATTCCCAGGCCTAAATTGCATACTTGAGCACATGGAGTGCAGTATGTTAGCCAGCTGAGCGAAAATCTCAGAGGGATTTGACCCTTAGCCAATACGCTGTAAACTCTCTTCATCTCTTAGTCAGCCACAATGCTTAGTCATCAGCGAGGCGCTCAGCTCAACCTGACAAATCCTTATTAGCTAAAGTTAAAACGTCTGAGAGACAATATTTCTATTGAAGCTCATTCTGTCTGTATGTGTGTGTGTGTGTGTGTGTGTGTGTGTGTGTGTGTGTGTTTCAGTCAGCAGCTGCCAAATGCTGGAGTCATTTTTACCTGTCCAGCTCTGGTAAGAAAACACCTGAAAACCTGTCCCACATAGCCGATGGAGAGCGACCGACAGCTGATTCACAGCGGTTAAAAAAAAGCTTGCGCGTCTTTGATTTCATTTTGTTTTCATCTCGTTCAGTCTCTCAAGTGTACAATGTCCTGTTTTCTTTCTGACATCAAAGCTAATTAAAAATAACTCAATCTCTTCCACGTCCCAGACGAGCTAACAAAAACAAGAAGTTTAAGCCGATGAGTTTCCAAAAAAACGCGAGTCGACTCGCTACAGCCATGATGTAATGACGTAAGGTAAAGATGTCAAAGCATCTAAAAAGATGAAGTAGACAAAGTGTTCATTAAAAGGTGACTTACAGGTGATTGCATCTGTGTGTATAGCCCCGATCATTGACAGCAATCCTTTCAACTAATCCCAAATCCAGAGCACAAACAGCAGCAGGGTTGTGGCCTTGTGATCCGGGGAAAATTTCACAGCTGCTGACTGGGAAAACAACATCCTCATTATTTGCTTATTTTGTGCCTAAATATCTCATAACAAGAGCTTTTCCAGCTAATTACTTGTGTTAATGTTTTCACATGTGGCTAATTTGCAGAAATTAGAACTTTTTTCTTTATCCTGGATAAAACTTTGGATGTGTTGACTCATGTCTCCTTGAAGAACAAAAGCTCCCAATGTTTGCTAACTCGTGATCTCATACGCAGGTCATAAACCAAAGTATTTGACAAACATTGACCTGATAATGGCATTAGATGAAAGGCTAAAAGACCACAAGAGTTATCACAATTCATCACGTAGGGAACATAAATGGTTGGGAACAATCCATCTGAGAGATTTCAACCAAAATAAGTACGTCTGTGCAACATTTTGTTCCAGTTCATTTGGAAGACGTTGAGATGTTTCACTTGTCGGCTGTCTGCATGGTGGTAGAGGAAAATTGAGGGGATCACCTTAGTCATTTAGAATGATCCAGTACTGCCAGTTATTTTCAATGTAAAGCACCTAAAGCCTGCTCAAACAAAGTCCCATCTTGCTCTTGTCTGTACCTATCCACACACATATTCAAAGAAATACTGTGCTCTAGAAATGTAACACAATAGAGCTCAGTATTCATTGGCAAAACTTATCTTATGTCTGCACATGTCATTTTAAAAAAAGCTCTACTACAGCTCAGTTGGAGCTAAACCAAGCTCACTTCTCCAAAGTACAATGACAACTAGTGAGTTGGGCAGTCAATGAAGAGTGCTACGTGGTTGCCTGAAATCTTTGGTTTGCATGGAGCACCAAAGTGCTGAGCAAACCTTTAAGATAAAGAGGAGATTAGTTGCTGTCAGGACGCTGGCTGGATGTGAGTACAGCGAATAAAGAGGAATTAAAGCCAGACAAAGCTCGGCTTCACTGGCCTGACGCCACTTCCTCTACCGCACGCTTCCACAGACACACAAACCCACTCACAGAAAACCTGCAAGCAAGCAAATGCTTGCACGGGGTTAGCAATTAATGAGGGCTGGGGGCAGCGAAATGCCCTTTAAAGTTTAAAAAATGCTTCTGAAATAAAAACTGTCGGAGGAAGAAAAAAGGTTGCATCCCCTCCTATTATTACTTGGGCTTTTTAAAAATTTGGCTTTTCACTCTCTTCTTACTTAATTGTTTGAGCCACTTCAGGTAAATGCAGAGCACTTAGGGTTTGAAAAAATGGAAATGGTGTTGGTCAAAAAACAATCAAGGACACAGCCTGAAGCAGAAAAAAAGCACATGGACACTGTGCAGTCTGCAACAGATCCCACACAAACCACTACGTCAGCAAAATATTCAACAACCAACAGGGTAAAAAAAAAGAAAAAGCGAAACAATGGCACCAAGGAGGGTGGAGCAGCTGAGGACAAAGAGGAAAAATTTCCATCACTGGGAAAGGTTAAAACAAATCTTGTTCAGATGTGCTATTTCAGCAATTTCTGCCAATATGAACTCTGTGCAAATGTCTTGTTTTATTAGATTTGACACCAAAAGGACCAAAGATTAAACAGAAATCACAAGGGGGCAAAAAATGCCCTCTGCAAAACCATTAATTTCATACCCAGATGAAATTGAGAATTCATCCTCTGCCATATCACAGACGCTGAGTGAGAATTGTTCTCATCGAGGTGTTAAGTGATAAATGATTATTTGACCACCACAATTTGTCTTTTTTTTTTAACTTTGCAGCCTCAAAAGCTCTGCAGGACATAAATGGCCCCTCTCTCAGCAGCTTTATGGCTAAGAAAATCATTTCTAGCTATGTACGGCCTGCTTACACATAAGAGTTTGCAAACGTTAAAGGCATGCGAGAACAAAGAGGAAGCTGCAGCCAGACCTCCAATGCCCGCCGCGTCAACAACACACACGTGGAAAAAAGGCAAGGACATGCAAAGTCACACTTTGAAGCAAGCAAAATAGAAGAACACGCAGCTTTTTAAAAGTACAGTTCAGGTCAACAGGTAAACAGGCTTGAAAAGCTCTAATGCGTTTGTTTCTATTTCGTTTCTATTGACTGGGAAGCATAGAAGGTATCTCTAGTATTTGTGCATGTTCATTCTGCATTCGTCTAACATTGTTAAGACCCCAATGCCTTCATGCTGACTTTAAAATCTGAAACAATCTAAAACAAACCTGATCATCAGGTATTGAATCACGAATGAATATTCTAATATGTACCATTTTAAAAAAACAAAAGTAAAAGTAAATATCTTCAAATGTGCAGCTGTGTATCAGATATCGCTCTACACTGTTGGGTAGTAACACATTGTGTTGCCTCATAATAAAGCAGCAACCTCCAGAGTGAAGTGAAGCCGTGCCAAAAACTATATAACTCACCTGCTGAAATAACATGAAGGCTTAAAGTTAAAGTAATTAAGAGTTGCTTTGATTGACAGGTGGATGCTGCCACAGGTGGCTTGTTGGACCACCTGGGCATCATTCAGCTCCACCCAGGTGTAGAACATCTGTGTTTTATACAGTCTGTGGCCTATCCAAACCTAGTAATATATGTAAGAATAAAGTTATAATAAACTTGTTTGAGCAACCAGGCTTTAATCATCTCAGCTCAGCTGCACCCGCGCTCCATATCTTTGCCCATTTTTGGAGGTTAGGTTAGGTCAGAGCCGGTGAATGCAGGACTCCCAAGATGGCAGCAGCCAGAGCCAACAGAAACATACATGTTTAATACTAGATATAATATAATAAGTCTATCATTTAATAAGCTGCTTGTTTCAATAATGAGTAGTGTAAGAGATTACAATTCGAATGAACTGAAAAACATTACCAGGACGGTGACAGAGGGCTGATCGGTCCTCTCTGTGTTCAGTTCATAGCCATATCAACCTTTTTAAGGCCGCCATATGACATATGCCACACATGTGAATGTGTTTTTACTATTTGTTACACATTTTGTGCACACAAACATAAAATAACAAACCAGAAGGGGAAAACTCTCCAGTCCACCACCAACCCACCCATTCGCTCTCTCCCTCACCTCAACCTCTGGGAGTCACCTCTCGCTGACCTCCGCCTCTCACACACAAAAAGAGTCATCGCCATCCTCTTGCTCATTATCCCCAAACAAGAGTCGGTCTTGTTAGAGCCCAAACTGCCAGAACGCACCTGGCTGACATCACAGCAAATCCTGAGTCCCCGTTGCCACGTCAACCACAACTTGGCAACCGCAACTTGGCAACGACCCACTCCACGGGGGATTGATTGGGTGAGCAATGCAGTGAGAGGTGGATTAGGAGGAGTATTATTGTCTCCCTTGGTGCAGAGGGACATGCAGGATCTAGGCCTTGCCAGACACTGAAAGGATGGTGGACTCACTGAAACAATGATGACAGGCCTGGCCTGAACTTGGCTTACTACAAGAGACGAAAGATGCCTCTTTGCTAATGTTCTGCAGTGATTTCAAAAAAATAGTGTAGTGTTCTTTTGGCCAAGCAGGCCAAGGCTTATTCCAAATATTTTCTGATTTCTAAGCTGAACTAAATGATATTGAACTGAGCCGAGTGAGACAAACATGATCACATCCTCACTCAAGTTTCTCTCTCTGACGCACAAACAGAGATGCCGTAGTAAATATAGCTACAAAGCGATTTTGCAAGTCGAGGTTTTGGGGCTGCAAAATGCACACTCAACCACCAACCAAGTGAAATGAACAAAACTCAAGTGACAAAAATGTGTGTCTGACAAACAACCATTACCCTCTCTCCACAGCTCCTGCTCTGCTCCTCTTCTCTTAGGCCAGAGGAGAAGAGGGAAAACCACTCAGGGCCTGAGACAGGGAAGCAAAGTGCAGCTGTTATTTGTCATCATCCATTAGTGAACCGACCGGACCCGCGAGTGGAAGCTGCAGAGAGAGGAAATGGTCGTAGGTCATTTTGTCACCTCCTTTTGCACCTGATCAGCGCTGTATGTATACAGCGCAGCCACTTCAGGATTTATTCTTCACACCTTAGCCAGATAACTTCACTTTATTATAAATGCAGTAAGTAGTTTGCTCTTTATGTAGCAAGGTGCAAAATAAGGGTGTGTATCAGTGGACGGATTTGTAGAGCGCCTGGGTCCTGTCACACACCTGTATTTAACACCTTAACCCTAATATGTCAATAATACTATCTGCTCTTGTCTCAGCATGTGCTCCCCTCTCCGTTGAAGTAAGCTCTGAGTGGGCTTATCCTGGAGATTCCCTCATCCTTTGAATGCATACATACAGACAGATTTTACAAAAAGTGTGAGCAAAATGATGACTCAATGCAAGTTGTAAAAAGACAGGCGAAGTATCGTCTGCTAATATGATACTACAGGGACGCCTACATCAAAGAAACAAAGATGAATGAATGTGCATCATCACTGAACACACAGACAAGACGGATAGGTTGACCACTTCTGAGACCTTTGACACACAGGATCGCACAAAGTAGATGCAGTTCTTCTGCATCATTCATTGTTATGGTGCTTAGTGGTGAATGTGTTTTAAATCAGACTGCACCGACATGATTGGTACATTCCATATTGGTTGTTACGTTTATGGTATGCCATTGGTCTTTCTTCATAAAAGGCATTTTGTTTTAATATTACTTCATTGTTTTAATATTATCTGTGAGCCTGGTGAAGGCTCGCGTGATTCGGTTGTAGGCACGATGCCGCAGGCCGAGTGCCGAAGATAAACAGTCTATTTATTTTGCCTTTGCAAGTAAATGTGGGCCATGATGGCGGCGACTTGTCCTCCTTTTTTGCATCTCCCACTGACCGGTTCAAGGAATAAAGAGGTGGTTGACCAGGCAACCCATCTTTCCCATCTACTGAGTGAAGGGGGAGGAGGGGGGAGGACGCCAGCTGTGATATGAATCAGATGCTGCCATGATTGGAATACAATGACCCGGCAGCACACAGTCTAGCTCTCTCGCTCTCTGTGTCTGTCTCTCTCACTCTCGTGCCATGTGTCTCTCTCTCTCTGAACAAGGTTATCACCAGAGATTATCAGGTTAGGACGATAGATGGTGATTCACATGGTTTTGGGACAAAACGTATCTCACAAAGGGCCGTGGTGGTTTCCAAAAATTAAGGATAAAGAGACAGGAGAAATGGCGCACACCAATAATTATCATGATTTGTACCATAATTATAATAGCATTATTAATTGCAGTACTATTATATGTAATAGAACGACTTTGGGCCATGTAAATAATCATGCAATCACATTATTACAAATGTGCTACATATTTTTATAGAATTTTTTATTAGTACCAAGAATTCCCAGTTAAACACAGCTGCTTCTTCTATATGATCTTCCATCAGGTCTACAGGGGGAGATGGAATAATATAACCACACAACCATAACTTTGAAGTTACTGAAGCATGCTAATGCTGCTACAAAAGTGGGTCATATAAAGATTCATACTAATTAAGTATTTGTCAACCCCCTATATACTTTATATAGAGTATGTGCATCCCTGTTGGCTAGTGTTAACTAGTGGAAGCTGTACAGTGGGCCTTCTTCGATTTTTTTTTTCACGTTACTACAGCAGTGATGACTAGTTTAGCAGTTTTTTGGACTCATTAGTTGCCACACAACACTTTGAATGCTCGCATGTGAGAGTGTTGATTGCCACACATTTTTATTGACGACAAACACTGCTAATGGCACGCATCCTAATTATGATTCACGTCGGAAGCACTCACAGTAATTAGGTTTCTACAATGTTAAAAGACAATTGTAGTTTGATTTTTTTTTATATTTCTATACTGGTAATTGTAACACTGTACGGACAATGCATGGCTGAGATCATGGTTCAGCTAACCTTGTTGTTGTAACTGTGCACATGTACAGTTTTCTTCTGTAATGATGTTTGAATATCAACACTGGTGCAACCGCTTTTGGTTTCACTGACTGCTTGTGTTTCTTGCCCCACTGGACTTGTTGTGGCAAACTGGTCATGTTCCGAAAGTCAGCAATTATTTGGTGTAGTAAATTGATATCGTCAACTAAGTAGCAACCTCTGTGGCTGTAAAGCGAATGAATTTCTATGCAGAAGTGCACAACGCTGCAGTTCCACAAACGTCCACTTGAGGCCAACTACAGTACGAGTCAGTCTCCATAAGTCCCCATGTTAAAATGTCCAACTTCACAGCAGAAATGTTTACAGCCTGGTACGAAAATCAGTTTTGGTCTCTATAGCTAATTTCCTCGTTGATCACAACTGCACTGAGGGTGAAATTTTATACAACTCACCTGTTCATCTTATATTAAGGATTAAAGTTATGCAGAATTAAGAGTGTGGCCTCTTCTATTGACAGGTGGGTGCCTTACAGGTGGCTTGTTTGAGCAACCCGGGCTTCACTCAGACCACCTCAACTCCACCAACACTCCACTTTTAGATTAGCTGAGAGTCGGCAGAGGCAGGACTGCCAAGATGGTGTCAGTTAGATCCACCACGCTGAGCTTCACAAGGCTCTTCAGAAAGTGAGTGACACCACAAATAACACGTCCATTCTTTGTACAGACTTTGGCCATAAACAACCAAAGTGGTGCCTAAACCTACAAAATATCTGTGAGAACCAGTCATAATAAATCTGAAACATTCTTTGTCATTCAGTATTTCCATCATTTTGTCTAGCCCCTCTAGATTATATTCTTGTGAGCTGAGTTGAATGAATTGTATTATTCAAATTAGTTGTATTAGTCGAGACCAAGAGATCAGATACAAAATATTTTGGCTGCAGGTGTTGTACCAAGGCAGTAATTCAGGTCTCAGGGAAAGGTTATTAAGAGTATGTCCTCATCACATGTATCATCTTCTTAATATGAAAACTTAATGAAGCCTGTTGAGGCTGCAGCAGCCCAGGCGAGTCTTTGGAGAAGGATGATAACACGCTCTTAACACTTCTCTGAACCATGGCGGAGTACATCACTTTTCAGACTTTTCACCAGGGATGTTAGCCATAGGGGTCACTCTTCCATCCACCATGAATCTTATCAATTAGGCAGAGAAATGGAGAGAGGTGCTGGGGGAGGTAGAGGTACTATCATACCCCAGAGTACCTCGTGATGGTACTCTGAAGACTCCCGGTAATGCCGCTCGGTGTGATACGGGAACACATGCAGCAACATTTTTGGGGGATGAAGCTCTTTGATCAGGCACGATGAGAACGTTAGCTGGCAGTTTCACCTCCGTGCAACGAGTATTCAGAGCTCCACTTTGACGTTGCAAATCTAGCTTGTAGCAGTCGGTAAACTCAAGCTGTTTGTGTGCACTCTGGCAGACCAAATGAGCACTGGAAACAAGGAGTTCAAACTGTGATCATGTTGAGCTCGTGCTAAAACACTGCTAATTGTATACATATATTTACTGTATCGACTTGGATTTCAGTTCTGACCTGAAGAAGTCTCTTGGATTAGAGGTGACTGTCTTCATGAATCTACAGCAAAGTCCAGTTGCCCCAGATTTAGCTATTCTGAGAGAGAGAGATGACCTGGACGACTGAGAATCTTCACATACTTACAGATAATTATGTCTATCAATCTATCGGATTATTGGGCCAAAGGACCCAACGAGGCATCACTGCATCAATATGAACAGTAGCTTTGTTTTATTGTGAAGTACGGCATAGTTCTGCCTTTTTATGTCTCAAAAACAATTAATAAATCATAAATTAATCAAACTGACATCTCAAACCTGTGACAAGAGGTCAGAGTCAAAAAATTACCCCACACACATCCCATGATTGAACCACGTTTTGGTTTCAAGTTAGCTTTACAGGCGCTAGAAGGCAAATTTTGTTACCACTGGACGATCCAAGCTACTTTTACACAATGCTAAGCTAAGCTACGATAAGCTAGCTGCTTTGCACTACTCGGTATGGTCAGCTTATTTCCACGTTTGCCACATCCACTGATCTCTGTCATGTTTTTCCTCTCAATCCTAATGGAAAACATCTGCTCCAGCATGCACAGACACAATGGTCAATCAGAAATAAGCAGTCTGTTTAGCCAACTTAATAAGACGTTTCACTGTCAGACGCTGACTGCTCTGCTGGCCTAATCAGAAGCCTCTGCCCCCAACCCCCCACCCCTCAACGTCCATCACATTAAACTTCCTATTAGGGCTGGGTAGCTCCTCCATCTTGGGAGTGATCTGTGATCCACAGCACTACAGCACGTTGGCGGAAACACAGGAATTAAGTTTAAATGAGGCATCATAAACACACTGAGTGGAGATACTGTAAGGATATATGAGGGCTAGGAGGCCCTCATTTCTGCCAGGTCACAAAGCACGAATCCACAAACAATTACCACGAGCAAACATTATGACGCTCTCCATTGAAACACAGTAATCTTGGCAAAGTGATGAATGAGATTAATTACTCCACAGTGAGGAGGAGAAAGAGCCTGGAGCCGATCAAGAAACACACTGTGGTGTTTTTAGTGATCAACATGGAGCCGTTCAAGCAGGCAGAGAGAGTGAGGCAGGCAGGCCCGGAGCTGGAGCTGGAGCACACAAGGCAGCAAGGTGCTCTTCAGCAGTCCACATGCCTGGATGATGGCTGATTGGAAAAGAATTAATCTCATCGTCCCACAGCAGCTCCTGCACGGGCACCACAAAGATGGTGCAGCCGGTCACGAGGAGCCGCTGTCACCTGTGATAATGATATGATAAGTGCAATTCAATTCAAACTAACACAGTTTTCGCATCAGCCAGACCCCCCACCACCAACAACAACCCAACCAACCCTCCTTCTCCTCCACCGACCCCCCCACACACACACACACCCCAGCCTCGGATAGATGGATGGATGGCGAGTGAAATAGGGGGGAGGTGGGGGGTGGTAGGTGTGTGTGGGGGGGGGGGGGGGTCCATTTTCTGTCCACGACCAATGCAAAGCGCACCACAGCGCCTTTAGCGCATCATAATAATAAAAAAAAACGCACACACCACGCCTCGGAATAAGCGGACATAAAAATAGCAAAAACAGCTGGCACGCACTCCGAACAAAACACAGCAGACAGCCACATTCCCAGCAGGCTGTCACATTCGAGCATTTTTTTTTCAAGCATTCTTTTTTGCACAGATGGGAGGTGTGAGACGAGCGGGATGAGGAAACTGGAATGACATTGCGCCTGCTTACTGTAAAATAAATTCCCTCGGGGAGGATGGAGAGCCTCCTTTTCCCTCTTGACTCCCCTCCGTTCCGACGTGCGAAATCCCCGAAATTCAGACCATGCAAAGCAGGTAGTCGGTCATTCCCAACCCCTTCCGAAGTATTTGGTCCAGCAAAGCGCGGCGTGTGAAAGGAGAAGGCAAGCCAGCATCCGGGAGGAGAGAGCCCAGCTGTGGGGAGGAAATGAGGAAGGAAGGAGCGGCCGGGCCGGAGCGCTGCGCACAGGAGAGGAGGCAGGAAGAGCGGCAGAGGTGCTCTCTCTCTCTCTCTCTCTCTCTCTCTCTCTCTCTCTCTCTCTCTCTCTCTCCCTTCTAGTTCACAATACAACATCCCCCCATCCCTGCCAGGCAGACTGACAGACGACTTGGGTACCAGTGTCAGCAGCGACACCCGCCGGTGATGAGAGGAATGACTGTATGGGGTGTGATTAGTGCCAGCAGCAGCTGGAGACAGAAAGCTCTGTCATTGTGTCTGAATGCGTTGCTGCAGCTCCACGAGGGCATCATTTAGCTTCAGATGCTGCCTCCGTGACATCTTCCACCTCGCTCCGTGTCCCATCAACTTTGAAGGCAGGCCGTCCACCTTTAACTGGGCAGAATGAAACAGGCCCATAGAACACATGCACAGGCGCGCATGCCACATCAGGACAAAGCACTGTCATTGTGTCTGAAAGTGTGGCTGCAGGTATGTCTGGACATCGTTTCACTTCAAATGTTCCTGAATAGACATTAAGTCCAACTGAACTCACAGTTAGTCACTCCTCCTTACAGACAGAAACCACGTCAAAGTGCTTTCCAAACATTTAGCAGTGTTTTCTTATCATTGAAAAGAAGAGAAAATATGGGCAGGTCAGTGTTGTTGGCCAGCTGAGGCAGGTTTTTCATCAGCATGATGAAATGCAGTGCTCCCCTAGATGAAAACAAAGAAACACAAAAACTGTTATTTTTACAATAAAACACAGCAGTTGTGGTTGAATTTTATTGTAATACATATGTCATAACCTTTTCTAATATTTATGGTAAAGAGATATTATGTTTTTATGTTTATTCCGTATTTTAAAATGTCTGTAGATTTTACGGCCATTAAAAATTATGCTGTTTTATTGTATTTTTTAATACTTTTCTAATATTAGAACAGGTTTTACATAATAATAATAATAATAATAATAATAATAATAATAATAACAACAACAACAATGGTGGTTTATTGTACAATTAGCAGTCTCTAATATCAAATGCTACTACAAAATGTATTAAAATGGCATATTAAGGTTTTGAAGACTGCGTTTTACTGTATGCAGGAAAACACAGTCATACTTATAAGACTGAATGGCATATTCTACAGTCTTTTCCTGTCATGATTTGACTTTTTTTACCATAAAATCTACAGATATTTTTTTACTGTGTAGGGACAAATCCAAGATACATGGATGCATGCACATGACAGCTTACATGAGCATATTCTAAACAATTTGTAGACGTTGTGAAGTGAATTTTCTATAGTTAAATTAAAAACCTGCATGAAAATTATATCACTGCACTGCGGAATATAGGCTCTAAGGAAATGTTGCCCTGCATCATTGCACCAACAGACCACACAAAGCATGAAGTTAGTGCAAATGTTATTACCATGCTTTATGCAAAACTAAAAGTATATACGTTACTCACTGTATGATAAGATACCTCTGCAGCCAGTGTCATTTTTGATGCTGAAAGCATCCCCACAATCATTCAAAGAAAAGTCCAGACAAAATGACTCTCTGAGCTTGCTGTCTCTCAAAAAACATCTCTGGATCAGAAGTTGGCTTTATTCTTTGAATGCACTCCATTGTTTGAATAGCCGGAGATCGCCATGCGCAGATTATTACACATAAAATAACATCAGAGTTAAGAAAGAAAGAAAAGATCCCTGCATAATTTACTGCTACAGCTCATACTGCCTCTACCACCCGAAGCTACTACTAGCTACACTGACCATATGAACTGTAGTGCACAGGTAAATCATAACCAATTTATAGATTCTAGTTGGTCACATAATTTAATGTAACAAAGGCACAGAGACAACAATTTCCACAAAGATGCCCTGGTAGCAAGTGTAACTTTCTGAAGCGCAAAGGTCCACACAATTTAGTATCCAAATTTCAATTCAGCTTACAAACTCACTCACATGACTAGCTAAGGATCTGATATCTAGCCTACAAACTGAGGTTAGCAGTCCTGTTTTTCCCCGTCTGTTTTGGCCGCTCCACATTAGCTCACGAAGCTAATGTGGACTGTTCAAAGTCTGTAGCTCACTGTAAGTCTATGGTCCAAATAGCAGTGATCTTAATGCAGATATAATACTGGAATTCCAACACACATCATTGAACCATTAAATTATTTAAGTCAAGGTTAAGGGGGATTACGGTTCATTTGAATATTGTTTGTGATGCCCACAGCTTCAAAGGCGAATAAGGGCATTTCCACAGAAACTGGAGTGTGCCTTCTTTAGCTGAAGCCCTTTTTTAGAAAGCCTCCTTTAACCAGTCTGCTCTACATGGAAGCCTACTGTGCTAACGCGCGCCGGGAGAATCTGTCTGGATACGTTTTGGTGGAAAGACAGCCACACTTACCACTGAGGAACATTGTCAGCTGTCAGCTATGTCGCCCCTGATGTCAGTTTCAGCAAGCAAATATAGACAGTTGGAAAGCAAACCTTCCAACTTTGTTAAATTAACTAGAACAAAATAGGTCTATACAATATATGCATGCGCCACGTGCCAAATCAGGACAAAGCCTTTACTAGAGGGAGTTAAAACACGAATGGAGACTGGAGAAGTCTGTAACCCAGTTGAGCTCTGTACATCCTCTGACTCTCTCCTATCTGTGGCTCCATCTATATTTGTCTCCCTCCCTTTGCTGTCTCTCTTTCTTTCATTTCCTCTTTGTTTAACATCTCTTTGTTCACTCAACTGTAAGCTATTTCCAAATGCCACAGTCAGTGGCATCAGTGGCAAACTAAATCTCGCACACATTGTTCCTGCATGCACTGTTTGCTCCGTTGCACAAGAAATGACTTTGGATGTTCAGATTATCTGCACACATTGCAGCCAAAATGTCATACTTTGATGGCGGAAGAATCTGAAATTGAAATGTGTCTCTGTATAAGCATATGCACGCACTCATGGTGTAACAAAGCACATGTCCAAGACCCTTTATGCGCTGTAATCATTCCTGGTATGCTCAATTTTGCGCTGTTTCTTGCAGCAAATTCTATTTGAGCTATTCTTATCTGTATCCTATCCTCTGCTGCTCTAATGACCTGACATCTCCACAGGGATCATTAAAGTTTCATCTGACCTAATCTAAAAATTGAAGTCCCCTTAAGCAAGGCACTTGTCTGCTCCAGTGAAGCTGCTCACTGTCCATCAGTAAGAAATGTGTTGTACTGAGAAGCTGCTCGCAGGTGTCAAGTGTGGAAGTGTGTGCGCGCGAGTGAAGCACCATGCTGCGGGGAGGAACGCATGCTCATTTAAACCTATGTTAACACAAAAGAATATGTCAACCCGTGGCTATTGGCTTGAAAGGCAGACAGAGGTGATGAGGTAATGAGGCGATTATGCAGCAGTGGTGAGTTGTTATCTGCGCAATGCCATGTCTAGCTTTTGCAACCGGCAACAGAAAACACAGCACCCACCTATCACACTGTCGCATGGTGAGATCATGTGGGAGAGACACAGGAAGAAAGGGAGACAGAGAGGCTGTGAAGGCAAGACCTCCAGTCTATCAGTAATGAGCTGTTTCATGTAAATCACAGTTTAACCTTCATTTTTCCATCCCTCATCTATTCACTTTTATCCATTTTACATCCAGAGCGTTACCCAAGTGACAATCACAGAGGCTGTGAAGTGAGGCCAGCGTGGGTGAGATGATGGTTCAACCAACCTCGTTGCACTGCTCGTGTACAGTTTTCCTGTGCAATAATGTATTTAATATCGACACACTGTTTGTGTTTCTTGCCCCACTGGACTTCTCAAAAGTCAATTATTTGGTGTGTTAAATTGATTCCAAAACCAAGCACCAGTCTCCGTGGCTGTGAAGTGGAAAACATTGATAAAAAAATGTTTAAAAAAATTGCACTTCCTCGAGCAGCCACTTGAGGCTGGCTACAAAACAAGTTCATCTCCATAAGGCCCCATATCAAATTGCAAAACTTCACAGCAGAAATAAACGTGTTTACAGCCTGGTACAAAAGACAGTTTTGGTCTCTAGAGCTAGTTTCCTCGTTCATGACTCTACTGAGGTTGAGGTGTTTCAGACATCATTGTAATAAGTTGTTTGAAAGTTGTTTTTTTTATTTTAATTTTAAATGATCATACATGATTGGAAAGTTTGGTTTAAAGACCCTATGTACATCTGTTAGTAATATATGATTGGGTGTGTCTTAGTAATCAAAACTTTTCCCAGGTCTTTGTATTGATGGAGTAGTAGAGGCATGTAAATATGATTTGTATATACAGTATATACAGTATAGTATATTCACACGGTTATCTTCTACTAGCTTGCATATATATAACATCAGATATGTTTATTACGAAGTGGTCAGTTATTTTTCATTTGGACCTATAGTTAACCTTTTCCACCTTCACCATCCAAAATTCCCAGTAAACAAACGTGAAAAGAAAATTCTGCTGTTGGTGTCGACGCTGCCTTTGCTGAGCTCTGGAGGAATAACTCCTTCTGAAGATTAACCTTTATCTGAAAACCAAAGAGACAGGAAGAAAACCCGGACGGAGAGAGTGTTTGTCAGCTGCAGAGTGAAAACTCAAATGTTTATTGAAGATACTGCAGAAAGACGCCGCAGGTTTTATTGATCCACCAAGAACTGCCACAAACGATACATTACAATGAGATGTACATCACCGTCAGCACAGGAACCAGAGATCACCTCAGAAACCCATACATTCACACAGCTGCTTATTTGTACTGTCAGATAGACATCCTGTGTTCGTTTTCTTCAGCACAGCCAAACTGTTCAGAATTCACAGAGAGGCGTGTTAAAACACAAAAACAGTGGTGGACGAAGATCAGACAAGATCAGACCCCACCCTCTCCTTCCAAGCATGTGGGAAACAATAGTGGTGAGGAAATGTGTGAAAGGTTCTGTGAAACCAGCTCTGCATAGCAGATTATCTATGATAGACCACGCATATATACGTATATACTCTCTTATATACACATCTGGAACCAAAACTCATTCACACACTGAAAAGATGTGAAATTATTTTCCATACGTAACTGACACATTTACAAATGACTAAAAAAATGTTATGCTCGCATACACAACTGAAACATTAACACATACTAGTAATATATGCAAATTCTTTTGTATAAACTATTGAAAAGTGACTGTTGAAAAAAAACATCAAAGATTTGCTCAGTTGAACCAGCAGGAGGTTGAGAAGAGAACTCCTTTAAAATACAGGCAGACTGTTCATTCTTCACACCAATGTCTGCCCAAAAGCAGTTACTAAAAAATGTATTTTGTCTTTTGCAAAAACTATGTAAAGAAAAAGTTTTTGAAAGGCTACACACCAACTGATGTGAATGGGATATTTCGGTGGAAATGATTACATCTATCTTTATCTTCATCCATCTGTCTGTCACAGTTGAATCATGGAAACATGGAACACAAGAGCGGGACCC
The DNA here is from genome assembly GCA_014281875.1 of Nibea albiflora. Lineage (NCBI taxonomy): Eukaryota > Metazoa > Chordata > Actinopteri > Sciaenidae > Nibea > Nibea albiflora. The sequence continues at coordinate 5,876,350 of CM024798.1, read as the reverse complement.
AAATGCAGTCTGAGAGCTTACAGCTGGCTCTAGCCTTCCCTCTTCCTTGTTCTTTTTTGTTTGCTGTTGTTTTCCCCTTCGCTAGTGTTTCTGTCAGTGGTTGCAGAAAAAATGACCTCTGTGTCCTTTCTTAACCACTTTTCCTTGACCTAGATGGACAAGATTGTGAAATCGAGGGAAGAATTCATTCAAGAATTCATAAGGACTTAGGGAAAGATGGTGCATGGTGTTCAGAGAATCCGACTGCACACTAGACTACGTCATCGTGCGATGGCAGGTGTTGTTTACGTCTCTCTGGTAAAACCACAAAGCTCAGAAGATGGACCACAAAACTTGCATCTGAGATACTTCCTGTGCACTCTTACTGTGCTTTTTATGCAGGCTATATAAACATGGACAACCCAGTGAAATATGACTTCATTCATTCATCAATTCCAGAAGTAAAATAATAATAAAAAAATATAAATGAAGTGTTTGTCCTTCTATATAAACATTAGCAAGTTAAGGCAAAACGTGGATTACCTAATAATTAACATTAACTTGTTGCGTTGATCTGCAGGAACGCTTGACTTCCGTCACAGTTACAGAAGTTTGACAGGCACACTAAATGTGACATTTCGTATTTTACATGTTAATTTAAATTGCCAGGATTAACTTAGAGCATATGTAGTTATGAACACTATTAGAAGATTAGAACATAGAATTAAATGTTTCACAGCAGCAGGCAGAAAACTTAAACCCTTAAAAGTACAGTATGTATGTCACAGGCAGTACAGGTGGGACTACTCCCAGCTCAGACATCTGCAATGTGACAAGTGGCACACCAGCTAGACACTATGAAACAGAAATACTCAATTAAGGTACATGTACCGAAGGAATTAATAGTCCATTACAGCTACAAGAAACATTGATTTTGAGTTGATTCTGGTTTCCTTTGTGGACAAAAGTTGTAGAGTTTCGTCTGATTTTGGGGAAGAATCAAACAACATCTGAAGACTATCTAAAAATAGCCGTTCTTCTTGCTTACTCATGTTTGCTTATGTGGGTCATACGAGGTATTAATATTAAGCTGAGGCTGTTTCATAACAGGTTAAAAACTCCTCGTAGTGCGTTTAACTAAGTGTGCTTACTTTCCACGGCTGATGAAAACTGAATGTGAAATAGGCCCTAAGAGACAGCTGGGCCGAATAAGTGAGCTGTGCCTCTGTGGATCCTGTCACCGGCACAGATCTGAAGCTAAAGTGGAACTACTCTTCTTCTGAAGCTCGTGGGAGTGAGCAAAACTTTCCACAGCAGCAGTCTAAGATGCTCATACTGGCCGCTGGAGTGTGGAGCTGGCAGAACATTTTCCAGGTAGGTCTGTGAGACGTTCAATCAATTTTAGGAAATGATTTCATGCACAAGATATAAAAAAAAAACAAAAAACGAATGACTACTTTGCAGACCGTGAACAAATCAAGACATCTTATTTTGGTCATCTGCACAGGTTAGTTCAGTTAAACGTGTAATAGTTTGTAATGTCTTTATACAGAGGCAAAGCTCAGGTTAATTAACATGTAGTGCAATTACAAATAATGGTGATGAGATTCTATTCACACGGTGAATGGGAGTAAGCATGGGAGTCTGTGCTCCGAGGTGTGGAGATCAGCACAGCAAAAACACAACACTGAGACTGAACAAACAAACAAACCAGTCAGTGTTTGAGTACATCTGCTCGATACCTGGTTGTTCATTAAAGCAGTGTGTGGAGTTTTCACTGTTCATTGACCATGTTAGTCAATGGACTGGTAATGGACTTAACGGTAATGTCCGGGTGTCATGGGGTGGAAATATCAGTCATCTCCTCTGCTGGACTGGAGATTCAATCAGCACTTTTTTACAGTTAATCATAATGTAATGCTTAAGACCTGACCATAAACACACCAACAGCTCGTTTCGTATTATTCACCGCCTCATTGGGATTCCTCACCACAGTTCCTGTGGCCGTCATGTTTCTTTATGTTTTCAGACAGGTGCTCCATATCTGTCATTCCCAAAACAGTCGAATGCTGGATGAGTCCCCATTCTTATAAAAACAGCAATGGCATCTGGCTAGCCAGGTGTCCTGTGAGGTCAGGTGGAGTTTCTCCATGAGAGTTCTCTCCTGGAATAGATCTCAGATGAGCTCAGCAGTACATGTGGTCGCCGTGGTCATGTTGTATAGTCGCTCAAGACTAGTCCTGGTCCTGCCGAGCCATTGGCTCGCTTGGGGGAAATATAATAATCACTCCTTTTGGTTTAGTTTTATATGTTACTATCTTCAGTCAGCAAGTGGCTAAACTGCTACACAGACCTGCTTCCTCTGGGAGATTGGCACAGAGCTGTTGAGACACAAAGCATACATTTTGCAGAGATGATTCTATATCATATTTTACACATATTACTGGGACAAATATTGACAGTTTGAGTAAAGTGAGTATTATTATTATTATTTGTGAGGCACCATAGCGCCCTCTATCGGCTCTATTGGCCTTCTAAATTACACTTGTTGTTTTTACATGCTTTGTTACTTTTCATACATGAGAAGGAAACTGACATCATCCACTGTGTCTTCATAAAACAGATGAAACTACCAGGTTGATGCTTCACGTTAAATATACCTTCATAATATGTAAATATTTGTGCTAACAGACATGCTGACAGATATATACTGTATGTATTTATTCATGCTGACAGCAGTGCCATCCTGTGGTATGAAAAAGAATTTTACACATCTCCTGCATTATTGAATTTTCACATCATCATAAAAGAACAATTATCCCCCACACCGGCTCCACGTCGCTGAGCACAAATCATGCAACCATTCAGTTGAGAACGTGGATGTATATAGACATATATGTATGTATTTATGTATGGCCTTTAACCTCATCTGAAGGCAAACAACCATTCACACTCACATTTACGCCGACAGGTAATTATAGTCGCCGATTAACCTCCATTTCTCCAGGACGTGGGAGGAAGCCGGAGCATGCATGAGTATGTAATCTCCACACAGAAAGGCCAGCCAGGTAACCTTCTCGCTGTGAGAAGAAGCCCTAACCACCACCACCACAAGGCAAACTCAAATCTGTCTCACCAGCCTTATTGTGGACCTAGACTTCTGACACTTACTCTGATCCCTGGATGATGAATGAATTTACTCATACAGAGGTGGATTAGCCTCTCTGAGATTAACTGGTAACTCGTCCATGGTGTACCCCGCCTCTCACCCAGTGTCAGCAGGAATCAGCCCCTGTGACGAATGAGAATAAGCGGTTGTGCGTGGACACTGATATTATTTTAGTCAGCATTTTTCTGCTTTCTGCTGTGGGAAATATAGATTGAAAGTGATGTAGTGGCATGCATTGTTTTATTCAGATTTTTCTGTATTTTCAGTCACTTTAAAAAGTTACTTTGAGTTCTTTGACTTTATTTTTAGTCTCCACTGTGAAGCACATTGTTCTGCATGTTCTGAAATCTGCTTGACCTACAAACGTGGACTCCGAGTTTTCCACCTAAAACCAGTGTGCATGAGTCTGCAAACGCCCTCTGCTGCTTCTATTAAAGCTACACGATCACTGTCACTGCTGAGGTTGTACTATTCAACCCGTTTCCAACATTAAACAGCTAAAAGCTGAACAACACGGCAGAGAGATGGATAAAGAAGCAGACATTTCAGGCGCCGACCGCTCTGAGATTTACGAGGGTGGCGCGAACGCATCTCTGCTCGCATCCTTTTGTGTCTCCCGTCCAATCAGCGCTCAGATGCCCTTTGCCGGCTGCCCATTGGTCGCCAAGGAGGAAGATGCGACGGCCATGGAGAATGGACAGGGGACTTTTCAAAGCATCCGACTGATATGATTCATAATGCCGGATTAATGTTCATGCATTGACTCTTCCCGGCATGTAGTGTGAGGCTCGTGGACCTCCGCCTGCTGGACTCGGCTCGGTTTCGGTGTTTCCCGTGGTTTGTTTTTGCTCCGGTGGATCGCTTCATGTGATGTCGGGCCCGTCGCGCTGCTCTGCAGGTGAAGTCACTCCCTAGAAATGTAGCTCGGGGTTACAACACCGGTCGAGTTATCACTGAAGGTGAGGACAAGCGGACACAACCAATGTGGACGTTAGTTACTATAGAAACCTGAAGTGAAGCGTGGTCCCGGTTTCGTCCCTGACACTTGACTTGCGGGCCTCACGGTGAACCGGCTGCCTGCTCTGATTACAGCACATACTTCAGACCGTAGAGCTGTCACCATGACTGGACAGCAGCATGCAAGTGATTCAGTGGACTGTAGTTATTTGAATGCAAGTGCAATTGTCATATTAGTGATATTTTTATGTGCATAATAAATATGCAGATGACGCTGGAGCTGCACAGTTAGTCAACTATTACATTAACCAACTGTTTCTTATATCATATTCTCTGATTTTAGCTTCTCAAGCGTGAAAATGTTCCAGTTTCTTTAGTTTTCTATGTCAGGAGAGCAACAATGATCGGTGAGGACGTCACCGGTCATCGTCATGTGGATGAATTCAGAACAAACACAGAGAGAGACTTAGACAGGTTTATTCCACGTCGTGGATGAGATGATTGTTGGAAGGATGAGGGGTGAGAGTCGAGCAGGTGGATGGAGGGTAAGAGATGAGGAAGGGTGAGGAGGAGAGACGGGGAGAAAAAGTGGATGTATAAGGTGCACTTTAGTACTTTAGGTGCAGAAAGAGTTCATTAGTAGGTTTCTACCATCACTTTTGTCTCATGTATGGACAGATATGAGCTATTCCTTTTAATCAGCTGCTTTCAGCCATTCCAAGTAAGCAGAGTTTGTTTTACAGAGCAGAGGGCTTTCAGATTTTCGGGAAGATGAATTTATCATTTTTATACATTGGAAATATTTTTTTAGAGCAGTCATCAACATTTTTCTGACATTTTATGGACCAAACAGCTTATTGAGAAAGTGATCGTCAGAGTAATCGATAATGAACAGTAATGTATGACACGTATGATATCATGGGAGCTTTAATGCATCTTTAATGTTATATTAACTTTTTTTGTTTGTTTTTTTTTAGGTATTGCTGTGTGAATGATGCACGAGCGATGTCTGATGTTGAGGCCACGTACGCAGACTTCATCGCCTCTGGCAGGACGGGACGCAGGAACGCCATGCACGACATCCTGCAGAGTCCCACCGACCCCGAGGGACGTGAACTGCCCCTCACCCTGTCTCTGTCCCAGCTGCACATCAACACAGGAGGGGGAGGTAGACGACTGCTGCAAACACACAGCGTTACAGCCTCAGCTTTCACCTTCAGCTGCAGATAGAGCGAGGTTTAAGAAGCGTCACAGATACGTCAAACTGCAGATTTCAAAATGATAAATAAAAATATGTCATGAAGATGAAGGTCATGGTGTGTTTTACATCATAACATTCATTTTAAGTGTGGCCTGTGTACTGTCACAACAGCAACATTGCCTTTTTAGCTCTGTACTCCAGCTCTGCGAGACAAAGTCTGTCACACAGGGATTTATTTTAGTCCTGTCTTGCATAACTCAGTCAGGATGAGCAGATTAGCACATTTTACACCTGGTGCTTTTGAGGAGCAGATAGCTGTAGTTTGCTGAGTTGAAGGAAAAAATGCATTTGTCGTTAGTTTTGTAAGAAGAGTCGATATAACAAATGTATCTGGCAAATTAAAGTTAGTCAGGTTAGCATTATTGGACCATCTGTGCAAAGTTCAATAGCAAACTGTCTTATATTTCTTGATGATATTTCAGTCTGGACCAAAAGTGAGCGACACCAGTAGCAAAGCTAAAAGTTCAAGCAAAACATGAAGAATCCTTTTAAAACATGAACGTTTCATTTGTTTCTGCAGATGGAGACGACACTGAGGACAGCCAGAGCTCCTCTTCCTCTTCGGCCCACAGGGATGCTGAGCAGAGGAACAGCTAACCTGCCACACGCTCCTGCCAGTGGACAGAGAGCTGTGAAATGGATTCCAGTCGCCGCCGTCATGAAGACGTTTGTCCAAAGCGGGCTGGTAGCCGGAGGGTAGCACGGCCAATGTTGAGGGCGTCCATGGTGGCGCTGACCCCCCCCCCCAAAGTCCACTGTTAGAGGCGCTGTGCTGCGCTGTGATCACCCAGTGCTGTCATGTCCCTGTAGCTCTGCTGTGCACTAGAATAACGGACTGCTGGCAGGGGTGGAGTAAACAGAGAGACACATTTGTAGCTCTTGTACAGCTGATTTTACTTTCAGTCGTAGTTACTAAACACGCAGGCTGGATGACTGGAATCAAAAGAGAAAATAGACAGAGAGCCTATGTGAGTTTTGTAGTTGTGCAAGCAATCTGTAAGACCACTGAGACGTACTGATGTAATGGCTCACGGTGGGAGTAGCATGTTTGTAGTGATGCTGATAGAGATTATATTGCCAGTTAATGGCTTGTGGTTCCTTTAAATTGACAATAATGTAGAGGGAATTGGACTACTCCGCTTTAGTAGAGCTGGAAAACACCATGAGGAAAAACACCGGGGCTCGGTGACTTCATCTGCAAAGCGTATTCACTGATTCTGTTGTGTTCGACGGATAAATCCAGTCATATGCTGTATGATTCAAAAACCATGAGACTGCAGCACACGGGGATGACTGTGTGGTGATTCTGTTGACACCAGCTTCAGTCAATAATACATTTACAGTGCGTACGGATGACATACTTCGATAGCTCGGTGGTTCTAAAAAATGACGACGGTGTGCTACCTTTTAAAATGTTTATACTTTTGTTTTTTTACTTTTGTAATGACGTCATTATAATCACAACCTAACAGGAGTGCCTTGGTATTTTGGGAAATGACGCTTGACGAGTTATATGAGAGGACTGACACCACTTTCATGCCGGCACACTGGCTACCTAGAATTAGCAGACGGCTAGATTAGTTTAGGAACAACAACATCCACCCAGCAGCATCGCTAAAGCTCACTGATTAACACGACTGAGCTGCAGTTGCACATTCAGTGTACAAACGTGACGTGAGTCTTCCAGCAGTGTATTTCCCAAAATGCCAATCTGTCCCGTGTAGTGTAGATATGCAATACTCAGTGGAGCTTCCAGTAAGTGTAACATGTTTGTGTGAAAGTTTCCTTCTCAGACGTTGAGGCTGAGCCACATTCCCGCTTCTCTGTGTCATAACGAATACACCCCCATAATCGTCATCTGCAAAGACTGTCATGCATGCGCTGTAATAACTGTGTACTTTGTTATTTTCTCTCCTGTGTAATCCTGCTGTAATAATAGGGCAAATATAACCCTGTTTTATAACACTCACCCAATCAGGTTTTCAAGTTATAAACTGCCATGTGTATACTGTATAGTGACTCACACACACACACACACACGCGCGCGCGTGCGCTTTAACGTTGCTGTGTAAACCCAGCTGTCCACGACTCAGCATGTTGAAATATGGGAGTTGCATGACTCTGCTAAATGTATCGGTGTTGGTCTTACCGTCTATAACCATGTTTTTTTTTACCCTGTGTGTCAAAATAAAAGATAACCGATGATAGTAAGGGCTCTTGTTTTGTTGTACTTCTGTCGTCTGGCCAACAGGTGGCACTGTGGGACAGCGAACACTAAGACACACACAAAAACTTTGTAAAATCCTCAGTTGTGTGGATCATGTTTAACATAGATGAGATTTATTTTAAACCATTCATAAATGAAGTGTTTGATGGGAATACGTGATGAGATGTCATAGGCCATAAACATGTTCAAAGAAGTTTGTGCATGTTTTATTTGTGATGGATTGTAAAAAAAAAAATCTTCTCTACTTTAACATTTACAAATGTAGTGTTTCCGTGCTCTGGTGTGTGTGTGTGTGTGTGCGTGTGCATGCGTCTGTGTGTGTTGCTGATTATGCAAATAAACATTAGACAATTCTACCAGGAAGTTTCAGTAAGAAAGAAAAATCCCCTGCCAGTTTCTCTTAAGTTCCTCATTCTGGTGGCTGAGTGTAACAGCCCTTGTCGACCGGCTGACCCACTTGACAAGCCGCACGCCATCAAATCTGTCGCTCCTCCAGACTGTCACAACCGTCTGATGAAAAAACGCAGAGAAGAGGAATAAAAGGGGGGGAAAAAAAAACTTCACAGTGGATGAACTGTTTCCTTAACCAGTGATACACACTCACAGAGAGGTAAGTGCAACTGCAGGTGACTGACAGTGCATCAGTTATGTGTTCATACTGACACACACAGCAGAAGAGTTGAAAAGACGCGTGCAGTGCATTTAATCTGTGAGGAGAAAAGTGGAAATTTTACATTGGACATTTTAGCTTTGCTCGTGATTTTTAATGTGTCAATCCATTTCAGAGAAATACATTAAGCAGTTTATTTAAAAGTGATTCCAGCTGTTGTTGGATTTTTCTAAAAAAAAAAGTCAAGACTCGTTTCATATTCACTGCGGATGGATTTGTGGAACTTGTGGAACCAAGTATGGTTTGTGATATTTCTTTGAAAAAACGCCTGATTTGAATGATGTTCTGTAATAAATCATCAATTTAACGCCATTCATGGAAGCTTTATTCATTAATGGAAGTACTTCTGCACTACTTTATCCCCCCTTCTTCTTCTTTTAGTCCATTGTTAAAGGAGGAAGTTTCTGCGTTGGTCATAGCACACTGGGTGGGTGGGTGTGTGTGTGTGTGTGTGTGTGTGTGTGTGTGTGTGTGTGTGTGTGTGTGTGTGTGTGTGTGTGTGTGTGTGTGTCTGTCAACTCCTAATCTCTTTAGACCCTCAGTTTCCGGCTGTTTGCTGACTGTAAGCTTCAAAATATAACAGAGGCACTGAACCATTATTAACATATAACCAGTAACAAACTGTTTATAGGTTACAGGCCACTGTGTTTATTCGCCTGCCTGCTTTACACTGACTTTGCTGCTCTGTCTGTTCCCTTTATAAAAATAATGCAGACATGTTAAGAACACACTGAGCACCAAGGCGTGCCCCTTTTCTGTTTGCCATTGGGATGGTGATGCTTGAATTTCTTCTTTTTTTCCCCATTAGCTATTGTTCAAACAATCTATTCAAGGTCAGGAGAACCTGCATACTAGTGCACAAAACTTTGCTTTGTTATGTGTTATGCTGTTGGATGTGCCAAGGTTTTAATGCTTTCTGTATTTAATATATGCGGCTAGATTTTAACCACACTAGGAGCGCGGCTTCTCCACCAACTTGGTCTGCTGGAATATCTCAACAGTCATTGAAGTAGTTTGAGATTTAGAGAGCTGGTAGCAAGGCTGAAGACTGTTCTTTCCTGACGCTTGTTAAAAAATGAATGTCATTATTCAGGTAAGCACAGTCGAGTCCTCAGTACTGCCCTGACTTCTTCTTCCAGCTGAAACTCCATGACAACATTATTGTTTTGCATGCTGTAATTCAAATGTGTATCACAAACTTAATTGCCTTGGGAACAAAAGCACAGCTGTGTGATGGTCAAGGGATCAAAGTGCAAAGACGGGCAATTAAATATTCTTTTTCAGCTTGGTCACAAACTAATGATCAGAGTAGTGTGGGTAGTCTGTGGCTTGTTGTTCCCTATTGGTGAGTCTTCCTGACTATTTGACATGTGATTTACTTTCTGACTGGCCAGACTGCAGACTTCAGTTTCCAGTGTTAGAAAACAGGTGTTGATTTATTATAGAAGGCCCATATTTTCATAACCGTTACTCTAGTTTCCACCAGGCGTTGACACACACCGTTCTAAACAAAAAGCAGAGAACGGTCTACTGTTCTTCTTTACTGATCGGAAGGTTATTGGCCACAGGGTGGAAATCACTATCCAACGCCATCAGGCATTCATCGGCATCTAATAAATGCCTGAATTTCCATAATTTATGACCCACATGCGCCTGTTGCTGTGATGTCTCCGTTTTCCTGCATTGCATCAATCCAGTTATGGTGCTTTGGTTATGCTCCTTTGGCCACAATCTCTTGTGTAAAAGTTTGTGTTTGTACTGGATTATTACATCCTTATTACATTCAAATTATTGCACTATATTATCAGTATTCCTGTGTTCCTGAAATATGGCAGTGAGCTAGACTTCTTGCATTGTAAGCACACATCTGGCATTAAGATAATGATTTACCCATATGCAGAAAGGTTAATTATTCCAACAGAATTAATATAAGTAATTATTTTAATTTTCTGTCGATTAGTCGATTACCATTAACAAACATCAAAACTGACTTTAGCAAGCAGAATAGACCGAAACAAGGAAAGAAGGAAAGAGAAAAGAAAATTCATTCATAAAATCATTATCTTTTGAAGTTTAAAATGGTTTTGTGTGTGATTGTGTTGCACGTATCTGCATGTGCTTGCATGCAAATGTCATGTTCTATCAGTGTTTGTGGGCTTCCTGCTGTCTACGAGAAAAAAGGCCAGTGCTAAGCCACAATATCCTACACAGGTCATATATAGAGACTGATGCGGCATGCTGTGTTTCATTTGTAAACCATGTAACACTTAATAGGTTCATTTTTCACAAGCCTACTAGTACAAACACACTAATGATATGAGAAGTGTTTGCTGGAAGCTAAAAGCAATAAAACTTTAGTGAACGCCTCCTTTGAGATTCATTCTCATATTTTGTTGTAGCACCCACTCTTCTAAGCTCACTGTTGATGCAGGAGAGAAATATTGCTTTTTACTCTCAAAAGAATCCACGTCCATAGAGAATTTGAAAATATTGAACCTTCGTGGTGTTTTGAGTGTGAGTGTGAAGGGAGATGGAGAGAGGCAGAGTCTGTAATCGTTACTGTAACAGGTGAACAAAAAGAACAATCACACTGAGTGTGAATCACAAACTGAGGAGGGAAAGAGAGGCACATATGAAAGAGTGTTTTCACATGTGTATTGTTATCATGATCAATTCTTTAAATAACATGGTTATCATCAATATTGTGACATTCTATACCTGATATCTCAGCCAAAATTTCGGCTCATCTTATACAAATATAATATGTTCCTCTACATTAAACTAGCCAGTAGGATTTAAAGCTGCTCTACCTCAACCGTCCATGACGTTAAAGTTTTGCTTAAACAAAAAATGCATCAGCCATAATCATCATAATCCAGCAGTATGATATATAATTCAATATTTTCAGCTGCTAATTCTTTTTTTAAAAACTTTTTATAGAATCCTGAATGCATCATCTTCACTTGTAATGGTGTATTTACTTCTTTCAGCACTGATCTTCTCTTGTTCCTCTTTGTGTTTTGCATAAGGTGACATGCTCAGTATAGTACACTATCTCAGTACCATCTGTGTGTTTTGGCTCGATTCACCGTATTGCTTCCTTAGTGATAAACACAAATAAACACTGACCACCGCGTTTGGACGTCAGACTCTACAAACATAGCTGTTAGGTTGTTTTGTTTTTTCCTGCTGCTCACACTTCATGCTTCATAATCACGTGTGGAATTTGGAACAAGCGGGGATTTCAAGGAGCCCAGAGCCGACTGTGATTTACACAGCTTAGGCATGAATCATTCATGTGTTCACAATCAGTGTGACGGTGATTTAATTCACATTTTGTGTAGCGGACTACATCTGCTGCAACTTGTTTGTTTCCGAGTCTATACGTGGATTTCCTACGTGACATTTTTAAATACAAGCGACTCTTCAGGCTCGTTTCTGTCTTATTTTTATAAGGGCTTGAAAGTGGCAGATGTTTGGTACCAAATATGTGTGTTGTTTTTTTTTGTTTCACCACCTGTTAATGGTAAATGTGTAACCATCCAGTTCACTCTTCCTTTTTCTCACTTCCTCATGCAGACAGGATGGGCTGTATGAAGTCCACGCTGAGCGAAGGTCTGGAGAGGAAGATGAGCCAGGAGACTGTACGTACTGAGCAAACGCACTATGTCAGAGACCCCACCTCCAATACAAAAAACAACATAGTAAGTAGTTAGAGAATATATAGATTAGTTATTTTTATTAGTTACAATAAGGCACTGATTTCTTTCTCTCTGAGATAATGTGGACAGAGCATAGCACTGCTGATTTGAACAAAGAAAGTAAATGAAATGAACTGATCGTAGTAGTGGATGTCTCACTAGTTATTTTGGTGCAAACTGGAATTAAACTGAATAGTCTGCTGTCATTGATATCATCTGCAATCATAGATACATAGTCTGTCGACAGTTAAATAGTTATAAATATTGTGTTATTGATCTGTTAACATTTACATTGCATAACTCCCGGCATGTCTTTGCAGAATAATTCGCTCTTACCGGGTCAGATGTTCCAAAAGATGGAAGGTATGTTTCATTCTTTATTACTTCCGTTATAGAAACACGTTGTTGGATGCCAGGGAAGCTGAATGTTCAGTCTAACAGACTGTGCTTAACATTTTGGGGGAGGAAACCTAATGTCTTCAGCTGTCCATGAATCGACTGCCTTCCTCTTCAGTGTATCATCTGTTATGGTTTGTCCACTAACCTCCCATTGCGGAGCTTAATGATGAGCCCCCTACTATCAGCCTATGATCTCACCTCACTTTACTTCACCTTTCAGGCACGTTAGCTCTGCCCATTTTAAGGCAGCTACAAACCATCAACTACTTTGCACCAAGGTTGCTCTCGGGTGCCGCTGACCTTATAAAAGTGCAAACAATGAGGTAACAGCTGCGTATGATGTAACGTAGCAACAACGCATGCAAGCAGGGAAGGCGGAGAACAGAGTGTGAAGGAAACTTAACTATGCCAGGTGTCCACGGTGTCAGTGGATTGCTTTGTATCATAAGCGTACCTATGCAAACAGCTGCTGACATTAGTTTAGCAACAGTAAATCACTTTTTGGTGTAGAGGAATGTGTTTTTGTTGACCTCACTGTGCTCTGTCTCTGCAAGCACTGGACTCTGCGATTATCCTCCAGTGATCAAAGAGCAAATATTTCATCACATCGAGATGCACCGCTAGAAACACTTTGCCAGCAAAACCACTGTTTACCTATACTACTGCATGCCTAGTGTGCATAATGTTTTTGTGACACACCGCTCGTCCCTGTCACCACGTGGCCCAGGCCCAGCCAATCAAATCAAGCAAAATGCAAGCTTTAGGCTTCTTTGAGTAGAGCCGAACCTGTGCAGAATCATGAATTATTGGAAACAGTTTGTGTCCGACTTGCTCGTCATTGACGGCATGCCCACGTGGGCAATTATAACCTCACAAGATGGAGGCACAGTTTTTAGAGCCAGTTGCTCTCCACCAACTGATGGGAAAGAGCTGATTGGCTTAAATTCTGACCACAAACACAATGTTCTTTCCTAATTTAATGTGTGATTATAATATTTCACACTGGATTGTAGGCTAGACTGATATTTATTACTACACATCTGATGATGTATTGTGGGTCCATATGTTTGTTCATCTCCTCTCTAACCTTTGTTTTTGTATGAATGCTTGTCTGCACGTGAGAGTGTTTAATATTCCAATATCTTTTTGTTCCGTTCCTCTCAGAGAAAAAGGGGGTCGGTAAAATAGTGGTTGGCCTCTACCCGTATGCAGCCGTGCATCCTGACGACTTGGGATTCAAGAAGGGAGAAAAGATGAAAATCTTAGAGGAGTGAGTGTCTGATGTTGATGGTAGACTGATTCAACTGCTATCAATCACTCATATATTGCATCATGTACGCCAAAGACCAAAGATTAACAGTTACATAAGCTACGAAATGGAGCACTGTTTCAACTGCATACAATAAGAGCAGACTGTCAGAGTTGGATACAGTTCACCATAAATTCTTCAACCCTGATAGACCAACTGGTCCATCCATCATGGCACATCATCGCATCTTGCGTCACCAACAACTGTTCAAACTCACAGAAGATACTTTAAATTCTGGTGAAGATACAAAAGTTTGAAGCAATACTGATTCGGGCTGAATTTGTAGAATAAAACATTGTTCAACTTGATTGATCAACTTCATAGAATTGCCATGAAGTACTGGAACAAGCTGATGTTGATGACCTCTTTTCTACTTTAAAGCTTGAATGTCAGAAAAAAAACGGCAACTTTTGCTAAAATAGATGAATGTTTCCTACAGACACGGGGAGTGGTGGAAAGCAAAGTCAATGGTAACCAACAAAGAAGGATTCATCCCGTCCAATTATGTTGGTCAAGTTGACACCATGGAAACAGAAGAGTGAGTAGCTGGACCATGATTAATGACCTTTGGATTGTTTGCTGAAAAAGCTCATTTCATTTCAAACAATTTGTTTCATTTTGATTTGTACAAATGAAATACTAAATCTACACAAAATACAATGCTTATTCAAAGTTATTGTTCCCCATATTTCATATACTGATCACAAAACAGCATTTCTTGAGACAACCAAGGTGCAATTTGTAAAAATGGGTAGAAAGTCAACATGAATGAGGAGCATGTCCATTTTGTATATTCAGTGCACTTCCTGTTGCAGGTGGTTTTATAAGGACATCACGAGAAAGGATGCAGAGAGGCAGCTGTTGGCGCCAGCGAACAAACCAGGCTCTTATCTTATCAGGGAGAGTGAAACATCAAAAGGTATGGAAATCACAGCAGCCCTGAGAGACAGAGACACACGCACACCTACAATATACATGGACTATGTATGGACTCGCCAGTTGGTCACTTTTTTAACTTGATGTTTTTTTTCACAGGAAGCTACTCGTTGTCCATCAGAGACATGGACACCCAGGGGACAGATTCAGTCAAACACTATAAGATCAGGGTGATGGATAATGGCGGTGTCTACATCTCTCCTAAAATCTCCTTCAATGACATAAGCAGCATGATCAAACACTACCACAGTGAGTCATCCTACCCCTCTAATATGTTTGGTATCCAATATTTTTATTGTCTGAACATCGCTAAAGTTTTATTCCTAATATTTGATCCTCTGCATTTAAAGACTACTTGAACAGGTGTACCATCTTATCCATTACCACACTAAAAGACTGAAACACTAAAGCAATGTAGAGGTGGTGCCCATCGTGTGTTTGTACCTTCCAGGCAAAGCAGATGGTCTGTGTCGTAAACTGGAGCGTCCATGTGTGAAACCCAAAGCTCAGAAGCCGTGGGATAAAGACGCCTGGGAGATTTCCAAAGATTCTATTAAGATGGTGAAGAAACTTGGAGCTGGCCAGTTTGGAGAAGTTTGGATGGGTGAGTAAGGAGAAGGCTTTAGACTTTAGGAATAGCTGTTCCAAGAGAACAGTACAGAGTACTGGTTTAAGGCTAAGGCTAAAGACGGCACAATGGACCCTTAGGTTAGGGGTTCGGCATTGAAAGAAAAACACATGTGGTTGTCCTACTGTATGACCCGTTTTCAAGAGTCTGTCATTCCAAAGAAAACATCCCGCTTGAATGATGCATTTTACATGCATCAGGTTTCACAGAACACAGGACAGAACAGAAAGAGGAAGAACCTGACCTGAAAGAACCTAAAACTTAGAATGCAGAAGATAAAAGGCTGATAGATACTGTATATAACATCATGCATTCATACATCACACATTTACTCACCTATATGCTTATATGTAATTTAATAACATTTTTATGAATTTATTTTATGAGGTAAAACAGTATATTGGGTAAAGGGGGGAGGATATACAGTAAAGGGCCAATTCATGTATAACAGCACCTTTAAATATCTTACAAATGCCACTGTAACCCTCTGACCTTGGCCGACTGACTGAGTGTGTCAGTTATGCATTGTAGATTCAGTGCTGCAGAAGTGAACAATACGTGGAAGCTCCCTTTCGTCCTAATTAGAAGAAAAATGACTTCCTCTATTTGTTAAGTTTAATACATTTGCTTTTTGTCAGAAGTGACTCGTCTCTCTGAAAATACACTCGGATGTGTCTGTGCATGCCTGCATGCAGTGAGGCGGGGCCCAGGACGAGTCTGATGGGAGATTTGCATTATAAATTTGGTTGATCACACACACACACATAGGGCTGATAGTGACTTATGTTCCAGTAGACTTTGCCATGTTTCTGTATCAACTATTTAACTGCCTAAAACACAACAACTACACAGGTGTCTTGACTTTTATTGGCCGAATAGATCCATCCTAGAACTTTGTGGTTTGACTGTACTTGACTGACGTCTCTCACCGCACGTAGTGTCACAGGTCACATAACAGGAAATCTGATGATGTCATTCAGGCTTGTAGTCACATTACAAAACATTACAAAATCAGGTTGTGGTATTTTAAAGATGTGAACATTTCCCAGACAGGAATGGTCTAAAGAAAGATGTACACACAGCTGACGGTATTATGATACCTGCATTATGGGAAATGTAGGAACTAGTGTCAAACAACGATGCCTTAACCAGTAAATATGTGTCTTGCATCAGTCGTCTTGGTTGAATAATTAGTTGTTCAAAAAGTTATAGAAGAATGAGAAATGTTCTTTTTCGGGCTCATGATAGCACTGAAGCCATTCACAACATCAAGCATATGATTTCATACTTTCATGGAAATTCATTAATATTCTCCTATTCCAAATCTCCTGTTGCCCTCTTCTTTGACTTTCTGCACAATCAGCTTACTACAACAACGCAACCAAAGTAGCAGTGAAGACGCTGAAGCCAGGCACCATGACCGTTGAAGCATTCATGGATGAAGCCAATGTCATGAAGACGCTACAGCACGACAGGCTGGTGCGGCTCTATGCTGTCGTCACAAAGACAGAACCCATCTATATCATTACTGAATTTATGGCAAATGGTAAATGAGCTTTATATATTTTTTTTAATATGATATTTTTATGATATTCTTGTCTGAGTATTAACATTACACTAACATATTCGCACATTGAAAATAGTGTTTCAGATTAACATCACAGCTAACATAGTCACAGAAATACACAAATGCAAACCAGGCAGTGATACTGTTTCCTGTCCTGTCTGCTCTGTCTTCTAGGAAGCCTACTTGACTTCTTAAAGAGCGATGCAGGGTGCAAACTTCAACTTCCCAAGCTCATCGACTTCTCAGCGCAGGTGATTTTCACACAAAATGCAGGGCTTTCTCATTTCGTGGTTGTGAAACAGATCGTATGCCACTGTTTCCATTGCTGAAGTGGAAGGAGGAAGAAGAACCAAAAGCACAAGTCAGGCACTTTCTGTTAAATCCCTGCTTCTCTGTCAGCCGCAGCTGCAGGACGTTAGCAGGGTGTTGTTCAGTGATTCTATCAAAGCCAAAGAACACTGATGTTAATAAATGTTTCTCTGTGTACTTTAAGCAAGTAGAACTACTTCAAAATAGGTAGAAAGCAACACAAATAGCCTTTATGATAATGAGTGTTTATTTAAATACTGTAAAGACAGAGCCTTTCCCGTTAACGGGAAACATAGAAACCTGATTAACCTGTTGTTAGCTTCCTGATACTTATCTTGATTTATTATTTATACAACTCACATTAATTACAGCTTATTGTATGAGCCAGTTCTCTGGAAATAACACAAGAAAAAACTCCACTGGTACACTTATTTATTATTTATTATTAATTATTTAGTTCAGATTAATAACTAAGACATCATCAAGAGTTAGCTTGCAGTCGGTCAGCTAAACATGCATGTGAAATTTGTCAATAGAAGAGCACACAATTATTATATATTATTATTGATTATTACTGATGCTATTATATTATAGTATCACTAATTATATATAATTAAGGAATATTAATTCATATCTAAATGCAGCAAGTTGGTCAGGAAAATTGCTGCTTTTATGTTCGTTCTTTTGCTGGAATGATCAGAATGATCTTGAAAATGACACCTCCTCTATATTTGTCTGAGCGGAGCTAAAAGTTTAATCAAAAACGAATCCAGTTATGGATTGTAAAACACAGCTAAGCATAGTTGGCAGGATAAGCCATAACAGGCTTAAGAACATGCCTTGTTTGCATTTAGAGTTAGTCAAGTGATTATGTGATTGGCATTTTGGGGTATGTGCTGTAATAACTTTCTTTTTTATTTATTATTCTTATTTCACTTTTGTTCTGACCAACAGTTAAAACCTAACATGTTCAGTTCACAGTGTTTCAGGACTCATTTTTAACACATGCTGTGCAGGAATGATAATTAAGGTTATGTAGTGTTGTCATGCCTGTAATGTTTAACGTCTGTTCTGATTTTGAACTGTTGGCTTTTATCCTTTCTGCTCATCTGTCTAAATGGAATTTGGCATAATGATAATGGTGACACAGCGTCATTCTCTCCTGTGCTGCTGCAGATAGCAGAGGGCATGGCGTACATAGAGAAGAAGAATTACATTCACAGAGACCTGAGAGCGGCTAACGTCCTGGTGTCAGAGAGCCTGCTCTGTAAAATAGCTGATTTTGGACTGGCAAGGGTCATAGAGGACGATGAATACTCTGCCAGAGAGGGTAAGCTTTGCATGTCCGTTTGTAAGTTTAGTCATGTGCGTGTGTGTTGTCCAGCTTTGCCTTGTCTTGTGTAATTTCCCATCACAAATGAGCCGACTCCCTGACTAAGTAGTTGTGAAACACATTCAAACAGAAATCCCCTTTGGAGAAGCAGAGTCCACACCTCCGCGTAGCATAACAAAGCCAGACTTTTGGTTTTGTTTCATTTTTTTTTTCATACTCAGAGTATTTCCACCCACACCATGATGGCCAATGCCACTGATGGTGCTTAGCTATTACACAGTGCTGTACGTAGACATGTGTGGAAAAAAGTATGTAACTCTGCGTCATGAAGTGTTCAGTGATCTGTAACCATGAGACACAGAGGCTACAGTAACAGGAAAGTTCAAAATAAATGCATCTTGCTTAAAATGGAATCTAAACACAGATGTGTGGGAATGTGTGAGAGAACAGCTTGTTCACATTGTCATTTACATATTTTTTAAATGCCATCTTTGTACAACCTTGTGTGTGTGTGTGTGTGTGTGTACCTGTGTGTCCTCTGCAGGAGCTAAATTCCCCATTAAATGGACCGCTCCAGAGGCCATTAACTACGGCTCCTTCACCATCAAGTCAGACATGTGGTCCTTCGGGGTTCTGCTCTATGAGATTATAACCTACGGAAAAATCCCATACCCAGGTGATCATTCAGTGGACTATACGTTATGGTTATGTGTCTGTATTATATGCCACAAACTATCACATGATTTGTCACTGGACTCATTTCAGGGGTTAAAAACAGCATATTTGTACTGACA
Source organism: Nibea albiflora (assembly GCA_014281875.1). Taxonomy (NCBI): domain Eukaryota; kingdom Metazoa; phylum Chordata; class Actinopteri; family Sciaenidae; genus Nibea; species Nibea albiflora. The sequence goes on along the minus strand of CM024798.1, from coordinate 5,857,111 downwards.
TTACTCTTAGCAACAATGTAAGCACTTCATCAGTTAAAATAATAATACTAAAACAGGAAGGAAGGCCTCTGGTGTTTATTCCCAACAAATTAATAACTGATCATATTATTTCAAACCAGTTTCCCCAAATAACCCTGGACATTTTATTCCCCCCTGGAAGTTTGCTAACTTTGCTTGACTGGTAATCGGCTTTGTTCTATGTAGACAGGATTAAATATAATGTTGGACTTTGTTAGACTTGAACTCTGTGCTGCGAAGCATTGCACTGCCCTCTACTGGTCATTTTTTACTTCATGACTGCCTCTAAAAAGTGTATTTGATGCAAAGCTTCCATGTGTGATTCCAGTATGTTATTATTAATTATCACATGACTTCTATACTGTGCCAACACCACTTTTACAGCTGCCATCATTTAAATGAATTTAATCACTGCTCCTAGCATTATCTACTTCTTCCACAGTGTGCACGCTCTCCTTCACGTAACCTGCTGTGCGTGTCTGTCCTCAGGTATGACCAAAGGTGAGGTGATGTCCTCGGTGCAGCGTGGCTACAGGATGCCTCGGCCCGACAACTGTCCCACTGAGCTCTATGATATCATGATGTCCTGCTGGAGGAACAAACCCGAGGACAGGCCCACGTTTGACTACATGCAGAGTGTCCTGGATGACTTCTACACTGCCACAGAGGCACAATACCAGCACCAGCCATAGAGAACGGATAGAGACATTTCACATTCACTCCGGATTATATTGGAGCCACTTTATATATGTGTTCTTATTTGTGTAATTTTTGTACATATGACACATTCTATATACATTTACATATTGAACCTCTTTCAAACATTTGCTGTTGAGAACATTCAGTATGCAGGTTCCAGAGTATTCTATATTATGGTTACTCAAAGTGCCATCTGTGCGTACAAATACTCAAACCTAATCAACATAATCTGGGGTACAGAGGAGGATGGATTTTGCACAAATTTTACAAAACTGATGATTTGTTTTATTTTTTTGACACTAGAATCTCGTGCTAAGGCATTCAAATATTTGGTTTGTTACAGTTCAATATACAGGCTGACCAAAACCAACATTAAGTGTCTTAGTAAGGTGTTGGGCCACCATGTGCAGCCAGAGCAGCTTCAATGTACCTCAGCATTGATTTTACACGTCTCTGACCTCGAGAGAACACCACTCTTATAAAAGACAATCCTTTATTTAGTGCTTTAATGAAAGTGGTTGAGGGTGCTGGTGGCCCAGAATCTACTCATGGGCGTGTTGAGATGTGTTGACTGTAAAAGCCATAGCGTCTGATTCACATCATTTTCATCCAGTACTCATCAAACCATTCAGTGACGCCTCTTGTGGACGGAAGCATTGCCATCCTGGGAGAGATCACTCCTATCAGGATAGAAATGCTTCATCACAGGATAAAGGCGATCGCTCTGAACAACTTTGTATTCACCTGTAGCTGCCTTCACCTCTGAGTGGAACCAAACCGTGCCTGCCATATACCATGTTTGGATGTTAACTGCTTTACTGTGCCACTGAATCTGCATTAATTTATCCAGGTTTTTGTTTTAATTTGCCCCCAGTATTGTTTTCTGCACAAAGAGTTGCCTAACAAAGACGGTGTCTGTGTAAATAATGTGTAAAAAAGAAGAAGGGGGCATGCTACATGCAGGCAGAGCTGGTAGAATGACTTACAGGTACTGTGGAAAGCACAGGGTTTTAAGCGTCTGCAGACTTGTTACACCTTTAGTCATACATTTATTGGTCATATATTTCACTTCAAAATGATAATGTATCATTTTATTGGTGTTATTTAAATGACTGACTTGATCTCTGACCACAGCTAGTCATCAAACATGATGTCCACCTTCAAGGCCTCTATCTGCCCCATGTGTGAAATCATCATTACATGTTGTGATTTTCCACATTAACATTTCAGTTTGTGTAAGATTATAATTATCCATTTCACGTTTCATTCCTAATCCTTTCATAAGCTGCTCTAACAATGTGTAATATTAACTAAATACTGAATATAATTCCAGTGGAGCTGTTGCTGTCTGCTTGCTGTTTCATTGACCAGTGAGTGTTGGTCACTTCATATTGAAGTGTTGCAGCTCATGCTTGTTTTGTCCGTTTGTTTGTTTGTGGAACCCGTTCTTTTGATCATTTCATCATTTCAAACATGTAATGTAAGAACTTCAATTTAAACTTTGGATGTACAGAAGAAGGATAATCAATGAGCTGTGTGTTTGTTTATCATTTGCTGATTACATGAGCTGTATGCTTGTTGCTATTTGAAATGAGAATGTACATTTCATATGGAGTAAAGGTGCAGTAAATTTGATTCTCTGTTGCATGTCTTGATGATGTAGCTGTCACTCATAATTTGAAAATGAAAGTACTTTGAGAACCCAAATGATTCTGTGGATTTTCACAACAACGATCTGATCACATAACATATCCTTGGCATCAAAAACTACACCCAAAAGAGAAGATAATTACGTTCGCATTTTAACAATGTAACATCTTCATGTCTACAAATGAACTTAAACATGAATTATGAGCAACCAACCAAAGGTCACAGGTCAATTGACTTTTTTTTTCATTTATTTACAACAACATAAGAATAAAATCTAAAAATACGATTTTGTTAAAATAAATATAATTAAATATGTGAGAAAAGGAAAAAAGAAAAGAAAAGAAAAGAAATGAAAGGAAAAGAAAAGAAAGGAAAAGAAAAGAAAGGAAAGGAAAAGAAAAGAAAAGAAAGGAAAGGAAAAGAAAAGAAAAGAAAAGAAAAGAAAAGAAAAGAAAGGAAAGGAAAAGAAAGGAAAGGAAAGGAAAAGAAAAGAAAAGAAAAGAAAGGAAAAGAAAAGAAAAGACTTTTATTTTGAATCCGCGGCTCGTTTCCTGGTTTGGTCACGTGGTCTTTCAAGATGGCCGCTCCCGGGCAGCAGCTGCAGGAGGAGGAGGAGGAGGTGTAGCGACAGTTGACAGTTGAGGAGCTGCAGGCTGCAGGTCGCTGCTGAACAGACACACTCCAGACTCACACAGGACGCCTCGTCAGCCCCGCCGACATGAGCAAGGACGGTTTAATCCTGTAAGTACGCCACTCATCGCCGGGAACGTAAAACATTTCATCAGGGCTAACGCTAGCATGTTGCTAACTGTGATGAAAGCTGCTCGTGTCGTCGTTATAAAAACACTTCTCTCGTGGTGTGAACGCGTTTATAACTCTCCCCATCCTCTGTCGTCTTAGATGAACTATGTGACGTTTCATTGACGCTGTCAGAGCTGTCATTCAGAAAACACAGTTTGACATGAATGCTCATATTTAACATTTAAATTATGAGCTTCACCCTAATCGTTTGGGACTTCTGATGAATCCGGCATACACATAATTCATGTAAGAATAACTCTTGGTTAGGACAACCTCCACAGTGTCCTTTAGCGAGCAGACCTCTGCTGTTACTGTCATTGTCAGTTCAAAACTTTTCCTCAGTCATCCAAGACAAACAGCAGCTGTCCCTGAAGAGTCTGTGAGCGTGTCATAGATTCATATATATATATATATATATATATATATATATATATATATATATATATTCAAGTAACTGAATGACACCTTGTTGTTAAATAAACAGGTCGAGTCTTGCTTGGAGCTTTCATCATCCATCGAACAGTTCGATTCACGTTAAAGTTTGAATTCCAGTCAGGTGGTGATGCAACCCCGACACGTCCATCAACCGTTCTTTCTCCTGCTGGAAGACGATAAGAGAGCAGAGGAGTGTTATCGCTCTTCATCACATAGGCTGGATGCCTATTATGATTGCTGGGGACAGGGAGGGACGTGTCTGTATGTCAGATAACAAGAGGCTTGTTACCATATTGTAGGACACCACCACCTAAACTCCATTCACACAAAGGGCAGTTACTATTTGAAATTCATACTTGGATTATCACGCGTCTTTTTTTTTCTGTATTATCTGTTTATTTTAACAACAAAAAAAACCCTTGAATAATGAGTGTGAAGAGTCACATCCCTTTGTCTTTGCGTTAACATTCACACTACATTCCATGTGTATATTCAGAGCTGTACTGTATTTGTTCTCTTATTATTGTTTTTGCTTTCAGCCCCAAGGACTTCCCTCAGCTCCTAAACGATACATTCCTGCGAGCTGCACGAGGAGAAGAAACCGAACATGTCCCTGTGTGGTGTATGAGACAGGCTGGAAGATACTTACCAGGTACTGTGAGCGCTGTCTTCACACATTTAGCATGAATGACATAAAGATTAAGGTCCAGTGTGTCAGATTTTAGAGGCTCTGTTTACAGAAGATCATAGAAATTGAATCGAATAAAGCATAATTGTGTTTTCACTGGTGTATAATCACCTGAAAATAAGAATCTTTGTGTTGTTTTTCGCTTAAAATCAGACTTTTATATCTACAGATGCTGCAGGTTCCCTTCTGCAGAATCTGCATGTTTATACAGTAACCCGCGATCACCACAGTCCAACACACTGGTCCATTAAGACACGATGAAGACATTCACGGTTTGCCAAATCTAATTTTCAGAGTTTCGTGAGTCGAGAGCAGGGAAGGACTTCTTTGAGACATGTCGCTCACCAGAGGCCTGCTGTGAGCTCACGCTGCAGGTGTGACCGTGCTTTTCAAACGTAACGTGTGGATGATTTAAAGATACGTGTCCAGTGTTAACATAATAAGATTTTGTTCTGTTCCCACTGCAAATAGAATGACATGAATGAGATTACTGAAAGTGAAGAGTTGCATTTTTAACATTTAAGATACTTGGCAGTACAGTGGTAAATATGTGTTATGTTGTGTGGGTGTTTTTAAAAGATTTCTCATTGACTTCCAGCCCCTGAGACGTTTTGCCTTCGATGCTGCCATCATCTTCTCTGACATCCTGGTTGTCCCACAGGTAAGGCTCGATGTCTCCTGCTGAAGGAGTTATTGAAGCTCGATCGAGGAGAATGAAGGATGTATCGACACACTTGGTTTTGCATGACGCTGCCTCAATTCTGATTTGTCAGTCGTGATGGCAACAGGGTCCACTATTCTCAGGCATCTCAGCAAGACACGTACTATATGGGTCAGTCAGCATGAGTAGTATGCAACGGGACAGGAATGAGAGAATGTTTCTGTGCCAAAATACATCTGTCTGCTATCTACATGCAGATAGAACAGTTGATAACAGTCTGGCAGGCCCAGTGCTGGAGCTCTGATGAGCGCATGTTTCTAATCGTGAATGTGCATGTCCTCAATCCATCGCACCGCACAGAGAGCTGACTGCACTGTAGCAGCTCATGAAACAGAGTCCATAGCTCAAAACTCAAAAATCCAGTGCAGCAGTTTCACCCTCTCAGGCGACAAGAGGCGCCGTCCATCCCTCGGGATGTGACCCAAGTCTGTCCCAGATTGTGTGGAGGGAGGTGACTGGTGGAGGACAGATGTGGTACCTGACCTGAGGTCCTGTGTGCGTTTCTGCTTGTCTTTGAGAAGCCCAAGTTGTTGTTGTTCAGAGTCAGGAGTAACAGCTACAGAGATGTGTGGAAGTGAATCTTTCTCATCGGATCATTTGCCCTGTGCATCATTAGCTAACAGATGTCAGGAAAGAGCGCAGCACGTCTGTACCTTCAACAGAGTCTTTTGTATTTGCACTTCTGCATTACAAATACTGGAAACACTTCCAGTGGTGATAAAGTTAGTGGTGTTGGTGAACATACATGCTCCAAGGCTTTTATACTGGATACAGTTGCGCCACTACCACATAAATATGAACAGTATTTAACCGTTAACACTTTAGTAGAAAGTTAAATTGTTGCTGCTGATGCTTGTAATATGTATTTGTAATTGTAATATGTATGCCATGCACTCTGCCTCCTCACTGCTGTCTTCTAATATGCCTGACCTTCTCTCCTTGGCTGTGGCAGAGTGGAAAAGACTGTGTGTGTTTCTATTTCCTTCTTCCTGCTTGCCTCACCGTCTGACTCCTTTCTGTCCTGTCCTCTCTTTTCCCGCTCTTTGGCATCTCTCTCCCTTTCTTCCCTCTGAGCTCGTCTCTGTCTCTCTTTGTCCTGAGCTGCTCCCGTGCTCTCTGTCCCTCCAGCACTATATATCTACTAATGTATGTAGAAGAGAATCCTCATCCGCTTTTACCTGCGCTAAACCGGTTTGCTCGGTCTGATGACAAATTGTTTGCACATTTTCACCGTCTTGGGTTTTGGTGGTGACAATCATCATCATCTTTGAAAACAAGATGGCAGGGGTGAGGGTCACTTTTCAAGGTTTCTCCCGCTTCTGCCAGTTTCATGCCTAAATGACCATCCCTTCAGATCGGGTCTTAGATGTTTACTTTAGGTCAAATCAGAAGTTTGCTGGGTTTAAAAAAAAGCTAACAGGACCAGGCTCATTGATTAACATTTCCCCTACAGACATTTGTTTGCTCATCAACATGTGGTGGGCTGTCAGCTTGTTGTGATGTTTTTCTGCTTCTTAAAGGTCCAGTGTGTAAGATCCAGGAGTTTTAACATTTCTTTGCAGCAATGGATTATTATATTCATTAGCATGTTTTCATTAGTGTATGAACACCTGAAAATAAGAAGTATTGTATTTTTGTTGTGTTATAATGAGCCCTTTATATCTACAGTGAGGCTGGGTCCTCTTCCACTCATGTTGAACCACCAATTTTTATTTTTTTTTCAGTAGCCCAGAGCAGACAAACCAAACACTGATCTGAATATGGACGTTTGCTTTTAATGTGAATTTGGCAGCCAGAGTTTTTCCTACGTGTTTGGAAGGAGACAGTGAGGCGTGGGAGAGTATTCATTTGGTTGAAATCTGCAACTTCACCACTAGGTGTCACTAAATCCTACACACTGGACTGAATACTGAATGCTTCAGCTTTTCACTGTGTTGTTTGTCTACCCGCTAAAGTGAGAAAAAGATTAATTTAACTCTTGATATTTGTAAATATCATATTTAACTCAGGTTGGTTACATAAATGAAATCAATGAACAACATTTCAGTGTAATGTACTGGCAGCACTACTTTGCCCTGAAGTGAGGGTGCTTGAAAACTCTGAACAGTTAACCATCACAGCCAGTGAGTGTTCTTTGATGTCTTCCCAAAACTGAACCAGCGATAAAGACTTACATATTTCTATTGTTCTTTTTTTTTTTTTAAATACACGCCATATGTTTGATGTATGTGCTTTCATCTCCAAACAAGCTCTTCCTTCATACACATGGTGCAATATGTTTCTGTCTCCATATCAGATTGCAGCCATCTGTTCATTCTTCTCTGCATCTTTATTTCTTCTTCCCTTCATCTCTCTCCCTGCAGGCCATGGGTATGGACGTTCAGATGGTGCCAGGTAAAGGTCCTACATTCCCGGAGCCCCTGAAGGAGCCGGAAGACCTGCAGCGTCTGCAGACCAAAGTGGACGTGGGCAAAGAGCTGGGCTACGTCTTCAAAGCTATCACGCTGACCAGACACAAGATAGAGGGCAAAGTGCCGCTCATAGGATTCACCGGAGCTCCGGTGTGTGACGATGCAGACGCTCGTAATGATGTAGAGAAAGGCTCTGATGCACTAAGCCGTGATTCTTACTGTCCCCTCTTTCCCGTGTCCCTTCACAGTGGACGCTGATGTCCTACATGATAGAAGGCGGAGGGTCCAACACCCACTCTAAGGCGAAGCGTTGGCTGTATCGACACCCTGAGTCCAGTCACATGCTGCTGAGGATGCTGACAGACGTGATAGTGGAGTATCTGCTGGGACAGGTGGCAGCTGGAGCTCAGGTGAGACCCCCAGCCTACATGTTTGCAGTGTGCTCCAGGTGACTGAACACAAACAACTGAAACGACTGAAAAGCAGAGCTCAGGGATCTGGTGTCAGGCACACTGTGTGGAGCATTTCAGAGTTTGGACATAAATACTATCTGCTGATCGTGGCAGCGCCTGCACACACTCCTTACAGAAACAAACCTGCTTCTCAGTCTCAGCACAAAATGTGGTCGAGGCAGCAGTTTTCCCCCAGCAAAGTTGAGCACAGCCTGAGAGCACAAACCGGGATTATTACACAAAGTCTAGACAATGTAGGCTACCAGTGGGGTGTGTTGCCATTCTTTATTGCAGTTTTTCAGTATTTGGGGCAGCGGGGTGGCTTTAGAGTCACCTCACTTGAGATCCCCGAGCATCCTCTCTGCTGGCTCCCCTCATTATTCTGGTTTATGCAGCAAGCCACTTTTTCAGCAAAGAAGCACAGTTTGTCCAGCTTCCATCTGGAGTCCATCCAGACTGAGTACTGGGCTTGCATTTATCAGATGGATGCATGCATGATACTGAATGATAGTAATGTTATTCCCAGCCTGCTTGATGTTTAATTGGCAGCTTGTTAACTTGCTATAAACTTAATAGCGTGATCATATGTCAGTGTTGTGTTTACAGCTTGTTATTGTGGGTTTTAAATGATCTTTATCATCCGTATGTGTGTGTGTGTGTGTGTGTGTTGTCCAGGCTCTGCAGGTGTTCGAGTCCCACGCCGGCATTCTGGGTCCAGTCGAGTTTAAAGAGTTCTCTCTGCCTTACCTGCGAGACATCGCTCGCCGCGTCAAAGATAAACTCAAGGAGGCGGGACAGGACGTTCCCATGGTGAGAGACGGCTGCACGCGTCATCGTCAATAAGCTTCGGTCCAAATGTATAAATATGCCACAACAGCTTGGCAGTAACTTTTTACTCGTCAGTGGCTAATGATGCACACACATGCACATCATCTAAACGAGTCATTTTTTATCTTCCTGCAGTGTTCCTTCGTTTGTTCTCGTGTTATAATTACGTTCTATATTAGTTTCAATGCTCTGTTCTATTCTTATCATCACTCTGTTGCTTCAACAACAGTCTCCCTGGAGGGATCATTAAGGATCCATCTGCTCCAACATGAATAACCGCTCTGTGTTTTATTCACCAGTAGATGGCAGCACTTCACCAAAAATGCTTTGTGGTGATTGTGCAGAAGTTCCGTTAAAGATCTGCTCTTAATGTTTCCGTGCCCGTCTGTCTTCCAGATTGTGTTTGCAAAGGATGCTCACTACGGCGTAGAGGATCTGTCCCAGTCTAATTATGAGGTGGTCGGACTGGACTGGACCATTGACCCACGATCAGCACGGTAACACACACTTGGAGATATTTTGACTTTACTACTCATAACTACCCAATACCCAGTTGTTACTGCGTTACTGTACCAAGCTCTGTGTTCAATAAGTCACATCGGCCCAACAGCTGTTTGGGAAAAAAACCAAAAAGCAGAGCTGGCTCCTCCAGTCGTATCTCTGAATGTGAGCAGGAATAGAAAATAATCAATACCTGAATGTCCTCAGATAAAGATACAGAAACAGCCTCAAAAATCCACTGTTCTGTCTACGCCTATGAATACATCTCATGGGTGTAGCCGGCAATGTGTAGCAGCACAGCACTAATCCTGAACTTTACTGTTGTGTTTCTTTGAGGAGCACGTTAACCATTAGTGACCTCTCTCCTTCGCCCCTGGTTTGTCAGTGGGTGCAGGATTTAAGTCAACAAACGTCTGTGTTTCCTGCCCCGCTCATCAAATACTTCACCTGTTGGTTAAAGGATTACCCTGTGTGTCCTGTGTGTGTGTGTGTGTGTGTGTGTGTGTGTGTGTATATCAGGGAGCGCACAGGAGGGAAGGTCAGCCTGCAGGGAAACATGGACCCTTGTGCTCTCTACGCTCCAAAGGTAATCTCCACTCCCACTTTGACTGTCATGTCAGGGTTGGCCATTTTGAAAACACAAAACACCTTCAAGCATTTTAGCATTTCAGTCCTGCCCATCCGCACTAACACGCCTGTCTGTTACAGACTAACACAGGACTTGATTATAGGTGATTACAGGGTCAAATAAATGGATTTAACATACCGATCAGCCATAAGATTCAGACCACTGACAGGTGAAGTGAATAACATTGATTATCTCGTCACCACGACACCTGTCAAGTCCTCAATGGGCAAGTGTTGAGGATTTGAGCGGCTATGACGAGGGCCGAATTGCGATGGCTGGGCGACCGGGTCAAAGCACCTCCAAAACTGCAGCTCGTGTGGGGTGTTTCTGGTCCGCAGTGGTTACTGCAGCGTGGGCAGTCAAAGCTCATCCATGCCCGTGGGCAGGGAAGGCTGACCAGTACGGACCGATTCAACAAACAAACTGTAGCTTCAGTGGCTGAAAAAGTTCATATTGGTTCTGATAGAAAGGTGTCAGAACGCAAGCTGCATCACAGTTTGACGTGTTTGGGTTTGTGTAGTTGCAGACCAGACAGGGTGTTGAGCACGCATGTGAAAGAAGGTGGCCTGCTCTGATGAATCACCTTTTCTTTCACGTCACGTGGATGGCTGGGTGCATGTGCATTTCTTACCTGGGGAACGTATGACACCAAGATGCAGTATGGAAAGAAGGCACGCCTGTGGAGGCTTTGGGCAATGTTCTGCTGGGAGACACTGGGTCCTGCCATTCATGTGGACATTACACACTTTGTACCATCTGCATTGATGCAAACCATGTACACCCTTTCATAGAAACCATATTTCCTGTTGGCAGTGGCCTCTTCCAGCAGAATAATGCACAAACGTGGTTCAGGAATGGTTTGAGGAACACAAGGCGTTCACTCAGCCTCCACACTCCACAGATCTCAATTCCAATTCGAGCATTTGTTGGATGTCCGATGGAAGCCAAGGAAGCCCCCACCGCGTGACTTACAGGACTCAAAGGATCTGATGTTAACGTCTTGGTGCCAGATACAGGAGAACAGCACACATTCAGTCCATGTCTCAACGGGTCAGGGCTGCTTTGGCGGCAAAAGGGGGACCAATACAATATCAGGAAGATCAATCCTCCGTGCGCGCAAACTGTTAGTAATATGTCTTAAAACACGCACAGCTGACCTCTGTCATGTGGTGTGAGTTGTTCAGAGGTAGACGGCTCCAGAGAAGAATTTTGCATGACACAAAACAAAAAGAAGGAAAACAACAGAAAACTCTTTTTCTTAACTTTTTCTCTCTCATCTGCTGCTATTTTTAGCACAGCAGCGTTCTCCCGCTGTGAATCCGATCCCACAGTATTTCCATTCCTATATTCCTACCTCAGGTGAAACTTCTGACAACTTTATTCTGGCAAACGTTTACACGCTGTATGGCAATTTATAACTCTTCACCAGAAGTTCCTCAGATTGTTCCTCCCCTGACCCAGTTTGAGCAAAGTATATCTCATTCTAAATGTTCTACAGCTGCAGTTGAACCATCATTGATCTAAAAATGTCTGGATGTTAACCCCCGTCTCTCTTTCACTCTCTCCCTCCTTCAGGAACAAATTTCGGACATCGTGAAGAGGATGTTGGAGGGTTTCGGCACGAGGGGCTACATCGCCAACCTCGGCCACGGCCTTTACCCCGACATGGACCCGGAGAACGTGGGCGCCTTCGTGGAAGCCGTGCACCAGCACTCTAAACAGATGATCAAACAAATGTAAAGACTGATGCGTCTGTAAGCCAAATATGCTGATGATAGAGGGCGGGAAGGATAAAGTAGAGAGCACAATAATGCATTATTTTGTTATAAATTGTGAAAAGCAGTAAAAACAAAGTCCAGCTTTACATCAGTTTTCAGCAGAGAGTACATTCCCACTTTTAGAAGAACATTTACTCGCATTCAATTCAATTTGTCAGATACAATCATGATTCAGAGGAGATATTTACGATAAACAAGATATTCGTTTTCTCAGACAATATTTTATGTTCATCTATTATAACTTGATCTGATCTGGAGTAGATTACGTGATGCCAGTGGATGAGTGACATCATTTTAGTAAGTAGATGTACGTTACAGATACATTTCCAGTTCTAAGGGATTTGTATTAATACTGCATCCAATCAGCAAACAGCTTTGACTGATAAATATGTCTTTTAGTTATTTGTCATCCAGTCAAACTCACTGTTATTACTTAAGTTGCTACTGATAGAGACAACCATTTATAACCTCTTAATAGCTGTAAACATCTTCAATCAAAGGATCACTGAAGGCTGTGAAATCAAAATCTGGTGTTTGAGCGTTAGGCCCTGGATTTTAACCCTCCGGGGTCTGAGCATTCACCCACAAAAGGGCATGCAACAGCTGATAATTCTCCCACCTGACATCTTCAGTGAGCAAAATCCCCCTTCTGGATCTCGGCATGAAGAGCTTTATTTTTACTCCAGCAGATAGAACATAAAGAAGATGCCTTATGCTGTTTTTGTCTTTGTCCTTGACCCTAAATATCTTTTTTTATCCACTCAGAGAGAGACTTGTAGAAGTGATTTATGAAGTGACTTGCCTTGTAAGCATATCAAAAGAGGATATAAAAACTCATAAATGTATCTTATCTTATTTTTTTTCTCTGTCCAGGAAAAATAAAGATTGGTTTAATTTTAACGAGATTCATGTTCTTTTGTATTTTATATGAAGTTTTGTCGCTCAGCCATATGGCTTTGAGTCGCATGTTAATTCTTCCTTTAATAGTGTTAGAGGCAGTTTACATGCTGTTTAAAGGGACCAGGTTATACAACTTGGCATTTATGTTATGTCAGGCATCTTTGCGATCCCTTAAAGGTCCAGGATTTGACATCTAGTGCTAAGTTACAGATTGCAACTGACTGAATACCCCTCACCTCACGTTCCCTAATCTTGCAAACATGAAGGAGAACCTACAGTGGCCACGAAGAACACAAAAGCCCATAGAGCCATTGTTTGGTTTGTCCCTCCTGTGCTACTACAGGAACAAAGTGGTTACAAATGGCAGACTTTGTGTAAGAGGACCTGCTCCCTCTGCACATATAAAAGTTTCATGCTAAGGTAACAAAAACTCAACGACTCATATTTCAGGTGATTATACACTAAGGAAAACAAAGTTATATTTCATTTCTACCGACAGATAGAAATGTTACCCGCTGGACCTGGAGTACTTTTCCCCTGGATCAGAATGAATGCAGCAAAACTAGAGAAACGTCACAGGTTTGGTGCGTTATTCTGGTGGTGGCTAATGTAGACTCGAGCCGTTAGCCTCAAGCAGAGATCAGGTGAACTCATTTCTTTCTTTCTTTCATCCTGAGATTTGTCTAGCCCCAGCTGATGCTGACTCGTATGACATCTCTTGAATCAATTTGTCAGACTTCACACCGCTCCCTCTGGAGCCCCACAAAGCTTTATCCAAACAACACATTTACAGTAAATCTCCCCAACACTTGTAGACTGATTTGATATCAATATAATTTATTGATTGCTATCATCAGGTCAATTTGTCACTGATTTATGACTAAATACCACAAACCTTTAGCTCATGGCGTTTTTGTGCCTAAGTACACCCTCACAGAACTTCTAGCTAAGCTGTAGATAAATGAAAACTATGTATCTGTCTCGCCTACGCTCTGTTTGTGTTCCAATGATTTGTCATTCAGGAATTAAAGCTACTGATGCACTTGTAAGTCCCATCGGATAAAAGTGTCTGCATAAATAATAAGCATGTTTTTAAAAAACACCATTAACATACTTTGTGTTTGTTTTGGTGGTTTAAACATTGGAGTTGTTAATCCTCTGCTGATTGCGGAGACTTGAGGCAGAGGCCTGGCCCAGTAAATGGGACAGATATATGACAGTGACTGGGGCTGTAACTGGGACAGAAGTGAGAGGGTGTCCTGCCTGAAGGTGTGTTAACACCATTTTATCATCCAGTCTGAAGTCCTTTGAGACACGCTTTGTGATGAAGGTCTTTATAAATAAACAGCTCCAACAAATACAGCACAGTGTGGCCTCTAGAACATTAACTAATACAGTGGTAATTATAGTGTATTGAAAAATAAAAAGAGAGCTCAGTAACTAACAAGTTAGAGAGAGGGATGTGATATCTGTGAAATGAAGATATAATAATCGAAAAATACTTTTTTAGGTAACTGCATTGATTTGTAGCTGCCTGATCTTAGAGCACTCCTCAGTGAGCAGAAGTCTTCACCGTCTTCTCGACCTGACCTTGATAACCGAAGGAGTTCTGACAACACGTTATCTGACTTGCCTTAAAACTTCAAAAACGTCTGTTATGTTCAATCTGAGTGCTTGTTTCACATCAGCAACAGCAGAGAAAACTGGAAGCAAACAGGAAACTCAAATGAACATTTCAAGGTGATGTCACAGATGGTAGAGGAAGTCCATGTGTTGTGGTTACTAAGGTTGTCTCAACAACCTGCACGTAGTGCTGGTACAGAAAAAAAAGTTATTAAGTTAAGTTCTTTCTCAGGTCACCATTTTAATTCTACTACTACTACAAAACTTGCATTTTGGATTTTTTTTTTCACCCATAATCACATTTTCACAGCAGCAGGCTACATGTGTTGCTAGTGATGTACCTGTAGACTGTTTAAAACATGGACATTATACCCGTGATCTCACCCAGAGGTTGCTTAAGAGCTGTTGTGAAGCTCAGAGTGTGGTCGGTCTGGCTGCCACCATCTTGGTAGCTGGCTCCTCACTAATCCAAAAACGGAGCTTCTTCTGTAGCCAGACTCGAGTGGCTGTTTGAGGAACTGCAGTTTTTAGCACTTTAATATTACGTTTTTTTAATTATATATATATATACATTGGCTTTACTTTATAGCCATATTGTAACTGTAAAATTAACATTGTGTTTTACATAATAGTAGATAACGTCTCTGTGTCAGCAGCAGAACCGCAGGGAATAGCTTTGGCTCTTTAGATACTGTAAAATGTGTAAATCACAAGAATTGTATCATTTGAAACACATGCTAAAGTATTTTTAACAACCCGAGTGGTTGTCAAGGGTACCTTTGACATGAAGTCAAAATGTAAGCACTGAATCAAAACTGATATTTGTTATGATAAAACAACACAGAATAAGGATTTTAGGCAACTAGATGCTTCCTATTTCAAGTGGGAGAGAGCATCCTTGATTATCTTGGTTGTCGGTTGTTGGTTGTCTTCACTGTCAAAGGTCGAATCCCCTTGTTCCATTGTAAGTCCAACAATGTCACAGGAGTGTGATGCTTAACCGTGCTGTCATTCTAAACTGTCTTTAAAATTGCTGCCTGCCCATTCTCACAAAAGTGACGCCCATAATTTCTTTAGGCTCACCTGAATGTGGCCAAAATCATGGTCTGTATTTTGTTTCTATTGTTCTATTATTCTATATTCAAATAAAAAGTATTTTGCAAACACTTGACAAAGATTTCACGTTCAGTCACGCAGTCTCACACATCTCTAGAGTGCTTTGTCCGTTTTTTTCTTTGACATGATTCAACCTTAGATAGTCAGGTACTAACATGTAGCTGTTTGTTGTCATTTTTAAATCCTGAAAGGTCATTTCAGGCCAGGCAGAGGTGTTAAAGTCAAGTTCCCCAATCAAGACTCGTAACACCGTCACAACTCATAAGATGCTGGATAAAAGCTAAGACAGTACCATCCAATCACAAACCTCAAGATCTTTTTTGTCTCCACGTGATTGTAACAATGTAGTACATCTGTGATAAATACAACGCTTTCCTACACAGAATTTGGCTTAAAATGAAAATTCTGTTTTTTATTTATGCAATCATAATGGAAGCTCTTTACATGAGGAATTTGGAAAAGGGATCAGTTAAATCCAAATGATGTTTTTCTCTGTGAGGCGGCTAAGAGCGTCAGATAAGCAGATTCTAGTAAATCCAGTTGTTGTTGTCGCTGATGTTGTTGTAAAGGATTCCGGCAAAAATCGCAACATCACGTGACCACGTGATTTCAGGAAATCCCTCCTCACTAGCCTTTGGGTTATTGCATTGAAACCATGCTATTGTCATGCTGAGGTTTTGACCAGTCCATTTCTCAGTCTGGTGTTATTGATTGGACCTTTTCTGTAGAAAATATATGTATCCTCCATGTGAGGATGAGATGTAGACGTAACCTGTTATTTTAATAGTTTTGTTTCAGTCTGAATTACATCCCTAAAAATAGAAATAATGTCACCTCCATAATGGAAAATGTAATTATGGAACACTGGTCCATATGTACACACCATGAGTTCCTGGGGTGGCTGTAGCTCATGTGGTAGAGTAGGTTGTCTAATAATGGAGGGATTGCTTGTTTGATTCCAGTCATAGTGTCCTTGGAGAGCTTCTGATCCAAGATCCAAATTGCTCCCTTAGTATTAGCTTATTGGCTCAGCTTATTATCATAAGCGCCGTATTGCTCTTCATGAGCAGCTGGCTCTCTGCATGGCACCCTCTGCCATCGCTGTGTGAGTGTGACACGTGTTGTAGAGCAGAACAGCTATTAAAGTCCATTTATTACATTAAAATTCTGTTCATTTGCCCATCAATAATGATAAAATTGTTACTTTCAAGGTAAAGGTTAATCAACAAATGGGGTAAAAAAATGTGTTTTTTGGCTGCATGTCAGTTTCAAAGGGCATTAATATTAATAGGGCCATAATTTGTGACAAAACTGAGTTAAAATTTCTTCGGTCTTTTTATCTTTTAAAAAACCACAAACTAAAAACCTTTTAATATATCAAACCTATTAATTTATACGCCCATTAACGCCAAAGTGGGAACAACCTTTTGAGTACCTGGATGCAACAGTGTGGTTCATTTATGTGTTTTCTAATCATTTTGTCATCAACAAATGAAGCGCTATGGCACAGAGGAATGAATCAGACTGAACACAACACGTGTGAGATTCATTTACAGCTATATAATAATAATAATAATAACACAATGAGACAAATTTAGAATATTGCCAGCCCTATGAACTGAATCCTTCAAACTGAAAATGTCCGGGGTCAAGGTTAGCTGAACGCTGTTGTGGATCCTTTATGGATGAACACTTTGAAATGGAAGGAAGAGATGAAATGCTGGATTGAAGCCTCCAAATAATTAAGACTGTGGAGAAGCAAGTGGACCTCGGTGTTATTAATAAATACAAAAACAACAAAGCCCAGAGCAGCTGAATTAATGTTGATGATGGGGAAAAAGGCGATTCTTCTTCAAATGAAAGCCGGCTTTCATTCATCTCCGTCCTTTGTGTTACTGTAGTACCATAAACAGACAAACACACACACACACACACACACACACACACAAAAGCTTTTGTTGTGTCTCCCCCACCTCACACTCCCTTTGTGTAAATAGTGAAGACAAATGAACAAAAATCACAGCTGATTGTTGACAGGTAAGACTGAAGAGGCTGCGACTGTGTCAGGGGGCCATCTGGGAACAAAATGTGTGTGTGTGTGTGTGTGTGTGTGTGTGTGAGAGAGAGAGAGAGAGAGAGAGAGAGAGAGAGAGGTTCTAACAATGAATCTATGCTCTTTAGAAATGGAGATCAATTTCCACTTGGTCGCCTTTTAAAGGCTTTGGCAGGAGAATTATATACAAGTGTGTATATTGTGTGTGTGTGTGTGTGTATGTGTGTACATGTATGTGCATGAGTCACTTCTTTGCATGTGCTCATGTGAATTTGTGCCTGTGTGTCCGGGCTTTTATGTGCTTATGTTGTGCACAGAGACTGAACAGGTGGATGTGGGTTGTGGGTTGGTGGTGGTTTTTGTGTGTGTGTGTGTGTGTGTGTGTGTGTGTGTGCGTGCTTGCGTGTGTGTTGTGTGGGTGTGTGTGTTTGAAGGAGCTCCAGGCTCCATCTCTCAGCAAATCAGCAGGCCTGAAAATCCAATCTGCCTAGAGAGACAGCAGGCTGTAGATCATCTGCCATGGATGGACACTATCAGCGCTTTATCAGTGACCACCCCCCTAAACACACACACCCACACACACACACACACACAATATCTTTCAATGACCACATGCATGAATGAACACACACACATCTACACATTGTGACAGAGACTGATAGGCATTATTACGGTAGTGGTTATGGAGGGAGGCGGAGGGAGAAACTGAAACTCTGAAGACCTTGAGCTGCTTCACACTTCCTATACCACCAGGATCAGCCTGGTGATTTGGACCCAGCATGTGACCAGCATGCCTGCAAAAAGTAATATCCTGCCTGACATTTCACTTATTTGCATCAGCCCGGAATGTTCCCGAAATATGGCAATTTTCTTTGTAAAAATACAGTCGTTAGAGATTGCTTTAAAATCATTTGTAAATGTAGGATTGGAAAATCTCCGATATTAAATGATTAATTTATTTACACGCTCACTGATAGCATGTCTGCCTCTGGCTGTTAGCAGATATGGTAATATCTAAACCAAGTGGCAACACCCTTGGTTGTGAAGTGAATCAACACAGGAGTGTCAAAACTTGTAGTTCCTCAACTGGCCACTTGAGGCCGCCCCAGAAGTGAGTCAGTCTCCATAAGTCCCCATGTTCAAATGTCCAACTTCACAGCAGGAAAACAGTTTTGGTCTCTATAGCTAATTTCCCCATTCATAAGAACTGTACTGACAACTCACCTATTCAAATGATACTAAGGCTTAACGTTATGCAGAAATATCAGGTCAGCACCGTCACAGTTGACTTGTTTCCAACTACACTCCATGTTTTTAGACATTTTTGGATTAGTGAGGAGCCAGCGACGACAGGACTGCCAAGATGGTGAGCCACCAGAGCCACCACTCTGAGCTGTGGGTGATGTCACGGATACGATATCCACGTTTTATTATGGTCTAAATACGGCACATGAAACTGTAAAAGGGGGTTTCACATCTATGTCACTGCTTTGTCCTTCTTAATATGTGACCCTGAAAACAACAACTTTGAAGAACTGATATCTCCATATATCATCTGTTGCAAGTTGCAGTGGCAGCAGCGATAACCCAGATGCTTCTCTCCGCAGCCTCTTCCTCCACTTGTTTGTCTCGGTGAATTCATCCTGTGTGTTCTGGACAGACATCCAAGAAGGATACTAAACAGATGCTTTAACCACCTAACCACTGGCTCCTCAAGAGCGCTGCTTCTAGCTCCCTTCAGACGTCCGAGCTCTTCTCTCTGTCCCTAAGGGCTAGATTATGCCAGATGAGAACTTTAGTTTATACGGCGTGTTGTCCGACCACATCGGCAGGCCAAAGCTGGCCTGAACGGCCACCGTGGAAGGAGTGAAAACTACTACTAGACTACTGGTGCTGTGTCTTCACAGGAGGGGTAGCTTGAGGAACACTTTAGCAGAACAGGAGCAGCAGTTTCAGTGCTCCGTCTTTGTCAACGCAGGATGTGCTCAGGCGCAGTATTGATTGCATAGTTGGTAGCGTTCCGAGCCCAACACACAATCAGCGCGGTTATCCTCAGAATGGATGAAAACAGACTTGAAGTGTAAAAAAAAAAACATACACGTTACATGTTGAGTTTTCATGCATACGGTGTGTAAAGCATGAGCCATCAAGTAGCCGGAGATAGAGATTGAGAGGCGCATGGCCAACGGAGGAGATAAAGATCGAGCATATAACGATCATTTCTCCATCTATCTGTCTGGATACTTAATATATATCTGCTCATTTACATTATGCTCCCTGGATGAACTAGCATACATCACTGTAAAAACACTACATTAAAACTTCTTCATACAGTAGCACTTAAAAGCGTACTATAGCTGTCAGATAAATGTAGTCCAACTGTCACTGAATTGAATTATAGTTTGAAAATTATGAAAACTAAATATGCCATCCGCAATGAAAATTCACAGGCCGCAACTCACACCTTATTCTGTAGCAGGAGCATTCTGTGATATTTATGATGTACTCTCTGATACAGTGAATAAAATCTCTCAACCAATGAGGTAATCATAA
Organism: Nibea albiflora; assembly: GCA_014281875.1. Taxonomy (NCBI): domain Eukaryota; kingdom Metazoa; phylum Chordata; class Actinopteri; family Sciaenidae; genus Nibea; species Nibea albiflora. The sequence goes on along the minus strand of CM024798.1, from coordinate 5,837,256 downwards.
CAAGAGAAGATTGAACACAACAAATCATAGAGCTGACTGTAAAATATATTCAAAGTTAGCTCATGGTAAATGGACTGTACTTATATAACTTTGAATCCATTTAAACAGGGTGTGTAAGTATATTCTGATTATATTTGTTAAAAAAAGTAAAAATATAACAGATATTTCCCTTAAATATGTAATTAGTCTCACAGATACTTAAGTAGAATATCACAAATAGTTATATACAGAGTACTTGAGTCAGTGTGGGTAACTTTGCATTACCCAGATGACACACAGTGAATATTATTTATGTATGTTGGTTCAACACAAATAGAAAAAAGAAGCCCTTGTAACGTGTTTCACACTTTATTCATAGAAAAGCACTGAGATTCCAACACAAATCAATATAAAATGGTAGTAGCGTTACATAAATAGTAATAAATTCTCGCTTTATAGACAGTAGCTCAAGAAGTTGCACAAAAAAATTACAAATTAAAAAACAAACAAAAAAATAAAACAAGTGTGGATGATAAGCTATCATACTTCTGTGGCAACAAATACTGGAAATACCTTTTCATAATCAGTAGCACAAAGAGGCAACAAACACTTTCAAATGTTCCCTCCAAGTTTAGAGAGAATCCAAAACAAACCAAACTGGGAAACAGTAGGTGAACTAGATCTACCAGCAAACAGTACTCTCCTACGGAAGAAAGAAAGAAAGAAAGAAAGAAAAGGGGGGGAATAAGAAAACTTCAGGAAGTGAAGCTCATACAGTTAACTAAGACCGAAAAACAGAGGGAGGAACTTCTTTGTTGTAATGCTCAGTCGATGCATCACATAAAGGCAGCTGGCTGGAGCTTCCAAGTTAAGCGAGTGGTAAAATAATGTCCCTCTTTCTTCTCTGACTCAGGAAAAGAGCCTTATCATGCTAACATAGCAGCCAAGAAATATCAGGTCAACCTTTCTTATCCTCATTCTGTAAATCCCTTGCAGCAACAATAGATGAAAATCTACTTTTTCTTTTGTCGAAAGTCGACTTTGTGCACATACAAAGGCCGCTGCAGCACACTGATGTCTCGAGTGCGTTAAGGTAGGACACGACAGGAAGTGGCTGAAAGCTGGTCACTTGACACATCGCTGCATTGCTTCGAACCAAAATCCTCTCCTGCGTGAGGGGGAGTGAAGATTAGAAAAAGAAACTGCGGTAATGAGATAGAAGAGGTGAACTCAGCCGGCTCTGTAGGCTGAGGCGAGCTGAGAAAGCAATCGAAAGAAGAAAAAAAAAAAGTTACAATGAGGAATGAACACAAGGTCATCCACAGGCCGTCTCTTTTGTTCATACAGTTGCTGTTTCAGTCTCTCTGACACTTGTGTATTGTTCTGTCTTGCTGCGGTGCTGCCACGCGACCCGACACCTCCGAGAAGACACTAAAGGCTTGAGTCCTGATTAAATAAAAACCAACAAAGAAGTAAAGCAAAAAAAAACTTTGTACATTGATCGGTCACAAAGGCATTTCCCACCATTCACTCATCTTTTTTTTTTCTTTTTCTCTTCTAAATGTCGCAGCGTAAACAGGTTTACTGCTGCACATTGTCCAAATGTGATGCCAAAAGCATGCTGGTCCGGTCCGGTCCGGTCCGGTCCGACCCGACCTCCTCCCCTCCCTACCCCTCTTTAATAGTGGTCTCCTCCACACAAGTTTTTCAGGGGGGCATCTTTAAGAGGTGATAAGAACATCAAAGTTGTTCTGCATAGTCAGGTTTTGAATCTGTTTACAAATGAATGCCTTCCTCGTTCTCCTGCAACTCCGAATGACATGCTTCCTTTTGGAACACAGATTTTTCTTTGCAAAGCAAAAAAAAAAAAAAAAAGAAATAGTAGTAATAATAATAATAATAATAGTTATTATAGCAAAAAGAAACACAAAGAAATGTACACAGGAGCACCTGAGAAATGCCTTTAAGTCTTTGCTCTTACAAAATACGCTGTCAAATTTCCCGTCCAAAACAGTCCATATACACCCCGTCCGAAAAAACAACATAAAAATGAAAGAAAAAAGAAAAGAAAAAACCCAAACACATAACATACTTATCATAAATAATTATAACTTTACAATTTTCTGAATTGACACTTTAATATTTACAATATCTTAAATGCTTAATGCTACTACTTTTTGTTTTGTTTCTTTTAAGTGATGTCCCTGAGAACTGAGTTTAGCCTCTCTTTGCTTTCTTTTGCTCAGTTTTCCTCCCCCCCCTCCCCATTCTTCTATCTGCGTTTCCTCAGATCAAAAAAAGGCCCAGAGCTGTGACTGACTACCCAGATAGTGGGTGAAGGTAGCTCTCATGGAATGTAAAAGCAGACAAGAAAATGTTCCTCCATACATACAAAAAAAAAAAAAGACAAAAAACTTTGACTCATTTGCTATGTTCTGCTTGTGTGTCTGCGATTCCTACTAAGTCATACAAAGTTACCGAACAAACTATAATAAATAAATGCTGAAGCAGGCAGGAACGTACTGAAGAGGTATTTGTGTGAAGTGCTTGTACGATGACGTTTAGTCCGACCAGTAAAGATTCAAGCTCTTGCTGTACTGTATACTGCCATTAACACTAACAACACTTTGCCACTGGTTAAGAGGAGGGCGTGTGAGCGTCCCTCATCCAGAAAAAAAAATGACTTCCTGTGTCAAGGCATGTGGTTTCAAACATGTATGATTAAATACAAAGTTTTTTCTTTGTTTATTTGCACTGTGCAAACCTTTGAGAAAGACCAGGCCACTCGTCTTCACAGTCCAGAAAGATCACAGCCAGTAGCATTCACAGGTAAGTCGCTTTAGTAACTCTAGACCCTTTTCCATCACAAGACCACGGAACTGAAGGAAGTCAGTAAATTACTATTACTGCAAGTACCAATTTAAATATCTTAAAAATGTTGTTTTTTTGTTGTAGTTTATCCAAAGACTACTGAAACCACAGTTTAGTGGAACAAGCTAACGCAACACTGACATGCAAAGTCGCTATGGCTAACATGTTAGCGAACAGCAGAGCTGAAGCTGAACTCTTTGCAGCTAAAGTCTCACTAGACGCTAACTTGACACAGATTTTTTGTTGAGAACAGCCACCTGAATGAGGAGCAGTGAGGCTACGGCAAGAAACGAAAAATAAACTATATATATGTTTATAGAACTACCTTGTTATCAGTCCAGGATTGCTTTGCTGTTAAGTATTTATTGCCTTCAACTAGCACTGTAATTTAAGATAGTTATTATTATAATTATGTGTATTATATTATTATATCAAATACTAATCAGCAAAGGAAAGTACTGCATAGCTCAACCGAGAATAGCAACTGGTAAAAATATTAAGATGGATTCATTTTGGGGTTGGAACTATGACCAAAACAACTAAAATTGGAACCAGATTTCTGCTCGGCTTTGGGTTCACAGAAAGTCCTGGGAAACAAACAAAAAGTTCCCGAATTCTTGCAAAAGTTCCTGAGATGGAAAAGGGACTTTAGCTACAGGCAGAGTTAACAACTAACAGTCACTGAAATCAATGTTCCAAAGCTTCCTAAAAGAATAAAAAGGTGAAATGAATGCCGCCCGGTGCTAAAAATGAAGCGCAGACTTGACTAATATTGCTTTTTATCTAAATCTTGATCTAGCGAGTGATAGGCGACCGCTGGAGTCTTACAGGTTTGAATGGATTTGGCCACAAATAGCTGTACAGCAGTGCGGTGTTAACTCTGGAGATGGGAATACTGTGACCACTCCGTTCATCACAGTTGTGTATTGTCACTGTTAATAAGCTTATAGGAGGACATATGAGATATACTGTGTATATATGTGCACGTGGAACCTCAACTACTCTACCTTAGCAAGAACAGCCTGGATAAAACATGCACTCTGTGAAGCAACATGGTTCTTCTTAAGGAAAAGCACTGACCAGGAGGCGTCGGAGCTCGTCTAGAGTGGCTTTAGTCAAGTTTTTTTTTTTCTAAACCCGTCGGTTCTGACTTCTTCTACAGAGAGACCACACATGTGTAGTTCCGTATTCTTCCCTCTCTACTCTAAGATGCCCTGAATGAAACAAGAGGCCATTTCTGATAGAGAAGTTAAAGCTGACAAATAATACAGTCGAGGTATGACAGTAATACTATGTGTGTTTTTCGACCTTGTGGGTTTTTTTTCCTCCTTTTGGAATGACATGTTCCTTCCACTTTGAAAACCACTTCCTCTTCTCTTTAACCCCGGCTGAAAATGTCTCCTGACTCACAGTAAGTACCCCATCCAACAAAAGCTTTTGGTTTTTAAATTGTCATGTGCCACCGAAAAATAAAGTTCCCCCCATCACAATCTTTTGCCTTTTTCATACTAGATTTAACATTAGTTGGAGGAGCTTGTTTTTTGTTTTTTGTTTTTTTTTTGGACATTTCAAGCCATTTCCCCCTTTTGCAGTCTAAACGAAGTAGAGCAATGCACTGCGAACACTTCCTGGTTCACATTCAAGAAACAAAACAACAAAACAGGACAAAAACTTAAGACTTAGTCAACAAATGGCTCAACATAAGAAGTAAAAATACAAGAAATCCAAAAAACCTTAAATAGAAACAAATAAGTTTAACTGCTTCCCAAGAAGAGGGTCCCTGTGAGGGAAGGGCATGGTCAGCCGAAGCGCTCCCTGACCAACATCATCAGTTTCTTCTTGCCCTTGTAGATCTGTTTCAGGTTGTCTATGAACTGAGCAAACTGAATGTGGCCGTCCTGTGCCAGCAGGAAAGTCTCCCGTGCCTTGCTCAGGAACTCTATGAACTCTCCGTAGTGCCGTGGACTGATGTGTGTCAGTCGAGAGTGTGTGGTGTTGATGTACGCTGAGATTGTGGCGTCCAGGAGCTGCCTCAGCGGCGCCTTGTCTGTTGACATCAGCTTTCCAGAGTTTCTTCTCCCGGGAATGCCGGCGAGACCCGGCGCTGTCATGGTGCACCGCCGCAGGATGTCAGACAGTACCGTGGCACAATGCACGCTTTTCACCACTAGGGGGATAATGGCTGCAAGCTCATTTTTTACCCAGAGAGTGGCTGAGGGCGCAGGCCCACAGCACATCATTAATAGCTGGGTGCGTGTCCTGGTTGTAAGCCAGATTAAGGTGGGTCATGGCGAGGGAGGCCAACTTGAAGGACCGCAGCGGATATCCTCTGTGTTCCATGTACCTTGCGATGGTAAACAGCTGGGAGTAAGTCATGCCCGTGGACGCTGCATCGATTACGATCTGGTAGGCCGTCTCAAAGGCAATGTGGTCCTTCTCGCAGAGCGTCAGTGCCGACAAGGCGCAGTTCTGGGGGTCCTTCATGGCGCACTGCAGGGCCAGGGTCCTGGCACAGCTGGCCAGCTCCTCCCGCTGGGGGGTAGTCGAGGCTGAGGCGCAGTATGGTGTTGTGGGACATGACGGTGGCTGCCACGATGCTGGTGGCCTCAGTTGGTGTGAAGAGAGTGTACCAGCTCTGCAAGATGCTCACCAACGCCCGTAGACCTGAGGAAGAGGAAGAGACGCGGTTAAAATCTTACAAGAGAGAAGAAGACAAGAACCATAGTGTGCTTCGGTTTGACTTCCACAGAAGTCAACATGCTTCAGAACGGTCAGTCAAAGCGCGTAGCTGATAGCATTCACGTGTTGCTGACAAGTTGAAAGCGAGCAGCATTAGCCTGCAGCATTGTAGCCTAACCCACGAATGGACCACAGGTTCATGAAACCCGGGGATGATACTAAAGATGTCGAAGGTATCAAAATGAAATGCCGCTGGGTGTGGATGGAGGAAGTTAGAAGTGAAGCAACCCCTTCGGGAGCTGGTGCCAAAAGCCTCGGGAGGCAGGTGCACCCTATTCCTATTCGTGCTTCTGCACGGTATGTGGAGGGCGTGTCATGTATGGATTTAGTGGCAATAAAGTGCTGTCTCGGCACGAGTTAGACCCTCGTTATACAGCAGCTGTATACAGCAGCTGTCCGTGCCGTTAAACATGCATCACGTTTGCTGGGTGCTACAGCCACATTCCGCTATCAATGATGGATCATGTGTTGGATTTAAAAATTTGTGTCAGTTTGTTTATGGCCGAACACGACTGTCGTCAGAGTATGCAAAGAGCAATGTGGTAATATGGCAGATAGCCTAAGGGACAGGGAGTTCTCTATTACCGTCATTTAATGGTATCGGTTCCTTTCCTACAATGACATTATAAGCTTTGATCAGCATTACATGTTATTGACTTGTTCCTGTTTTATCAAGTTAAGGAACACACAGAAAGAATGGCCTTAAGTGCCTCTACTTAAATGATCAGTTTACACTGGCTTAGGTCACCAAGTTATCTCTGCTCCATCCACAGCTTGTTCACAATGATGCGACTCTTCGACCAGGTCCAATTCCAAGAGAGCCACCTCTCTCTCTTGAACCTTCTTTCCTTTTAATGTAATTTCGGTTTTCATTCCTTCTTGTTAAATATGAGGCAGTTTGAGGCTCTGATATCTGAAAGCCTTAACACCAAACCAAATGTCTGATTTGGTTTGGACATACATTGATCAAAACTACGCCACCAGATGTCACATATTTAGCAATATCACGGCTTTAACCGCGAACTGCCAGCAGTCACAGCTAAGTTAAATCTACTGACGGCAATTACAGGCAGCAAATTATTTCAATTAAAGAAAAAAAAAGTCTTAATAAATAAGCAATGAATGCTTCATGCAGATGCTTCCACAGAGGACACAAGGGCGATTCTGGAGCAACACGTTAGACACTCTCCACCACCATCATCAAAATACCAAATGGGGGAATGGTGTGTGTCCCTCAGAGGCTTGAAGAAGATGACAAGGAGCAGTGAAGCTGCTCTGGAGGATTGTGGTGTCCCATTGATGGTTTTTCATTTAATTTCCCACCTGACCTTATCTTAATGTCAAATTCAGCCTTGGAGCAGAATTGGAGTGCTTTACAGTAGACAAAAGAAAAGATCTTAAGACACTATGGACGGCATATTTTACTGTGTGTGTGTGTGTGTGTGTGTGTGTGTGGTGTGTGTGTGTGTGTGTGTGTGTGTGTGTGTGTGAAGGCATCACATACCAACTTCAGTGGCACAGGTTACCAGCCAGCGAACCATCTCTCTCCGTCTCCAGTTCAGTGTGGACAGAGTCATCCTCATCACCTACAACACACACACGCAGAAGATGTTTTCTGATCAACTGTGCACGATGGCAACAAGAAGACTTTAAACTCACATCGGGACAGTTTATTGACTGAATATTGACACAAACATTCTGTGTCCATCAGATTTTTGACGTCTTCAGCGATAATCTACGCTGCAGAAACGTCTGACTCGTTCCGCATGTGCGCTCCTCATAATGTGACAGTTGGTACACCACCACACGTCTCCAGCGATGACAGATGTACCCGAAATGTGTTCAGATTTACACAGATGACTAGTTGAGACTCGTCCACTTTGTTCACTTCATTCAGCAGTTTTTTGCTAACACAAACTCGGATGATCTTCTAAACACGAGGAGAGAAGAGCCGGCTCGAGCCACAGCGACGCTGTAGCTTTGATCATCTGAAGAGTTTTTCTGTGTTTACTGAGGAACCCAAAAGGTTCAATTATGTGGTTTCTTCTCATCAACAACGGTAAGACGCTGTGTAATGTTTTCTCTGTTAATTTGTAGTGAGGCTGTGGAGGCCTGCAGAAATTACAAGTTCAAGGAAACTGTTACGTTTTTGACTGGCCTGCGCTCTCCTTCTTCTTGTGGTGAAATGCTTTTAAAGAAACGACTGCCTCACTCTCTTACTTCACTCACATGCACACACACACACACACTACCTGAAGTCCTAGCTCCAGTGCCACGTTGAGCAGAGTGATATCAGGCGGGCTGTCTGCAGGTGTGGCTATCTTAAAGGCATCCTGGGCCAGTTTGAAAATTAACGAAGAGGAGTGGATGTTTTTCTGGATGGCCTCCAGCACAGTCCGCAACCTCAACATGTCACCTGTGGGTAAAAATAAAACTTTAATAACAAGCACACGCTGCTAACAGAGACATCTCTCTCCTGCACATGCAGCGCTGGCTACGTGGATGCGTTGTCAGTACCTTTAGCGGCAGTGAGCATGGTTGAGGCCAGCTCACACTGCTGCGACTCCAGGTGCCCCAGTGTGAACCAGCGCGGGTATCTACTTGGAACTATGGAGATGCCGTGATGAGGGTGGCCCACGTCCCCGGAGCCTGCTGAGGACTCCAGCACCGGCAGCCTGACAGAAACACACAACGTTAGTTGCGCTCCGTACACAATCATCCATGCTAACATGTACTTTAAAAGTCTGAATTGGGAGACTGACCTCATGGCGCGGAGAGCCACTTTATAGGCCAGGTCTGCGTCATGTGGCAGCAAGGCAGAGAAGAGGTACTTGGCAAAGGTGTGCATGGGAACACTCTCCCTGTGGATGACCTCACCTAGACTGCTGAACGGACCAGCTGGACCAAGAGCCAGACAAAATGATGTTACATTTATGTTCTTCTCAACAGTGTGAAGCGCCACCACGCGTCTTGTTCACACAGCCTGGATACCCTGACAAGAATAGATGCTGTAACACAAAGTGAAGACGTTGTCGTTGTCGTACCTTCTAGTAGCTGTATGGCCTGTTTCCGAAGGGTCTGAACCAAGAGATCGTCCAGCTCCAGTTCTTGAAGTTTCGCAACGATCTGCTCCTCGTTACGACACACCTAGAACGTAATTCACAACGTGCGATTTAGACACCGTCATCTTGGAATAAATGTCACGTTCAGTATCCATGACAATGAGGACAGTTGTGATTTATAACTATTCAGTTATAACAGAATACTTCCACGTTTAAAGCCGTTAAAAAAGAAATTTAAGGACGTTTTAATACTGCTCACTTTGCATCCGTGAATGCTTTATATACTGTATGTTTTATATATTTTACATTGTGTTTTGAACGTCACACAGATGTTTAATGTTTAAAGCCTACCATTACTGTATTTTCAAGTGTATTTTGGGAATAGCATACCTTATCCTGAGCGTAAAGACCCTCGGGCATTATCCTCTGCTGGCCCATGCCCATCAGAGCCACCTCTAAGGCCAAAGTCAGGTAGGACTCCCCTCCATCAGGACTGCCCCACACAGGTACATGGTGGTAGACAGGAGGCCTGGGGTCACCTTCTGAAAAGAAAGAGAGAAAACCATTAAGATATACTCTGATAAAACTGAGCTTGGATACACCAAAAGCACATTTTATGATTTAAAAAAAAAAGTCTCTGGGAGTCATTACAGCTTCTTTTTTTTACAATAAACAATGACTCCTCTATTTCCCACAGTTCAGGTGAGTTATGGAGGTGAGGCTGCAGGGTGGACACAGAAATGGTGCATCCATGCGTGTTTTCAATCATTCAGACCTGAAAAAACAAGATGTTTCTGTTTCTCTGAGGAAGATTAAACTTGGTATGACCTACATATGTTCTATATAACATCAAATCTGTATGTAATATTATAAAAAAATATGGCATTCATGTTAGATTGTGGTCCCTAATCTAAGATGGCTGCTAACCCTCCACCAAATGCTCGACAGCCATTATTGAGAACAGATGCTGTGAGAGCCTCAGCTGTTGATTGGTGCCCATTTGTTCGCTCACGATCCCCCACCCCATCATTGACTTAAATCCCCTCTGAGCAACAGATCCCCTAAATCCTGTTTATTCCAGAAATATGTGTGTAAGTGCATATATGTGTGTGTGTGTGTGTGATGAAATCTAGGGAAAAGTTGAAACTGATTTTACAGACTTAATCCCAGTGCTAACTAATTTTTTTTTGTTTTTGATTCACGGGCTGTTGGGTGATTGGTCGATTTAAAAAGATCAGAGCCTAAACTGCTTGCTGATTGGCTGACACACAGTCTGGCTCTGCCCCCCTTTTAACAGATGTTCCCAGCTGTCATCCAGAGGGAAATAAAGCATGGTGACCAGGCTATCCACACGGAAAATAGTCACACCACTCTCCTCAAATTCCCAAAACAACATAAGACAATCATTCACTCTATCAGCAACACACACACACACACACACACGAATGCACCAGTGAGTGCACCAGTGGTCAGTATTGTTTGAATTCACAATAGTTCCCTGTAGCCTGGTGACAATGGGAAAACCCAGCCCCTATTCTGCTCTGCTGCAATGGCTGCCTGGTGAAAAAAATAGGCAGGGTGAGAAATGCAAATGGTGATGGATTCTATACATACCACACACACACACACACACACACACACACACACACACACAGACACCTCACTCAAAGGGACACAAAAGGAGTGTGGTCTAAATGAGCAGGGTGTTCCAGCCCCGATCCATTCATGTGCTGCTAGTTTATGGCTGTCTGCTGCACAATAGCGTCCAGTCCTGATGTAAGAACATGAAGTCTGTTGTCTGATGAGTCACTGCTGGTGTCCCCGATCACCTCTGCTCAGAATTACACTGCATCAGCTGGTGAAGGGTGCCAGGAATTACACCCAGTGTTTGGCAAATAGGCTCTCCGGTGGACGTGTCGAGAGAAGGCTGGGAGGAGGTTCATGGACGAGTGTGTTTTGATGAAGTAGATGCTTTAGCTTATTTGTGGCGGATGGTAGGCCAGCTTAGAACATCAGTGGCAGTGCTGCGGCGGCACACATAGTGTAGTGTCTTACGCTGTGACTGAGGTCTTCGTTTTTTTTGTTGGTTTAGATTTTTTTGTTTCTCACTAGTTCACTGTGTGTTCAAATGGTTCGTTTAGCTGCAGAACTAAGGACGTTCCCGTCAGCCTCGGCTGTACTTTGTATTACATCCTAGTTACCAAATGTTAGCATGCAAACTATATATTAATTAGTTCAGTCTCATTTTGAACGTTTCAGAAACACTTCAGCCTTGCTGCCTCTCCTTCATATGTCCTGTATCTGGAAGAAGTGAATGTTATTGGGTTGCTGCAGCTCTGAGCAGCTTTGCTAATGGCTGCTCATATTGTAGATGACATGCAACGAAGCTTTCTCGGCTTTGCTCACTGTCACCACGGTGAAGAGCAAACGCTGAAATATTACAAATAAATAAATAAATAAATGAAAGCAATGCTGGAAGTTCTTGAGCTTGTACAGAACAAGGTGAACCTACAGAGGAGATAGAGATAAAAATCCAAATATTTTGTTGGTGAACCAGAAGTTTGCTTCGCAAGAAGCAAAACAAGAGTGATCATGGGAACTGTACTGAGGTTTGTGAGGGCGAATGGTCGAGCATGTCAGCCTTTTTAGTCTGTTAATGAAGTGAAGTTATTTAGTTATTTCCTCTTAACTTCATCTCAAAACATCCTTTATGTTTTGGCCAGATTTTGGCAAAATCTGGACAGACATTTAAAATAGAGATCAGATCACATCTTTGTTTCCATACCTCCGGTGTCCATGGTGTTGTCGTCATCCACGCGGCAGGTTTCGGTGAGCGTGGTGAACAGACATCCGATCGGGTCTAAAGGGTGGCCCACCCACCCTTCCAGGTTGGTGGTAGAAGTAACGCCCCTCTGGAGAAGCTCTGAGAGGAAGACAGACAAATGTCAAAATGACTGGACCAAAACAAGCAAACAGCACTCTCTCTATGTGTGTGTGTGTGTGTGTGTGTGTGTGTGTGTGTTTTACCTTTCTTTTGGTGTTTGTAGATGTCCATCTGCCTCTGTTGCTGGAGACGCAGCGTGTTGATTATGGCGACAGCCAATCGCAGGGCTTCCCTCGAGTAACCGTGGGAACGCAGGGCATCGACGCGAGCGCATGCCGTCGGGACGTGGTCTGTGTGGTCGACAGAGAGGGAAGGTGGAGTCAGGACAGCTTCACACACACACACACACGCAAAGAAACGCTTTGCTACACACAGTCACAATTTCTTCCATAACACACACACACACACACACACACACACACACAGTGCAGTCTCAGCAGAACGCCACTGTGCGTCTGATAGCTGGCTTAAGTTGCAGAATCTGACAAATCTTAGCTGGAAGCTGCTTACTGCAGATACTGGCCTCAATATCAGCAGAATTAGTGTGTGTGTGTACGCGCGTGTGTGTGCGTGTGTGTGTGTGTGTGAGTGAGTTAGGTCGACTTTCAGTGGAATTAGAGATTGTGTGACTTGCCTCCTGAAAACGAAGCTTTTCTATACCGTTGTAATGCAGCGAGTGCTCAGATGAACATATTATTTAACAAAACAAAGCATAATAGATACGTGCACACCGGGTAAATATGGTGACGTGTGTGTGAGTGTTCACCTAGCCAGAGTGGAAGGCCCTGAGGGTTGAACAGCAGGCTCTCCCCCTCTCTCTGGTAGGATGGAGACATGTAGTGGTCGCTGCTGATGATCCTCTGGAGGTGGCTGTCCTGCCAGTGGAGGTCGCAGGCCTCGACTGCCCGGCTGAACACCGTCCTCCTCGGCCTGGACAGAGAGTCTAAGAAAAAGAACACACGGTCAGTAATAGTGTCATGCTGCCCCGCCGCATCATACACAACAGTATGTGTAGTTGAACGTGTCTGTGTCTGTGTGTGTGTGGTGTGTGCGTGCTCGTGCTCACCCTGCGCCAGGTTGCTCTGCGGCAGAGCGTTGGTGATGTTCGGAAGCTCACTGCCGTAGTTGCCGTCCTCCAGCGGGCAGACGTCCATGTCGCCCCATTTTTTCAGCTGCTTCAGCCAGCTGGTCTTCTCCTCGCTCTTACAGTGGGGGTTTAGCACCACGCAAACCCACAATGCACCTGGGGAAATGATTGTCGGTCAGAGGTCAGGGTGCAGAGATTCTGGAGTGACGCTTGTTTTTTTTAAATATATAATGGCTTACAGCAAATGCTTCTTTTACTCCTCCAAAGTCAAGATTTGATGCTTAAATTGAATATATCTTTGTCTGTGTTTTTTACTGTTGATTGAACAAAACAAGCAAATTCAAGATGCACCTTGAGGCTCTGGTAACTTTGGATATGTTATTGTCTGATACTTCCCAGCCTGGAAAATGCATCTATTACTCAAGAAAGCACACCAAGGCTGAATCCAAAACTAAATCTGTGTTTACTCCTGAAGAATGTGCAGCTCTGAAATCTATCACAGCTGTGCTCTTACATCGAGGTAGTACAAAAATAATGTCTGCACAGAGCATGAAATATCTTTTTTACCTGCCCGACTTCTTATTGTGAGCGCATCAGAAATAATATTGGTAATACCAACAGGCAGCTTGGTGGCCCTCCTGACCTCACCTGTTGGACGTGCACAGATGTTGAGCTGGGTCATCTGTCGGATGTCTGCACTTCTGAGAAAAATGATCAGGCAGCGAACCCTGACTGTCTGGCTGTTATTTCTGTCTGTCTGTGTCATGATCTCCCTCACTCAACCAGGAAGTGTTCTCATTGACCTCCTAAATGTTGAGATTGATTGCAGAGAAGCTGAGCAGCCATATTGATTGGCAGCCTTTATCGTTCGCTCTGTATGGGGAGCGAGAGGAGAGGCCCCGAGCAGGAGGAGCAGCTACTGACTGGATGACCTGATGGCTTACCGAATGGATGAATGTTTACCCGACAAGGTGACTGCCGATTTGTCTGAGTTAATGACAGACTGCACACTGTCTGTTGGCCTGACCTACAGTGACTGATGCCCCAACTAGCAAGCTGATTGGCCGACTTGAAGAATTCAAAAATAATTCATTTTGATTTTGATTGATTTTGGTCAGTCTGTTCTGTTCTTACCGAGCTCGTCCCAGAGCTGCCGACACTTGTCTGTCATGCCCGTGCCCTGCTGTCTCCATAGCGACAGCCGGGGGTCTGCCATAAACTGTTCTGTGATGAGCGTCAGCATTCGGGCGCCGTTGGAGTCTCGCATCCGTAGCATCTCCCTCACCTGGAAAGACCCAGCGTTCTCAGGCTTAGTCACTGCATGTAATTCATAACACTTTGACCTTCTTCCTTCAGGTACGTACATCACTGTTCATTAGAATGTATTCAAGGAGAGAAAAAGAATCCAGCTAAATGGCTGTTAAACTCCAGAAGTTATCCACCGCTTTCCGGTCTTCATGCTAAGCTAAACTAGACTCCTGGCTCTACTTTCTTGAACAAATATGTGCGTTGTGTTGATTTTCTGAGCCATCAGCAGGAAGGCGTGCCTCCTAAAATGTCAAATTATTCTTCAAATCCTTCTGGATGATAGAAGTGTGTCTAATATCTGCATATGACACATGAACTTCTGAGAGAATGGAACAGACACAGCATGATTTCTGTCTTCTAGCACACGTAAGGTTGCAAAGTGCCATTTAAGATGTTGGAAAAGCTCCTGAATGCCATTTCAAATGGAATAAAAGAAACAGTTTGGTACTGAAACGGAGAGCTCAGTATATAGGTCCATTTTAAGTGGACTTGTTACAACTTAAATAAATCTTCAGATGTCTCAGGACCTGCAGTGAGTGTTTCTTTGTGCAATTTCCACAGCTGGAAACCAGCCAAACCAGAACTTACAGACACAATGCTTCAATTTCTGTGAATCCTTTTATCCTATGAGAGTATAGAATTAGTTGTGTGTTCAATATGACGTTGAGAAGATGTTCTGGCTAAATTATCTATTGAAACAAATCGATGTTTTCATAATTTCAGTGAGGCTTTTCACAGATTTTCAACAAATCAACATATCTCAGTGTCCGCTGTGTCGATTCTGACCACAGTGGAGCTCAACTGAGCGAAACATTGGCCAATAAACACTTATCTTATCAGTGTCTTGATAATAATAATATGAATGAATAAATGGAGCAGAAACAGGAAGTGGTGGTGTGTACCTTAGCGAACATGGAGTTGAGTTGCTTCCCGGAGCCATAGTATCCTCCCTGTGACAGAAACTGTTTGACCTGCTCCCTGACTTGATCCTCGTCCAGATGCCAGCAGTTGTCGTCGTCAATGCTGGCGCCTGCTGTCGGGTCAGGAGCACCTGAGAACAGACACACACACACACACACACACGCATATTAAATGACACGCATCTACAAGGATAGAAACGTGTGCAGATGATGATGAAGCATTCTGTAGTCTAAAAGCATAATTTCAATCCAAGATGAACGTCCATCAGTCCACATCAAAGCTCCATTCCTTCCTGTTCCCACACATGAACAAAAAAATAAATAAACTGATGGTGACCATGGGAAGTGGAGTTTCGATCCTTGTACGATCCTAACATTCAGTGCTTCTAGACTTCCTCAGATCTTCTGGATACTCACTGCTCTCTTTGTTTTACATTTAACTCATCCTGCTAAAGAAAAGCTGTTCGATTTAGACTAATCATGCACGAGGGACTGTAAGGCCAACTTTATTTTTCTTCTCTCCAACTCTGGGTGTGTGTGTGTGTGTGTGTGTCTGAGTAATACTACGGGGAAATGTAGATATGTTCAGGGGGGGGGCTGCTTTGATCTAGCAGGAAGCGAGCTGAGGAAAGCCCAGAGATGTGTTTCCAACTGGCTGGGAGTACGTAACAGCAAACAGCAACATTCCCCCATCAAAGAAAGCCTCGCTCCTGGATTGACTGAACTTCAACCCCCATGATCCCCCTTGTCAAACACTAGACAGGAAACACAGCACGGGGCTTCCTGGACAGGAGAGCTGGAGAATGTCAACATTTAGCAAGGAGGATGAAATAGAAAAACATGAAGAGTTTTGTTTGGTGAGGGGATGTGTCTAGTTTGTATTTTTCTCCAGTGCTGGTCTGCTGTGGTTCCCTTCTTTTTCATCTCTCTACTTTCTCCTATCCTTTCATCTTTTCCCTCCTTCCCGTCTCCTCTCTCCTGCCTCTTCCTCTCTGTGTCCCTTTCCTCTCCACCTCCTCCTGCACCATTCAATTCTTTTTCCCCCCCTGTACTTTCTTCAACGTACTCCTGCCACTGGATGGAGGTAGTCACAGGAGAGTGGGATGCAAAAAAAAAGAAAAAAAAGAGGCGTTTGAAGCTTGCCTTGCTGCTCCTCTGGTTAAATCAGAGTTCTGAAGAATGACAGCTAGCTGTAGGCTAGCGTTCAGCATGTTTCAAGTCTGGAAGCCTTTAAGTCTGCTGCTGTGAAGATATCACTGCAGAGGAACGGACAGCACCTCGACACAGCCAACTTTTCAACAATATCTTTCCTACTGACTGTCGTGGATTTATGAAAATGGGTTTTAGATGTATTTGGCAAATGAAAGTTCAGCTCTAAATATCACATAATCTTGCACGGACATGAGCTAAACTCACCGTGGACCTGGTTGATCTCGGAGTTGGAGGAGAGGATCTCGTCGGCCAGTTTCTGAGCAGTGGGCAGCACCTCGGTGTGGTGGGCTGTGATCAGATACTGGACCAGCTTCTGCAGCTGATCTCTGTTCATCTGGAACAATGTCTCTGAGATAGGCAACCGCAACTTCACCTGAACAACACACACACACAGAAATGACATTTTACATGAGTATAAGCTCTGCTGCTCTCAAATACAAGTGCTCTTTGGATACTTCGGGTGTACCGTGCTTGTTTCATTATACACCAATCCCATTGTGTGCGCTGTGCGCTTTGAAGGAGTCTTTGAGTTAACTTTTTTATTTGTACATTTTTCTTTGAGACCATATTTCAGGTGTGCAATGAGTACGGAAAAATCTAAACAAAAGGGTGTGCCGATAGAACTCGACTTCTCTCTGATTTACATTTGAGGTGTATTGGTACATGATTTGCAGTTTGGCACTACATTCCCCCATTTAGTTGGAGATGTTGTCATGGAGCCGTTTATGGATGTTCGTTTTCAGCACACATCACAAGAGTTTCAGTAGTATGTGTATGCCTGTATATTTTCAGTGGCATGAATATATTTTGCATGCTGTGATTTCTACCTGTTCAGGTTTGCGAATCCGGTAAAGAGAGAGCGCCACCACGTGGGCGCAGTAGAAAATATCTCTGTTTCCGCAACCACAGGTGACGGAGGTGATTTTGCATCGGTCGAAACTGATGGCCACCTTGTGGGTGACCTCTGGCTCTGATGATGTGGTGGGTTCAGTTACCGTGCCACTGAGGTGAAACCCTGCAAAGACACAAAGAAGAGGAGAGGAGAGTGAGTTTCAATGTTCAGCGGGATGAAATGTTTCCGTTCTTTTAAAGAGCCAACAGAGATACAGGCTTGCATGATCTACACGGGTTCTATATTGTTTCCCCGGGTAATAATAGTGATTAATTGTTTTTAAAGTTGTTCAACATTGTCACTATGTTTCGTCTTCTTTGTTCTAGTCACTGCCTGGATCCTGTGTGGACTCCTAAGAGAAAGGAGGAAGAGGAGAAGCGGCATCTATGGTAATCTGAGCCTCTGAACCTTCAGTATAAAACACATGCATCTTAATAAGACATCTCCAACAACAGGGCACTGTGCCAGCATCAGATGATACCCTCTCTACCACTCTCATTCTGCCTATATCCATTTGTGTGTGCAGTGAAAAGGGGGGTTGCTCTGGTGTGATCACTTCCTGCCTACCTCTGTCCTCGCTCGCCGGTGAACTCTTGACAATTCAAATTCAAGACGGTTATGGTACTGATCTCAAGTGCAACAATATTTTGTTTTTGAAATTATGAACGGGAGAAAAAGAGTAGTGAATTGTGGAGTACCTCAAGGCTCTATCCTAGAGCCACACTGCTATGCCGAGGACACACAGCATGTATATGTAAAGCCTGTGCAGATAAAAATGTCTTTTTGGCCAACTCTGGCATATTTTCAGAAATGTTAGAAATGTGCACTGTCCCTGTGAAATAGTTTAAGTGACAAACTAAACTAAAAACTAACGAATCTTAAAGAACAGCCTGACTGACTTGAACGTCTTACTCAAGCTCAGTGAAAAATAATTTAGCAATAATCAGACTCGTCCTGAAAGCATCCATTAAATCTTTGATTCTAATCGTAGTTTTAACTATCATGTTAATAAATGTACTTCAATCCTGTTTTAAAGATTTCTGTCGGCGCCATAATTTCAGTTTTACTTTCTTCTTCTGCTTTATTGCTCCTGAAATTTAATTAATATAAAACTTTATTAAATTAAATTATTAAATTACTTCAGAACCAATTAAGCCCTTCCATTTCAATGCCATGCATCAAACGCATGGATCCTGTAGAGCCCAGGTGAAAAGAAATAATGTGACGTGAGAATAAGAACTGACCAAAAGGTAAAGGTGGAACAAAAAGCTGAGTAAAAGAATGGTAAGTGAGGAAGTGGAGGATGAAGGGGATGGGATCGGAGGAGAAATGTGAGAGGAGGACAGAGAATGGGGAGGGGAGAGTGTATCGGGTCTGTCCTGTCGTCTCACTGTGACAGGTCAATTATTTATGAGGTGAGGTGTGTGTGCGTGTGTGTGTGTGTGTGTGTGTACACATTGGATTACTGTATCTCGCTAAACCATAGCAACCCCACTGCTGCTTTCACAGCTAGATAGATAGGAGAAAGAGAGAGAGACATAAAGCGGGATGAGCAAGCTAACTGGAAAGCAATGAAATGGCTATTTTGGGCATGAGCTGCAAAGCTCTGACAAAATAACTAACACACACACACACACACACACACTTACATTCTGGGGTATGGGCCAGCATGGTAGCGCTGCCTAATAAGTGCATGTTAAGCCATCTCCCTGGCAAAAACCACAATAGGGGTTTCCGAACCAAATGTTGTGAGTGCACACACACACACACAAATTCAGACACACACACCCAGAGACCCAATAAACTGCAGAAAACTGACCACATGAGGGGTTAAAAAAGGAGTGACGCATGCCACGGTTGCACTGCTGATTACTGGCCAAAGAACGTCCTGAACCAAGACTAAACTTGTTGGCTCACCGCTTCCCACTGGTATAATAGTCGCCTGCTGTTGAGATCGACATCTCAACCCACCACCCAGACTGCCAACATACAACTATCAAAACACAAACCTACAGACACAACAACTCGGTGGATTTGGACCAAAAATAGCACTGTCTCGACAAAAATGCAAGGGCCTATGTTGGTGTGGGTGTGCTGCCACAGGTATGAGGAGACAATATGATCCAATAAATCCAGTTTTTTGGTGCAATACACCAATGAATACAGGATACAGATGCACTGATCCTGCTTTATCTTCAATATCTTGTTTCACGGTGGGAACCACACATGCAGATACCACACTCCAGGTGAGATATCTTGTAGTGTGAACCATTGTGCCAATTCTATTACTACCTTGGAATGTTCCAGCACAGGTTTTTGTCCCAACCCATCGTGTCCCCTGATAACTGCCCGCGATGTACAATTTTGAATATGATTTTCTAACAGGTACCTGCAGAAACATCCAAAGCAGCCCCTTTCTAATGCAGTCCACCCATGGCCAAAGGAACTACCCACTGTGAGACTAACACACCAACGTACCAAATGTACCAGCATTCATCAAAACCAAATGTCTACCACCAAGTGATCTACTGACCAACATACTTGCAAACTGACCTACATGTCAAACAACTCACTAACATACTGACTTGCTGACATACCTACACATCATTATACCAATTGACCACTTCACTGACAATACTGACGGCTAACCGATTTTCCAAAAGGACAATGCTGACCGACACAAACCGAGCCAAACGGGCCATCTGACTATGACAGGAGACACTGAGAGAGAACAGATTGCACAGAAAGAGAGAGGCCGATATATCTGGCAATGATAGACATAAAGAACGCTCTGACTTATTGAAATCTCTCCCTCCCGCTGAGTCGGCCTGACAAACCAATCTTTGTGTCTCGCAGCTCATGGGAATATCATAAATGTCAGGAAAAAAAAGCCTTTCTGTTCCATCCCTCCGTCTCCATAATGGATATACCTGTAGAGCCAATTTGCACTAACTGCAGCTTAGTGTAAGGGAGTCCAAATTTTATCTTCCGGTGCTGAAATCATCACAGTGATGTGCAAAGGATCAGGCAAAAATCAGGGGAGTGCTTTTTTTTTTTTTTAAGAGCATCTGGGGAACATTTGAGAGCTATGCTCCTTCCAAGCTGTCGAGAGAATGTCTAGTCAGTAATCAGTCAAATCTACACTCGTCTCCACAAATCCAGTTTAGCATTTCAGATGAGAAGTTTTGATGGCAGACAATATTCGGATATAAAGAGTTCCCCACAGCTGGCAGTGCTGCTCTCTCTTTCAGTGTTGACTTCGAACCTAGGCCCCCCCTTCTCCCTCCGCCTGTGTCCTTTAGGCCAAAGCCTATTGTTGCTCGGGCCACAGGGATGAATGTGACGGTGACATCGCTGCTCTTTTCACTTTCAATCAAGTCTAAAATGGCACAGACAGTTTACAGTCAGTCTGTCTACTCGTGCTATCTTTTTCCAGTTTCACATTTAAACCCGCAACACAGCCGCAAGTATCTGTAAGTTTGCAGTTTGAACCGTATCCGTCTCAGTGTAAGTGATATCAGTCTTCTCATCTAACTCTCGGCAAGAAAGTGAATATGTGTATTCCCTGAAATGTCAATCTAACCCTTTAAATTAAATATCCGTAAGGATCTGGTCAATCCTGACTCACACTGACAGAGTGTATTACACAACATGTCATAACAACATTCAATACTCATAGAAGGGGACCCAGGTCCTTCAGGTGCTCCATCGTCGAGTATATTCTCTCTCTCCTTTTCATTAAACGTGTGTCTGGTCCTGATTGCTTGGTGATTCAATACTCAAAGGCTCAGTGTAAAACTGTACCCCGTCTTTCTGCCGCTCTTAAACAGAGTGCTTCTGTGTGTGTGTGTGTGCAAGTGTGTGCAAAGGCTGAGGAAGACAGTGTGTCTTCAGCAGATGGGGATGCAATGACACTTGATAAAAAGACGCTGCATCAGACAGTCTGTGAGCGCGCACACACACACACACACACACACAAAACAGCCTTTTCAGAGCCTGCCTGTATTTGTTCACAGCGACGAAACAACACAAACTAGTCAGTGAGTAGATATCACTAATCTCTCTCTTCGTCACACACACGCACGCACACACACACACGCACACACACAGGGCTCTACACTGGGCTGGTTCTGCAAAACCGATGAATTTCTAACAAAGGTGAATTAGGAGTGTGATGTGTGTAAACTGGGAGTGTTGCCAAGTACAATGATCTGGCCTAATCCTTGGGGAAAAATCACATGGCCCTCTGTGTGTGTGTGTCATGTCTTTTTGTAGGTTCTGATGCAGGTATACATGATTGCCTTGACAACCCACAAAGCGCGCACACACACACACAGAATGTGTACGACTGGGTGTCATTTGTGCTTGAAAGCATGTATACTTTCATTGTGTTTGCTGCATACGGAGCTGTTGGTGGCAATCTAAAATGTCGGTTTATAGTGGTGAAATCCTGGCCCGCAACAGGCCGACGCCAGGGGTTGTGTGAGAAAAACACTAAAAGTGTGAAGAAACAATAAAAGACCACCATTTCTATTGTAATTACTCACTCCGATGTATATACACACACACACACACACACACAGTCCGCCTTGCCTCCCTCCCTCCCCGTTGTACACCATCTGTCACTCGATGGCAACTCCGCCCACACAGAATCCTTTCAGCCAATCAGGAGGCAGATAGCTCCTCACACTCATAGGCCATTAACCCCTAATCAGCTGGGGAGATGGAGCCAGGCAGTGAGCCAAAGTGTGCGCGCGCACACAGCACACACGCACCACAGACGCGTAAACCACAGCCTTATTCAACGCAGACAGACAAACCCCGCTGCTTAGGGTGGATTTTAAACTCTTTGATTCCATTCATCTATCTGCCACACAGGGATGCACCTACACACACTGTGCCAAAGAGCCACTCCTTCATTTAGCTGCCCACACAGGATCACTGCATCCCCGGTTTGGTAAAGAAATACAGACGGGTGGAAAATTAAAGGAAAACAACAAGATAAAGTGTCCAAGTAAGGCGTAGGTCCGCCACAATCCCTCATTTTGATGACTGAGGTTAATTTGCTGCTTACAGCTCCGGCTCCAAACAGTCCCCTCCCCAACCTGTACTACACAAACACCAGAGTGTGGTGCGTGCGGTGTGTCGACACAACCTTCACCGCACACTAGCAGGCTGGCTTTAATATGTTAAACTGAACCATGAGTTGTTTTTTTAATGCTCATAAATTCATGCATTTATTAACCAAGACAGTCCAGCAATTCATCTGCGTCAACCGCAACTAATAAAAAAGAGCAACGCAGTTTGTGTGAACAGTAGTGAGTGAGTTTACCTTTCGATTCTCCATTTTCTCTAAAAAAAGGCATGTGCTAGCCAATAAGTAAAATGAGTTTGCAGTACAGAAATGCCAAAAATATATTCCAAGTTATTCATGTCACTGTTTTTTAGTTTGCCAGAAAAAGAGAGAACACTAAAGAGTTCGTATTTCTACTATAAAATGTCTTCCCTCACAACGACCTAAAACATTCAACTTCAGGGAAAAGAAGCACAGATACTTTTGTCATGAAGTAAATATTAAATAAATATATATAACGACTATTATGCAGGCTGTCGTCTACTAACTGAACATCATAAAACAAAACAACCAAACACACACTTTCCCTGTCAAACACGCTGGCTTTTCCTCCTCAACCACCCACACCGACTGTCTTTGAGTGCTTCTCTCACGCTCTTCGTCGATGACACACTACTATTTAGTTTGATCAAGAAACAGCATCTTCAGCAGAAATACATCCAGGGGAAAATAAATCCCACCACCACCTTTTTTTTTTTTTGCTCTAATCTCACTGCCCCTTTCCAAAAGTAGACCTAGTGCAGGATTCATCCTCCTCCAGCAGCCAACACATCCCTCACAGCCTGCAGCCCTTCCCATCTCCCATCTGTTCTGACAGCTCCAAGGTTTACCCCCCCCCCGCTTGCTCTCATTCACACACACAGACACCCACATGGCCCTGTATTCAATCAGCCATCTATCTCTGCACAACAGACGTGCATACGCGGACACACGCACACACACACACAGTACACTGAATCTTCTCCTCCCATTTGCCTATCCATCATCCATCCATCCTTCCATCCCTACCTCCCTCCCTCCTGCAGTGTTTGCTGATGCGATAACAGCTGATTGATTCATCTGTGATTTCCCAGCAGCCCTGTCCCAAACACACGCACGCACAAAAAAAAATCCTTGCTAACCGTCGGGACTCATTTGTCATGATTACATTGAATTGATTCCCTGATTTGCTCCATTTTGTTGCAATGGGGGAGAAAAGGGGACAAGAGGGAAGGAGAAAGGGAAAGAAAGAGAAAAAGGGTGGGAGAGAGAAAGGTTTAATCAAGTCCCTTTCAGCTGATGTGTCATTGTGAAAAAAAAAAAAACACAACGAGAAGGGCAAAAACTGCAGATCTGACAGAGCTGACACGGACAGAAAGCTGCAAAAGGCTGAAGTGTTGGTTCCCAAAGTTCCCAAACGGATTGAGAAAGGGGCAAAAAAGGGAAGAGAAATAGAGGAAATGGAGGAAATAAATTCAGAGGGAAGGAAGGTAGCACTGGACGTAAACCAGATTACCCTGAAGGGAAGATCGTGTTCAGCAAAATGCTTGTTGAAGACAGATAAAGAGACGCACCGATCAAAATCATCAGAATGAGGAAGAACATATAAGGGTGTGTAAGTCATGTTTTTGACAAACACACACAACCACGCACACACACACACATCTTGCTTGCAATACAAACTGTGGCCTGTGAACACTGGAGAGAGGTGGATCGAGGGAGAGATGGCATCCTTCGCTTGATGGAGCCTGAAATTTAATCAAGAACATCCGTCTAATCTGAAAGCAAGCTTTATAACCTCAAAGCCAAAGTGGTCCAATTCAAGACTTGCATACATTCTGCTGTTAATGGAGAGTCACTTGCTTGATTCATACCATTGTAAGCGTGTGCGCCACTAGAATGAAGGTTATTTGGGTAGGAGAAAAGCCAGAAACGCGGCTTTTCAGCTTTTCAGGACAGGAAAACATAGAGCACACAGAGCGACGCAAGCGCGGGAGATACATTATACAGAATACAAAACTGAAGTTGGGTTGAAGTGAAGCAGAGTTCAAAAGGGCCTTGGTGTGTATGTGTCATACACAGAAGCTGTCTTTTCTCCACCGTGTGTAAACCCTGTTCACCCAAGGCTAAATTAGAGATAAGAAGGCCATGTTTTTTTTTTTTTTTTTGTTCCAGACCTTTGTTTGCAGTGTAGAGGCATTATTGTGCTGCAGCCTTGTCTGGCCACACTTACAAAGAGACAAGCAGAAGCAATTTATTTAGCTGCAAACACTCGAAGAGAGACTCATGTCGAACCCCTGCAGGTGATAAAGCCTCATTGTCTGCCGGAAAACTCGAGACCAAATTAGACTTTGCTGTCCTTGTTCGGTTTTGTGGGGGTTTTTTTTTCTACTGTGTATGTTAAGCATGATCCTTGATGCAAGCAATGTGTGTCTTAAATATGAAGCTACAAACAGACTAGAAGCAAAGAGGGCCAGTAACCCTGAAGGGAAACCTTCTACATAAGAGCTGCTTTTCCACTGTAGGAACTTTCACAGGGGGCTAGTAACCTTTGTTGCAATTCCAACTGCAGGGACCGCGGACTGGGCGAACAAGTTCATTATTTTACCCCCAAAAACTCCCTGCTCGTGGTGCATTTTGGGGGTGGGGTTGCACCGCGAAAACATTTCTGATTGGTCGAGTACCTGCAGCATTTCTTTTCAGAGGCCATTTTTAAATATCTGCTGCCGCAAAACTGGTTTTGTTCACCGTGCGTCAACATTTCAAAATGGAGTCACAGCAGAACACGTCTGACAGACTGCGACGTACAGCTATATGTGCATGTCATAAGAAACAGCCATCTGTCCATACTTCAGCAGACTGATTTGCCTTATCTTAAAAGATCTTGCAGCAGTGATGGAAATGCAGACAACGCATTGAAGGACCATTTTAGTTCCTTGAAAAGTAGTTCCTGGGACTGAAAGAGGAACTTGTGTGAGGTCCAAAGATGCCAAAGCAGCAACAAACAAGAAGACAATAGGACCCTGAGAGAGGTTTAATGTTTTGCAAATGTCCTAAGTTCCACTGGGTGACAGCTCATATGAAACAATAGCACTTGTGTTAATTCCCAAAGAAAACAAATGCTCAGAGGTGTCCTATCGCCTAATCAAAGCTGAATATGTAAATAAGATGCTCGGCACAAACCAAACTGCAAATATGCCCGAAGGCTGCTAAATCACAGAGAGGCAAGAGACAGCCTTCCTCTTTGTGCATGCACATGTGAGCACACTGACGAGTTATGGAATCAAAGACACATCAACGTGAGGGGTACAGCGTACAACATATTTTGGTGGTGTCATGAGATTATATTACTTTTGTAACCAGTTAGCATACGTTTGAAGTTACTGTAGCAATGTCTGGATAAAGCCCGGCACACTGAGATCATTGTCTCAAACGTTTGTTGGCAGCCTCATACTTTATACATGCATTTCTGGCTTTCTCTTTAAAATTTCCCAGATTATGATGTTGCATAACTGGGACAAACAGTGGGACAAGTGCACAAGACAAACTGAAAATGACCCCCAAATGTCCTCCAATGTGAATAAGACAAAACATGATGTGGACACTGAGGTTGGATTTTAAACTTCAATACAATACTAGTATTAAAAAAGATATTCGATATGGCGGCGTGGCATGATTTTCTTCCCTTTGTTCCATATGTGCAGCCTTGAATTGAAATCTGATTGTAGATGTGCGTTTTCTCTTCAGTGCTTTTGTTACCATCCAATGGTGGCAATGCACTGTTGTGAACACACGGTGATGGAAACGCATCGACTTATCAGTACTTTTGACAGCCTTAATGGATACACACACTAACAAGGCGCAAACCAACATGTGAGCATGTGAAAGGAGCCGACAGCTGTGAAAGGTCGCTGCACTGAGTTTAATCTCCAATTACCAATACATCAGTTTACTGAAGACACACACACACACATGAGAAATGTGCTCCATGTACAGATCCTTCCCTACAGCTAATCGCGTTTGTGTCGTAATCTAGACAGAATGTGTGTGTCTGCGCATACGCATCAGCAAATGTTGATGTGGTTCTGCACACACATATGCACATTTAAACACATGGATTTCCTGTTTGTATGCCCAGCCGGTTGTCTCCGTCTCTCCCTCCGCTGCTCTTTTGTCTCTCCTTATTCCGTCTCGCTCGCACTTTGCCCTTTTCCTAAACCAGCCGCGGCCTTAGCCATGGTTTTTGTTTAATATGGCGGCATGCAAAGCAAAGGAGCAACCATCTGCCACATGCATGCAGCCGCCGTCTTAGGAACAACAAGGGCTGGCATCACAATGCCTCTTTAGTTAGTGTGTGTGTGTGTGTGTGTGTGTGTGTGTGTGTGGTGCGTGCAGGCATGTGTGTGTTTGTTCTTCAAGCGCAGTCTGCAGGGCAAGATAAGTATGCATTTAAGAGGCTTATATTTCATTTCAGGAACTGAAGGAGACAAAATGGCTCCATTCTGAGTTGGCGGACACAACACAAGGAACGGCGAGGTAGCGACAAAAAAAAAAAGACATAAAGCGAAGAAAAAGCTCGCTCTGACGCCGTTTGTGTACCCGCACAGAGGAGCGAGGCACAAAGCCGAGCATTTGTAGTCCGAGGCGCACAAACAACACAATCGAGCACAAAGCTGAACATTTGAAATACAAATCCAGCTTTATTAATCGCCGTGTTTGTTTACTGTACGGCTAAAAGCAAATATCTGATGAAAGCAGCCAAATCGATGTCTGAAGACTGAACAAAAGTAACTTCAGGGACATTTTAGAATGAGTGAATATTGACCTGGGCTTGTCAGGCAGATGAAGAGCTTCTCTGAAGGCGGATGCTGCAAAGAATTAACAAAAAAAAAAACCTAACAAACAAACTTTTGATGTTTTGCAGCGACTGAAAGTGGCTTCAGTACAGTATGTCAACTGTACTTCACGGTGCAAGCTTGTGTGCTTTATTTCTGACAAACAGCGCTCTGAATACACTTGGACTTGCAACTCATTTACAGACGCTGACCTCGGTTCATTCTGTGATTCGCTGAAGGTGAATCAGTGTTTGGATTCTCAGCATACCCTGGGAAATGAAAATAAATGCTGTTGGTTTACTGGTTAATCTGGCTGCCCTTTTACCATAGTAACAGCTCGTCTCACTGGGCTTCATATTAAACAAAAGAAGCAGAAATTGCAGGCATGGCCTCCGTTCAGTCTCTGCTGGCACTATGGGTTTCCTGCAAATCTGAAAATAAATGCTGGCTGTACGTCTTTTCTGTCTGATGTTTTGGTCCCGCTTCAAGATAATTTTCGTTCAATTCTATTCTGGGAAATATTTCATCTGCTGGAAAAGGTCGTGGCATTTGTGGTTTTGTTGGACTGTCTGCACTGTCTGAGTTTAGAAACCTTTCCACCTCCTGATTAGCCTCCACCCCTACAGAGCCGATCGCTGCTCTCCTTGCACAATCATGCATGAAACATGAATAATGAAATATAATGAAAACAGCTTGCAAGCCAATATACAAGCTGATGATCTACACATGCCCCCTTTGCGCTCTCTTGCGTGCACACACACACACAAACATTCATTTATCCATTAGCTGAAAACCAATCACAAATTTGCACAGAAACACACACACACACACACACACACACACACACACACACACACACACACACACAGAGGGGTGGGGGGGACTTCTGGTTGACTTCATCAAGTTCTCATCAAGCCAAGCCACCATATGGGGATGGGGCCCAAAACAGAGGGGGATTGGATTGTGTGTTTTTGCATGTGTGTGTGTGTGTGTGTATTACCCCCCCCCCCGCTTTCCAACACCAACACAAAGGAAGCATGCATCACCAAATCAGCTTTGTCTTGCATGCATTATGACGCTGCTGCCCCATTAAGAAGAAACCCCTCCCGACACACACACACACACCCTGAAGGTGTGTCGAGCTCGAAGCAGCTGAAACAAAGCAATGAAGAGGGCCAGACACTCTGATTACTACCTCCTCCTTTTTCCTATCCACACACACATTTTTCCTTCACTCCCCCCGCTGTGTCTTTATTCCTGTCTCTCTAATTTCTAGCTTTGCCTTCTTCCCCCTCCTCTTCCTCACCATGTTAACTGGCGAGCCAGCGAGGCACCCTGAAAATCCTGGGAATCCCCACTCCAAGCACTCCATGGCTGCCTCCTCACACACACACACACACACACACACCGTACCAAGGGCAGCTTGCTGACGTAGGCAGACAGTCGTACGTGGGGCATACATTGAATTTTAATCTGGGCATGACCTGCTTTTCATGGCCTCGCCCCAGACCCCCACCCCAACCCACACACTGGCTGCCCCCATAGAGTCAAGCCTTTCACGAGCAACCCCCCCCCTTCGCAAAGTACCACCCACTCACAACACCCCCTCTAAGACCCAGACTGCAGGCCTCAAGGCTGGGGCCTCGCCTGCCATTGTTAGCCCACAATGGGTGAGAGGCGGCTGGCAGGCAGGCAGCAGCCAGGAGGCCTTGTGGAGGAAGCCATGGGAGAGGAGAGAGCTCGTGGAGGGGGAGGACGGCCGCAAGTTGCACAGGCAAACCACACATGATTAACCTATTTGTTGATACGAACGAGAGACAAATGGCGAGAGCCAAGCCTGAACTCACAGAAGCTGGAAAACAGAGCATAGCAGAAGCGGAAATCTTAATCTCCAACGGGGTGTGAGTGACTCAAGCTTCACTCTCAAAAGCCACTACAGCATGACACTGGACGCAGGCTGTCACCTCCGTTCAATCTGTGTCTAAGGCTGCAGCTCTAGAGCTTTATTTCATGTGAGAGGATTTGTCACTGCAGGCAGACCGCGGTGCAAACTTGATTTACCGTAAGGCCGTGTTCAAACCGGCATGTCAGGGTTGCACAACTTCATCCAGAGACGCACTGGGTTGGCCAGTCAAACACATTTCTGATGGATTCCTTTGTAACATGAACTGTTTTATGGGGAATTATTGCTTTGAAGAGCTGTAAAACTGTGTTTCTGATCAAGCCCCATTACTCAAACTGGAATTCCTTGATGGGGCTTAATCTTCTCACTTCATCACTTGTAGCGACATGCTCACACCATCGCACTCGAGTACTGCACTCCCGCATCTCAGCCTTCACGTCCCGTAGTTTCACGGCTGTTAAAGTCTTCCTGCATCATATATTCTTCATCACGTTGTTCCAGCTCTTCATTTTGAGTTATATTTGCACAGCCACTGAGCTAAATCCAAACCCATAACTTCATGTTTGGTTAAAGCTCCGGCATTCCATCAAATGTACGTGTCTGCTTTGTCAGTTTAGACACATTCACGCTCTCTTCTTCAGCACACTTAAGAGACCTCTGTAGAAATGTCAAACCCAGCTTGAGGAGCTCGTTGTTGAATGGGACAATCTGCAACTGCACAGCTATTTTTTCACCTCTAATTCATCCACAGGTCGCCCCTGGTCAATAGTTAAGCAGAAATATGTTACCTTGTTTCGCCAGTTTGAAAATGGGGAGGAAACAAGCAACGACAGTCAAGTTACAACCACTACATGGACTCAAACTACCGCTGAGAAACTTCAACTCGTTGACCTGCAGAGTGAGAACGCACAGACAAGTTTTCAGCAACATGTTGCATGAAGAGGTGACACACGCGAGGAAAGGAAAGGTTTTCTTGTCTCGTCGAACCGAGGGACGCGTTTCAATGAAAACTAATCAAGTGTGCACAAAAACAATCATCCAATGATGACACATAAGCACGCAGCCCCTACGTGGACAAACACACACACACACACACACACACCACACACACACAGACAATAGTTGCGAATAATGTCAGCTGTCATGTACATGACAGCACAGACACACAGGCATGCGCGTGCACACACACACACATAAGCAGACCAGTTGTAGGAGCAATCATCTGATAATGTCAACTGTCACATGACACACACACACACACACTCACACACTCACACACACACACACACACAGAAGGCAGAACAAAGGAGGGGGGGCTGGTAAACAATGCGCCACAATGCTCTCTGGCAGAGACTTGAGATTACAAAAGAAAAGGTTTCGAATTGCGAGACATTCATTCAGTCTTCGTCTCTCACACACACCACACACACACACACACACACACACACACACACACACACAGAGTTGGAGAGAGAGAGGACCTTTACAACATCCACCGGGGAACACACTGACAGACAGACAGACCATTCTGTCACTTAGCCTATTCACTCATTCATTGCTCTCTTCCCCCCTCCTCCCTCTCTCCGCTCACCTTTAAAGCACTTAGAAAATAAGCCATGCACTTTTCCTCGCAGCGATCGTCTCACTCATTCGTCATCCATCGTAATATATAGAATAGATAGACAGGAACGGGCTGCACTTGTTAGGCCGGCTCGGTACGTCACTGCGCGCACACACACACATATACACACATAAACTCGCACACACATCACATCCTATCACAATAGCCTGGATTCACAGAGTGCTGGGATAGCTTGAGATTGAACCAACAGTGATGCAAGCCTTCCAATCCCCTCTGTGTGGACAATGAAGGGCTAGTAACAACAACCCCAGGGCTACAGTTGTATGGATCTGTGTGTGAGTGTACTGCAGAGATATGTGTGTGTGTGTGTGTGTGTGTGTGCTGCTGGTGTGCTTGTTTTTCCTTTAAACTCAAAGCCCTATCAAATGATTATCGGACTTGTGTTCTACAAAACAGGTTTTTCTTGGTTTATACCTTTATGACAACAGACTCATTAAAGCTGTCAAGATTTAAACATTACAACAGTGAAGAAAAGAAAGAATGGAGACTTATCGTTATTGTTTTGGTTATTACGGCCAATTCAGTTAAAAATTTCCAGCGTGTAGGATCTAGTGCCTCGTAGCAGACTGCAACCAAATGAATACTCTCCCACACCGCATCCTCTCCTTCCAAATATGTAGGAAAAACTCAGGCTTGCGACATTCACCTAAAAATCAAAAAGGTCCTATCTAGATCAGTGTTTGGTTTGTCTGCTCAGGGCTACTGTAGAAAAATGGCCACTCAAGATGGCTGACTCCGTGGAAGAGGACCTGCTCTTACTGTACGGCTCATTGTAAGGCAACAAAGACGATTCTTAATTTCAGGTGATTATACAGTAATGAAAATATAGTCTACTCAATTCCTGCCAATAGATACTCCTAAATGTTACACACTGGACCTTTAATGCGGGTTTATACTCCAATATTCTAAAACAAACGAGCAAACTCAAGAAAATTCCATCCGAACAAGTTCCTCTTTGCTTCAAACTACTGTGAACCTCTTTGCAGTCGTTGACAGTCTGGACATGTATAAAATCCTTAACCTGCTAATTTGACTCCAAACCAGACAGCTTTTTAGTTCAGGTGTCAAGAGAACGAAGCACCGGTATTTGTCAATCATTCCCCACTTCCTGGTATTTTACCCCCTGGCATTGAAAATGTACTATTGTGAAACCTTACTGAAAGAAAAGCAACTAGCATTCTTTTACGCTTCAGTGGTTTCTTTTCAGTTGAAAACTCGTCGTAAAAAAAACTTAGCCTTGCTTTTACCTGAAATGAAATAAGTAAATAAACAAGTTTCATTTTGAAGCAGCTGTTAACTCTACAGAGATTCAGATGGCTGTGTTGATGATATTCCGTTATACAGTGATCATAAGAGGTACAAGCTAGTAACCTTGATGTGCTTTCTGATCCTGATATGAATTTTGTGTGCTGGCCCATGGGTCTCCATGGTCTTAATACTTGCTTGATTACATAAAAGGCACTGTAATAATAAAAGTTTGATTTGATTGGACATGATTTCTGTCCGACTTCAATGCACCACATTTAAGTCACCACTGTGGGTGAATGGAGCTTGATGAGGGTGTATTCAGATCCTGTGGAGGCTTCAACTGAAGATGTTGGATGACGTCCATTCTGACCATACTTTTGTTTCAGGCATTGACATATTTCTATTGATTGGGCTGTAAAAACCAGGTTGATTTCAATGCAGCGTTGGCACAGTTAAGCTCAAAGGGCTGATGAGCCATAGCATGAGTTTGATGGTCGAGGAGAGAAGGGACCGTAAGAGCACGACGACAAAGGAAACCTCACAGGGAGTGCTCAAGACATTTTGCCAATGTGCGTAGCAGAGACTCATTTAATGCCAGATGGTACACATTCACATTGTGCCAGTTTTGAGTATGTGGCAATGTCAATGGTTTTCAACTGTGGAATGACGCTAAACTCTGCCAAGGTTGATTGGCGAAAAGGACGTGATGAATGACGAATTCCGCTCAACGCCTATTCTGAAGAAGCAGCACTCAAACTGTCTCTCACAATGTTTAGACAATCAAGAATTCTTTTAATTGCATGACTGGAAATTAAATAGTTGAACATCTTGTTTTTTTTCAAAACCACTGTGGCAGTTTGCTGTAGCGGTTAACCAACATCTCACTTTGCCAAATGGTTTAGCTTTTTTAAGCCACAATGTAGCAGCCCGACTCCTCGGCTCATTTTGTCTGTTTCACTCTCACACACACACTCCCTCTGTATGATGTTCTCTCTCTTTCTCGCTAATTCTCTCTTATTTCATCCCCTGTCCTCTGCGCACACACGCACACACTATCCCACACACAATGAGAGCCTGATTAATAAGTGTGTTTCTCCCTTGTTTCCGGAAAGTGTCAGGACAGGGAAGGCCATTTGAAAGGCACTTCAACCCAAATTATGTAGGTTTAAAAACAGCTTTGGACACATAAGGCAGCAGCAGGAGTGTGAGTGTGTGTGTGTGTGTGTGTGTGTGTGTGTGTGTGTGTGTGTGTGTGTGGTGGGGGGGGTTAAAAGGGTGGTGGAGAGTTTCATTAATATTCATGAACAGACACTTAAAACATATCCTCTCATAGGTCACCACAGGGGAGAACCAGCAGAATCAACTTCTTTTGAGACACTCTCCTTGCTGTCAGTCATTCAAGTGTGTCTGTTCTGTTTCATTGGCATCGATGTTGATACGCGCTGCCAAAGCATTTCAATACAGCTGAATGAAAAGGATTCTAAAATATGACTATTGCATAACAGTTAAGATCTACCTGTCTATCACACATCAGTTAAACAAAGGGCAAGTGTCTTTTCACAGAATACCTCCATCATAAGCGGGAAAAACTCACTGGTGCTACTCTGAGAACCAAAGGAATCAAAAACCAAGTGCAGACAAAACTGAAAGAAGTTCAGACACCTATTATGACCAACAGGCGCTAGCTTGTTCACGGCTGGCTAGTGAGTTAGCTGTTGACTCACCAGCAACAGCAGTCTACAGACTAGCCCTACAAGTAGTCCTTACCTCAGCAACCAAGAACAGACCTTTGCAGCATCACTCATTTTGCTTCGAACAAGCTAGTTTGTAGGGTGAGGGTGAGTCGTTCTAACACATCTGAGGGCAGAAATGTTCATACTTGTTTCAAAAGAACTCAAAGGCAGGACAAAAAGACTGAGGGGGCTTTAAATGAACCCCAAACAAAAGTTGCAAATAGTTCCTATAGTGGTAAGTGAAGAATCAAACCAGCAGCGCTTCAAATCCTCCATACGTTCTTGCCACCACACAACCGTCCAAAACATAGATCTCTTCAAATGATCAGTTTCGGGGGGGAGACACAGATTGTTGGACGCAGCCTGCTGGGTTCCTACAGTTTCAGATACTGTTGACATCGACAATCTGACAAGCACTGTGAATGTTCTCAGTCGTCCAGGTCATCTTTCTTTGAGAAGAGTTAAATCCACGACATCTGGACTTGGATGTAGATGTTTCACTTCTTATCCAAGAGGCCTCTTTAGAACTGAATATCCATGAAGTCATTTCCCATAACCAAGTCCAGTTGCTGCAGATTTAACTCTATTTAAAAAAAAAAAAAGTATTCATTTATTCATCGATGCTTCAAAGTTGAAATATCAATCTGTTAACTGATCTTTTTGAGGATATTTCTAGCTCCTTTCATAATTGCCAACAGCACCCAGTGGACACTAGTCACAAACAGGTTCTTACCACAAAGCCAAGTAGCACCCCTTCACCTCTTTGGTGTATCAACATATGAAAACCAGGGTTGCAGTACATCCAAAGTCAAATGCTGTTGAATATTAAGCAGGTAATTAAATGTAGCAGCATTTAATTTCTAATTCTTTCTATTGCTCTCTATTTGTCCACTTGTGTTTCCAGTTTTCTCCCCACATCAAGGTCACTGCCATAAAAGACACACATACACACAAAAGGGGACGAGGGAGGGAGAGCAAGCGAAAGGCTCTTCACAACAATGTGTGTTGTGGGCTGAATACAGAGCATACCACAAAACAAAAGCATGAGCGACAGCCAGCTGGCTTGGCACCACTTGGCACAGGACAAGCCCGCTTGTCCTTGGCATGACAATGAAACGCACACATACACATGCAGACGTAGAAAGCACACACACAGACGAACACACATCATTTCTCCCTCTCTTCTCAGGTATAAAGAAAAGTGTGGGCCATAGAGAGGCTCGACACTTGAAACAAGTCCTGTTCATCAGATCCCGGTGAAAAGAGGCAGTGTGGGGCTTCACCACAAAAACACAACAGGATCCTCTTTTCATCTCGGAAACAAGAGTGGGGAAAGAAATACAGAAAACTTGAAGAAGATTCAGTTGGTGGCTGCGGAGGGAGGTGGACTGATATGGGACAGGCGTTTTGCTTCGAGTGTAGTGCTGGGTACCGAGTGTTTACGGGCTCAGGACTGATTTGAACATGTTGTAGCCTAATGAAGGATAAACACTACTTAATAATGCAAACACGGCCATTGATCACAATCCATTATTTCACATGGTTCCATATGAAAACAGATCTTGACACAAGTCAATCTCACTCGCTATTACCACTTCTTACATCTTCCCAGGCTGTGTGTGGCCATGTGCAGTCCAATCTGCAGCGAGCACATCAGAGAGCCACTTGGAAGGTTGATGTGAAACCAGATATGCCAGCGGATTCTTTAGTCGGTACTGTTAATTATGCAAACTTGTTGAAATGTCAGCTACATACAGCGTCTCTTGACCACATGGCATTCCCAGAAGTGGATCCATGAGACATGGCCGCCACAAGTTAACCAGCGTACTGTACATGACAAGTTATTTCCTGTAGAGGAACTCCAAACTTCCATCCACTGACACGCAGATAAAGCATTATCAAAGGCATTGTTCCTGAACAAAAGAATATTGTTCTGTGCAATTGATTAAAAAAAACAGAAACTGTTGGCCACACAGA
This sequence comes from Nibea albiflora, assembly GCA_014281875.1. NCBI lineage: Eukaryota > Metazoa > Chordata > Actinopteri > Sciaenidae > Nibea > Nibea albiflora. Next base: position 5,801,851 of record CM024798.1, on the reverse strand, counting down.
TCAGAAGCTAATCATCAGCATGGAGCTGTAGACAATGTGAGTGCAGACTCCCCAATGGCACCAGCTGCGATTGTACATTTGCAGTTCTTTATGGCTTTGTGTGCAAGCGCACAAAGACCAGTGCAAAAAGTTGGCATGGACCATTGACCTCTAGTCTAAACCTCCTCGTATTCATCTCCATTAGTAACTGTATATAGTAAGTTTAGATATATGTCCAGTAATACGTCTGATTGGGCTTTTAACTAGCAGTGGAGTGACCAAACATTAGATCTGCAGTTTGTTTAATGGGAAATAAATTTCCCCAGATGCAGTAAAACGCCCTCAATCACGCGACCTTCAAAAGTTAAACAATACAAGCACTGATAAAGGATAGGAGGAGCTCGTCTTTGTCCAAAACAAACTTTTATTTAGGCAATTTATATTTTAAATTTGTTGCATCGCCTTAACAAAAAATCACCTGAAAGCAATGAGCTCTGAGTATTGATAATCCCCCAAATCAGGGGTGGGCACATGCCTCCTCCTTCATTCCAAAATCTGCGTTGAAGAATGAGCCGGAGGCAGTTTGACAATATTTCTCATACCAGGACCAACCTCCTGGAAAGTACGTGCAAGTGTAATCATCTCTGACTGGACAGCGTGGTAGTAAAGAACACACGGCCTGCCCTGTTTTTTTTTTTTTTTTTTACTAGGCCCCTAAATACTGTTATTATTTGAACAGTAGTCATTGTACCGTTTACAGTAAGCAAACAGCTCAACACTTGTCCCAGTGACTCAGACGTCATTCATTGTACATATCCATGAACAGCCAGCATGCTTTGTGTGTGTGTGAGTTTGAACAATGGCCAAAGTAACCAAAGTGTTGCTACATCTGCGCTTAAGCTTGTCTCTATAGAGTCAACCTCATTCGTATAACGCTATACTCTTGCTTTTGCAGCAGCCTGTATTGAATATGAGTCACTGAGAGGGGTGGGGGGGTGGGGGTGGATTGGGCAAGCCTGGCCATACACTACCCACCATTGTGAAACATCATCTATAGCTTAAGGCTAAATGTAGCTGCCTGAATGCCGATGCCCCACCTCTAATTCTTAGCTGTTGAGACATTACTGCCAGCAGGAGAATAAAGACATGACTAATGGCCAAAGTTAAATCTCCTCATCCAGTTACGACGTGTCAATTCAAAAGCATGCGGTGCAGCTTAGTGATGCTGCAATACGGCTGATGGTGAAAACCTTTTGAGGGATTTGACAAGACAGGGGCTGGCGTCAGGGAAATGGGTGAAAATGGGAGTGCCTTTGGTTTACTTATCCTCTGCAGGTTGAGGACGTGTTTAATATGTGGAGGGGGGGGATGAAAGGAGACTACCGTGTGGACGGGTCACGCAGGGGGAGACGAGGCCGCTTCTGAAAACAAACGAGGCACAAAAAAAAAAGAGAGAGAGAGAGCAAAGTGAGGAAGAAAGAGAGAGTGCGAGGGCCTCCTTACTCAGCAGGAGCTGTCTGCCAAGGCAGGAGTCAGGCAAGGGGCGAGAGAGAGAGTGTGTGTGTGTGTGCAGTGTAGGAGAGATAGTGGCCACGTGCCAAATACAATGACCCGCAAAGCTGGCAGGGCACCGAGTGGTTGTGAGTGTGTGAGTGTGTGTGTGTGTGTAGGAATGTGTGTATGCTCTCATTCCTGGGACGCATGCTGCCGGTTTCTCCACAGTAACAGTGAGAGGAGGCAATAGACTCTGTCTCAACGGAGGGGGGGGTGAGAGGGAGGAGGAAGACGGGTAAGACGTGGAGGAGGTGCTGATGTAAAACACGAGCGACGGAGAGCAAATTGGAGATTGAAATGGGGGATAGAGCCATGTGTTTCTCCTCTGTTCTTCCACACCATATTTTATTTAAAAAGGTGCAGCATACAGTATAACAATGTGACTGATGAATGATTTAAACCTTGTGTACTACTATATGTCTGCGTATTCTGTGTGAAATCAGCTAACAGGAACAGGTTCTAAGCGATGGAGATGTGGTTCAGCAGGTAGAGCGGGTCGTCCACTGAACGCAGGGTTGGAAGTTCGATCGCAAGTGTTACATCAGGACAAACCTAGGACGGAAATTACAATGGTGCCTTTGAATTTGCAGACTGAATGGAAGGAGTTACTCGTTTTCATAAATATTACAATCCAAACGCTTTCTCTCAGTGATGACTGGATGGTTCTCACCATAATGCGCCTTGGGAGTCATAATTAACTCCTCCCCTCGTGTATTAATGTAAAAACGTTGACATATTTATCATCAACGAATCAGATATTAACAGTATATATAACAGCTTGCATCCAAATGTCAGACACTTTCTGCAGCTCTGTTTTGGTATTTACTGAAAATAGAGTTGCAAAGTGGTTGACACTTGACTGACAGCTCTATTTTCAGCACCTACCATGTGTTGAAATGTGGATATATAAAGTAGTTATAGGAGGTGTATTACTTAGCTATTGGAAGCTCAAGCTTGAAATGATTTTCTAGCCATAAAATATCATAATAATGTCAACATTACACAATATTAAAGAGAGTCAACACAGCCCTGCTGGAAGACAATAGAGAGAAATGGACGACTGGACACAAACCAGGAGGATGAGAGCTGGAGAATGCAATGTGTGTGTTTCTATGTATGTGAAGAAACACTGGTCCCATCTGGCAAGGACACAAACACACACCCTCACCAACACACAGTCACACACACACAGCCATTGTCTGCAGGAGGAGGTGGGGGGGGGTTAAAGGTCCCCCTCCCTCCCTGACTCCTGGATGCTCGGAGCACTAATCCTGTTACCTCGGTCCCAATAAGAAATCAATTAATGAATAGTGCTTGGAAATATGGCGTCGTGTTCGGCGGCAGCTCTGCATGGAGGCCAGCAAGCTCTTGCCTATGTTGGCAGAAAACACTGGGAGGATTCTCCGTACACAGATCTGTGGCTTTTTCTCCTCGTTTCAAAAAGGAAGACCAAACGCTGTTCTATCTAAAACACTTTATTTGACAGTGACAAACTAGAAACACCACTGTGGGTCTCCCTGGATAAGAGCTTCAGCTAAAAACTAAATGTAATATAATGTTTAGGGTAAAGTGGTGATCAGACCCACTTTCCCCACAGGGGCCATTAAGGTTTCAGACTCCCAGTGGAAATTATGGAGAAAATGTAGAAAGGCGAAGGTCCACAGAGAACTCGCCTTTTAGAGCAAACACTTCTTTTTATGGATTTTGTGCCGTTCAACATCCTTGTTTTACTTTCATGCTTTCATCGCCATGAAAACAAACCTACTGGTTCCAACGACTGGCTACTTCATTCAGTTCATATGCATTTACTCAAACTGACTGACAAGCAATGCATCCTCAACTCTGCTTTAGCATTTTGCCAAGAGACGCAGATTCCACAACAGATCCAGGGAGGTGCCTTCAACCTAAATGATATGAGAAGAAGATTTTATCCTCTGATATCAGCCTGTCAAAGATGTATCGGTGTTGGTGTATATATTGTCTAATGTGCTTCAACTTTATTTACTTTTTTTTTTTTTTTTTTTTTCCAGGATATAATGCAGAAAAAGATGCTTGGGATGATTTTGTTTACAGTTTTTTGGACAATAACTGTAAAATCAGGCCTGTTTTACATATCTCTGTCAAAAGTGACCATGTTAGAGGGATCCTTGCAAAATGGCTGACTCCCCGGTGCTAGTACGGGTCCAAGAAATCAAGTATCAGTACTCTAGAGTGTCATCTGCAAAAAAGTTGATGCAGCCTCAACTTTCGCCACACAACAGTACAGCATCATTATGCAATGCACACGTGTTGGTCAGTACAACAAATTCAAGTGCATAGACCAGGTAGAATACCTTCCGCCACGATTTGTACTGCTTTAAAATGAGCAATGACAGATCGAGACAGATCATGACATTCAGGTACGACCGTTGAATAGGAAGGATCAGAAGAAAGGAAACATGAGAATGAGGATAGTGACTTGCACTGCGGATATTTAAAGAAAGGTTTGAATATGGGGGTGGCTGGTCTCACTTTAAACCCACAGGGAACAAACGTCTGATTGGTGATACATACGCAGGGTTGCTTGAGGGTGTGTGTGTGTGTGTGTGTGTGTACACATGGGTGCAAACCTAGCCCTCTTTGCAGCTCAAATATCTTCTGTTGTATTTTTAGAGGAAAAAAAGTCCATTGACTGTGTTCCTATGATAGGAAGTCAATGCAGTGATCATTAGCTTGGAGTACGTGAAATAGAACAAAGAGAAAAGACAAAGAGAAGCTCTAAGTTTTCAAGCTCGGGGGGGTGAGACAGGTTCATCGGTCTGTGAGAGAGTGACACATTCAGACACGGAGATCTTATAGTTGCTTTCTAGTGTCATTAACACTCCTTCTCTCTGCTTTGAGCTCAATAGAAATGTCACAGCAGCCTGTCCTTGTAGACACACACACACACACAGACACACTCACAAAGTATTTATGGCAAAAGAAGAGGTCTTTTCAGTGTGAGGACCTGAGGGAGAAGAGACAGGCGAATGGGGAAACTCCCCCTTAAGTTAGCAGACAGCCATGACACAATACTGTAGAGGGGGAGAGAGAGAGAGACGTGACTACAAAGACAGAAAGAGGCCAGAAGGAAGAAAGAAAATACTACTCATGGCTTTTACATAGATGCGCTGATGCTATGTTCTATGAATAACCAGCCTAAAATTTTGACTCAAGTTTTACAGTTACAGCTATTTTTTGTCTGTCTGCTGTTTGGTGTTGACAAGGTAGTGTACCGTGCTGATGTACCAGAAGTTTCAGCTGCCTACAGCCAGAAAAAAAGGTTGTAAGAACCTAAGGTAGGGGACCAAACAGTAAAGTTAGTGGTCAGAAACCAAAAGAAATGTCCTGAATAGAAGTTCAAACTTTCTGAAGAGCTGGGCTGGGCTGCGGTTGACAATTTTCTGTGGATTTTAGCATAGACCGTGACAACTTTAAACCAAGTTACATGCAATGGGCCCTTTGCTAATGTAAAACTATTGCTGATTTGAATCCTAATTATATTAGATTAGACAATACAATAGTATTGCAATTAATAGTTTTCACTGTGAGTAATATGCCAGCTGTATTGCCAATTAATCAAATGTTTATTGAGCACCAGGTGATATCTTTAATTTGGTGATTTTCTCCAATGACTCCAATGAATAGATGAATGTTTACAGGTGGGGTTCTTCATGCCTCAGCTCCTCACATAAGGTGATGGTCTTCAGCCTGGATCATTTACGAAATTCAACTCTGCATCTTGTTGGCATGGGGAATGTAGCTTCCAAGAATAATCAAGTAACAGGTTTTCACAGAGTGCCAGCAGCATTTTATAGCTGGTCCTGGCAAGCCCTCCGTGGCCTTTCTTGGCTTTTGGGAAAATGACTCTTTCTTGGCTTTGTGGTATTTGATATCAAAAGCATTCTTCGGCCTTCTACTCACCAGTCATCTACTGTTGCGCTGCAGTCTACCGAGCCAGCTGAATCAGTCACCTGGCAACGCACTAAAACTAGTGCCTGGTTTCACCTCGGAGATTCAATACGCCGAGTCAAACTACCAAAGGTTCTCCTAAACGGCGTGCATAGCAACCCCATTTCAAAACGCCAACAAGGCTGCCTTTCATTTTTATTTGTTGGTTGACACAATTCCTCGGGCAACTGTAAAACCTCCGCTTTCAGAGAGACGAGCCGGACAGTGCACCTAAAGCTAAAGGGCGTCTGACTGGAATTACTTTAGGTTAGGCTGAATGGAAAGGTGGTGAGAAAAAGGAGGAGGAGTAAAAGAAAAGAAAACAGCAGGAACTGGACAATTGAAAGGGAGGGGGGGGTCTGATCATAGTTTAGTTTCCCACCATAGGACACACACACACACACACACACACACACACACACACACACACAGTGTGGCCCCAGGCCTCCGTAACCACTGGCTTCCAACTGAAATGGTCTTTGTAAGTTAAAAGGTGTGCCCGGCTCAGCTATAGACCCCTGCAACAAAAGCAGTGGTTAAATAGCATGGCAACCCACCTCGGGATGTAGGCCATCCAGTGTGTGTCTCTGTGAGTGTGTGTGTAGTTAAATATTTTTAGTTTAGTGTGTATGGAAACAATATTGAGACTGTAATAAATCCACAGAGCATTGAGTTAGCTCTAGTTGCCCAGAAGTGTCACTGTGCAGTCTGATACCTTGATTTAGGAGGGCTAGGCTTGAAAAACATCTACTAAAACTCTTCAGTGTGTGATAGTCGACATCATTTCTTTAAATCACTTCATAGTGTATACATACGTTTAGTCCACATGAAACGAAACACTGCCTGATGTGGTCAAAACAGCCTTCAAAAAAAGTTTTAACAGCTGGACTGAAATTCCATTTCGTAGCTTCTTTCGCCAAAAGCCCATCAGCTGCAGAGCGGCCGGGTCAGGTCAGCGAAACAATCTGCACGGCCCTGGGAGACACTCCAACTGCAAAAAGGCCTGTGTACTAAAAACAGACTGCAATCAGCTGCTGGACGCAAGCAGCTTCTGTGCCTTGAGTTAGCTCGGTTCAGCACATTCAGCCTCATGGAAAATTCTCCTCAAAACACACTTTAATATATGTATGAGGAGCTCCACTGATTACAAACGATTCACTGCCATAACTCAACTTAATCCTGAAGAAAAACAGGTTCAAAAACTGCCTCAGTGGACAGAAGCAAGACAGGAGGGAAAGAAAGGGGCATGACGTGAAGGACAAAGAGGCCGAGTCAAGGGTAAGCAGCAGCTCTGACACTCACCGCGACACGGAGAGGGGACAGTGACTCCAATCAGAGAGAATTATCCTGACAAACCCTCTTCAATCACACAGCCAGCACCCCCCCTCCACCCCACCGCCACCCACGTCGCTACATCTCTTTGCTTTGCCTCACCCGTCCTCTTCCCAACCCGACCACTCTGACTGAAGAGACGAAAGATGATTAGAGGTAATAGCCGTGAATATGCCTGTTTCATTGCAAAAGTGGAAAAGACGGAGGAGAAGTGAGAGCGAACGGGGTGAGGAGTATTGTTCGTTTATTGTTGCATAATGTGGCTTTAAACAGCTCTGAAATCAGCTCATTTGTTATCTCACCATGGGAACATGTCCTGTAATGAATATGAATACTGGAACGCCGGCAGGTGCAGCAAACAGCTGAGCGAACCTATTTTCAAACTTCTTTTATTTTATTTTCTTAAATCAAGCTACAAAAAGTGACATGAAGTGTTAAACTGATTTTTTTTTTCTTCTCCAAGTTATGAAAAGGAGTAAAAAGTTGTAGCGCTGTCACATTTGATAAATTCAAATAACCAAATCAGATGTAAAGAACGGTTTTGGCCGTCCACCAACCAGCGGCGTCTGTCGGGGAAACCTGCAGATGCCTCCAGAGAAGCAGACGAAAAACTTGAAAATATGAAAGTGCTTTTTTGGTGTTAGAAGCAGATGAGATAAGATAGCATTTAATTGCTTCTTTCATAAGCGCAGCTTTTAATCCCATTGTTACAGAAGTGGTGTGGCGTCCCGCTGAACTCACAACACTTTGAACGCCGATTTACACACACACACACACACACACACGCACACGCACACGCACACAAAGACTTCCTTTCTGCTGCCATGGCAGAAAAAAAGTGCTTAGCACACCACATGCTCCCTTTTTTGAGGCAAAATTTAACTAGGTGAAAATTAGACTTTAAAATAAAAAAAAGTAGAGAACATACGGGTCATGGTTTGTGTGTGTGTGTTGAATGCATAAGAGACGAACAGAGAGTTGAAAGGAGGGAAGTTAAAAGGGAGGCGAGTTACTGATAGGATGTCGGATCTTTTTCTGCATTCAACACCATCTCTGTCAAGGTTAAGACACTAAAGTAAAACCAAAAATAAAGTGAAAAAGTAGGAAGTGGAAAGAAACACCATGACGTACGCGCTCGCATTCACTTACAGTACGCACATTTGTACGTACACACACACACACTGGGCCCCTTGAGGGTTACAGGACACAGCAAGACCCCTGAAGTCCACTAACGGACAACACACACACACAATACAATGGTCCTGTGATGTAAGGCAGTAGAGAAGGCACCTAATCTTATTACAGCATGACAACCACGCTCTGACACACACACACACACACACAGACAGAGCGAGCAAAGGAACAGGAAATAATTCACAGCCTTGAAGTGGACATTTAGTAACCTATTATGTGCTTCCACTGATGGACAGTTTACTGGCCTCATCTGAACTGACAGTTTAAGTGGTTTGGGTTCAAACGTCTTGAGGCCATCTTGCAAAGGTAATGTTTCAAACCGCTGCATTAGCGAGAGGCTTTTTTTTTTAAACCTAGGATCCATTTGTTCATTATACATCTGTGGAAATTTATTTACAGCTGGACACAGCTCTGATTTTGTCTCGCTACTAATGTGCGTGCTGGTCCGCTCGATGTGTATTCAAGTCCAGGAACGGATGTTTGGCAAGAGCTGCTGTCGGTTATAGGAAGAACTCTCTGTGCTCTCGACAGCGATGCACAAATGCGTCCGTAGGTGAGTCAGACTACCTTGTTTGCCATTTCTGACATGAAATGTTGAGATCACAGAACATATCTTTTTATGTAAGACCTCATCTTTCATGAGTTTAGTCCAATATTTGTGTTTGTGAACTTTTATTCAGCAGCCACTCACAGACATGCCTAAATATCTCGATTGTCAGTGTATACACACAACTAAAAACATACAACATACAACTGGTGCTAGTCATTTTTCCATTGCAGTACAACTAAGGGAGAAGAAAAAGGCAGAAGCCAGTGAGTTATTATGTGATGGCAACACATTTTACCATGAACCTGTTACAAACAGTCCTAATTTATTATGTCATCTTCTTTGCAATTGAATTCACACTAACCGTTTATGAATCCTATTCCCCCCTCAAAGTTCAGAAAACTGAGCAATGGGTACTTGCTGTGCTCACTTAGTTTTTCTAATTTCACACATAATAGGCCTTCAGAATTGAATGAAATGGAATATAGCAGTCTAATGGAGCGCTGTGTCTGTGTCCTCCATCTTTGTTTGGGTGCGAGGAGGGACGAGGGGTGAGGAGGGTGTGTGAATAGCCGGGCGAGAAAAGGCCAGGGAGACACTTAAAGAGGAGGAGGGCAACTTTTGTGTGTGTGTGTGTGTGTGTGTGTGTGTGCGCATGCATGTAAAAGGGTGAGAGGTCTCGACCAGACTGATCCTCACGGCTGTTGACCGCATTAATCATGCTTCATGGGAGAGGACCGGTGTCTGTGTGTGTGTGTGTGTGTGTGTGTGTGTGTGTGTGTGTGGGAGCTTGTCCTCTGCAGTCCCCTGTGTGTTCATGTCTGTGTGTGTGTGTGTGTGTATGTTGTGTTGCTGCACTTGACTGCTCCTATCAATTCAATTTCATTCCTCCCTCTGCCGCTGCTCCCTTCTTTTCTCAGGGCATCCACCTCCCCCACCACAGAGCTCAGTAGTGTCTCTCTCTCTCTCCCTGTGTGTGATGGACTGCTGAGAGCCTAATGAGGTCCCTCCCTCCCCTTTGGGTTTTTTTGTGACTGCAGTTTGTGTGTGTGTGTGTGTGTAGCCAGAGGTGACAGGTTGGGTGTATTTCTACATTTGTCTTTCAGCCCTCCTCTCCTTCCTTCCTCCCTTTCCTTCACACACTCCCTCTCTTCCGTCTCATGTGTTTTCCCACCGATCCTCCTCCTCCTCCTCCTCCTCCTTCCTCCTCCTTCCTCCTCCTTCCTCCTCCTCCGACCTAATGGGCCGTATCAGGCCTTCCACTGAAGAAACCCACACTGAGTGCTGTTATTAGCAGGCATGGAGATAAAGTGGAGGGGAGGCAGGCAGATAGGCAGAGAGAGGAGGAAGGACATGGAAAACGCAGTCGAACAGCATACGGACGAGACAAGATAAAAAGATTGGGGAGGAGGGGGAAAAAAGGTAAACTGGATGTGAGTCACATTAATGCAGCGTTCAATTAACGAGCGCTGAGGAGGCAAAGACGCTCCGGCCTGATCCGATTCTGTCTAGCACTTAGCTGCCTGCCTTGTTGGTAGAGGAAGAGGCCTTCGACCTGAGCAGGAGTCACAGTGAGACAGAGATACAAAAACGGTTTCTCAGAAATGTAATAAAAAGGGCTGAAGCTGAACTATGTGCACATGCAAACTGCTGAATTTCATTTATATAATGCAAAAAAAAAAAAAAAAGCATTAGCAAGCATTAAACGTCAGACGCTTACAGTTTATCTATCAGAACCACTTCATTCGGAGGAAAACTCAACACCGGCATACCCAAAAAGACAAAGTTAAACCAACATGTTGATCTGTAAATAGTGATGAACGTTTATTTTAGCAGTCAACGAGAGCATTTTGTAGCTGTGGAGACCAAACTAGAGTTTGAAGAACTGGACTTAATTTAGCTTTAAGGAATGTGCCCGTCTGCCACAACTCCCCACAGCTCTCCTGGTTGGTTGAATGGATATCAGATGGTGTATTTTCATACCGTGAAGAACATTTTTGTGTCTATTTTCATAAATACAAATCGGATGGGGCTGAATGCGTTCCTAATCAATCCTCTGAGGCGGTTTCATTTTACGAGTATTAAAATCTTTGCCACGTTTCAAAAGGTTTGTTGGACATTCGCAGCTGTATGGAAACATAGCTATGGAGACTGATAAAGTGGGCCTGACGACTGGCACAAAGGGGAGTGGGAGTGGTTAGCACTTTTTTAGGAGCGTTGGGGGGTTAAAGAGTGATGCGCTGGTCACATTTCACATTCACACAGCAAACGACTCAGAATAATTCAGCCACACAGGAGGCCCTGGCCCATTTGCTAATGCACACTGACAGTCTGAATCACCATAATAGGGGACTTGGTCTCTAAGTGATATAATTATTCGTAGTTTTAGCACTAAGTGCTTCCTTTAAAACCTTATCCACACATTTGGGGGAGAGAAAAAGGGAGCGATGAAAAGCCCAAGATGACCAGAGGGAGACAAACCTTAGCGATCAGAAAAAAAAAAAATCTAATCACTTGAAGAGGTGGCCGCGTTGAGAGGAACGCGACAGAGTTACGAAGAGGAAGCACATCTGTGAGCCATGAGAATAATAATCTGCACACATGCAAAAAGAAAAAAAAAAAACCAGACAATATCATGGTTGTTGACTCCCATTTCCTCTGATCATAGTCAACCAAATGTATGGAAATAGTTTCTAATCCAACTATAATGGATGCCTCGCACACAATGAACTCCTATGGGCCCTCGTCTGTCTGGTTGGCAGTAATAGCACTGTTGTTGAGAGGGGCTTTTGAGTGCTGCTGAGATTGGAAAAGCACATAGGATGCAGGCACTCGCCGCAATACACAACCCATGTGTGTATTCAAAAGGAGGAGTGATGGCTATCAGTGCCTGATGTCTATGATCTACAACTGCCCATTTCAAGTGGAGATGGGGCGACAACAATAAAGCACTGCGTTCAAAAGAAAGATGGAAAGCGTCGGTGCCGAGATCAGGAAGCGATCAGGACCAGCTAACACAAAGCGGGGCATTATGGGGAAAGTTAGAGTGCTACAGATGTGTGGAACTCGCATTACGCCTACTGTCTTTATTTGTTGTCCTATATAATATTTGTGCTGAATATTCACGCTGTGTGCATCTGACTGTAACGTGCACAAAGTCAGAGTATCCACCTGGTTCCACTCTGCCCGTCTATCCCGGAAACCTGCAGCAGATGACGGTGTGCGGCGTAAAAAGGTCAAATCTAATCTAATTGGATTGGAGAGTCCCTGATCTTTTCAGTGTTGTCGTTTAGTCTCTGTATCTGCTCTTTTAGCACACAAAGAAAGAACCAAAGGGGGAAATATCATACATACTCTGACGGGAATAGTTTGACATTTTGGGAAATATTCTTGTTTGCTTTCTTGACGAAAGTTAGATGAGATGATTGATACTGATCTCCTGTGTGTATGCTAATATAAAGCCACAGTCAGCAGCTAGTTAGCATACCCCAAAGATTGAAAGCAGTTTAGACTTTATGTCAAGCTAAGCTAAGCTAAGTAGGTTCAACATTTAAACAAATACACCATACAAATTTCACTCACAACAGGTTATATCCTAATGTACAATGCTAAGCTAATGTACAAAGATTAAATCGCATTCATCTTCTCATTTAACATTGGCAATGAGGCGAGAATTATTTGAATATATGGTCATGTTTCATGTTGGATTTATCCTTTTATCCTACTGATTTATTAATAGAAGGATACTTGCGTCCGATATGACTGTTTGTCATGGTTTGAAATGTTTTTTGTGTGTTCCTTGATCATATCACCTTATGACAAAAACCTGAACTATCCCTTTAAGCTTTCAGGGTTTCTAAAAATGCAGCCTGCAGCTAATAAACAAGAGAGAATAGAAAACACACACACACACACTTTGAATAAGGGTTCTGCTTGAATGAGTTCTAGCCAACCATCAAGTAATCAATGACATCGCAGAGGCGAACAAAGTAATAGTGGAGGAGGAGGAAGGAAGAGAGGTTTGGGGGTCAATAAAATGAAGACACGTTTTAGGTTTTAATCTGGGCTAAGCATCTTTGTCTTTTATGTGGCGGGTGAAGAAATAAAAGCAGGAAGGATCACAACCTCTTTACGTTTTTGTTACCTGCTTCCCTCCCCCGCTTGAACCATCCTGGATTTCCCCTCCTGTCGTGTTCCCTGCCACGGCCATTGCTGTGTCTCTGAAGAAAAAGTCTCACTTAATCACCTGTGGGATTACTTGTGAGATTATATTACATGAAAGAGTAGTATAGAGAGTACTACATCCCCACCACCATGGCTAACAACCTTGATTTGGGTCTATTTTGCATTTCAAATAGCTCCTTCTCTTCCACATGTGCCCATTCCTCTCCTTTCTCCCCAACATTTGTTAGGCAATTACAACCAAACGAGGACATAATGGTCCAGTCTGCAAGCTCCACTCTTCTCTTTCAAGTCAAGCCTCTCTCTGAGACATGGACAGGGGCCAAATGTGTACAACAACCATGGTAAACACACAGTTGAATACACACGGCGAAGACAGGTGTGGAACAGTGCAATAACGGAATACAGCAGGCTGACAGCTTAAAAAGCCAAAAAGGAGAAGCCCACCATTGATCTTGGCTGATAATTGCACACCCACAACGCAAGGTAAAAGCAATAAAGGCAGAGGAAAACACACACAGGATGGGTAGGTATGAAAACAGGACAAGGGTAGTAAAAAAAAAACACTGTTTGCTGTGTGCTTTTATATCACATGTGGAGGTACACACAACCTCTGCACGCACATGTACTGTTACACAACTGTAAGAAGGGGGCTGCTGTTGAGGGATGGAGCTGAGCAAACAGTACCAATGGCAAAGAATGCCAAGTCCAGGGTGGAAACGGCAGCGAGAATGTGGTTGAAACACCTGAGGCCAGGTTTAAAGGGGAAACACACGCGGGGACTGGAAAGACTGATACAGCACAAACGGAGCAATTCAAAATAATAATCCAGGTAGTTGTTCATTAATTTTATGTTAATGTTGGTACTTTATTGTTTTCAATAACACAGTATGCTGTACAAACTGTAATGCTCCCAGAGGCACATTGTGATGTGCGATATCGGGCTATATAAACAGCTTAACAGTGCCGATAATATCTATACTCGGCTAATGAAAGCTTTTTCCATTTGCTCCTCTGCAAACAGTCGAAGTGTCTGTTTTCCCACAAGACGTTTTATTCTGCTAGGAAGTGACGCTATTTCACTCAAAAAGTTGATGAAGTTTCCGTCACGCGATTGACGAAAGACGTACAGCCGGATGGGCTTGAGACAAAGGCGTGGGGTGGAGAGCCTGTCGTCATAGTGACGAGGAGCAATAACTGATCAAAATGGGGATAACGGCACACGCTTTTGGAAAAGCTTTCCTTCGAGGCGTTCATGGCGTTGTACTCTTCTGCAGACACACATGAAGTGATGGACGAGGTTAGGTGGAGAATGAAAAAAGGGCAGCTTGAAAGAGGTTCAAAAGCCGCTGTCTTTCTCACCACCTCGCCAATCGCTACGTGAAGTGGGTGTGAATGTCAGACTGTAGGTATCTGTAAGACGTCCAACGATCCCACCATCTGATCGTGCTGTCAGAACGGTGTGAACGGAGGGGGTTGCAGACACTGTTTGATCATCCAACAAGCTCTTTATTTGGAGAATAAATGAGGCTATCAGGCCCGGTACGTGTCTTCACATTACTGCAAACACACCCGCAAACCTCCGCATTCATGCAACAGCAGCTGGCACGTGCCTTTTGAAATTTACAACATCACATTACGTTTGTGGCTGCGCTGACTGCACGCTGCTCTTTGTTGATGACCTGGTTGGTGGTCTGTGGAACTTCCAACCGAATCACTTCCTCTTCCTGCGCCTTCAAAGACGCAAACGTAAAACTACCAAATTACATGAAGGCAAAACAAGTGCTGTGCAGTGACGACGACGATGTCAAGGTTTCGCTTCCATCCTGTGTGTACATTTTGTAGTTCCCGCTGCAGTCCCTGGAGAAGGATGCAACTTCCGCCAGGACACTAATGGCTGTCATCTGACAGTGAACACACAGCCACAGAGGGGATGCTGCACAGTCCAGGTTGATAATCAACAAGACCGCTGAAGAAGATTGCAGCACTGGACCCGCTGTTCAGCTGACAAGTGTCGAGCACTTAGCAACAAGCCTGGGCACAAAAGGAGAATCTGTGAATCTCTGCTCTTTTCTATCAAGCTTTTTGTGTCTCCGTCTAACGTAATGTACAGATGGCGGCCTCGCTGTCTGCTGGAGGCGGCCCTCAACAACAACCTCTGATTAATGATTTTATATAATCGGCCCTTATGCGCTCTCACATGTGTGTACAGGTGCCTCTCCCCCTTTGATGAATACGACAACAGAGCGTCTTCCTAATGGCCTCATCTTTCACGGGATTCTCCGGGAACTAATAAGAGTGCAGGGACGATTTGTTTTACCGATTTTCTCTTTTCAAGTGTGGCGGGCATGGAATTAATTACGTTGATTAAATATTGTCTGTCTGCGTCGTGCGCTGGGGAAGGACTGAAGATAGACTACATGAGAGTTTGTGCGTGTGTGTGTGTATGTGTGTGTGTGCGCGCTAAGTGGCTAAAGTTGTGGCTCAGAATGGGTTGGACTGTGAATACATATATGGATATATACATTTACGGGAACAAATGCACTTCAAAAAAGATGTGCTTCTGCAAACTAATGTTCAAGCATTCAGCTACAATTACTATCGCGGCTAAAGTTTAAGCACTTCACCGTGTGTCGCAGTTTAATAGATAAACAAAGGGCTTCACGGTGAAAACAAGACAGGAGAATTAAAAGACACCGCTTTAGATTAATGGAGCAATAGATCATGCAAAACGTCTACAACCGCATACAAATTTAAAACTGAGGAAATGAATGCAAATAAGACCAGAAGTGAGTAGGAAGCAGAAAAACATTATCATTGGATTATTGGATTTTTTTGCCACTTGGGGTTAGCACGACAAGCTGCGAATACAAACATCGACATATCACTTCATCATGTTGATGCTAACATGTCTCACAAATATAAAAGTGTATTCACTCTTATTTTTTTTTGCTGTCCAGTAATTCCTGGGGAAAATATGCAGCTTTTTTTTTTACCTGCTAAATTTGACTTCACGACTGCAGCTAACCAATAATTTCACTACTAGTTTGGGGAATGCCAAAAAATGGTGACGTATTTCCAAAGTGCTCAGTTAATGTCGTTAATGTCCGTTTGTGAAAACAACAATCAGTTATATAAGTTCATGAATATTGATTACAGCAGCCTTAAAATTAAATCTTAACAAGACTTTGAAATTAGACTGCACCAAAGAGCTAACAGCATGCAGGACCAATGAAAGCCTCCAACACATGTACATGTATTCCTGGATACGATAAGTCATATGGGGGCCCGACCTCTGTGAAGTTACTCATGAAGTTACTCAAAAGAATACGAGCCACCATCCCTACAGTGTGGAAATGCTGTGGAGGCGCACGCCCAGAGTGTTGTTGTCAACTCAATAGAGTCATGACCGACTCTTTCCAGCTTCTCCCAGTCTTCCTGCCAAAACCACTAACACTTCCTCAACCAGCAGCAGCAGCAGCCACGCACATGAAGAGCGGAGGAGACGGAGGGGTAGAGGGAAAAGAAAGAAAAGAAACTTTAAGATCTCTGCTCGGCCGACTAACAGCTCTTTACCAAGCTGGAGCCTGCAGACGGAGCATGATCAAAGTGCGAGTCATCTTTTACTGATGTAAGTTACAGAAAGAGAAGCAGGGGTGTGTATGAAGAACATAAAAGAGCACAGAAGATAGAAAGCAGACGTGCTGTTACCACAGAGTGAAAAGCGGATGAAAAATTAGAAAAGAAAACAGAGAAAGGTAACAACGGGACGGAGAACGGAAGGGAGCGCTGACAACTTGGACTGTGTCAGCGGACTCGGCCCCTCCGAGTGTTGACTTAAGAGGAAAGATGGGAGATGAGGCAAGCGAGGGTGAACTCACCGCCTCCTCGTGTCTTTTATCGCAACAGCTCTTGAGCAACCAAAGAGCACATTTACACCAGAGGCTCACTGGCTTTTCCACAACAAGGAACCCCGCGGCCATTCTGCCAAGAAATTACATCTGAGGAAATACTGGCAGGTCCTACCACCCACACCTCTCCCACATACACACACACACACTCACACTCAGCAAATCATATGTGAACTAACAATGAGTAAATGCAGTGACATCACATACAGTAGAAACTAAAAACAAGTGATGGCGAATAAAATATGCAATCCAACGCCTGCTCTTTCATTACTTCTACCAGCTGTTTTGTTCTGATCTTGACTGCCTGCAATAATAATCATTCATTTTTCAAAATGTGCAACATGTAGTCACAGAGTATATGTGGCTGAAAATGCTTCTTTGTATCGTGCTCAGATTTGCTGGTTTTCTTTGTTTTATATCATCACCACTGAATTTTTATTAGTTGGACAATCAGAAGAAGTCACCTTGAGGTTTGGAAACTTTCTTCAACAGTTTCATAGACTACACAATTAATGAAAAACATAATCGTGAGATTGACTGATAATGAAATTCATTAGCTGTGGCCCTAATAGACATTAATCAAATGATTTGGTTGGGCTCTTCCTATTGCCTTCTTGTCTCACAGGCATTCACCAGGGAAATAATTTCCAACATTTATATACATTATCTGAATCAATTAATCTATCTTGGATTTAAATCTTCAGAATTGCACACTGAACACGAACAGCTACTTTGTGCTACTTAAAAGGAAGTGCTCGAAAGTGCTGAACACTGGTGTAAACACTGAGAAATACGGCCATGTTTAGTTCTGCAAAACCGCTGAACAAAAGAAGCACCGGAGACAAATGCAAACGTTCGGCGGGAAAATCAGCTAAAACAAAGCTACAAACCGATCGACTTTTTGTACTCTGCTGTTTCCAGCACCAGAAAAGGTTCTGATGTCGGATACCTCGTTAAAAAAAAGGGACAGTCTTAGGAACTTTTTTAACATTTCAGGAGCTGAAACGTTCACAAATTCAGAGTTCAGAAGCCCCCACAGTGTTCGCAGCCCACTGACTGACTGTCCCACACAGTTTAATCCTGTTCAACTTGGCTGCCTCGCTTTGTCAGAGTCACCGGCGCTTCAAAAGGCGTCAGGGACCCATTACAGCTTTATGTAACGTTGTGGAGACGGGGATGTACACACACATATACACACAGATCCCCCCTCCCAGCACCCCCACCACCCCTCCCTTTCTGTGAACAAGGGCTTTTTCTACAGCTGGGTAACAAAGCATGACCCAATAATCCCAAAGCTTGACTCAAAGCTTAAGAAACCCCCCTTCCCTCCCTCGTCTAATATCCCTTCCTCCCGCTTTCTGAGGACTTTATAAGGCTCTGGCAAGAGGGCTTCTGGGTGCACGTGTGTGTGTGCGCGACATGTTTGAGGGGTGGTTTACATATACAAACACGCTTAGCTTAGATTGTTCTAATTACGACATGGAGCGGTATGATTTTCAAAATTGAGATTTTGCATCGCTTTAACATCTTGTACTGTGGACACATCACTCAACAGTTGTCCTTAGTCTGGTCTTAAACTTTCTGTGAGCCAGACACTGAATTTGGCAAGTATAGGAGCACAGCACCGATCCCATTAGTGATTACCTGGGGGGGAAAAAAACACAAGTAATTCCAGTTCTGGCTCTAGGCGCACCGATTCCGAGAAACCGCAACGAAAACAAGTCTTAAAAACGAGCAGGAGTTTGTAGGAGAAGAAGCTCCTGCTGAGCGTGTGATAGCTGTGAGGAATAACAAAGGAATATGACATCTCATGATAGTCTGGCCTGTCAGCACATCGCTTTAGTGTTTCCTGGTTGTTCGCTGCATCATGACTGAGTCATTTAGATTTTTCATCGAGTTAAACGTGGGGGAGAGTTACCGTAAGGCGGCCTGACTTGCCCATAATCGATAAGACTGGTGGTTTTGAAATGTTCGGGACACCCACGTAAACCCGGCTGTCCTAACTACAAGCACAGTACAGTATGCAGCCTTATCTAAACAATGAATGCGCCTACCATGTGGTTCAATTGTTTAATACCAGTTTTCCAACAATCTCGTGATGCCACAACTTAAACAAGACACCGTCAACATGCGTGCGTCAGCACGCAGCCATGCCTCGCTGCTAATCTTAGAGCGAAGACTCTGCGAGGCTCTCGCCTCTTTGAAAACAAGTATTGCCACTATTTTAAGTGGTGATTAAATGATGTCGTGTCAGGTGAAAGCAATCTTAAGACTGTTGTTTTACAGGTGTGTAACATGATCCTTAATCAGCGTGCCTGGTCTGAATCCAGCTGACAAAGAAGCAGGGACAGAAGAACAAAAATGGCAGAGGAGAAGAGACTGAAGAGGACGTAAGCAGAGGAAGATGGCGCTGACTTTTAGCCGCTGGCGAGAGCTTGGTGAAAGAAAAGGCAGAGACACAGACCACCGCCGAGCTGGGCTGACTGCTGATGGACTAGTCAGTAATATTAGCTGGCTGCTAATCAGAACAGATACGCGTGTGCTAAATCGCAGAATTTCCACACAATGCTGTCTTCGAGTCAGTGGGTAAAGCCTGCACGCTGACTGGTTCCCATGGTGTGCAGAGTGACGAACCAGCCCAATCTTATCTCCATGTCACACAGCTATTTAAGCCCGTTTTGTTGACAGAAAGACAAAACCATGCGCCCGCCCGCCCGCCTGCTATGACTGACCTTGGGGGCTGGAAAACAATTGACGGGTACAGGCAGGTAAGACTGGAAGTGTTTGCTTACGGGTGTATGCTTTTGTTTTTAAACGTTTCAATTTAAAAAGGGAGTTCATACCCAACAGGATACGGCTTCTTTCAACACCAAGCGCGCTACAGACTGTAGCCTGTGCTGCTGAGAACACATGGTTTCACCAATGTGGGTGTCCCAAGTTGAGGTGTTACTAATGACAGGAAGTGTTAAAAGTAGGTCATCACTTTTAACTTGCTCCAGCATCCCTCGCTCAGATTATAGTTTACAAACCATCTCTGCATCTGGTGCAAATGTCAAGCCTTGAGGCGATGAACTAAATGAAGAACTCTTTGAGTCCTTCCAGACTCAAACTTGCAAAATAAAATAATAATAAAAAACTTGCCATCACGCCAGACAGCAACAAATCTCCCTGAGAGTGAATATCACTTTCATATTCATACGGCTGGAATTTCATTTAGTTATGGGGTGAAATCGATGAGCATTTATAAGTTGCAATTAGATCCAGCAGCCACAGTTTCTCCCCACCTCCCCCCCAGATACCTTGGAGCAACATGAAACCCCAGACAAGCTCCAGTGGCTCTCACACCATATGGCCTTAAAAATCCTCCCGGAAACCATAAAGGCTTTTTTTTTTTTTTTTGGTTATCCATCGGTTTCATTTCATCAATTTCCCCCTGATGTCTGAAGCTCATTTTTTGTGGCCGTGTAGAGAGCCCGAGGTGTGATGAAGCTCACGAGAACGCTGAGCGGAGATGTGGAGCTTTGCGGAATGGCCCTTTGTTTGGAAACAGGCTCTCTCTCTCTCTCTCTCCGCAGCAGCGAGCTGGAAATGCGAGACACTTATCGATCATCTCAACTGGAAGCCTTTTGTGCCGCGAGCGACCGAGAGAGAGAGGCTGCGGGCTCACGAGCTAAGAGAAGAGAAAAAAAGGGGCACTTTAACGTAGGAAACGGAGACATCAGGGGTTAACTTTACGCAGAAAAACAACACAAACACTCGCGGCGTGGATTTTCCACGTTGGTGGCGACTGCTGCGCTCTTTGTCCGGTCCGACCAGCAGCCGCAAATAAACAGAAATCATTGGAGGAGGAGGAAGGAGGAAGGGGGGGGATTTTTTTCTGGATTAGCGCTGGATTAATCATCATAAGAGATCCAATAACCGCCTTTGTTAGTTTGGCTAAGCCACTCGAGAGAGAAAAAACCGACTTTTACAACAGGGGAGTCACACAAACAAACATAAAGCCCGTCGCTGGCTCCTTTTGTATCCGCGTCTGTCCGCCCTCCGCGCCCCCCCCTTCTGCCTCTCTGCCGGGGTTACGGCTCCAGCCAGCTCCGACCGTCGACGACGGAGCCCCGGAGGAGAGGAAAGAAGAAAAGTGCTGATAGAAAGTGTTGTAACACCGCTCGCTCGTCCGGTACACACACACACACACACAGCGAGCGAGGCTTTGACGTGAAAGGCAACCCGGGGCAGAGACGCCGTCGCCCGCGGTACGAAGAGCCACAATAGGAAGCCCTTTAATTTTTTAACAGCAGCTGGTCGGCTAAGCTAGCGAGCGACCGTGTCTCCGCTTCCCCCTTTTTTCCACGCACAGGCCGATAAAAGCTCCAAAAATTTCACAACAGCTGTTCTCCTGTAAAGCCCACGAAACTAAAAAAACACACACACACACACACACACGGAGCCGTGTGTGTGCATACACACGAGACGCTTTGCATACTTTCCACGATAGCAGGGAAAACTTCCATCAATCATCCCGGCAGCAGCAGCAGCAGCACACACACACTTCTCCGGTGTTAGTGCCGAAAAGCTTCGCCTCGGTTACACTGAAATATTCCACTTACCGACTTGTAAAACGTTTTCCACACAGCCGGTCTCTAGTAGCCTGATACCGCGGCGGAAAGGTAGTCCGTCTCCCGTTCCCACTGCTCCGGCTGCCCCCACAGTAGCCGTCGTACCGGCGGTAGATCCTCCGCCTCCGCCGGCGGTTGTAGCTCCGGACCCAGCACCCCCAGCCCCGCCGGTAGCCGCCGACGGACCCTCCTCGCCGGCGACTCGGCACTGAAACGAAGAGTACATGCATATCTCCTTTTCGTTACGAGGAAAAGACCAGTAGACGATGCGGCGCTGGACCGGCTCCGGGATCCGCTCGAAGCGCTCCTCTACCCTCTCGAAGGCCCACTTTTCCGCTACTGCCTTCGCGGCGCAGTCCAGAAGGGACTCGGGGGAACGATACCGGGAGCTGGGCAGCCCGCTGCCGTGTCCGGGCCCTGGGCCGGGACCGCGGGGAGCAGGGCGCAGGCAGGGTCGCTTGCTGGCCGGTGGTAAGGAGAGGAGAGGATGTGGCTGTTCTCTGCGTCCTTCCGCCATGGCGAGCCGATCAACACTGACTAGACGGACGGTGTGCGGACACCGAGCGGCAGCAGGAAGCCGAGTACACACACACACACACACACATACACACACACACACTCAGCAGTCAGTGTCAAACCAGACAGGATCTCAGACAAGACTTCCGATCACAGCTTTCAAAATAAAATGTTACAATTAGACATAGAATTTTACAAATCAGATCTTTTCTCTCACTCTGGAACACACTACGATGTTTCTATGATATTTTAATATCTCCATCATCCATTCATCTCACTCAGTTTCACTTTAAACATTGTAGATTAATAATGAACAAATTAAAACCATGAAATAACGTGACTATAGTCAGATCACTGGTTAATGTTTGTTTCTAAAACTTTTCTGCGCAATGTAACATAATTTACAGACTAACTGACACATTATTACTTCAAATGTCAACTTTGCTACACTAAAAGATGTATTATCAACATTGTTTTTAAATATATCCGTAACTTGTCACTTTCATTGTGCTTCTGAAATGATTTGTGATCAGTTTTCAAAATCCTTTATTGATCACACTGATTCCTTTTCGCTTCTGTGGCTATACTTTAAACCTTAACGCCGCTACCAGTTGTTCTTTCAAGGCCTGGTCTGGTGCACCGGCTCATTATTTTATCGTCCTATACTGTGGACCTGCTCTGGTTTGTTTTCTTCTGGCCTCATTTTCCACCCATTCCCACGGCTGCAGAAACTGGTATATCTGCCATTCCCTTCTCAGAGTTTGTTTGAGCCTTTCACGGTGCTGCATTATGTTTGATTCAAAGAAAGTATCCTCCTCTATTATACAGTATGACAATGGAATACAAGTGTTTAATGTGTCCATGAATAACATGGGTCAAAACTGACCTTTTATTTATAAATCTTTGCAGTAAATACACTTCTTTTTTTTAAAATAATAAACAAAACAATAAATACTCCACATATTCACGTTTCCTTTCTTACTTCTTGTATAAAAACATATTTGTTTTGCCTTTCTAATAAACAACTTGGGTCATAAATGATCTGTATTCATTTCTTGTGGCATATCAGCCATGGTGTGTTTAGCCATGTTTTAAAACTTTAAAATATCTGTGACATTCATTAAATAATTTGATTACCACACATCATTGTTTTTATTTTTCTTTATATTTCTATATATTTCCACATCAGTTTTCCACACACATTCACTGCAGACACACTGCAGTTCAATATCAGTGCTGTTGGTTATCATTGATATGTGTACATTACGTGTAACAAAGTGACAACTATTCAGACTTATTATAAATATTCAGTATATTATTGCTTGTTTTAAAACCATGTATTTTATTTTTTTGACACGAGTAATCGATCTTATGTCATAATACACAGAATATAAATAAATATATGTGTTGTTATACCATGAAAAAACAACAAAAGCAAAGATTTCTGGGTAATAAATCAAACTAAACAATGAAACTGATATTAAAAGTTACAGCAAAGAAACAAAGAAACACTTGGTCATGCACACAATCATGTGAAATGAATTTTTGACCCATGTTGTGTATTAGAATGGGTTTGCATAACTTGTGCATCAAAAGGCAAATAGTTGTCCCATTCATATTTCACTATTGACATACCTCAAAAACGCTGCAACCTTGTCGTGCATGATGCAATCAGTTTATTAAATTAGACTTTTGGTCTTTGGTCTTTTATTTTAAAAGGCAGTTCTCTTAATTTCCTGTCGCTTATGCTATATGACTGTGTGACTTGATGCAGCTGAACAGACAGAGAGAGACAGAGAGAGAGAGAGAGAGAGAGAGAGAGAGAGAGAGAGAGAGAGAGGAGGGGGTCAATAGATTGATGGGAGGCTCAGGATGTTACACATCACTAACCAACACAATAATAAAACACTCTCAGTCTCCGATCAGCATGGCAGCTAGGATCTGCAGTCTCGCAGTCGAATATGCTTTATTATATGTATGAATAGGTGTAACCATTCATATGAAAGCAAGCACCTGACCCAGTCGTAAAGGGTAACTTTAATATGTATCATAGTGACTAATGGGGAGAACAGGTTTTGAATTTGGTCCAGCGTTGAGTGAGACCACTGCAGGCTGCAGCTATGAAATGAGCTACAATGTCATCCTTATGGGAAATTACACACTCGCTTTGGTTTTATAAATTGGTATATGTCTGACAACACCAACCTACACAGAAATCAAACGTATCTCACTCAAGAAGTCGTCTCATTCTGACATCTCAGGACAGGTGACATAACTTATTCCAGGACGTCAGCAGTGGAAACATGAGCATAGCAATGCACTGACCGGGAAGAGTGTGTTGAATTGGAGTCCAGCATAGAGTTATGTATAGGATTTTCAACATTGATCTCCACAACAGGGATGGTCGGCTGTTTTTATTTGAGCCGGAGGTCTGTGGAACATAGTGAGGAAGAGCTCCTACAGCAGTTAACGATCCCAAGTTCTCCTCATGAATAACAAAGTTACTGTTTTGCTAATTGAATTCACACCATTATGTGTCCTATACATATCAATTGCCTCAGGTCAGAGAATACACATTCATTTGAATGGGTGCAGCACACAGTAGTGTGGCTATTTGCCACAGCAGGACACAGAAGGCTTGGAGCCAACTGCCGACTAATACTGCTTAACTTAATACTCTGAGAGTAATGAGGCAATATTGTGGAGCAAAGTCTACAAAGAAAAAGTGCTTGCAAACACATGCTCATTGCTGCTCTTAATCGTCTGTCTGTACGGCTTGTGTGTCTGTGTTTATACAGAACCTCAGTTAATTTAAAGAGGGCTATATCTGCATGCACACGTGCAGCAGCAGCATTTGGATGCAGACTTTGGTGCTGCTGTGTCTCCAGCTTTAAAAGAAAACACTTTGTTTTATTTTTTTACTATCAAATTGGCCAACTTTTTAGTTAGGCACTTTGCACATACATTATGCATGAATGAAAACAAGCTACTCTGATAATAAATGGCCATTTCTAAAATAAATACACACACTGTTTGAAGCAAAGACTTGTGGCAAAGATAGATTCACGAGGCAGGCTAATTTACAGTTGAACAATAAACCGTTTTTTTTTTACAGACTCTGCACGACTCTGCCAACAATAGACTGCAGAGTGTGCTGCTCACAAACTATATGACGGTGGCACCATTCCTAAGGCCACAAAAATGCAGATGTACATTAAATCACACGTTTCAGCTCTCCGTTCACACAGTAACATTCTTTCATTCACTTTGTGATACACAGCACACGGGAGAAGTTTAGACAGAAAAATGAAACAAAGTCAATGTAATCTTTAAAAGCCAAAGCAATCTTTCCTTTCTTTTGACTTTGAGACAAAGACAAACAGCACTGATTGCAGCTAGCATTAGAAATTGCTTGCCATATTAAAACGGTTGCTGAAAAAAAGCTTACTGAAACTCTCTTTAACTTGCTTTATGCTGTTGTCACTACCTTTGATCTCCACATGCACATGCTGCAAGTTAGACATAACACAAGTTAGACATAACATTCCTTTTTTTGTTACTATCACTCACTCACTCACTCACTCATGCCAAAAAAGACTGTAGCTTTTGAATAATGTTGTGCACAAAATGAGGACTTAAGTGGATACATGGATAGTTTTGGCACTTATGTCAGAAGACCAATCATATTACCTCAAAGGCTGTGTCTGAGTGAAAGAGCAATCTTTAGCAATTATGTGGAAAGGCACTCTTGACTAGTGCTCGACTAACTGAATGAAATAAAAACCACCTTGATAGATTTTTGGAGTGCCCAAAACGTCTGACCCTGTATGGACAGTTCTACCATCTCAGTTTCACAATAACTGACAACTGCACAGACGGAGGAGACGTTTCATCAGCCTGGAATATAAAGGCAATCTGTGCATAATGGCTGTAATGTGTGATGAATGGACACCAAGGTTGAAATCATCTCCTCTGAAGTCTCTTTTTGAACTCTTCGGAGACAGAAGAGAGACATTAGTCGCTGAGCACCGAGACAATATCCAGATATGTGTCTCCCTGTGTATCCCCTTTCCTCTTCTAAAGACTGCTTTTTGGCGTGCAATTATATTGAACAATAGGCCAAAGCCAATGGAGGATGCAACCCGTTACCATGGAAATGATTATGATGGATTTGTGGATAGACAGAGCAAGTAATTGGAAAAAGATTGATGGGTGACAGGGTGAAGGAGAGAGATAGAAAGGGATGGAAAGAGAGAGGGATAAATTACCAAAGCAGCAGTGGGAGGAGAGACAGCCCTATTACACCCTATCTTTCTGGGATTTACAATTATATAATGATGCATCCTCTCTCTCATCAAGTCAATAGGCAATCACTCTTTTTGGCTGTTGCAGTTACTCCTTCTTCTCTCTTTCTTTCCCCTGCATTAGCCTGCCTGCCTCCCCCTCCATATCCTGTTTTCTCTCCGTCTCCTTCTCACTGTTTCGCTCTCCTGTCTCCAAAGAGAAAAGTGAAGAGGCTGCTTTATGACTAGAAGGTGAGGAGCCGCAGACCAGATTACAAAGTCTGGGCAAGGGGGATGAAAAAAGTGATTCTTTCACCACAGTTTCTTAAATCACTGCTATCAACTTGCCCTTGAGCAAGGCAATGAAGTCCCAGGTGCTGCAGTGAGTCAGCTCAGTGGGCAAAGATTGCACACTGTTTGTTTTGGGCAGTTCACAGAGGAAAGGAAGGCAAAATAATTGAATGTGAAAAGACACGGCGGTGCTGTCTGAATGCAAACGGATGAAATGTTGATGCTTGATCAGACGCAGTCACAGTGTGTCAGTAATGTTACCTGACATTACGGGTTCTACAGGTATCAACAATCCACTGAGAATCTGACAAGAAGCAGCAACAAAACAGACGAGACAAACTACAAAGCCAGGCACGGCATTTCTAAAAAGATTCACTAGCCTGACATTACCAAGTGAAGTGGATGTAACGCTAACGCTACTTTCCGTCTGCTCTCTTTCATGTTGCTATTGGAAGGAGTGAGAAAGTTCAAGGATTAACATCACTGCTATAGGAGACCGTGAACTTTTTAAATGTATTACTGAGGAGATAGATACAACACACCATGGTAACTGAACCCAACAGGGATGGTGATTGCTGTAGCGTCAAAGACATAATGTAGAAGGCATAATATTAAAAATGCATGACTTTGAGGCCCTTTTCATTTCAGCTCAAATTAAACAGATGACCACGTGGTAATTGTCACACAGTTCACCTGGGGCCTCTCCCACGTTGCACAGTTGGTAATCCTGCCTTATTTCACTGTTAGGTTGATATTTTTCAACACTGCTGCTGATACAATACCAGAGCGTCTGTACCAAAATGCTATGTTTTTGATACATCGTTTTTATATTTATATTTCAGTTACATGTATAAATGTAAGCAGCTGTACATTTTACCATACATACCGTTTCCAGCGTTTGGTACTCGATATCGGGCTGTGTAGATGCTCAATAGTTTACTCAATATTAAACAATGCATTTTAGGCACTTTATCATTTTCACATTGATAAAATACAGCACACTGCATTGTGGGATTGCTTGCAGAAAGTAGGAATAATATAGCAGACAGTAAAAAGCCAGCAGGGAGTGCATAAGCCTTTTTCACAGGAGGCATGTTGACATGTCACATTAGGAAAAGCACAGGTGTAAATCATAAAATGAATGATGGCTGGATTCCATTTAGCGCCTTCAGTTTTCTACTGTTCAACCATTCTGTCATGGTAAAGCCAGGTTTAGGTTTTAAACTGAGAGGTGGTGACGTCTGATGTCCGGGTGTGGTCTTTACGGAGTGGGGTGGGGTAGGAAGCCGGCAGAGGAGTAGAGTTGGGTTGTGAATCCTGAATTCCAAACTGAGCTGGCAGTGTTATGCAGATGTAGGCTGAGGTAATTGTACAACTCGGGAGACTGAGCGATCTGGCAGAGTCAGGATGAATGAGCCAAGGTTAAATACCGCACAAGGACCGAGGAGTAGATTTGATGATCAGCCGCAGGTGCTCAGTTGAATACGCCCCAACAGGGGAAGCCAGGCCCTGCACAGACCCACAACACACACGGACGGCAATGGAAGACTGGGAACAGACGTGGAAAACAGAGAGGGGGAAACACCAGGGCAACACAGGGGAAAGGGAATGGGCTGCACAGAACCCTGACACACTGACACAATGATGATGTTGATGATGATGCACAGATCAAACACCATCTGTACTTTATTCAGTGTCCTTTCCATACAGAATACAGTCTTGGTATTAATGATAGTTTTATGATGCTTATTTTCCTCCAGTCACAATGAAAAATGCTACCGTACAGCACTGGACTGGGGTAATAATTCAGGCCTTGAAGTCCGGGCCAGCCTTTCTTTTACTTTAATTCAGTCAAGCTGCTTCAAAAGACAGCAAGGGGTCGTCTGTTCCAAGAGCCAGTTGTGCTTCTTTTACTAATGCTACTGGAATAAATATTCAAACATATAATTTTTGTGAACTTTGTTCAGAGCTCTGACTGGACACGTGTTGATTATCACCAAGCTGCGGTAGCTCTGAGTAACTAGAAGTCATCCATTGTCCATTTTCAACTTTATTTTCTGGATTTTTTCCACACAGACACATCTCCTGATCATGATTTATTATTTTATTTCAAATGAACTCTGGAAGTATGATGTGCAGCCTCATAGCACGTGTTTTCTTTTTCACACTGACTGTGTCACTTGCTCCTGAACATATCTGTAACGTTGCATAGTTTAGCATCAGCTTCCTGCAGGGCTTTTCAAACCAAAAGCAGGTGGGGGTGCTGATGGTCTACAATTCTGAGTGAGTGTATCTGCCCTGTGTTGTATTCTCATTTTGCATTTTTAATTCTGTCTTGATATTCCAGGTCGGTTAGCTGGCCAGGCCACCAGAAATGATTAGGTGCCTCTGATGGCCAAGTCCTGACCTGCTACTTCAACCTTGTCCATGTTCTGATGCCTTAAGAGATCAGCATGCTTTAAACAAAGTACTTGTTGAAGCCCCAGTCTCAAACTCCTTCTGTCTACTTTACACAGTGGCTGGACAGATGTAGGCAGGCAGGGTTTGAAATGATTCCTCAAGCTCTCCTTCACACACAGTTACTAATGACACGTTTTGTCTGTAGCCTACAACCAAGCGCGAGACCATCAACGAAATGATAGGAAAGTGTACTTTTATCTTTTTTGCACAATTCTTTGTATCGAAATTATACAGAACTACAAAAGATAGAGTGATTCAGCCAGGAGTGGAAAACTTTCTCGGCTTTTAAATGTGGAAATATGGTTGTGTTTATACCTTAAATCTCAATAATGTAACTAATAGACCTTTAACAACTAGTATGGGGTATGTGCTAACTGAAGGAAGTTGTTGCAAAAAATAGTCCCACATGTATGGTGTTAATTATTGAAATAACGTGTTAATTAGTGAGCCCTGAATGTGTTGGTATTCAGTGTTTGTTGCCTCTGGAAAGAGCTGTTTCCAGTCTTCATGCTAAGCTACTGTGTTGTAACTTCATATGTACTCAACTAGCTCTCAACAAGAAAGTGAACAAGCATATTTTTTCTAAATGTCAAACTGTTTCTTTAGGCATTCACTGGCCAAACACAAATCCTATACCTCCATTTAAACATCTTTCAGTTTTCAAGCGATGCCAACTCACTATTAAAGACTGTATTGATGTTTTTTAAATGTCAAGCTTCCTTCAAAGTTCAGACTGACAAAGATTTAAACAATCCAAAGTTTTCAGTGGAGCCTACCCTTTAGGGATTTAGGTGTCTCTGTTTTATTAATGATTTCAATATGCATAACTATGTTTTCAGTAATGTATAATCACCTTTACTTTTTTCACTTTCATATGTACAGACCGTGCATGTCCTCATTCATGGAGTCTGCCATGATTGGCATGTTTCTACAGTAGATCATAACTGACATTTCTTCTTCACTCTAGGAAGGAAAGAATGATGAGGCAACGCAGTGAGGTGCCACTAAATCCTACACACTGCTCCTTTAATACCACTAAAGTCAGTGATGCTGTCCATAATACCAGCAGACCAATGTTTGCAATATTGTGACGTTGTGACTTGTAATATTCATTATTTAACCTTGATTTATCCACAAATTGTCCCATTCCTAACCTTTGGTGGAGCTTTGCTTCAATCCATGAAGGATATTGTGTTTACTGTGAGATAACACAATGGTTCGGAGGTTGGAGGTTTTCCTCACATTCAATTTTGTCAGCAGTTCCCATCAAGGTTCCTTTCTCATGTCACCTTGCTTCCTTACATCCCTCTGTGTGATTGACATTGATTTCTTTCAGTGCTGAAGTCAACACTACCTTTGTCCATTTCCTCGAACTGGACAAAAGGCTTCAAATACTATTACGCTCATACTGCTTCAAAGAATATTGCCATAATACATTTTTCCTGCCTCATATTCCATCTTTAGTAAATACATACCGCTCAGTGCTGTCGGTGACAAACAAAAACATGAAAACATTATTATGCTCTTGGTTAGAAATGTGCACTGGTGGTAGATGATTCATCTCTGTCAATCATGTATCAATTGAGACGTCTGGGGGCAATATTCCATTCTTGGAAACCCGAGTACTGAGCATATGAAGCAAAGATAAAAAAAAAACATATATATATATATATATATAACATATAACATAACATATATATATATATATATATATATATATATTACAATAAATGAGAGAAGCACAGTTGACACTTTTAGGAGCAGAGCTGCCTCCAAAGTTAACACACATCTAGTGAAAAATTCATAAATCCTACCCTGAAGGTTGCTCTTTCCATACTAAAGCACACTTTTTTCAAATGATGTACATTTAACTGGTGTTTATCCACCAGGGATTTCTTGTTTGTTGCAAAAGTAGCAAAGAACTGAATATGCTAACAAAACCATGACAGAATAATTGTTGCCATCAACGCCACCAACTACTTGACAACAAATCCAAACGCTCCAGGCAGGTTTTTCAGAATCAGCTTGACAGCTAGGGTCATTATGTAGCCATGCCGTGTCTTGTTGTGAGGGTGTCACCCCGTTTAATGACCCCACTATGTTGTGGAAAAGTGTCTAGTGGGTGCCTGCTTGACATGATGATCAGAATAGACCTTGATGTGCTAAGCTATTAGGCTAGCTCAAGTAGCCAATTGAAAATACAATGAAAATACATTTTTTTTCCTCGTCATAATGAGAAATTAATTTGGACCTTTGGACTGTCAACATGCTGACAAAACAATTGTATCTTTTTTTAAGATGAATTTTTGGCTCCATTGGCAGGAAAAGCAGAAGAATGACAGGAAAGAGAAGGGGATTACAGCAAAATCTTTGTTGGAAGCTGTGGTAAAGATTCAGGGAGCCACCATAATGACCGTGTTTATGTAGAGATGGACACCCCTGATCTGGTAGGAGGTTCCAAGGTAGCGTTTTTCATCTTGTCAAACAGTTTTTGTACCTGCTCAGCACCAAACGTCAGACAGACACGCTTGGCGAGCTAGTGAGCATAGTATGTTTAGCCCTATAGAAGTTGGTGAAGACCAAAAAAAGAGCTGAAAGAATCTGAATATTGTATTTATATTTTCTAGGTGACCGGAGAGATCTGGCTCCATAACCAGCCGTTTGGTAACAAGTTCACCATACAGTATGTAAAAAAAAAAAAAACAGCATGCAAACAAATTAAACAGTGTTGAAGGTACAAATTAATAAATAATTTGCATGTGTAAGTGAATTATTTCAATAGAGGAATTACCAGAAATATTACCTTTGATACCTGCCAGGCTCCATACATTGTCATGCAGATGCATTAATCAGGCTTTTCTTAATCCTTTAACCTTGTTAAAGAAAGCAGGTTTCTAATTTACACAACATTTCAGAAATGAGGTTACTGCTGAAAGCTGAGAATAATTGGATTTCTTAAGTGCATGTAAATGTGGCGAGCGTGTGACAGACTCAGATCAGAGCAGAACATTTTGTCAGCTTGACACAGAGGTGATGATTAAGACCGAGGTGTCAACAGGCTGTGGACTGGCCAGACTGTGGACCGAGTGTGTATTTGTGGCAGGGGGGAGGGTGGGTGTGCAACCATCAAACCTATGGTAAGCTCACGAGTGTGCTGTGGGGTAGTTCTCTCTCAAATAACGTTCTACTCATGTTTTTTCTGTTTACAGACATACATGGGGTCTGACTAATACCTGAAAAAACAATGTCAAAATGTCAGCAGGCATTATATGTAATGGAATCCAGTTTACCACTCCAGGAAGTAGACCAAATCAACAGGGACAATTTGTATTCCCTGTTGAGTCAGCCAGCCAACTTGAGCTTATGTTAACAAATTGCGGCGTTTCCTAAAATGAATGAATATAAAACTAAAACTACCTTTCTTGCTAGCTCAATCTTAATATGTGTGTTTTCCATAGACAAATTATGCCTCCATGAAGTTCACACGTATCTTTAAGCTGGTGGTGGAGTAGTAATGATTTTTTTAAAAAAGATCCTTGTTATCATTTACAAAATCCCACAACATGTTTTCATTTAATAAAATATTCTGCTTCAGTCCATATTCAGTCCAAACAACATTTTCTTTGTGGTCACAACCGCCTCTGCACATCAGAGCTGCACACACACACACACACCTGTATAAGCGAGCATTCTAGCAGCAAAAACAGCACCATAAATCATGTTCTTTAAACAAAGGTGATTTAATTATTAACAGCTGCAAGAAACGGCCTAACAGGAGGTCACAGTGTACAGAGGCCCGCTGTGGTTCTTGATTTATTCTCATGAATAAATTAAACAAATTCACAAATGAGGCCCTGTTTATAACAATGTTTTAATTTCATGGATACTTTACAGTTTTATACAATATACTAACATCCAGATTTTAGTCATCAGCTTGTCAGGCTCTGGTCTACGTAACCTTTGAAAAAAAGAATAAAAAATGTTTGAGATTCATTCATTTAGTAGCCGTCTGTTTCTTCGAGCATGGTGTGGTGTCATGCTGATTTGATCATGTTCGAAATGTCTACTTGACCAATCAGATTGCTCGGCTGGGAGTGTCTCTGATGAGATGTTTTGAGAAAAGGCTCCTCCTCAGCAGAGGTGGCACAAGCCTTTTAGCAGCTACTTATGACCCTCCATCCCTCTCCAATACACACTCACACACTGGCTCCAGGCAACCAACTCTTTCCCTCCCTCCTCATTCAAAGCTTGATTTCTTTTCATCAAGTCTGTCTCTTCTCCTTTTCTCATCTCCACCTTTCTACTCTGCTGGATGCTCTTGTTGGTGTCAAATCCAATCCCTCCTTCCCTCACGGCCTTTCTCTCTCTCTTTCTCTCTCTCTCTCTGCTCCTCCTTTCATCTTTGTCTTCTTTCTATTATCCTCTCTCCGGCCTCTTTTCTCCTTCTCTTGTTCTATCTCTTTCACCACTGAATATCTATCCCTCTCCCCCCTTCTATTTGCCTCCTTTTCTCAATATCCTTCGTCTTTACTCTTCCTCCGTCCTGTATTCTCTGCTCGCTCTACAGCTCTTTTCTCAGCCTGCTCTCTTCTTTTTCTTCTCTTCTCCTCTGCGACCTCTCACCCTCTATTTTGCCAAAGCCTTTCTCTCTTCCCTTTTCTCTTTTTGCAGCTCTTTTCTCCTTCACTCAGTCTCAGGGCTTTGTGGTGGCTCTCAGCCCCCAGTGGGACATCCAGTGGGAGAAAGAGCTGAAAAGCAAACTGTAGGACCGGGGAGGGAGGGGAGAAGAAGAAGGGAAGGAAAGAAATAAGGGAAAAGGGAGAAAGAAGGAGTGAAGAAAGGATGCATGGAAGTGGTCGAGGAGATAAACCAAAGCCCCTGCAGCTGGGGACAGTGGGCTCAGCATGTTTTAGCTGGACCTTTTGAGCGGTGTTCTTTCAAATAGTGATTCTGATTGAGATTCAGGACATCATTTCATTTCAAGTCCATTTCAGTACCCTGTCTTTGCATGCTATTAACTTATATGCTCGATGACATTTATAAACATAATCTAGCAGTGATTAGTCCAGTTAAATCAAAATGGCCTTTGCCCATTAGAAACCCATGGGTTAGCCCTCATCTACATCCCATATGGACCCCATGTTGTTGACCCGTATGGCCTCATTTACCCCCTATACGACCCCACCTGTTATCCGGAACTGTGAACTTTCATTCTATTGTATGGCAATATGTAAAATGCAGTATACAAAAAGACACATAGGGCTCGGGTCAATGTGTGTGTGGAGGTTAGGCTGTATGTACGAGACCAGAGTTTGGGTTTATTGTTTTTAAATGAATCAAATAATGTGTCATTTGAAAAGGTTGTCTGTAGTTAGGGAATCATTTCACTAACACAAAGTTGGCAGCTAAAGAGCCATGGAAAATGGAAATGGTGGAGACCAAAACAGAGCTAAAGATGAAACCAAATGAATCCAGTCAAAGTGTCCTTGGGCAAGATAGTGAGCCCCAAATTGCTGGCGTGTGTCTATGAGGAGCTTAGCATCACGCTTTGGACTGGAAGCTCTGTATCACTCCTGATGAACAGTTGTCAGTCACGTTGTATGGCAGACATCAATGTATAAAAATGGATTTTAAAGCAGCTTGACTGGAAAAGCACTGCATGAATGCAAGATTGTCTACCAAGCCCATAAGACATCTATGTTGTGTTTTTGTGCCAGTGCAACCACAGCCAAGTGGGTCAGAAATATCAGCTTTTGGTTTAACCATACCAACGAACCAAACCATACGAAATTGCTCTATAGCGCCCCCTTGAATTTTTCTTTCAAGCAGCCCCGCACAGTTTTGGACATAGAATTATGAAACCTCAACCAAATTGTAGAACCTGACAAGACCTACAAAAAAGCCTCTTGGAGCAAAGGGCTAAAATTATCAGGAAGTGAGATATTTAAGAATGAAAATCACCATTTTTAGTGCATCGTTCTGGTTGACAAGGGGTCCTATTTGAACGAACTCCTCCTAGGGATTTTATCCAATTGACTTCAAACTTGGTAGATGTGTTCATATAGACTTCCTGAGTAAAAGTTATCAAAATTATGAATTTTAATGAAAGAATGTGGGCGTGGCGCTCCGTCAGATTTGACCGTTTGTCCCAATTCTGGCTAATGTGTGTGTTCGATTGAGTGAAATGCTTTGAAAGCGTCGAAGGCTCGCACGTTTTCCGACTGCTGCCTTCCGACGTGCCAGCCCGTCGAGTTGCGCGGGAGTGCGAGGGCCCGTCCAACGCTGCTTGCAGCTTTAATCTGTTTTTATTATTTGCCGTAACCGCGCATCATTGAACTGATGTGTTCAATGTCATTTCCCATTTCTCTCCCCTCATTTGCAACTCTTGAAACAAGTTGTTTTGGTGACTTTGCTTTGAACTCTGAGCTCCTGATCCTGTCCAGACAACCTGCACACGTGGACGGTTTTGTCTTCCTATGAATGGAATTTCACTTTTTTTCAGCAGCGACCAAATAAATCATACATCCTTGGTAGAAGTGTCCAAAAATGAGTAGAGTGGCTGAGATAAAAAGAAAAGTACCTGAGACAATAGCTTGGAGACAAAAAGGAAAAAATGAATCTAAAAAGGTAAAAGCTGAAAGAGAACATCAAATATCATACCAAACCTCTGATTTCAGCCTTCAACTCGGCTCCTTTCACTCCAACAAAATAGACTCCCATCAAATAAGAGACTTCTATGTGAAATTGTGGACATTACTTCAAAGCTACAGAAATCAAATAGTCTGTCCTGTACCTCCCAACCCCCCAACTCTTTTCTGCCCATTTCTCTCTCTGTATGGGCTCATTGGGTCCTGATTGAAGAGTGCATGTGTGTGTGTGTGTGTGTGTGTGTGTGTGTGTGTGTGTGTGTGTGTGTGTGTGTGTGTGATGTGTCTAATGGTGATGGGGGTGATTTGAAATGTGTGTCTGTGGCGTGTGTGTAAGCGTGTGTGTGTATTACGATGTGATTTCACAACCAGCAGTCTTATGTGCTCATCAGCCACCATATTGGCCAAATGGCTTGTGTGAGTTGAACACATTGTTTGCCTGGTGTGTGTGTGTGTGTGTCCCCATTAGCCGATATAGTGCTTGCTTGAATACATCCTACTGTTTGTGTGTGTTTGTTATTTGTCTGTGTATATTGGTGTGCGCGCGTGTGTGTGTGTGTTATTCCTTGCCCCTTCATTTGCATGTTTAAACAGGATTAAATGTATTGAGAGAGTCAGCAATGAACAGTTCTTTGAAAGGAGACAAATATGGCAGATAATGTCAAGAAGGGAAGCTACTTTTCACCCTCATGTCTTTGTTCTGTGTACGTGTGTGTGTGTGTGTGTGTGTGTGTGTGTAGTGCTTCTGTGTTTTGAGGAAGGTCACAGGACGTGACCATAGTCAGTATAAATGTGAATGTCATATGTGTGCTGTAACCCACACACAGCTCAACTTATGGAGAATGACTCACTTCCGTAGTCAGTCTTGAGTGGCTGTCTGAGGAACTGCAGTTTCTGGTACTTCACGCACACAGAAGTTACCGGCTGGTTGCCACCTGCTGCCGTCCTGTATTTGAAAGTGCACTGTCACTTAGTGAATCGATGCAGTTTGTCCGCTATTTATGTCCACACAATACTGAAGAAGAGCGTACACGAGACATAACAGAGAAGTAATCAATCGGAATTTGCAGAGGAGTATAGCAGGTGGGTTGTCTTACAGGGGGTGTACAGGGAGGTGCAGGGCTGGTGCTGGCAAAATCCAAGAAATGGGGAACATGACAAGACTGGGCTGGGCTGCACGTGGCAGACGAGGCAGGCAGAAATCCTGAGGCACAGCAGAAACAAGGTTAGGAACAGGGCGAGCACAAAAAGGCAAAAATACAAGAGACAGACAGACCTTAGGGAGACTGGAAGGTAGAGCTGGTCTTTTATCCTGAGCGAGTTGATTGGTTGATAGGTTGCAGATGTGCTGGTGATTAGCCAGGTGAAAGGGAAGCAGAGGCCATGCCCAGAAACACACACAAACAGGCAAAGACAGAAAGCATGATTATATAATATATCATAGACAATCATTTATTTTCATCCCTTCATTCTGTCCTTATTGCTTTAGACCTTAGCAACTGAGTGAACCTTCTTGTGTGTAGTTTCTGTGTCACAAAACAACAGTCCAGCTGGAGCAGAGTGTGTAAATTACATGGTCAGCGCAACACACACAGAGCTACAGCTTCATGAAAGACCAGAAATAGCCTACTATTTTGTATACGTGTGGACGGCGTGAGGGCTGAAACTGGGACAGGGCTTTGTGGCCTGACTAAAAGTTTGATCTCATGGGGCCCAAACCTGTACGTAATGTGCCATTAAATGAAGACATTCTGTCTGCCTAGTGTTTGTGTGAGTGTGTCACTGAGTGTGTCACTGTCACTTGTGCTAGCTTGGACTTTTATTTTGCTATCCTAATAGGCTTTGCAGTCAACACCTAAGATATTATCATCTTATGAAGTGAATAACATGTATTTGGAGTCATTTCCGGGACTTGACTGATGCTTGAACAAAATATCTGGGTCCTTAGCTGCTAAACACTCCATACTAACTGGTCTGATAGTTGGAGCTTCCGGAGCTTCATGACTGAAAACACCTGCAGCTGGAAGCAAGGCTGAAGATTTTGCTGGGAAACTAAAACAATGAGCTGAAAGATGCTAAAATGCTCTGTAGATATGAGGAGACCTACGCAGTCTGGTTATCATTCTGTGGATTCATGACTACAGGCGACCATTCACATTACAGATAGCTGTCATTTTATCCATCATTGAAACTTGGAGTGAAGTGCAGCTTTTAATATATCACTGAAAATACTGTTCCACTCTGCTGGACTGCTTACTACTTACAGCATATTTTATCTTTTTACTTCCAACGGTCCACTGGCACATGGGCCCCATGGTATCCTAAAGGAAGATGATCACACCTTATACTATCTGCCCCGTCTGAGCCTGACCTTAGACTATGGCCTTCCATGAATAGTAAACTAAACATTCACAGAAAATAAATTTCACATATAAAAAACATAAAACTGGAAGGCTGAGTTCAGTGCTTTTTTTCAGTCACCACAAACCGTGTGGAGCATAAAATGATTTTAGCTGGTGGAACGCAGCTCATGCTTCAGAGGTTATCGAGCATATCATGAGGGAGCACGGGAGAAAATCCAGCTTTAACTCTGTGTCATCTTCTTCACCTCAGCCATCGTCTTCATTGCCCTGAGCCACCATTTTACCCTCAGTCACCCTCCTCTCCCTGCTCCATCCCAACACTGCACTCTATCATCTCCACCCATTGTCCTCCCATCCAACCCCCTACTCCACTTACCATTCCTCTTAACGCAGCCAACCATATCATACACTCCAGATCTAGGGATCTTGAGTTGTCAATATGTGTATACATTGTCATCATACAAAAATGGAGTGGTTTGCGTACACACTTGGTAAGTGTGTGTGTGCAAAAGGAAAATGTAATGTAATGTTTGAGCTAGTTCACTCCAACTTTAATCCCTTGGAGTTTGTTTGGGTCAGTGTGAACATCGGATCTGGGCTCTCTGGACTGCCTGAAAGGGGTGGTCCTGAACTCCTGTCAAGTGGATTCTGGAGCTGTTCATTTCTGGTGTGAACACCATTGAAACCAATCACAGAAAACATATCATTTTACATGTCATTTCATTGGTTAAAAAAAAGTTTCTTGATGAACTAGCAATGCGTTTGCCCATCTGAGCCATGCCATCTTCTGTGATAATACCGTCTGATGGCAGAACACCTTCCTCAATGAGCCTGCATAATTAAATTATTCAATACTAGCTGTACAGCTTTCCATAAGCAGTGGCTGCTGGCCAAACAGCCAACTACTTTTATTCCAAGAAATAAAATCCTTTATATATCACTGCTAATGCAAACCAAACACTCTCAGGCAGTTATCAGGCAAACCAAGCCTTGGAAACAATTACTCACACAAAAGCTTTTCCACTGATTTAGCATCTGTGTGTGGGTGTGGCCACTTCCCACCTGCTAAATTGATAAATCACCAATATATCTAATGTTCCCTATGTGCTGAGTCATATCTCTATCACCAAGGGTCTGAATGGGCCCTCTGGTGGTAAAATACGAGCTATTGGAGGTAAAAACACTGGCTGTCAAAAATGGTGACCATCATACTCGGAGACACGAGATAACCTCCCCTGTTGGTCTTGTATAATCATGATTGCAACCCTTTTTCACTGACATCTGCCTCTTCCTCGGGATAGGGGGAGGGTGGTGTGGATGTGTTAGTGAACATCATAACCACTATGAAACATTCAAATGACTTATTACTCTGATTCATAAGCTTTCTCCGTGACAGTGTTCTCTCTCTGTCTCTCACTGTGTTCTACCTTCTTTTCTGGCAGTCTACCTGCTGCTGTTAATGACTTCATGTCTGTGAGCTGGGCAAAGGACCATCATTTAATTGTATTAATTGTGTGTTTACCTGTTGCGTCTCTAAAGCAAGAACCACCTGCGATATAGCATAGGTTCTTGTAATTGTAATGACAGCGTCATTGCTGCTTTTTCTGCCATCCAGCCTCACTCACATTGTGTTTTGGTTATTTCATTGCCCTCTCTTGGCCCCATTTTGGGTGTTGGTTTTCCTCTTTCCTCTTATCACTGTGCCTTGCCCCTGCAGCGCCAAGCTTGTTTTTGGCTCTTTGATTTTTTGCTTCCAGTATTTTCATTGCTCCACCAACTTCCTTTTTCGCCTGCATCAATGTCAGAGAGGCCCACTGGCTTAGAAGTGCTCATCCTCTACTGTAGTCTGCTGTCATTTTCCTCTGCTCCTTCTTGATACTCCATTTTGTTTCAAGCATTGGACGGATCAAGCCCTTTAACTTCTGTTTTCTGATATTGCTTTGGATTACTTGATTGTTCCCTTCCCGTGTCTGATTCCTCACTTTCTGCTTGATTTAATAGACTCAGAGCTGCTTCAGGCCCTTTTCTCTTTCAGTTGGACTTGTTTGCTTGTTTCTGTAACTGAAATGTACTCTTTCTCTGTATTTTACTGTCAGCCTCTAGCTTGTTATCTTTAGTTTGCGTCTCTTGGTCTATAAACCATGAGCATGAACTACTGAATTCAGACTGACGTTATGAAAATATGGAATATAATCGAATATATTATTATAATAAAAATATTAAAATAACACACACTCCCCAACATGACCAAACCTTTAAGAGCCAGTGATTCTTGTGCATCATGGGATTTTATGTTATTCATATTGAGCATCTATCTCTACTGTCTTTATTATTTGTGTTATTTAATTCATAAATCTGCTCTTCTTTCCACACCGATGTTCTGCTACTTGTGGTTGGCTCCAGACAAACAAATTGGTTGGTTTTGAGCTGTTTTGTTGCATACAACTTGGAGTCAGGTTATTTTAAAAGAAATTGATCTTTCTCTCTATCATGTTTGCTCAAAGTCAAATTCAATTTCCAAAACAAAATTGAAGAGTGAAAATTACAGAGAATAATTCACTTCTTCCAGTGTTATATTCATGGGGTGCACATCCAGTCTGACTGAATGAACACACAGCTCCATTTATGTTGTATTTTATTAGTGTTGTGCTGTTGATGTAATAAATGTAGGTTGACTGATGTCTGTCTTGCCCCGTTAAATCTCGCGTTTACATTTTCTAACACACACTGCTTCACTGGGGTCTCGTACCTGCATGTTCTTTAAGCAGTCCTTTGTTTCGCTGTGCTAAGCTATGTGTGGCTATATACCCAAGTGCGTTACCTGTCCTTTAAAGGAAGAGAGTTGTGTTGCTGTGCTGTGTGATCTTGATGTTAGCCAGTGATCCTTTGAGCCAGGTCTGAGGAAGGTTCTGGTTCCGTGGAATGTCTTTGAAACTGGGTTGCTCTGTGCATTGTCATTGTCAAATGAGCTGACAGATTTTGTGTGCTGCAGACAGTAACTTGTTTACTCTCAGTTAGTGGTGTGCTAATGAGCAGACATCTTAAGGACAGAGATCCTTTCTTGTCCTTTTTTGGAGGCCTGCACTGAGGTGAGACCATCAGGTCCAGTTGTAGAAAGGGAAGAGAAGAGAAGAACAAAGGGTAACCTAGATTTTTTTGACCAGTTCAGGGTGTCAGATTACAGTCACAGGAAGTTACCTGAGGACAGGTGTGATCTAACATTGCACATTTTCACAGTAAGGTTACGTCCAGACAGAATCCGGCGCTGTGGCTGCAGGGTTGTAGCCAGTGTGTAGAGGTGAGGGGGGTAAACTGTGCTGAATGTAACTGCTGTGAAACAATCAGAAAACAAGTTTTTATCATCAATCTGATCGTCTGGTTGGCGGCTGCAGCATGACATCTAGATGCATTTTTCCAAAAGTTGGACCCGGCTCAGATTCTTCACTGCAGGACGTAGCAGTTTTTGCCAGAGACACGTGCAGCCCACACCCTGGGAAGCACTACCAATGCTCAAATGAATGGAAAAATCTGTGTTTTTGCCACAACGGCATAAATAACACATACTATATTACATTTCAGCTATATTTTCTCCAGTAAAGGACGTTTTACATACTGGATCTTTAACTGCTGCTTTTCCACCAAGATAGCTTGTTTTTGTAATGAATTAATTTGTCCCTTTTGATCCATGTGGGGATGTACTGGTGGAGGATGGTGAAGGATTGGCTGATGGTGACAGATTCATATAAATGTGAAATTAAATTGTGTACAGTAGAAGCAGAGAATCTTTTTCTATAAACCATCATTACACCGTCTGATTTCCAATAAGCCTGTTTGAGTTTTTTTCCCTGATTATCTTGGGATTGGGCATGTGGACACCGGTCCAGTTCTTCATAATATAATTACAGGATTAGAGGATTTTGCTGACCCCTTCACCTTTCCCCTGACGACACCATCAGGGCCTGTGGTTACATTTACACACAAGAAAAATCACAATCTAATCGACAGATTGCTTGCAAAATAGGTGTAGGAAACAGAGTTTGGCTGTGTGCTTACCTGCCAAGTGATATGCCAATAAATAAATAAACTCTATATGTTCAGGCTCACCTGTGAAATTGTGTTTAAACTCTCCCCTTCCCTTTGCCAATAATGAATGAATGAGATGTGAAAGGCAGGGATGGGTTTTATGTGCGGTGCGTGGGGGGTTACCACACTCATAATGCTCTTCACTCTCACTAATGACTGATAACATGAAAAGTGCAAGGTGTCAGCTCCAATCGCTCAATGCAATTACGGGATCGCTTCACTCACAGGAGCACGAGCACGCGTGTGTTATTGTGTGCGTGTGCAACTTTGTATTTCCGTCTCATCTAATAATAATGATGTCATGGCTGTAGGTCATCTTTAGGCCTGTCAATCTGGCCTGTCATAACCTCGCGAGCAGCGCGTGTCAGAGCGCTACAATAACAAAGTGAAGGAGGCTTTTGTCATGTCACATATGGGGTTAGATGACTCAAGCATGTGTCTTGAGGTCACCGTAGGGACAGTGTTGAATTCTAGATTGTCACAGGGACACTGGCCTCTTCTCCTTGAGATACGTGGTTAGGAAAGCAGACGCCATTCTGATCGTTACTATGGCAACCGAAGTAAGAGGTATAGAGTGCAAGAGCGTGACAGTATAGAGCTGTCGCATTCCATAAACAACAGATACCATAATGTAGAAGCCTTTACAGAGGCAGATAACCTTGTCAGAATAAACAGCATTCCTTGTTTGGAGACTCATTACCAATTATCAAATACCTTATATAAATGCTCCTTTCTCCTTGGCCAAGCTTCAATAAACCAGTCGGCATAAGACATCTCGAAATCTTAATAATTATTTCCATATTCAAGTACTCACATTCAATTATTAATTACTGGCTAGTAAATGAGGTACTGATAAGTTGACTTTTATGCTTTCCGTTTGATGTAAATTTGATCTTTTTACACTTTTCTCCTTGATGCATAAATGGTTAATCACTGAACTAGATAGATGATAAGATGATCCAGTTTAATGTTACATATCTTGCACACTCATTGAGTGCAACATTAGAGTGATGTGATACCAAAATGCAACTTCACGTCGGTAATCTGTTCCCGCTGGGACTGACTGTCTGAAGCTCTCTGTTTTGACACAGTCACCCAGTAAACTGAAGTTAAGTTACATAAAAAAATGATTTAACAAGCCTTCATGTTCTGTTCTTTCCTTTGGTGTAAAAAGAGCACTCCAAAAAAAAGCTGAGGAGCCTCCAGAGTTGCCTCTCAGCCAGGTCGTTTGCCCCTACAGAGATTCCTTTGCTCATGCTAATACAGCGAACCTATGGAATGATGGGATTCCATGAGTAGGTGTATTTGGAGAAACATCACTCAACCCAAACAAACACAGGGTAAAGCAATTATTACCTTTACCAGTTAGCATTTAAAGGTTTTTGTTTACTTTACACCATCATGCCATGACAGTCAGCTACTCTTCCTTGGATCCACATCAAACATACAACACATTATATAATAAATATTAATTCTAAGTATTCCACTGTGTTGTAGCACTGTAAATTATGGGGGGTACGATACGATATAACCCATACCGGCTGATCTGGTGTTGTGATTGTGTGTGTTATTACAGTAAACTATCTGAACAGAAATGTTGGCACCTTTAGTTTATTGTGCAATATGGTAATGACAACACGCTTAAGGAAATACTTTATTCAATGGTGAGCCAAGAGAGGTTGAAGTACATCTTTTCGGGACTGGTTCTCACAGAGCGGTACAGAACAGGTGGCCCTCTTTGTTTTAGATGCAGATGAGAACACACACGCATAGACAATAGACAGAAGCTCAAACTCTGAATATATCTGCCAGATTCGAGTCTAAATATCACATTTTAGATGGATTAGTGACAGTCAGCTGTACCAACTGTACTAAAACTACCATGTAATCAATCGAGTTAACAGTGCCCTCACTTTCAGTGATACTGTTCTTTCAGAATCAGGACATAATGATACCGTCGCCGTCTATTAGCAAAGAAACAATGGCGTTTCAAAATAATACATTTATGGGTTATGAGCCGTATTGTATTGATTTTTTTTAGCCCACACAAACAATACTTTTGTTTAGAGATTATATATAAACCATATTTCATTACTCTTTGATTCCATCCTTCCCTTCTTCCTAATCCCTCAACATT
This sequence comes from Nibea albiflora, assembly GCA_014281875.1. Classification (NCBI taxonomy): domain Eukaryota; kingdom Metazoa; phylum Chordata; class Actinopteri; family Sciaenidae; genus Nibea; species Nibea albiflora. The sequence goes on along the minus strand of CM024798.1, from coordinate 5,757,790 downwards.
ATTAAGTATGTGGTTGACAGACTAATGTGTGCATAGATCCATGTTCATACATGGAAATGTATGGCGTTTATAAGTTCATATGCTTGTGTGTGTGTGTGTGTAGTGTATGTTTGCCCACATTTGGAATATATTAAGGAAGTGTTTGTTTGTGTGTGTATAAGTGTGTCTTCCCATGCTGTTGTTCTCCGTATTAGAATGAAATGAAGTGTGAAATAAGCTTTTCTGTCTCTGGAGTGTAGCTGTGGGAAGTCCCCCCCCCCACCACCACCACAACACATCACACATGTTTACCATCTATCCCTTCATCTATAGAGCATCCCACCTCGCCACATGGCGGGCATATCATGATAGGATATACTGCTGATGAATAGGCACACTGAAGAGACCATGGGTGTATTATATGTTGCATAAATCCTTTGTATCAACAGCAATCTGCTCAGGTACTTGAGGTGCAAATGACAAGCCATACATCAGGCACCTGCATATATACAAAATCTGTGTACACCCAAAGAAAGATGTAAGAATACTCAACTACCGCATGTAGTTAGGCATGTGGTACCTAAAATAATAATACCCATGTGGCTTCGGATGTAGTAACGTGACAATGGCAGGCTGAAGAGGACAACAAGAGCTGATAATGCTGACCCAGTACTTTACCTCCTGTAAAGGCCTCAACAGTCTCACATTATGTTCCTTTTTATGCACCTTTGCCCTCAGAAATGATGTGCTTGCATTTTCCCTCACGTGTATTTCATCCCTTTCATTCAATTATCCTTCTCATTGTTGCAACACACTGTGCGAATTAATGTTGCACATAGAGGCAGTTTGCTGTGTAAGCCAGATATTAGTCGTTGGTACATATGAATGACATTTTTTGTTGATTGGTCACCTTACTATAATTATGACAGACATACTGTATGTATACAATTCTTTAGGCTTGCTCAATGTCCACCCCTAAATTCACGTGTGTTTAAGTGTGTGCACTTTCTTAAGATTTTGGAGGAAATTGTTGGCGTGAATTGCATGATTTGCCTTGAAATATCTCTCTCTCAACTGTGCCTATAATCAGTTCTGTTAGCTCGACTTGACTGTTTATTGTATGCCTGTCATTTTACTCTGTGAAGAATAAAATCCGATTCATTTTCTAGTAGCTAAAGTGTCTGCCGTGACATGGAGAGGTTTAGTGTTTGTCCTCTGTTGAGTCACACTGGAGATGTAAAAACTGCGCACTCAAATGAAAGTAAATGAGATTAAGGGGGAATAGACCACACACTGACTGGAGTCTACTGAAGGCATTTGTATGTGTAGATTTTAAGCTCACTATTTGAATGCCACATTGTTAATATAGTAACCATTTTTATGATTTAACTTTAAACATTTATGCAACAGTTTCAGGGAGCTATTTTTTGGAAGGAAATGTGATAATATCGTCCTTAACACAAAACTTGACGCACATTACCTCAATATTGAAAACGTTTTCTTGCGAATATAAATCCTAAAAGTGATGTCATGTAGAAATTATAATTTAATGTCCCAAGTTTCAGAGCGTAATTCCACTGTGGTCAATGGACAGTTGGATATATTTGACATTATTATATTACTTATGATCAAAAACTAGTGAGTCGCCACTTTGCTAACACTTTGTTGTATGTCCTCAGCCCGAAAACCTCCTTTTTCCGACGGTCCAAACTACCTGTGGTACAAACACTAACACTACCTGGCTAACAAACTGAGCTAACAATAGTTAACAGCAGCTATAGTTTACTGTACTGTCCATCAAGAAATTCTCTCACAGAGTTGATGCACAGGAGCTGGAGGACATCAGAGGAAAAGCAGAACTCATTTTCTCCATTAGGTACCAGATCAAAAACTGCTACCTTATTGCTGTAAAAAGGTGTGTGCTTCTCACAGAGCACCAGGTTACGGGGTGCAGAGTGGGAATGACAGAGGCACCTTAACTTAATTACACATCAATATAACATCGACATCACTTAAAATCTGTCATTGTATTCTAGAAAAGTTACACAATGTTACTTGAAGTCATGGAATAGAAAAATCTGATCAAATCTGGAAGAATACTCCAATAACACTGAGTTGAATCCACAAAGAGGGGTATCTGAATACGATGGTGTCAGTATAGTAGTGTGGCCCCTTACACCCCACTGCACATTGCAATTTCTAGCCTGTACATGTGTGCAGTGGATTACATTTTACATGGCATTACATTTTAATCCCCAATCGTGTCCCTAAGGGCCGGTCCACCAACCCAACACTGGATCTCCATTAGTTGAAACCTCCAGAGGAACGTTATGGCCTCACCTTGCCCCAAGGCTCTGCTCCAGTTTTCATTTATTGTCAGAGGACAGACAAAGACACTTGTCAGCATCCACATTCACCTAAGCACACACATAACACATTCGAAACACTCACACACGGACTCACAAGTGGGTGGACGGTACTGTGTGTTTTTGAAAATCCTTCTTAATCTTTTATTTTAATAATATTAATATCCGTGACGCCGCTGCAGGGAAAATGTTACCTGCCAATGAGCCTGTTTTTGCTCAGGCAATTACAACAGCCCCCTAATCAAAATTGCGGGTGCAGATGTGAGGTGACAGGGCTGCAAATTATTAATTCCCCCTCTGATGCACAATAACTAAAGTCAGTCTGCCACTGATGGATGTATCAACATCAGACGCCACAAATATAAAATCGCTAGGACTCGCACTTTTCTCCCATGTCTTTGTTTCCTCTCCTCCGTTGGAGTCCCGCCCCCTCCTCGTCCTCTCCAGCTGTTAAACCAATTAAATGCTCACAGAGGGTAGACTGCCCACTCTCCTGTTGAGAAAAATACATGCAATAAAAACCTTCGCTGTGCAGAGCCATTGTGCGACGGCAGTGCCGCCATCTTTAATTATGGCCTACGCCCCCACCCTTCTCCTCACTGAATAGGAGTGGGCTGTAGGTACAGACAGCCACTGGCACTGGATCAGGTTTTTGTGTTTTGTGTTGAGCAAGTGGCTAAAAGGAGGTGAGATGGTGGTTGATGTTGAGGTTGCACTGCAGAATGGTTTGCTTGTTTCAGAGAAAGTGAAATGGTCGGAGAAAATAATAGGAAGAAAGTGGGCAGGTAGTAGTTATCACAGGTCTAATACTGTATAGATGTATAATTTTGGTATGCACTCCGATTATATGAATTCAGGCAACAAAATGTAACAGGGAAAGAGGGGATTTCAGGAAAAGAAGTGTGTGGGAGTGAAAGAGAGAGAATGGATGTAAGAGATTGAGAGAGGTTGTTAACTGTCAGTTTTATGGCTTGCTGAAAAAAAGAAGGGCATCAGTAAAAGCTTAGAGCTTGAGAGAGAAATCCTTCAGAAAAAAAGAAATGCGGTGGTAATGGTGTGGTGGGAGGGGGGTCTAAATGAGCGATATTAGACAGAGAAAGGGAAATGGGGGCGTAGAGAGAGAGGCCCGTGCTCTGCCAAGTGCCCTGTGCCTTAAGGGGGGACCCAGGGCAGGTCTGGGGAATGTGAAGCATGAGGAGGTGGGGTGTGGGGGGGACAATGCTGGCTACTGTCCCCCAGAGAGAGGCCTTGTTCTGGGCCAGGGGGTACAAGAAGTCAGCCACTCAAATGTATGAATGGATGGATGGATGGCTGACCTACTGTCTGGGTGGATGCTGGTTCCCCGTCTGGCAGGCTGCTTGCCCACAGAGCCGGCATCTAAAGGAACCGGGGCAGGTCTCGGGAATGCGAGGCATGATCGGGAAACAAAGCCAGCTACTGTCCCCCTGGAGAGAGGTCCTATCCTGGGCTACAGGGCATGAGGAGTCAGCCTCTTTGGATGCATGGATGGATGGATGTATGGATGGATGGATGGATCGATGAATAGATGAGCTTCCTGGCTGACAAGAAAGAAGACCAATAGTTTGAGTGAACACCATGTACTCCCCGGGCTCTTTCAACTGAGATATTACAGAAAGTTATTTGTAAATTAATTTGTATTTGTAAATGAATTCCTAGTCCTGTTGAGTGGCCAGAATGATGAATATGCTTAAATTACATTCGAGGTTTTGTGAACAGAGACAGACATCGCTGCGATCTCTCTGCACCCAAATCAAGGACAGACTCAGCGGTGTTTTATGTAGTTTAATTAGTGTTAATCTCAAAAGCTTGCTATAAAAGCATTGGCTACCCTCTTGTGCATCTCATGCTGGTGTCAGCTAGCATGGCCAAAGATTAATTATTAAGAAAATAATTAATTTCAGTTGTATTTATGTAGCACCAAATCATAACAGAAGCTATATCGCTTTCCATACAGAGCAGGTCAAAACTGAGCTCTTTATGATGTTCACAGAAAGCTAACAATTGCCATCATGAGCAAGTACTTTGTGATGGCGGCAAAGAAAACTTTCACGTAAGAGGCAGAACCACTACACAGGAAACCACAAAGACACTGTGTATCATGTCGATATATATTTCAATACTGTGTGTTTTACTGGGGGAACAACTACTCTTACCCCTAACCCTAATTTCTTCTCTCTAACTCTCCCTCTGTTCAAACTGTGGCAGACAGAATGCAGGACTGTAAGCCCAAAGATTCATGGAGATCTTTAGGACTGACTGTGGGAATGAATGCAGAATTCATTGCAGCACTGAAGGTCTTAGTGAATGTAGAGCTCATTGTAAGGTTGAATAATATAGACACGAATAAAGGACCACTGTGCCAGCAAACTAGTCATCTTGACAGTACAGTACAGCCCTTCATTCTTGACACATCTGATGCACTTAATGGATGAAAATGTTGAAATGTATAAAAGTTATAAAATCATATCCTTTGTTAATCCATCTGTCCAGTCTTTCACTAAAATGCTTGTTCTTTTCAGGGTTGCATTGGGCTGGATCCAATACAGTCTGTTCAGAGAACACTGGTATGTTCCAACTACAATATTGGTCCGTCCTTCTTCTTCTCCCACATCGTTCTAATGTTGCAATTAGGGGTCTGCTTCCAGCAATTTTTGTAACTCTGAAATTAACAATCCAACAAGCAAGCCCACTTTTACTCAGTGTTTGGCCAGGTGTGTGAAAGTTTGAACTTAACCTGAAGCTCTCTTTGTTCATTTTTCACACAGTTTCTGGAACATTTTGTGATGTTCTATAGTTTGTGTTCACCATTATCCTCAAATTTAAACAGTCAGTGCTGCTGTCTGTGGCAGAAGGCTTTTCAACCTGCTGTCCAGAGAAGCCAGAAACACCTTTGTCCTCTGACATGGTCGCCTTGTCGAACAAACTAGTTTGTTTTCAAGGCTTTATACTGAAAGCTTTTCCAGAGTACCAGTGTTACCACAGTTCTCCAAGAGAAGTCATGCCAGAGTGCATTTTACTTCTGAATTGGCCCTTCCAGTGATCCAGGTCTTTCATACAACTGATGAGAGAGTTCTGGAAGGTTCTGCAGAAATACTCAGTGAGGCATCTGCGTGTCTGTGCAGTTCGTCTTTTGAAGTCTTTTCTCCTGGAAAACTGAAAATACAGTTTCAGAACACTTCAGATGAAGCAAAATTCACACATCTATTTTTCAATTGGTCTTTTACACGGAGGCATTGAACAACAAGGAAACCACACTCCCCAATCTCCGTGCTCAGCGGAATCAAAGGAAAACACTGCAGACATTCATAGATGTGTAAAACTTTAGACTTTTTGTGCAGATGGGTTAAGTAGTTCCTCTGGTCTTTGGTTTTTAGACTAGCGGTGACCGTCTCTAGCAGCTTAGCAGTGCTTACTGTAGCTATAGGGGACGTTTACGTGCATCATGTGACTGACTGAGGCTAGATCTAAATTATTGTTATTTTGATTCCGATTGACATTGACAGAAAAGCAGGTTTTTTAAATGTATTAAATTCATGCACTTAATACTAACTTCAGGTCTACACACAGCTCCCCGGCTTTCTTCTCCATATAGACTAACCACCGTTCACCAATAAAGAACTTAAAGCAAATTGCCAGTGTTACCATGGTTATTGCAGGTAATTCCAGGGTTATTCATGCCTAATGTGCCAATCGCATTGTGGTATGTCACCTCTTCATTATGCTACACAGAGTTTTTTTCTCTCTTTTGCTGTTTTCTAGTTTATAGTATATCTCAATCCCTCCACTGAATCACTTTCCCTCTCTGCATACCTTCGTATAACACACTCTCCAAAGCGCTGTGATGTGAGCGGCTCTGATTGAAATTGGAGCTGGGGGAAGATTGAGGTACTTCAGTGATGACACATACAAAAATCAAGTTACATGTTACATGTTGTTGTTGAATCAGTTCTTTGTCTCTATTATACAAACTAATGTTACCAAAGGTTTTTGAGGTGTCACGCTTTCACCACTCCCCTTTTTGCTGTTGTACTTGGAAGAGGTAAGCGACACTGTAGTCACAGAAATTTACGTGTCTTAGCCTCTGCTAAACTACAATTTTATTTTAAGTTTATTTGCTAGCTTAAACTTATTGTGTAATACGTTAACATATTTCTGTGTCATTTATTTTGTGTACGAGCTCAAGTTCACAACGAATGACCGGAGGATTTTGTTGTTATTTACACCTTTTTGTCAGAATAAACGGAGATCGCCTCCAAAGATATCCTGGTCTGGGCCTTTTCATCAAAACACATCGCAGACAAAGCTAGAAACTCGCCGGTGACACAGAGACCCAGCTTAATGACACTTGGCCCTATATTGCACCCCAGAATTCTATGGTATCCTTTAGATTTCATAATGCCATGCACACAGTCAAGACATCTGGTGCTTGAAGCAGCAAAGCAACCCCAAAACATCAGTAAACACCCTCTCAGAAATCTAGCATTTATAATTACAACATTTTTTTTGGGAGAAGTGGTGCATTATGTGACAGAAATGATAAAATAGCAAATATTTTGGCTATGATTGTATTTATATGGACATATACAGTATATTTGACTAAGAACTGCACTTAGCATTGGCATAACTAGCTAGTTACCCACTGTGGCTCAGGTGGTAGAGTGTGTCATCTAGTAATCGAAGGGTCACTCGCTCGCTCCTCAAGTCCAATTGAAGTGTCCTGGTGCAAAATACTGAACGACGTGTGTACGCGCGTATGGGTGAGCTAATCATTATGAGTGCTTTGAATCAGAAGCGCTGTATTGTTCCTGGTGAGCAGTTGGCATCAGCTCTAATACAATAAATCAAGTAATATTAATTGGAATCTAAGTCCAGATTATTGTGGATAACAAGCTAAGACTACAACCCTATAATAGATTCTTCATGACCAAAATCCAAACAGTTCTTGGCATAATGTGGGACATTTATCAGCATAATGTTTTATGGAGCTGGAGTTCATTGGACCCAGAATAAACCAAGCACCCACACCAGCACTGCTGAAGACCGGGCAACTTATAATTTTCAGCTACATACTGTAAAAGGTTTTGTCATACCTGGTTCCAACCTGTCCAGGTCTCCACAGCTTCACGCCTTCCATCTCCTTTACAGCCATATTCAACATTTTCCGTTGGTCTGCCATAAAATCTTCCTAGACAAAGTTAACAGTTCTCAATTTTAGCTTTGCCCTCATACATCCTCATACATACATGTACATGCTATGGATTTGTTTGCTATAGAGCATGCAAGGCTAATGCGAGATATAATATCTGATGAACAATGGAGAGTTAAGCACAGATGGTGGCTGAGGAGCCAGTGGAAAGAAAGTCTAGGCCTATAAGCACCAAATTATTGGGTGTATCTATCCTTTCATTACTGCAGTGTCTTCTAAAACCTGATAAAAGACCAGCCACCTGAAACCACATGAAAATCAATTATGAATGTAATATTTCTCCCCCGACCGGGACATGAGCGATTAACCTATTTTCCTTATTAATCACAAAAACACAGCTGTACACAATCTTAATTCAAGTTTCTCTCTTACAATGAAATATAATAATATGACCAGCTTAATTGCCTTGTTAACTCATCATAAAAAAACTTTAATCCAAATTTGGTAGAAACAAAATAGAACTCACCAAAAACATCTTAGTTAGTCTCAACTGTTCCAAACGTCCAGTGTGGGCCAAAATAAATTGTCCAATCCAGAGTTAGATGTGATAATGTTCTGGCTCTCTTTTCCACAGCGACCTTTACACCTTTACCACTTTGTTATCCTGCCCTGAACACATGACCATGCTTTCTGTTACACGTGTAGCAATAAAAAGTCTGCCTCTTCACCTCCAAACACACACCACGCTACCTAAAAGCTGTAGCTCTTTCAGGACATTTTTCCCGCACAAAAAAAGCCACTAAATGTGGCTATGATGATGGTCGCCATGATGTGAAATGTACTGTAAAACTACGGAAGGAAAGAAAGAAAGACTTACTAAATTACAGAAGGTCAAACTCATTACCAACACCACATACTACACAGACGGACTCATGGACATGGCACTGCTTTAAAACGCCTCTTTTTCCACTGAATTGGTGCCCGATTATAGTGCTGCTTCAGTCACACCGTCAATAACAAGTTGCCAAAATGGCGGAACTGCAGAAACTGCGACTTAAGAAATACTTTCTGAGGAATGCAAGTTCATATTGTAGATTGGCTCCAAGTGTACTTGAAACTAGAAAAACAGAAAGAGCAACAGAAAATCAAGATGTTAAGCCATTTTCGTTCCACTCCTGGATGCCAAGATGGAGACCAATCAGAAAGAAGCAGAATGGTCAATCAGAAACAGTAGCCTTTGAAATAGCCAATTAGGCCTGTTTGTCTGTGAAGACAAAGGAAGTGATATTGCAGAGTGATTGCACCAGCGCTGAGCTACACAAACATGCTCAAATGACACCTTGCTTGTTGCCTTCCAACCCTAATTTTCCAGGAGTGTAAGATCTTGATTGCATCGGTGCCAGCAAGAGAGGACTGTCTCATTATTACACCAAAACAATCACCACCTCAGAGGCAAAAAAACGAGATTTTGTTTTCATTAGGGAGCTATTGAGTCACCAGCACTCGAGTCAAGGCCAGCACACATGCTCACACAAACACACACACATGCACTGAGGCACTAGTAAGGCAATTTTATTCAAAAGATTTGTACCTTACTCCAGTCCACTTAATGAAGCTGTAAATTTAGAGACATGAGAGCCTTTACAGTGTTCCTCTGAGAGCTGCTACAATGATCCTGGGACTGAGCTGGTTAATTAACTGATTATTTGCTTGGCTGGGAGCCACAGTGAAATAGGGTAGATGTGGAGAGAGACAAGAAGGGGAGGAAAAGGGAGGACATGAGGGCAGAGAACGAAAGAGAATGGGTGTACAGAAGCTAAAAGGAAAAGAAGCCGTGGACGAGGAACGTGGGGCACGTTTAAGGAAGGAACACAAGAAAAGGGCAGAAGGAAAGTGGAAGAGATAAGTGAAGAAGAAAAATGGCTAGTACTATTTTTATATGCTCTCAGCAACTCTCAAACATTTTGATCAGTTAACATGTCTCATATTTGCAACGTATACAGTAAGTAACAATAGTTCTGTTGCATTATAGCTTCTGTCCACCAGTGAACTGCACATAGGCCCAAAACTCCAATCTTCTCTCTGCACCCTCCACCTACCCACTCACTATGTTTGCGTGTTCACGTGGAGTGGTCTGCCACATTAAGTGTCATTCAAACCAACTAATCGTATGTGGAAAGAGGTAATAAAGTCCCCCAACGACGGCATCGATGCAGGCTCGCAGACCAAACTCCAAGCGGAGCAAATGCGCACATGTTAGTGTAAATACAGATGTGAGTTCTGCACTTTCTCTCCAAAAGATGAGTTGCCTTACTTCAAACATTTGACAGACTATTTTTGTTCGGACAAGACAGAACTAGTCACATAAGAATGGCAACCGAAATTTGGACATGAGGCTTATCATTCAGGAGCTGGTCCTTGAGGGCCAAGTGTCCTCGAAACAGGTTTCTAAAGAAGTAGGACAACCTGAAAAGGAAATACATGGTCAATGGTGTACCGTCATCGAATATGCATTGTTGGTTAGAAAGATGTTGATTGGGCACCATGCTGCCGAATGTCCCTGTTTGTACTGGAGAAAGGCATAGGTGTCCCAAAGTATATTTATACCCTGCGTTTCTGCCCACAAGACACAACCTGAGTACATTTTCACTGACTGTGAATGAATGGATGACTGGGCTGCACTGTCAGTCACTCCAACAGATGAGATGCACAAATGAATGAATAAATAAATATATGCAAATACTTGAAATAGTTTATCGTTTATAAATTATTGAACTTTAAATGCAGGATTTCTTGTATTTGTAACCATGTAGTCTGAGGCGTCATCAGGCTATGTGACAACATTCCCCTCAGTTATAATTATTAGAACCTTTGCAACACTTTTTACATGGTGCTCAAAAGGTTGACACATTGCAGTGAAGCATATTTCTTCCAGTCATAGTGATCCCTATGCTGCTAGATCCGCTGACTTCCTTTGAGCAGTGACATCTTACAGAAGCCTTTCCCTGATATTAAGTCCAATGATTTCAAAATTTCTAAAAATGATCCTCTCGTGTCTAAAAAAATCACACATTATCGTCAAAGTGTGGAACTACAATGAAAAACACACAGACCAGATTCATGTTAGTATCAAATTTGTAGTTTATTAATTGCAGTATGGTTCTGAGGTCTCCATTGTAACTGTAAGAGGTCCAAGGTCAGTCAGCGCTTAGAGCTTCTTGCTGGTTCTCTTGAGTACTACAGAACCAGCTTTGGAGGTCTAAGGAGACAGAAACAGAAAATGTAAATGGTGGCTGTAATTGTTTCAAAAGCAATTCCACTGGTCATAATTATATGCATTTTAGTTTGTGACCTTTTCAGTAAAAGATAATTGTTAAACATGCTGAAATACATTTCTCAACTTACACTCACATGAAACACATTTAAAAACAGCCACTTTGACTTATTAAAATCAGCATATCACACTGACTCTGGTTTAAAAGGGTAAAATGTGACACTGTGGAGTGTGAGGCCGTTTCTCCCATTAGCAAACACGAATGACTCTAATAATCCCTGCAGGGCTTTGAGTATAATAAATGCTGTCATTGCACTTGGTTCTCAGCATTTAAAGCCTAAGTGAGTGTGTTTACCTCGACGAGCTTTCCTCCGCAGATCTCAGAGGTGTGGTGGTAGTTGGGGAAGGCCACGCTCAGCTTGCCGCCCTCCATTTGCACAGTAGCCTGAAAGCGCACAGGTTACATTATTTTGAGAAAACGAGGTACATTTATCCTCAGCTCCCTACCTGCTGGCTCTATAATCACCTTGATAGATTTATATTTATGCCCTGCGCAGCTGGAGTGTTAACCTCTGGATTCTTTGCTTCCTACCTTGAATTTCTTTCCTCCGATAGTCTCCATGTCGCACTCCTTGCCGATGGTGAACTTGTTGGTGACCTTGGCGTTTGTTGGATAGATCTGCGTCCAGGAGAAGTTATCGCCATCCTCGGTGACCTCTGTGATCAGCTTGTAGTCACGGCCCTTCTCAATGATGTCATCGGGGATACCTAGAGTGGGTAAAGAAGAGGACTGTGTGGTTATTATAGTCCATGAAATCAGAAGACAGGAGTAAAATGCATGTGGTGTTTTGGTGGTTTGAAGGATTGTTGATTGAATCTCTCACCAAGCAGCTTGCAGAATGCATCATATCCCTCCTGGCTCTCAGTTTCCCATTTTCCATTGAAGGCCATTTTGGTGGTGTTGGTGGGTGGAAGTGTGCGAGCAGAGCTGAGCTGGCAAAGCAAGGTACCGAGACCAAGACTGTTCCCTGTTTATATACTGTACACCTCTTGCACCTCTCTAATCTGCATACGATGACACAAGAGAGCAATTACAGCTTAAGAGGATGACTACAATAGGCTACAAGGGAGAGGGCAATAACCTGCATAAACGGGCATTTATGGAGTTCCCAAGCAGTGAGTAAAATGCTGACTGCTCATCAGGGTGAGCTGGTAGTTTACCTCCGGGTCATTGAACTTTCCTGCAATGGCTTTATGATCATAACCTCCACTTTTACTGCAACCGAGTCTAAAATCAAATAAAAAGCTTTGTTTGAAAATACAATCCATCTATTTGATGTGGTCTGTTATCTTACATTGTAACGTGCACATCTATAAAAAAAAAGAACATAATATACTCCCTCAAGGTCTTTAATCAATGCTCGCATTGAGAAAAATGCAGAATACGATGACACCAAATGAGTTAAATGAGTCAGTGCTTTATAACTCTTTTATGTAAGGGGATACAAATAATACATTTGTTATTATTACAAATGGGAGTTGTCCAGGGTGTACCAGCTTTCCTAATGTCATCTGGAATTGGCTCAAGCCCCCCATGACCCCGACTAGGATGAGCAGTTATGGAAAATAGATGAATTATAAGCAGACCCCAATGCACCATATTCACCGTTTGTTATTTTGCTTTTATTTGATTTGATTCATTTGTTTGGCACTGCACACTACACTACAATATAACAAGGGTCTAAGGACAGAGGTAAGCCCTCTGAGGCAGAATGTGTTTTGTGACTTTCTCAGTTTTGCAGGCTTAATGATTTTCTAAATCTTAATTACTGAATCCAGTTGTATTTAATACCAAGATGTCTTGGTAAGCCTGTTTGTGGGATTCATTCCAAAGCACTGACAAACATATAGTTTTTTAAATAAACTGGGGATTATTTGCATGTGTGAATTTGGTACACCAGCAGGTATTTAAGGCGCTGTGGAGGTGTATGTGGAATCAGCTAAATAAACTACAGCACCGGTACTGAAGGAAGATGTCACCCAGCTGTGGCACAGAGGAATCGTACAGTAATATTAAGATATTGTTTTTTTTTCTGGATACCCATTATAACATTTTTAAGATCATTTCATTTTAGGGTTTGGTCTTTTCATTGGATCTGTTGACCAAAACCACTAATAGACACAGAAAACCTATCAGTCATTAATTGTACATTACACTAAGCACATAGTACACAGGGCAGCAAATGGTTTATAAGAGCAAGCGGTCATACAGTAAAATTTGATATTAAATGAATGTGGGAATGAAGAAATGTGGAACATATGGAGTAGTATTTAATACTTTGGTCTCATGTTATTTAATTTTTCATATTTTGCATTTGCATGCCACTCAACATACATTTGTGTCATAGTGTGTGAAAGAGCTTTTAAAGGGTTTGGCCTTAATTCTGTTAAACATACAGAATGTTCGATTTCCAGCTATCACTGTAAATCGGATGTCTGCTTTCATGTGACAAAAGTCATTTTCCCAAGGAGAGCACCATATTGCTCCACTGTTAATAGAATTGCAATATAATGCTGCTTGCGCACATCAGTCACCCTGAAACTGTCCATTAAAGGCGATCACATAACTGAAGCACATAAGACTTTCAAGTCTGACAAATTGTGAATAGGTAAAAGCTTTTGACGCTGCACTTAACTCTGACCTCACACAATGCAGCCATTTTCACAGAACACTGATAGTGTTTGTGAACCATGAAAAGTCAGCACGGCCTTGAAGTTCTTTATAGATGCATAAAACATCATATTGGCCAACATCCTATAAAAGACACTCTCTATCTCTTTTTTTACTATCTCTCTCATTCACACACACACACACACACTCAGGTCAGGTCAGTGTGCACTAGTGAAAACCGACGTCTCATCAGTTTTGGTTTCCCCCCATGACAGCATCTTTATATTTGTTTTACATCAGCGGGGTAAATGTGTGCTCTGCGTGACGTGACGTCAGCCATAGGTTGATCTCTTGATCATTTCACCGTCCAGAAAATCCTCCAGCATTTATTTTCTGCATAATATCTATGCGTTCGTGATTTCCTCAAGAACATAAGCATCTACACGCTGGAATGCAATTAAGAATATTTACTCAGGTGCATGCATTCACCTCATAAAAGATATGACGTCTCTCTTACATTAACGTCTACGTCAATATGTTCCCATATATGGCGAGCATTTGTTGGCTGCTTTTCCTTCACTCTGCAGTTCAACTCATCCCAAACCATCTCAGTTGGGTTTGGGTCAGATGATGGTGGAGGCAGGATCATCTGATGCGGCACTCAAGTCACTCTCCTACTTGGTCAAATTGCTCGTACATAGCCTGGAGATGCGTTATAGGTCATTGTTCTGCAGAAAAAAACAAATGATGGTCCCACTAAGTGCAAATCAGAAGGGATGACATGTTGCTGCAGAATGCTGTGCCATGCAGCCATGCTGGATCTGTGTGCCTTGAATTTGAAATAAATCAGCAACAGGGGCATCAACAAACCTTCTCCATGTTTCACAGTGAGAACCACACATGCAGATACCATCCATTCACCTTCACTGATAATCTGTAATTAAAACTCATCAAACCAAAATGCATTTTCCACTGGTCTAACGTCCATTCTTTGTGCGTCGTGCTCAAACAATCACCTTCTTCTTGTTGGTCTCCCTCAGTTGTGGTTTCTTTGCAGCAATTCATCCATGAAGGCCTGATTCACACTCACAGTCTCTCTGCTGAACTCTCTGAAGTATTTATGTGGGCTCTAATCTGAGGTGCCATTGATTGTTGATTTCTGAGGCTCGTATCCGTAATGAACTTATCCTTTCCTGGGTGGTCCTCATTAGAGCCAGTGTCATCATTGTGTTTGATGGTTTCTGGGACTGCACTTGCAGACCCATTCAAAGATCTTGAAATTTTCCAGATTGACCTTTGAATAATGATGTGCTGTTGTTGTGTGTGTGTGTGTGTGTGTGTGTGTGTGTGTGTGTATTGGGCATCTGTGTGTTCCAACAGGTGCCAACTGGATGGGTCAAATGCGGAAAAATAATTTCATGTGTAAAAATGTGATTATTAAAGTTTCTAAAATTAAAATAAATTAAAACATTTCTTTCAGTTCTTAGCTGTAAAATGAATTATACAGTAGTCAAATAGGTCTATTTACTGTATGCCAACACTGCCTCTGAACAACACCACACAAATTTGCAGCGATTGCTGATCTGACTGAAATATGATCACCAAATAGACAAATAAATCACATGTATAAATCCCAGTTGTGTGGTGAGAGTCATCTCAGTCTTTTACGATGTGGTGTAGCATTTGGTCAAGGCTGCAAAATATACAATGCGGCAAGTGAGAAGAAAGTGAAGTGATCAGAGTTAGCGAGAGGCTAAGTCTTAGCATTATCCATAGGCCAAAGTAATGCATTTGTTTCTCTTGCCATCAGAATTAGATTTTATGCAGAAAATAGGCAACTATTCTCTGTTTATTTTGTTTTATTTGTCTCAAGGTCAAACCAAATCTGACCATACACAGCAGTGAACAGCGAGCAAAGTGCAGTTGAAGTTTATTGTCGACGCTGTAACCTTCTGGTTACACTTTAATAGTCGGCTGTAATTTCAACTTTTGCTGAAACGATCCCTTTTTCTCTGATCTCAGTTCCTCAAGTGTGAATCCTACAGGACAATAAGTAACTAGGATATCTGGCCATTACCTAATGTCCAATCACATTTCGATGAAGTCATGCTTTACTTTTGCCTCCCTTTCTCATTTTATGATAGTCATCTCTCTGTACATGTGAAGAACGACAGAAATAAAGACGACTTAGCTGAGCTGATGATGATTGCAGAAAACAAGAGAAGAAAAAACAAGAATATGAACAAATGAACAAGGAGTTAACGAAGAACAAGAGAGGGAAAGGGGGGATGAAGAAAAGATGATAAAGAAAGATACATATAGATAGATTCCTTTTATCTGCAGTTATAAAGAGGGGATTTGTGATGGAGGAATTAAAGGAGGGGAGGCCTTGATATGCAAATGAAGCTTCTGCTAATCAAAGCAATAAGATTAGCCTTCCAAATTGAGATGAAAAAAGGCTCCATTATCTGGGCCGAGTGTCATGTTTAATAACGCGGAACGGCATGGTAATTCACCAGTGATGCAACTGTAGCCTATGTGGGGGTGTGTGTGAGAGAGATGTTTATGTGTCTGTTGTCTGTGTGAGTGAGTGTGAAAGAGAGTGGAAGACAAAAAATATAGAGAGAATTCACCGCGTGAAAGGCAAATTATGACCTTGTGTGCGCACGGTGTCAGCCAGCATGAGTGTGTACGTAGACTGAACGATAGTGAGAGAGGGAAAGCTGATTCCCATGAGAAAAGGTCTGTGTGTGTGTGTGTGTGTGTGTGTGTGTGTGTGTGTACCATGCTTGCCTTTGATCTGAAAGTTCTGTGCTGCGTTATATAAAGAGATGAACACATGGGTTAATTGATTGGGTACATCATAATTCACCATATGAGCCACTGAAAGAGCCAGATAAAGGTGGATAAACTGAACACAAATACTCTCACACATTCCAACACATGACTGACTTTGTACCAATCTTGGTTGTATTGCCCACAACCTTTTTAAATTTAAAACATATTGTATGGGTTAGGGTTAGGGTTAGGGCAATCCGGGCGTCTACGGAAAGGTCCGGCCGCCCGGATGGACTCTCTCGGTGGCTCCTCCGCCGAGCTAGGGGGCGACAAAGCGCCATAACCCCCACATCCTCCGTGGCCGTATCCCGGCCAGGGAAGGGCCGGGAGAGCTGTCCGAGAGCTGTCGGCGGTGGCTACGACATGCCCCAAGCCCGGGCCGCTGGGACGCTGGGGGGCGTAGTTGGGGAAAACGAGGGTTAGCCGATTAGAGTTAGGGTTAGGCTTAGGGTCCTGCACCCAACGACAGACAAATTAGCAACTAGCTGGTGAACAAAGCATCTTTCAGTCTTTTGTTTCCTGAAGATTTTGTGTCAGTCCCAGATTTACTCTTGTCCACCGGCTTCTTGCTCCGTCGGTCTCTCCTTTTCAGTTTCTTAGCTTTCTTAGCTGTTGAGCCCAGTTACATTGACGGCTCGCACGGCCCAGGTTCTGGCAAGACACCAGCTCTGCTCCTTGTCAGCACCTCCTCTTCCCGGCGGTCCAAAGTGCCTGTTGTACAAACTCTAGCACTCGCCTGGTGCTCTGAGCTCACAGTTCCAGGAAGCCCAGCTTACAAACTGAGCTAACAGCTAACTAGCAGCTGTAGCTTGCAGCAGTCTATATTACTGGAAACTCTCAATGACAAAGTTGGAGATGACAAAACATTTTCTAGATACAATCCTGCTTCACCACAATCAGTTAAATAGTGAGAGTACCCGACGCATAAAGTTACACAGTGAAAAGGAGGAACAAATAGAAACCTCTTCTGTGCAGCAGCGTTGTTTATGACAAATATGAGATATAGGACTAGAAAAGCCACTGGTGTGCATGAGAGGCTTCCAATTGTTTATGGTAATTATACCAGTCTATCACAACCAATTTGACCATGACTGTTGATGGCTGAAAAATGCTGCACATAGCACCTTTAACTTTGAAAAGCCTGACAGCAAGAGCTGCCTCAGTAACTCGGGCAATGAGCCAATATAACCATTAAACACCGAGACAGAAATAGGCCGCGGTAGCTGCCAACAGTAAGCATTCTGTTGTTGTTATCTTTACTGTTTCTCAATCCATCCTGACAGCCTTACCATCCTTTGGGGAAGGAAACGGCAGTCACTGGTGATTATAAAGCCCCCACCACCCCCACCTCTACCCCTCATCCAGGGAGCCAAATTATGCCTGCATTAATATTTCATATTACACAGGACTTGCAGAGAAACCACATGTGTACTCAGCCCTTTGTCTTCATGTCAAATGAAATGTGCTCTGCAATCATCAGAGGGTGAACCGAGGTGGTGAGAGGAGGGTTGACGGCAGGAGGGGAGGAGGAGAACGGAAGGGGTGGAGGGAGATGAGAGGAAAGCATGGCGGGAAGGGGGCAAGGATAGAGGAGGAGGAGAAGAAGTGAAGCCAGGTAGAGAGTTGAGAATTGAGGGGAAAGAAAAAGGAAAGTCCAGGTGGATTGAATAAAAGGGAGAGAGAGGCAGGTGAGAGGGGAGATGAGGCAAGAAGAGGAGGTGAGAGAGAGAGGGGAGATGTGAAGGTAAAGATGAGAGATCAGCAGAGCAGATGAAAGGCAAGTAAGCAAAGAAAAAAGTAAAGAGAAAGAGGAGAAGAAAGGGGAGTGTCGAGAAATACCTTATGCTTTAAATAATGTAAAGAGGCGAAGGCTTACACTGGCCTGAACAGAGGACAAAGAAGTCTGTGATACATCTTGGAGAAAGTCAGTGAACAGAGGCTTCAGTTTTGAATTATCAGCTGATCTCCACATTATATTTACAAAGACAATGAGGTATTAGTGCAAGATTAAATCAGGGTTTTAGGTGGGAAATGTATGAGCACTTCTTTTTTTTATCACTTAGGTTTTATTACATTTTTGACAAACAGGTAACAGCACAGCATATTAAACACTGTTGCCAGGCAGCATTGTACCATCTGTGATCTACAAATATTGATCTTCACATTCAGGAAATAAGAACTTGTTTGGTATTATGTGACTCAACAGGAATTTTAACTCTGCGTTCAATTTAGCCCCCGGAGGTGTTTTGACAATCATGGAGGTGTTCTCCATTATCCACATTTTGGAAGTGCTTAGTAATTTCGTAACACAAAGAGTAAAATATATTGTTGAGGCACAACCACTGACAGTTTAAAAGTTTAGAGGCACTTGTCAAGGGTGTGCACCATCTCATCGGATTGCCTCCCATGACCCAGATCAGGATAAGCAGTTATGCAAAATGGATGGATGGAAGTTTAGAGGCAGTATAAAGTGTGTGTTTTTACCTGGCCACTAGATAGGACCGTCGTGAAGCTATATGTTAGCTGGCCTTGTGTTATGTAAAAATCAGCCTTTAATGTCTGCCTTAAGTTTATAGAATAACGTGGGAGAAAATGGGAGTTTTTTTTTGTGTTGTGAGTGTGAATGGATGTGATTAGAGAAAGGAATCACAGTTTAGGCACAGTGATTGGAGAAGTGATTGGTAGAAGGCTTTCAAGTGTCTTGTAATGTTGGGTTTGTGCTGCCAAAGATAGTAATTTTCATTTTTAAATCTGTTATTTGACCCGTTGTGTTTACCGGAAATACACAGAGAAATAAATTACAGACAAAGATGCAAGAAACAGCTTTTTTTATTCTTTTATTCGTCTACTGACGTCAAACCAAAGTTTCATTATTGAACGCTGAAATCCGGATATTAATGGTAGGCCTAGATACAGTAACGACACCAACAACCAGTGCCAGTGAAACATTTGTGATATTTGTGTTTTCATGTCTCAGAAGCTGCTTACAACTCAGGCCCAAATATCCATTTTGTGGCTCTTTGGAGTGATGAAGCGAAGTGATCTTTGTTACTGACTCACTAAGCGATGATTATCAGGCAGTTGTAGCCTGAGGTATGAAGTCGTAAAACAGCGTTTTGGGCTAACATGGAAAATTATAATCAGGTTCATGCAAATATAAAACAAATGAAATACTCCCAGGGTGTCTGAGACCCGTCTGAATCAAATCTCTCTTGCCATTGTCTGAACAACAAACAATAAAAGCCATAAATCAAGCTATCTGCCTGTCATGATAAATGGCACATCCCCGTATGATTTTGATCACACAGATACAGGTGGCATCGGGTTCATCCCATTGTCCATAAATGGGGATGATGACACCAACAGATGGGGCTTGGCTAGTTCTCTAGCAAACAAAGAAGCGCAGACACACACACACCCACACACACACGCACAAACTCAAGTGATGACAGAGTGACTGATTGATGTTTTTTAACAGACGTGATTTATCCTGTGCTTGAGGTTGAAAATGTACAGAGTGGAGAAAAGGGTCTGTATGGGCAACTACTTAGAGTTTCATGCTTAATTACACATACACACACACGCGTGCGCGCACACACACACACACACACACACACACACACACACAGATGAACACACACTTGACAGGGAGCCAGTAGCTGGTTGGTTGGCTGATTAACACTCGCTTGTCTGCGGTTGAGTGTGCTCCCATCACGGTGAGATTGCTGCAGCCTCTTGTTAACCCTCATTGTATGAAACAACCCAGTGGCTCACCTTCAAGCACACTTATCAGCCTCTTATTGCCAAACCTCTCTCTCTATCAACAATTGTGTGTGTCTTTCTGTGTGTGCGCGTGTGTGTGTGTGTGTGTGGTGAAAGAGACAGAGCGACAGTGTGTATCTCTGTCCCTCTCACTAGCTAGGAAGTTAGCAGCAGCTTCGAGAGCACTTAAATATCCTCTCCCTTTAACCGGATTATTAATTACAGTCTGCCTCTAGCTGACTGCAGCCCAAACACTGGCTAACACTGTTACCAAGGAGACTGACACAAAGTCATTCACAAACAAGATTCAGGAAACAGATTTAAGCACATCCACTGCTCTTTTTGTTGTTGTTGTTGTTGTTGTTTTTCTGTGTTAGCCGTGGCATTTAGAGTATTTCGATTAGCATGCATGCCGATCATAAATGATTCCATCGTGTCAAATATAAGCGAGGAGTGTCGACGCTTAAGTGACACCTGTCGCTAACGTGGCGTCATCTTAGAAGCGCCATAACTCACTGAAAACACTTCGAGATGAAGCCCATCTCATGGCTGCAAAACTGTAAGTTGATCAAAGTGACTGCGCGCCAGAAAGTCAGTCATGCCTGAGCTGTACAACACTCAGCAGAATCAACCTGGAGCTGTGCCCGCAGTAAGGCTGAGGGACATCACTCTTTAAATGGGCTCCTGGCAATCAGCTGTGTGTGTGTGTGTGTGTGTGTGTGTGTGCGTGAGCTCGTATCACTCTCGTGTTGAGATGGAGAGCAGATTAAGTGCTTGCCAGCAGCAAAATATGGCTTATAATGCTACACAAGTGTGCTCTGTTATTTTAGTACTGGCCATACGGTGCTGTATTACACTCAGTGGTACACACACACACACACACATACACAGCCTACAAAGTGCTTACTATCTGATGTCAGCCGGGTGTCAGACATCACACAGTCTTCAGAAGAGTCTTCAGAAGAGTTTTCTTTTTTAATCTGCCGATAAAGACAGCAGGAAAACTCTGCAGTGGCTTTCTCCTCAAAGTGCTGCGAGTGAGTCCTTGAGGACTAACAAATGTGTTGAACCATGTTCCATCCCTATTAAACATCAACAAATTCATTTATTTTAATATTTAAAAGTCTGTGTTTGCTTGTAATCCTTTCTCATCAGTGCAGGAATGCGTGTCTGCATGTGTACACACGGTTACCTGGTCTCGTGTCAAACTTCAAATACTAGTTTTTGACACTACGAGTGGTCAAAAACTAGTATTTGAAGTATTTTTGAACCGTTGCTGTGTGCTTTGGCGTTTGACAAGCCTGTAAAGTTCACCCAGTGGCTGTTGTCTGTCAAAACACAGCCTACGAGTGCTCTTTGGTCTGAGGACGTGTACATCTGTCTGACAGAGGCCTTTTAGTTCTTTGAGGGATGAATGGGTTGAATACTTCCTGTAAAGCTTCCGCCATGTTTCCATCTGCTGATCGGAGAAGTCTTTTACTTCACGCTGCTGCTCAGCGGGGGGGGGGCTCACATTCCTTCAGAATTATACAACCAGGAAATCAGCTGTTATAATGACTCACATAAGATGGCTCATCAGGCTATGATATTTGATGGTTGGTCTATGCTCTGTGCTCCATATGGCACTTTTTTTTTTGTTACTTTGATGCACATGGGGTTTTAATTGCGGACCTGTCACAGTATACCTATTTAAAGTTCACAATAGAACCTTTTTCATGTCATGTATATCTATGAGCAAGCATGCAGAGCTTTAGAACTGGTGCGCATTAATGCACTAATGGCATTACTTACACCTGTGACTTTCATTTGAAACTGTTCTACGCTTTTGAATGAAGCTCTGCCGTCTACTTTTCCTTTTTAACTCAGCGACAGCCTTGCCATGTGAGACTTTCTTGCAGACACACGTTATTTGGAGAAACTGATGTAAAACGGTGATTGTGTGAACCATGGGAGAGGCGTCGCCACTGCGCTGATGCTGATGGGTATTAAAATGGCATGTGGAACTTTGATTTAGCCACTTCTAAGTGCTTCATACGCTGGAGATACAAGAGAAATGGATGGTGAACCGAGTGGGGGATACGTGATATGAGCAGGGGAAATATAATATTAGGGACGGATATTGATAATTTAGCCACTCTTCTAGTAATTCTTTCATTTCTGTCCACAAGGGGGAGCGGATGGGATAGCTTGCCTCAGACAATTATACTTATACATGGTGACAGATGGAGCTGGAGAGGTCTGTGGGGTGGGCTGGGCTTTCCCCTGTTGGTTAAGAGGGATTAAACTGGGGAGGGGTACCCTGATCTTTAGAAAAAAAAGGGGGGGGTAGATGAAGAGTGCTGGATACAGAGCTAATGGCAGCCAACAGCTGATTGGTTGTGACTGCCAGCCAATGGATGTAAGAGAAGAATAAAGCCAATGGTAATTAAAGAGTCTCATTTATTAGCAGCTGGGGGAAGGGAACGATGAAACAAGGGTTAATGTGTGCTGAGTGTATTTGTGGTTTTGAACTAGATGAATGAATCAGTGAATAAATGAAAGGCCCTCATAAATATACTAAACATCTGTGTGTGTGTGCGTGTGCGCACGCGTGTGTGTGTGTTTAGCATAAATATATTACTTATAACTTTAAAAGAAATGTAAACATCTATTTATATTTAGCTTTTAGATCATTGTTGTATGTTCAATATGTTTGTCCACATTTGAAATCAGGCTTACATAAAATTGTTTTCATAACATTTATGAACCAGATCGTGGTTCTAAAAAGTGAGAAGGAAGGAGACAGACAGACAAATGAAACAGGGGAAATACTGAGAGAGAGAGGGAGAGCATAACTTCTCCTCCTTCACTGCAGTCTGTATAAATACATAAAATCTTGTCAATCAAACATCAAACACTGTACAAGATGCTTAATTAATTATGGTCATGCCAATAGAGCAAATAGATTTGAATAACTACAGAATCAGTACGGCACTTTTGTTAGCATTCTTGCTAGGTGGATCCTGTTTTGAAAAGTTGCTCTCCTTTTCCTGTATTACTTTGTTAACAAAGAATTTCCCTATAGATGCTTTAATATGTGGGGTGACAACAAAAGACTGGCGGCAGAAGTACACAGAAATTCACAGACAGTGAAAATACAATAATAATTTAGCTAACCCAGTGTAATTATCTAAATAGCCCTTTCATCGCCTGGAGGTGTGTTTGAGTCATTGTTCTGTTGAGGAACAAATGATGGCCACACTAAGCTCATACCAGATGGGATGGCGTGTCCTGTTATGTGTATGTTGCACATCATATCTGAACATATCGTCCATGTAACAGTCTCACTGTTACTGAGGTGCCATTGTTGATGGACTTCACCTCTGCAGCAGAGGTCTTCCTTTCCTGTGGTGATCCTCATGAGAGCAAGTTTCATCGTAGACTCTGGCGGTTTTTGTGGCTGCACTTAATACATTCCAAGTTCTTGATATTTTCCTGATTGACTGACCGTCATGTTTTACCCCCAGATTTGGACTTTTGGTCTTCCAGTCCAAAAGTGAGCCTAGACCATTATCAAACCACAGCAGTGCGATTGGGTCCTAAATATTTCAGGATCTGTTTTTTTTATGGGTCTTCTGCAGTCCTACCTAACTAACCTTTTCCTGTTTTGAAGTTTTAATTGTTAGTCTTGTTGAACCATTGAAAACCAAACCAAACCAAATCAAACGAAATAACATCTATTTGTAAAGAGGTATTTCCATAAACTTGAAGCATGAAAGACCATTTAGAAATATGGAACAGTCCTCTCAGTGTACCAAATCAAGCGTTTGTAGCAGGCAACCTTGAACTTTTGAATGGTAGTGTGTGGGGTGGTTGTGTGTGTGTGTGTGTTGTATCAAAACTTTTGATTCTCTGGACAACAATGTAATTGTCATGTCAACATGTACACTGGTCCATATGTTCATAGAGTTACTATAGTATGTGGGGCCTATGCAGGGATTATGTTCATAAATTAACATAATGGATGTTGAGCATTCATCCACCCCCACACACTTCCCCTTTCAATTTGTATCATAATTACCTCTTAAAAATGCAAAACAAACCCTCTCATACGCACAATCTCCCCAATCAACTCAACTGTCTCAGCCTCACTTCATCGAATTGTAAAGCCAACTGT
This sequence comes from Nibea albiflora, assembly GCA_014281875.1. NCBI lineage: Eukaryota > Metazoa > Chordata > Actinopteri > Sciaenidae > Nibea > Nibea albiflora. Next base: position 5,733,577 of record CM024798.1, on the reverse strand, counting down.
TAATGAAAAGGCTTGGAGGTTACCTCTGAGGTCAGCAGAAATTATTGTTACATAATGGCAGTCAGTCACCATACTGACCTATATATGTATGTTGCAGCCATATAGAAAGAAAAAAGCATTGTCTGCTCATCGAGCTAGAAGCAGAAAACAGATGGTCTAGTTTAGGAGCATCACTGCTGTTAATCTGTCTAGTATAGTTAGAACAATGACAAAGCAGGGGGGGCTCATGTTAGGCTCATCAGAGTTGAGTAGCTTATTTGGATAGGTTTGTAGGACACATACCCAACGTCCTGTGAGGAAGAGACTTGCCAGTTAACTTCAGTCTTTGGAACATTTGTATTGCTTCACATACAAGACACTAAAAGTGTTATATTTCATTCAAAGATGTTGTAAAGTCGGTTGTCTTTGTGCTACAAGTGAACACTCGCTTTGCTTTACCAGTATCCAAAATGATCAGACTGAATTATGCTAAAACATAAAAACAGAAGTGATGACCAAAATCACCAAAGAGGTGAACCGAGATGCATTTTGCCACATTAACATAGCAGAGTGGTTCAATTAGCAATCAGAGTATGATAATGATAAAATCCTAAAATAGAATAGAGTGGAAAAGGAAAGGAAAACAGAGGCTAACACACACACAGAGGGAAATACTGCCCGGCTGTAGGTGATGTAGTGTTTTCACCAGAGGCATTTGGACAGTCCCAAAGCTGCTGAAATGAATACACTAATACTAATATTAATGCTAATAACATAAACACAGCATGTGCAGAAGGTAACAGTAATTTCAGATACAAGTGTAATAATAATGAAGTGTAGGTTAGTTAGCTAATATATATATAATATAAACAGTGTTAACAGTATGAATAGAGTGGGTGAGTGGGTGAGTGGGTGAGTGGGTTCTTGAACAGAGTGTCCTGTAGCACCTCCCAGAGGGGAGGAAAGCAAACAGTCTGTGACCTGACAATGTTGTGCGCCCTCCACTTGCACCGCTTGTGCTGGACAGCCTCGGCAGTGGGGGAATGGGGAATTAGTGTTGCACTGGGCAGCTTTCACATCCCTCTGCAGAGCTTTCTGGTCCGTGACAGCGTTGGTAAGAATGCTCTTGATGGTGCAGTGGTAGAAGTTCACCAGAATTTGAAGGAACTGATGGAACTTCAGGAGTCCTCAAAAAGTAGAGATGCTGGTGAGCCTTCTTGAGTGTTCATGGTCCAAGAGGAGGTCCTCAAAGACAGGTCTGCGTTTGCCACTTAAGTGTTTAAGTTAGCGATGGTGTCTTTGGTCTTTTTGGTGTTAATGTTGATGGTCAGGTTCTTACCAAATCATCAGGTTCTGGTGAGGACAGTCACCTATTGGAACCATGAACAGTTGTGCAGTCATAGATGAAGAGGGAGTAGACTCAGGATTAGTCATGTATCTAGTTGCATAGGGAGGTAGTGATGCCCAGGTCACTGAGTTTGGTGATCAGATTAGAGGGGGTGATAGTATCTAATGTTGAAGTGAAGTTGCTGAACAGCTTTTGCACATAGATGTTGCTGTTGTCCAGGTGCGTTAGGATGGTGTAGCGTGGAGATGGCATCTTCTGTATTCCTGTTTTGGCAGTAGGCAAACTGAAGGCGGTCCAGTGTGGGTGATTCAGCATTTAGGATGAGCCAAGACTAGTCTCTAGAAGCACGTTATGATGGTGGGGGTGGGTTTAACAGAGCAAAGTCATTATGATCGGCTGCAGTTGAACGCTTTGGCACAAGTATTTATCCAGTGCCCGTACGCTGGCTAACAGAACGGCTGGTAGAGTGGCTCTGCGTAGCTTATCCACTTTTCCCTGCTTGTCATACATGCACACACAGCACAGTAAGTACCTCACAGAACATGTGCGCAGACAGACAAAGTTGCATGCTATCAGGATGGGTTTGTGGTTGACTGGCTGCCTTTTTGCCATCAGCCTCGGTTCCGCCCATATAATGATCAGTTAGCACAGAAAAATACAGCTGATTGGCACAGGAAAATAGACCAGTGGCTAATTGTCTGTTCTATTGTCTATACAGAGAGGAGCAAGAGAAAAGCACCCCTCAAGCAAAGATTATGCTAATGTCTGACATAAATATCTAAGGGGATATATGTAAGTAATTACACTGGTAAAAAATAATGGTGTGACCTTTTTTTCTGTTGAAATTAGAAATGGCTCAGCTGTTCAGTACAAAATGGAAACACGGTGTTAGAAGATGTATGATTTTTTTAAAATAAGTGGAAGAAAATATTTACATATATCTTTCTGTCCCAGTGAGACCACGAAACTGCAGTTTTACTGTTATTTCATTGTACTTTTGCTGACTTCTACTTCTACTTGTATGAACTAATGCTCATGTATTTTAACAGCAAATTTACACAATAATAGCATTTCTTGTTGATCACGCTCTATGTTGTATCTGTCTGTAATGTTTTATGTCTTAATGTTATTGTGCAAAGGTGTGGTCAAAGATATATTTCCACTACAGTAAAGTTGTATTATGCTGCATTGCACTACATTAAAACATGGTTCTGGTCTTAAATCTTATTAAGGTGCAAAAAGGTGATATATTGAAACTACATCACAGAACAAATTACATCTATTTGTAATGGGATGTAAAAAATAACTATTCTGCCTTTGGTTTCAGCAGTAAAAATGATCATTTTAAAACTTTGAAGACATTCTGAAATGTTCATAAAGGACTTTGATTAAAGCAGCTAGGGATAATCAGGATTACAATTCAAGGATTAAGTTCGCTAATCCAAACATATCTCTTGATAATGGATAATAACTAATAATCCTTTTGATGAATGGCTGCCTAATGTAGATGACAGGCTGATGAGTTTGTCTATATATATATATTCAACATATGACTATGCCGCCATCCAGGTCGGTTATTCTCCTTCAGCTTCTTTTATAGTGCATTTCAGATAGAACTGAGTTTGTGTGTGCGTTGGTGTCTGTGTCAGGCCTTGAGCTCCCCCCTGTGTTCAATCAGAGTTTTGCTCCAAAGGGCTTATTATAAGAGAAAACAGGTGAACACAGTGTAAGAAAGATGCACTATATCTATTCAATACAATGAAGAAACAGGTTACAGGTAATATTATTAATTACATATAACTATGTTTGTATTGAGTTCATATAAATAAAATGAGACCCGGCATAATGATCTATTTATTATGAGTGGGGTCCAACAGGAAATAAGGAATGAATTCAAACAAAAATACTGAGTTGATATGAAAAGCATGTAAGAATGTATTCAATGTATTCAGTTAATTGTAATCGGAATACCAACCTCATCAATGCCGCATCAAACAAGTCACTTAAACAAAATGTTAGGCGCAGCTGAAACAACACGTCTGTTTCTGTTTGTTGTATTTTAAATCAAACCAGGAAATGTTCAAAGTGCAGTTTTAAGAAACCGACCAGAATTCTGTAAAATAGTTCAGACTACACCTGAATACTGTGAACCACTTAAAGATGATCACAAATGCCACTCAAACTTCGACTGTGGTCTGTTCAAAGATTTAGAATGAAGGCTTTTTTTTATCAGAGTCAACACTTTTAAACGAAGCAAAAAGAAGATCATAGTGCATACTTTCCAGTAGACCGGCATTTTCAGAGATACACAGTCTGTTCCTCTTGAGGGTCTTTGATACTGTAGATACAAAGCATCCAGTTCTGAGAAAAGTGGAATACTAAAAGGAATTCTTCAGCTGCTTTGGATAGCCAAACTCAAACTCAAAGAATCAAGTGTAGTTGGACAAACTACACTTATCTCAGCGATGTAGATTATTTTTATTATTATGCTTTTCAGTTCAAATGAATAAAGGACCACACTTAAAACTCTTGAACCTCTTGGTAATCTTTCACATCCTGAATGATCCTGGATTAAGAGAAGCGGAAACTGAGCAGGAAGAAAAATGTGTGCACAGTAATGTGACTGAGATTTGCTCAGCAGCCGTGTACAGCATCCTCTGACTCTGTCTGGGTGACAGTAACCATCAGTCCATCCATTCTCTCCACACACATCCATCTATAGCCCCCTGCTGGCAGGTTTTACACCATAGACTTCATTAATGGAAGAAGGCCGGGTAGGACTGGCTACTTTCTCCACACAGAGGTGCGAGGAGTGGACATGCTAACAGAGAAACGACAATCAAATTGCTGTTTGAACAGATTCAAGTGCTCGGTGAAATGCTGTATGCTCTGTCAACAAAAAAACAACAACTAAAATATTAACACTAAGTAAACCTGCTAACTAGATAAAGTAGCAAGCTGCTGTTGGGACTAACTATTGACTGGTATGGTTGTGGTGGTAGTGGTGGTGGTGGTGGTGGTGGTGGTGGTGGTGGTGGTGGTGGTGATGAGAATGAGGAGAATTTGTATCATCACTGTCCGAGTCAGTTGTGGGTATTAGTGTTGCTGTTGGTGGTGCTGATGATGACTGAAATGAAAATGAATTATTGTGACTGGTATGATGGTGGTTGTGGTGGTTGTGGTCATGATGAGAATGAGGACGATCTGGAACATCAGTCTCCAAGTCAGGTGTTGTAGCTGTCTGGTTGACATTAAACTGCGTTGTCTCATTTGTTGAGGTGCCGTATTTGCTACTTGATAAAGTAGAATTAGCCTGGAAAAGATGAAACACGGGTAATTAGATCACAGTAACTAAAACACCTTACAGAGCTTTTTCATCCTTAATTTTGTTACCTCACTGTTCACAGTTAGCTTTGTCCTAAATCTTTTGCATTTACCAATCATTTATAGTGTTTTTGTTATTTTGATTGACACTGAGATGATTTTGTTAATCATCTCAGTGTCTTAGATATTCCATAATCATGACATTAGCCCGTCACTCAGTGTAGCTCCAAGTAATGTTAGGCTGCTATTCATCTACTTTTATTTTGCTGTTTTTAGCCATCTTTCTCGAAGTCTCATTCACTGTCTGGAATGGAAAGTATTCACAGCACTTCACTTTTTCCACATTTTGCTATGTTACAGTCTTCAATCACTTGTACATAAGTATTCACAGCCTTTGTCATCAAGCTCAAAACTGAGCTCAGGCGCATCCTGTTTCCACTGCAACATCCTGGAGATGTTTCTACAGCTTAATTGGAGTCCACATGATTTGGAAAGGCGCACACCTGTCTATATGATGTCCCGCAGTTAACAGTGCATGTCACACCACAAAACAAGCATGAAGTCAAAGGAATTGTCTGTAGACCTCCCCGATAGGATTGTCTCGAGGCACAGATCTGGGGGAAGTGGTACAGAAGCATTTCTGCTGCTTTAAATGTCCCAATGAGCGCACTGGCCTCCATCAACGGTAAATGGAAGAAGTTTGAAACTACTGGGACTCTTACTAGAGCTGGCCGTCATTATGGGGTACTGTGTCCAGAATTTTTGAGGAGAAAAAATTATTGAATCCATTTTGGAATAAGGCTGTAACATAAGGAAATGTGGAAAACATGAAGCACTGTGAATGCTTTCCGTATGCGCTGTATGTCACTCAACCACTACTCACTCTTTTTCTCTCTCTCTCTCTTATCTATTCTATCTCTCTATCGGACACAAACCAAAAGAAACTCCTTGGTGTCTTTATTTTGCAGCACAGACTGCTATAGGTATATCTGTCAGTATGTTTGATTTTGGCCAGCATTAGCTAGCAAACCTTCATTTTCCCCAAATTTGTGTCCGAAGGGAGAGTTAAGGCAGGTAAGGCAGGTTAACGGGGAACAAAGAACACATTTTCTTGCTGTTGCCTTTTCAAAATGAGCAGTGGTTAAAGTTACTTGGATTTTGTCAGGACTTGTCAGACAGTAGCCGCTTAAGCTAGCTGAAAGGCCAATCTTACTACTCACTGAGGTGAGTAAAGAAATGATCAAAAAGGCTAAAACCACTCTGAGCTATGAAAAAGCAAGGTGATCAATAAAAAACAAACTCATAGTGCAGTAAAATGCAGATTGTGTGACACTTCCCTGTGGTTCGTCACTAAGAGGAATCACTTTCATGTTACACATTGCCATTTGATCCACTGGTATTTGTGAAGTTTAACTCAAAGTGGATTTTTATTCCTTTTTAATAAGTCCGTAAATCATAAACACAGAATTTCTGTTGTTAAGGAACACCTCTTACTATTCACAGCCACTTACGTATGTGTGCAAGCATTTCCGTGTGGGTGTTTTGTGATTACTCACGGAGCAATTGCAGATGTTTTTATGATAAGTGGCTCTGATTGCAGCCTCTATGTAGGGGGAGTGCAGGAAACTGTAAGGTAGCACTATATGGAAGGTGAGCAGACCACACCTGGAGAGGAAAGACAGAATCAAGACCTAGACGGAAATCACTGTAATTTCATCGGCTCTTTTCTTTCGTTCACAATATGATGCACAAACAAATTATATAGTTACACCCTGGCAGGCTCTTTCAAAGTACATTCCTTTGTGTATCTCTTATTCATGGAAGATAAAAACAATTATGCTTTCAAAAAATGACCTTTATCTTAGATCCAGAAACTGGTTCTTGGAAATATGTGTTAAAATGGAGCAAAATCATGACGAGACCCTAAAGCCTGACAATCAAAGAGCTAACACATAACATAAAAATAATCTAGAGTGGATTTACATGTCCAAGCGGTGGCTTGCCTTACCTATCGTAGACCAAGAAGTCATCTTTGTCACCATCCAAAGCCTCCCACACGTCATCTTGAAAGGGAGACTGCTGGTACACAGGAATACCAGGGGGTGCTCTCCTCTTCAGCTCCCAGTACATGGCTCTGGACTGAGCATCTCGCTCATTCACTATCATGAATGACACCTCTGACATGTTGCTGCGGTTCAGCTTGGCACGCAAGCCTCCGAGGCTACAGAGGAATAGACAGAATCACAGACTCTTACTCAAAATCAGTGCACAAGGGCTTCTTCAAGGCATTATCCACAGCACCAGTTATGTTTGGCATTTTTACACAAAAATATGGTTTTGCCAATCAATTGGTTTGCCCAGTCATGCTGAAGGAACTTCTTTGAATATGATTCTTTATAGCTTTGCCTTCGACTTAATGTGAAATATGAGCATTGGCCATTTAAACTTAAAGGTCTTTAGGGGCATGTCCACGCTCCAGACCTTTAACATGCAAACACAATATACAGCATGTGCTAATTCTTGAATATGGTAGGATATTAGATTATCATTAAAGGTTGTAACAGTCTACCCAAGAATGCTAATGGAAAAGCAGCATGTGGGTAGTGCCACACACTGACAACTTAGAGCATCATATTTATATTGAATTACGCCAATAATGTTGCATTCAGGCACCTGCCTGAATCCACTGATATTGACAATCCTCGATTTTGATAGGTAGCATTGTCACCTCTGCCTAAAGAACAATTTGACATTTTTGAAGGACTCACATGAAGACATGTCCAGAGTCATGTGTTGTAAACTTGTAAAATAATTATTAAATTTAACCACCAACAATTTTAACATTTTGACTTCTCATAGTAGAAAAGGCACCGGGTGATCACTCATGACTCATGACTTAATGGAACGCTTGAATAGAAAGTGAATTGAACTGAATTATTCATACCTGTGCTCTTCCAACTGTGACATTAAAGACGTTAAAATGTCTTGTGTAAAAAAAATTTAAAAAAGCGATTTTCAACAACGATCTTACAAACTGACTCTGCCCTCTGACAGTTTTTACCCTCTGCATCACTGATATATGCCTATATGTGTGAAGTCGCTTACTTGGAGGCCTGAGTGAGACAGAACTGTCAGCTGGCCTTGAGTAGCGCCACCACAACCACATTCCCCAGCAGTTCTGGCATGGGTGCATGTCCCTTTATGGTCCAGTGGGGGGCGGGTTTGCAGATCCTGGAGCCATCGTTGTCGCCCTCCACTAGTAGACTGGCTTGCGAGGCCCACAACAGACCTGGCATGGCCGTGTACAGCCACAGTGTTGAGAGAGAATGCATTGTCCCTCCCTGGCTGGCTGGACTGAGTCTACCTGATGAGAAAGACATGTAATCCACATTACTTTGACCAAGAGGCACTTTTGTCACACAAGTGCTACATGTAGCCTTTTTGAACCAAATGTTGAGACATGCATATAATAAAATCGAATGAATGAAATGAAATGAAACGGGGATTATGGAAAGTAAAGTTTAGAAAAGATATGAAGTCAGTCTAATTATGATGCAGGCTGTAGAACACAGTGAAGGACAGCACATGCAGGCAGTCTAGGTTAAAGACAGATTCAGTCTTTGGCAGGTTTCCCTGCCCTTAACCAAAAGTCAGTCTGATCCCTGAATAATTAAGAATGTAAACCCTCATGGTCTCATCACAGTGGAGATAATCTGCAAAAGAGTTATTATAAGGGTGGCCTGCCAACAGCCCAAAGAATGAAAGGCAAAGACAGAGAGGCTGGCAAAAACAAAGAGACGCTGGGAGATACAGCCTCAGTGACATCCAGAACCTGTAGGCCTAATGTCTGCATAAACATGAATGTGCTTTCTGTTGGTATTTAAGTTAAATGTACTTTAAATTTGTGGTTACAAACTGAATTAGTAATTAGTTAATTTAACAAACCCAAAAAATGATTCTGAAAGTAGGAGACACAATTATATTTTGAAAAGACTAATACACTTGGTTAACATGTTTAATGCAGTAATCTACTTTTCAAAATAAAAGCTCTATAGTAACAAGCCCAAAAAGAAACCCTTACCTCTGTCCTCCCACAGTCCTGACCCACAGAAACAGACGCCTGCTGTTTTTAAAGCCTGTGGGGATGTTTAAGCACTGCCCCCAAATCAAACAGAGGAGAGGGAGAGAGAGAGAGAACCGCTGTGTACCCTGACATGTACTAGTCTGTAATCTTAAATGCATCAAGTGATATAAACATGCACACACTTAACGAAACATGACAGGACCCTTGGTACCTTACTGCTGTGTCTCACCACCACCTACATTCTCTGCGAAAAGAATTCTACAACACAGGTCCCCAACTAGATTCGAACAGGAGCGACACAAGTCAACTACCCCGGTTACTGTCTTCATTCTGACAGATAACCAAGAGCTGCAGTGTTTTCCATCAGGGTGTTCACATGCTGCAGTTATCACTTCAGGCGTTTATCAGCATCACATGTTTTTACATGATTTTAAGTGACTGTTTTGCTGACTCTTGAATGGATTGTCATTACATTTGATGTGGATATATCTCTCCCTGTGGGCGCACGGTGATACCTTTGAACTGGTGGTCAGATTGATTTTTTTTTTTTTTTAACTTGCCTCAGTATTTAGTGGAGAACTTATGACACTTCTGTTTTCATACACAATTATTATGTATTAAGCTCAAAGCACCACCGTCCATAGAGAGCTGCTAGCATGACTGCAGACTCAGAGTTTTGTTTTGATATTGATCTCATGACTAATATTTGCTTTTCGATGAGTGAGTCAGGCCTTTGACTGTGTAGAGGTGAATGCCATCCTATGACAAACAAAACCCTGGTTCCACTTTTATAAAGAGGTAAGCAGCCAGAATCAGCGGCAAAAATAGCACAGAGGGTCGAAGTGACACTCTTACTGCAAAGTTGTAATGTTGTCAAAGGAACAGTAGTTTATAAATGCATTGGGCCAGTCTTCGCTGATTTATCCCGTATCCTTCCCTCCACCTAAATGTCTTTATATTGCACTTCTGCTTCAGGTAACAGCAAAACAAATATTTAATCTCTCATGTGAGGGATTTGCTCAAAGTCCAACTTGGGCCAAAGTAAACAGCATTCTTTGTTTTATGTAGGGTAAAGATAACTCGCACAGGAACAGCACATACTGCTTGACAAGCTAGTGTGAGTATTTAGCTTCTGCAGCGTATTAAAGGACACCCGAGGTTAGTTTTTAGTGGAAGAGTCAGAAGCTTTCATTTCAGTTCCAGTGTAAACAGTATAACATGAATGTGAGCTGCCACATATGTAGACCTACGTGCACTATGCAGGGAAATGTCATTCTCTCTCCCACATTACATGATGAATTCTTGACTTCATCTTCTCAGTGTCAGTGTGTTTTGGATTTTGAGTGTCATGATTTACTGTGACTAGCCTGTTTGATACCATCTGTGGAGACTGATTGAACTGCACTTCAAATGTGAAGACAAGGCTTTACTTTCAAACTACACAATTTATTACCGATGCATTATTTTTGGAACTTTCTGGAGACGGTGAATTTAAATGATTTGTAATAGATGTTTATTCAAACAGCACAATTTGAGACCAAACATGTTCCGACACATTTTCATCCCAGTTGTGCGCTAAAGCTTCTCGCACGTGCACACACGCGCACACACACACACACACACACGCACCACGAAACGATAAATATTTTAGGTGAATTTTAACAAAAATAAAGCTTGCATGATGTACAGAAAACAGTTTATAGTGTGAGATATTTACATGACACAGTAGTCCTCATCAGAATACTCAAGCTACCTAACCCAGGATGTGAGCTTATCTGCTCACATTCTGGGTTTTGAAGTATTTAGGATACATTTGAGTATCCTAAATACTTACTTACCGTGGTTTTATTGTGCATGTAAAAGTCAGTGGAACGCTCAAGCAGCAAATTAAACAGGCTTTGTGCAAATTATGTCTACACTTTACACACAATCCCAGACTCTCATCTCTCTCCTCACACACAGCAGCACACACTACAGCTCAGAAACACCATAAGCACAAACCTAGGCTGACTGCTGTCCCAGCATCTCAAATAAATTGGGCAAAGCCATGTCTCAGTGGTGCAGATCAAACACGCCCAGGTGACACTTCAAATGAGGCCGCTCACAATCTCTGTCAGGCGAGGCATACATTTATATTGATGCTAAAGTCTTTCATAGATCCATCTTCTGCACATGCGTCCCTTGGTTCAAGTCAATAAGTCATGCAGACTGTCCAATCAGGACAAAACACCAATCAGTTCCTCCTCATCATTGTCCCCAACACCTGTGGGACTGTCACAGGTGGCCATGAGCCCAAGGCTAAGCTCTTCCAGCTCCTCACAGCTCATGTCAGTCGTCACCATGATCTTAGTCTCCAGGCGGTTACACAGAGTCCTATAGGAGGGCAAAGGGTATCCTAGCTCTCTTAAGTACTCGTAGCCTTTTGTGCCAACTGCACAGCGGATCTTTCGGGCCTTCATGATGGTCTCTGGAGACCAGACGGCACGGCGGGAGCGTTTTGTGAGGGACAAAGCGCGAATCTGGTCCTCATACAGAAAGTTCTGGAGACCCTTCTCGATCCGGTCGAGCCGATACAGGCGCTTCTTCATCTCCTCTGCCTGTAAGTCAGAGAAGAAGATGGATTTTAGAGATATTTATTGAAGATTCATACTTTCTCCATTTCTCCATTTGTGCATCTTACCTCCTTTTGTAGCCTTGCAGTGTGCTGCATCTCCTGCTCCAGCTGCTTCTTGAGGAGCTGACACTGTGTGCAGGGCTGCTGGTCCTCAGCAGTCCTCTCTGCATCCTCCTCCTCCAGGCCGGGCAGAGGGGTGCGTCTGGCGTAACCATGGTCCCCGAAGTTCAGCTCCTTTTCCACTACGCGCGCACACACACAAAGCATAATTAACTCATGCTGTATTTCCCCACATGAAATCTGGTGCCTTTACATGTGTGTGAGCTTACAGGCATTATGTGCTTTGGTATTGTTAATATGGTAAATTAGCTTTAGGATACAAGCCACTAAAAAACAGCATATTATTTGCACAAATACCTGTTTAAACCCCATGAAGGACACAGAGCAAGCTATGGTGAATGTGGCATTTTACACTATGTTTCTGGTTATTACCCACAATAAAACAAAATCTAACCAAATATAACCGATTACATACATTTAGTTATATTTTTGGCCCCTGCAATTAAGATGTATACAACCACAACATCTTCCTAAGCACCACATACACATCCTGTATTCCTTTATACACATACAGAATACACTGAGCAGCTAACCAACCAAGAATTGAGGAGGTGCAGTCCACCTTGTCACAGATCACAGGATCACTCATATGTGGCACACCGAGTCACTTTAAGCAAGCAGCAATACCTACAGCACACAGTTCCGGAGCCAATGAGTAAAGCTAGTCGAGTAGCTAATATATATATATATATGTAATATACACACACACATGATGTTCAGTTCTAAGGCTCATGTTTGATCAACAACAACAGGGTGTACACAAACCAACCAACCAACCAGAGAGAGCAATATCTGGAGCAAGGCTTGTTTAAAGGTTCCAGGAACTATGACAGGTACGCCCATCTGCCACATCTGATAATGCAAAACAAATATTAAAGAACTGCTCATCTACACCTAATGTTACCTGGTTCAGGTTTCATGGGCAGCAAAATGTATGGAGTGGTGACTGCAGGGTAAGGAGGCTCTCCGATGCTGAACAGAGTGGGGATGGCATTAGGCTTAAGCTTCTTTCCTCCGGCTGGAGACCTCGCTATCTCCTCAAATTGGCTCTGTTCAAAATGGTCCTTGGAGAATCGAGAGAGGAATACACATACATTACATCCAACTCAAACACAAGAGGTAACATTCATACAGTGACTGCAACATTCAGACATGGCCGAAGGAAAGGAGAATTACAGAGCAGCAATCAATTGAACCTATGAGATAAGTTACCATTAAAGAATAAACACTTTATTTTGGATTGCATGGTCCTTCTTATAACTTCTTATAGCAGGGGTCTCCAGACTGCGTCCCGTGGTCCATTTTTAATTGGCCCGCTGCAAATTTGACCACTAGGCAGAGGTACTGTCTTGAATGAGGCAGCGTCTAAAGAATCAACATCAGATTCCCCCCCATACCTAACTTCCACTGAGGCAACGCCGTTTCCATTCAGTGTGAGTTAAACACTTATTACTGTATTCATGTGTTTATAAGCCCACTTACTTCATAAATTCAGTCAAGTTAAGTTGATAACATTTTCTAACAGACATTACCTGATGTGTAAGCCCCATCCCAGCTTTCATACGGGGCTCAATATGAGACTGCTGTTTTGAGAATGAGCTGCCAACCCTTGATGTAGCAAAATAAATGAGAAGCTGTGATGTAGGCAGTCGGGTTTTTTTCTTTCTTTGGGCATATTTAATTGTCAAACATAATTCAGCTACATTTGATTTGCTAACTTAAATACACTTAAGCAGGGGTCTTCAACCAGGGGTCTGTGACCCCTAGGGTGTCGCAGAGGGACTGCAGGGGGTCGGCCAATTAACAGTTAAAAGGTTGCAGACCCCCTTCATGTATTTTTCTGTATGTGTCCGTCAGTGAAAAAAAAAAAAAGTTTGGACACACCTGCTTAGACTAACGCATCGTCTCTGTATGACTGCTTCGTGAACCTCAGCTGGGACTCGAACACACACTGTGCAGACTCACCTGACACAGTCTGGAGTGAGGAGTTGGTTCGAAGTCACGTCGACAGTTCACCACCCATTTCTTCTTGCGGACCGGGTCTTTGGGGAACCTGAACAGCTGTTTGCCGATGCTGGTTGAGTTGGAGCAGTTCGGAGCGGAGCAGCCCCCCATAGCCGCAGCTTAAACAAACAGCGGGGCTAAATTTAGTGAACGACAGGGAAAGTTAGCTTGGCTGGCAGAGAAGCTCAGCAGAGTATTTTAACCATTACTTTAAACTAATAACTTTAAAAAAAAACAAGAACAAAGTTACATTAGCATTAAGCGTTAACCCGCGGAAACCAGAGTGCTGTCATAAAGACTTTTGCATCGTATTTACGTGTACAATTTTAAAAAACAGTTCATGAGAGATAAAATGCTTCTGACTTTGTTTGAGCCAAAATGGCGCACTTCACCTCGACAGTTAATTACAGTGACGTATTGTTTATACGCGTCTGTCGTAAACGCCTGCTCTAAATTTGTATTGGAAAGGTAAAACAGAGAGGAGATGTTGAAACTAAAAAGAACACACGCGATCCATTTTTAAACTAGTGTACGTGTATTTAGAGTTTAGACTGTGATTTAGAGGCTGTGTGTTTTTATTTGCGCTCAGGCAATAGTCCGACTACCCTTAGTTTTTTTTTGTCAGAGGACCCACGAGAAGCACGTTGACATGTTTACGGTGCAGACAGGCAGCACGCCACCGACCGGAACAAGTACGGACAAATGAACCTCTGTTTAAACAGTTACCAGGTGTATGAAGATAACAAACAAGCACAGAGCAGCTGATGATGGAAACCACTGCAGTGTGATTAACGCTGAATAAACCAGAGATACTCTGTAACTAGCCAGCTGATCTCCTAGGTAACCACTTTCTGCACACTTGAGTTGAGACAAACATGGCATGTCCACTGGTCGTCCCCGTTATCGATGTCCAGAATGATAATTTCAAAGAGCTTTGGCCTGCTATGGTGCTGGCCATGAAGACGTCTTCATTCATTGCACTGGACACGGTAAGTCAAATCTATACCGTCTGCACTTGACTTAATACTAACGGTCCATCTCCTCTCAGTGCCTCGCACATCACTGTTTTGTTACGTGATTTAACCAGGTATGAAAGTAACGGGCTGTCCTCGTGTTGTTTTAGGAGCTGAGTGGTCTTGGAAACAGGAAGTCCTTGCTGGCTGAGTGAGTAAAAGCATTAGTGTGATTGATGTTCGTGAACGAGTCGCCTCTAAGAGCCGATTCTTTGTAGCGGTGTGTCGTTCGTGAACGTATCATTCAATTTGAGCTAATCTTTTATATGACTCGGGAGTAGTCTCAGTGAATGACAAGTGAATTTTCATGAAGTACGTTCCCTCACCACATGGCAGCTGCATAAGCTCAGTTAGGACAGGAAACAAACTCAAGTATGAATCTCTTGTTCATTTGTCACACGACTGGCAGCTCAGTACACACTAGTTCATTTATATGGATAGGTTTTTCATTCATGTGTCACATTTACATCACCCACAAGAAGGCCACAGTAATGAATAAACAAAATGACGCAAAAAGATTAGTTCAATTTACTGTATGAGAGTAAGTGATCCAATTCAATAAAAAAAGACTCAAACTTTCCAGCACTAACGACAAGAGCCAACTCCTGTCAACAACAAACCTGTACAGATAATATAAAAATAAACATTTTATGAAAACACTGAATGAAAAATTGCTTACTAGCACACAAACCATTCATAATTGCTAAGTTAGGCCAATATAGAAGGCTACGAGTGATACAAAATGAAGAGCCATTTGAGAGCCGGCTCTTCTAAGGGAGCCGAGACAGATCTTTGGTTTGGTGTTAATTATCCTAACACACTCACCTGAAATAATATTGACAGTTTGTGCAAAATCTGTATTTTTGAGTCAGTATCATGCCTGATCTTACTGCCTATTAGTGTTTTTTCTGTAACCCTCACTGTCATGTTTCAGATCTATAGAAGACCGGTACAAAGCCATATGCCATGCAGCTCGATCCCGCTCCATCCTCTCTCTGGGATTTGCCTGTTATAAGAAACTGGACAACAAGGTACAATAGAAAGATGTCTTCCCCAGTTGCATAAGACTTGTGGACACAATTATCAATATACCCTTTGTCCTATTGTGTATATGAAATGATTGTTATATTTCTAATAAGCACACACAAATATCACATTTGATGTATCTTAATTCTATATCTTCCCCTCCATACCCAGGCTGCAGACACATACCTGGTCCAGGTGTATAACCTGACCCTGCTGTGTTCAGAGGAGTACATCATAGAGCCCCAGTCAGTCCAGTTCCTGGTGCAGCATGGATTTGACTTCAACAAGCAGTACTCTTCTGGAATCCCCTATTGCAAGGGCAATGATAAGGTGATGATCATTATGTGCTACTCTGTGGTCAGCTGTGTGCTTCATCCTTGTCCTGACCCACTGTGTGTGTCTCTATTGTATGTCATTTTTACTCCTCTGTAGTGATTTTTCGTCCTTAGATGTTGTTGTTTGTTTCTCTCTCTGCATCTTTGTTAGGGAGGATCAGACGACAGAGGAGTCCACATTCGGGCCTTATTCACTGAACTGCTGCGTGCTAAGAAACCTCTGGTGCTCCACAACGGCCTTATCGACATGGCCTTCCTTTACCAGGTACCATTATGTTATTAGGCTTGCTGTTCTGCTTGATTCTTGTTCTGTTTTTCTATGTTCATTGTATTTTATGGCTTTCACATTCAGTCAGAAAACTGTCTCAGGTTAAAATTGTGTCTTTGGGCAAGATACTGAATACTGATACTATGATGATATATGCACATGCATAACATTTTATGGTGTCACCAAATTGGGAAAATGTGATGGACATGTTTCAGTGTTTTAAAAATGAAACAAAATATGCAGATTTCTTGCCGGTGAAATCAATTTCCGTTATTAAGCAAGTTAATAATTCAACAATACAGATCATATAACTCAAACTAAAACAAACAGTGTTCCTTCATCTCAGCATGCTGCATTTATTTAATGACTTTTCTTGAATGAAATCGATGTTGTCTTTTTCTACCAGAGCTTTTATGCTCATCTGCCCGAGCGCTTAGCCACCTTCACAGCTGACCTGTCTGAGATGTTTCCTGCAGGCATATATGACACTAAATATGTCACTGAATTTGAACTCCGGCTCACTGCTTCCTATCTGGAGTATGCCTATAAGAAATGGTGAGTATTGGCTCCTGGACACACACCAACCAAGAAATACACCAACAGTGTTTTCCAGAAGTGCTCACTTGCTAATGCTTAAGAAAATTCCTGAGGTGCTCATCAGTGTCTGGGCCGCCTACGTAAATAGAATTGAATGCCTTACCCTAACCCATTTTAACAGAACTGCTGTGTCTGGTGATTTCTATACTGGAACACCTCACAGTGCATTATTGTGTTTGTATCATTGCGTTGATGTTTAATGACATCATGATGTCTCTCAGTTTGCTCATATAATCTCCTCCTCCTTCCAGTAAGCTGGATAACAGTCGCAGTATGACCTCTAAAGGGACAGGGCCTCATGTTCATCTAGAGTTCTGTCAGTATGCCGGTCACATGTCCAGCTATGTGGACTACAGATCGTGTCCAGCTGTAGCTTCTACAGAGGGACAGACTGACATCTGCCAGCGCTTTTCTGTGAGTCATCTTTTTTTATAACTTTGTTACCCAGCAAACGTTTTATTAAAACTCTTAGGCTGAAGTGAAATGATATGCTATGTGTTTACCTTTATTAACTTCCATGTCTTTCTGTTACTGTGTGACAGGCATTTGGCTGGTGTCCAAATGGTGCCCAGTGTCCATTATCCCATGACACTGACCTGATCATCCTCCAGGATGAGAAAGGCGTGGGGGAGAAGAGGAAAAGGAGAAAGAGACAGAGGGATAAGAAGAAAGGTGGAAGCAAGGCAGAGGAGGAGTCTTCCGTCTTTGAGGGGGCCCCCGAAAACAAAAGGTCCCACATGGAGGTGGATCTGGAAGAAACACCAGATGACCAGCAAAAGGCTGAGTCGTGCTTAGAAAGTGGACTTCTAAAAGACAATGATGGAAGCACCCAACAGAATGAAGAAGAAAGTATGAAAACAGATAACGACGGGAACACAGTGTGTGAAGACAGCACGGACTTCAGAAAATCCTTCACAACTGATGACAACACAAACGCAAAAAGAGACACAAAGAATGGTGTAGAAATGAGAACAGAAGACGAGAAAGAAAAGTTGATTGACCCGCAGTCTAAGATTGACGACCAGAAGAAGAAGGCTGATGCAGGAACACACCGGGCCGGGTTCGATGCCTTCATGACAGGATACATCTTTGCATGTGCCCTCACCAAGAAGGACTGGAGTGGGAAGTGTAGAGGAGGAGCACCAGAAGGAGAAGGAACAGCTGTGGCTTCCTACATGTGTCAATAAGGTCTACCTCAGTGGCAAGGCAGCTCCTCTTAATGTGGTTAAAAGCACCTTCTCCAGATCGTCCAAGGCCCATGTGCACAAGATGGAGATGGTATGGGGAGGGAGAATGTAGCGTGCCTGCTTACAAACAGCAGGTCAATGATAGCATGTACATGTGCATGCTGACAGTTTTTCGTGCAGCCTGGCTTCATGGTTAATACTGTCGGCCCACTGGTTTGGTTAAAACAACTATTTGAATGGATAGTTGTGACATTTTGTACAGACATTCATGGACGATGAATACTGTTATTGATCCCAAGATTTTCCCTCTGCCATCATTATGAGGTTGATTTTTGTTTTTTCGGCAACTAAGTTGACAACTATTGGATAGATAGAGTTCATGTACGCAGGTGAATGCAAAACATGACATTCCAGTCAACTGAAGCTGGACTTTGTGTTTAGTACGAAATAGGCCGACATGTTAAAATAATATCAGCCTTGTCACTATGCTGACGTTAGCTGTTAAACCCACATTTCAGTTGACTTTTAAAGAACAGGAGGGAAAAAATGGTCAGTTCATGTTTGTAGCCAACGTGTCTGATGGTGTAGACAATCTCAGTGATCAAAATGTTTTCATCCATGTTGCTGTCTCTTTCTCCTCCTGTATTTTTTTATTTCTTTTGTGCATTTTTGACTTACTTATCAAATTACAAAAACAAGCATGATGACATCAGAGACTTGACATGTAAAACGAGCAATGTGGAGCCACCTGTCTTCATTTAGTGAGCTAGATTTGATACACATTTCACATTTTGTAACATGACCTGTTTCTGAAGTTACCTTTGGAAAATAAACATTCTCTTTGTCTGCAATTTCTTTTGTCATTTCGTTTTCGGGGTTATCTAGAGCAGTGGTCCCCAACCCCCGGGTCGCGGACCGGTACCGGTTTTGTGGAGATGTCAAACTCGGATCTTGCTGACCAGAGGACGGCAACCTATGGCTCGCGGGCCAGATGTGGCTCTTTTGATGACTGCATCTGGCTCGCAGACAGGGGAGCAAATAAGCCGGTACAGTCCGGTACTGGGTACCACTAAAAGATTCAGTGGCGGTACGCAGTACTGGGAAGAGCAGCTTCCTGCTATAAAGCCCTCATTCAGTGCTTCACAGATCCAGTGCAGGGTTTGCCTGACTATAAATAAGGACAGGTACTTTTAATTCTCACAAACTTGCAGGTTGGTGCAGTTTTAAAACTGTCCTTTGAGTTTTTCATATAGAAATACAATAATAATAATAACATAAACGACAATGACCATGACAAGTATAAAGATCCTGCACAGGAAGGACAATAGACAATTTATCTATTGCATATAAATGAAGAGCAAAGGCCAAATTATTTTATACAAAGAAACAGAATGGATGTGTTATTCTATGTTATACAACAAAGTGCTAAAATTATTGGAAAATAAATGATAAGAATGATGTAAATACTAAAGCAGCAGTCATGGTGATTTGAAGCATGCTGTTTGAAGCCTCGCACTGACCAGGTACTGTTGATGGATTGTCAGGTGTCTTCTTGGTGTCATGGGAACAGCACGAAGCGGAACATTCGTGGATCACACACTTGTCACCTTGTTGGAGACAGCGTGTTATGCAATAAGTACTGAAACACTGAACAGTTGGGACATGTGCATTCAAAGGTTTAGAGAAACTTTGCAGGCAGGCACAGATTGCTGCCTTCCAGGCAACACTCTGGGTTGCACAGCAAATCGGGGGACGTTTGATGGTTGCCTGGCAACGAGAAACTACAACACGACTGTTGGGACAGACTCGCAACCGAAAGCAGTTAAAGCTTTAAGGTCTCTGACTGTGAACATGTTCAAGTAATTGTAATCGACAAACATGGTTCACGACGATTTACGGGTGGAGTGGATACGGACACGCGTGTCTGCCGGTTTCGGTTTACCGGACGGTGCCAACAGTTTCGACGAACTGCTAAGTCGGGGAGATGGAGAAGAGGAGACGAAAATCACCCGTTATTTGGACGACGTGTCCGTGGAAGACGCGCCAACATGCCTTATGTTTTTCAAGACCATCAGAGAGGAAGAAATCGAAGTTGAGATTCCAGCTTGGTAAGTTGACAAAATATGTCAGATAATGTCATTGTAATGTTTAAAGACCGAGAGATTATTAATGCCTCAGAATGCTTATATCTGACAGGTTATGGCTCTTTTACCTGTTCAAATAACTACGTTCACTGAGCAGTAATCTAACTGTGGTAACACTCATGCTTGGGCCTTTTTCACAGCAGCCACTTTGACATGTAATAGCAGTGTAAACACACATGTTTCCAAGGATACTACTACTTATGGAATTTTATATCGTTGTTTATATAGTTGTTTGGCTTTGCTTGAGAACAGTAAGGTGCCAGCCTATTTGTGGTGACCAGGCCTGAAGGAACACAATGTTGTCTTCCTAGATACCTTGCCGTTTGTTAACATAAACAGACTGCAGTCTCTCTGGTCTAGAAAGTGCTGACAGTAACATTAACATGGGTACATACATCCTCTTCAACTAATTCTTGGTTTTGTTGTGTTATCTGAGACAGACTTAGCCATTTCTGATGTACTTTGCAAGTGTCTCTTTTTCTCTTTGGCCAAGCAACAATAAATATTACATCATAAGACATCAGAGGCTCCTGAACACTTCCTCCCATCCCCCCTGACCTCATCATTGACCTTTGACTCCAGCCATTTCTCCACAACAGATACTAATTAAGGCTCAGTCAGGAAACCCAACTATGTCATGTCAAAATGGCTACTGTGGAAAAAGCTCTATTGTTAAGATATGATATGATAAGAAATTACCCATAAATAAGAAATATATAGAAACAAAAGTCATGAAGTCATCCTGTGGTAACCTCCTCATCTCCCGCACTCTCCCCCAGTCAATAATTCTTACCTCAGCATCTTCTGGATCTTCTGGACAAGCATTGCCAGTTAAGTAATGTTTTAATGTGGATTCTTCTCAGCAAGGAATAATGATAGAGACTCCGCACATACTGAGAAGTCCTGGATCCAAGATGAAGCAGAGGTACTTTCAGGCTTGGAGGAGACAAATGAAGAAGAAGAAGTCAACGCTGTGAGATGACATTTTAATTAACCTTCTTAATCGTTTTCAGATTTGAGCTGTTTGAAGTCATTTATTGGTGTTTTATTAACAAAACTCTTCATATCCATGTCTGATTTTGGTCTTCAGAGGACTGAGCTTCAAGTGGTCTATCGCATTGAGCTTCATGCAGCAGTAAATGAATATCCAGAGAGATTTTTGAAATCCAGTGTCTTCTACTTTATCAGGAACATAAATGGTGAGATGACAGTTAAGTATCAATCCAAACAAAAAAGCCTGTTCCAGCCTCTACTGCACATGAAAAGGATTAACCAAGAGGTTGCTACTTGTGTTTTTAAAAGAGACCATTGATGAACCAGCTGACATGAATGAGGCCAATGACCTGATGCCCAGACTTTTTGACTTTGGCTTGTTTAATGGAGATCCTCTTTTTGTGCTCAGAAACAGTCTCGCCAATGTAAGTAAAATGTAAACGAATTCACACAGCAACAGCTGACAGCACTCACTAAAGTCAAATTAAAATGTAATGTAACAACAGCAGGAAACATGTCAAAATGTATATTTTGCCCATGTCTCGTCAGGTGTACATGCACTTGCTTTCTGCCCAGCAAATGATGACTGGCACTGGATATCAAAGCATGGCAGATTCTCCTCAGGAGGCTGGTCCAGTGAGCAGACAAGTCACGGGTCGTGATGAGTCGCTCAACAGGACATGCAAGTTTTTGGGAGTGATCAACTCAACTTTCCAAAGAAAACTTCAGATTCAAGGTTTGCTTTATTAGATAAACCAATGGCTCATTATTTTTTAATTTCATTCATTTTAATTTCACTCAAAAACAAGTACAAACTGTGTAAGGACATGGCATGGCATTTCTTCCCTCACTTTTGATCTTTTTTCATCTTTTGTGCTGTCGCTGCCATGAGAGGACTTTGTGTTCTCCTTGTATTTCATGTCCATTTCATAACATTTCATGCTAACCAGTAAGATCTAAAGAACAACCTCTGTGTCGCAGATGAGATTACGATGCACATCCCTGAACTAGACCTGGAGCCCGAGGTGGATGTACTGCTTTCTAATCCAGAGATGGTAGAGAAGCTGGAGCAGTGTGTGATGAACTGGCAGACTCAGATTACTGTCGTTATCGAGGAGCAGCAAAACAAAAAGCCACAGGTTTGTGAGCCTCCTTATATTCGGAACTTTCGCTGAATGACTCACCAATGTGAAACATCCACTTTCTGTTTTCTTCCAGGCATCCGGCCCTTTGGCTGAGATAGCTTTTTGGCAGGAGCGTTCATCCATCCTGAATGCTCAGAGTGAGCAACTTAAAAACCCTGTGGTGAAAAAAGATCTTGGAGGTGATGACCAAAGCAGATGCAGGTGTTGTTCAAACCCTGGAAGGAACAGTTGCTGACCTTACCAAATACCGTGTGGAGTCAGATGATAATTTACGCTTTCTCGGCACAATGGAAAGACACTTCACGGTGAACTTTTTATAAACATGTTCTTGCTGAACTTAGTCTTTTCTATTTGTTGACACACTTCACTTATCAAAGTTACCTTTGTTTGCTGTAGAATATGGCCACTGGAGCAGATTTTGCTGTGATTCTGGAGAACATCAATCCTCTGATGGATAGCCTGGAAATTGTGTGGATCATGTCTTGTCACTATAACACCAATGATCGTATGGTCCCGCTAATGGAGCGCATTGCCTGGCAGCTGTGTGAACGTGTGGATCAAGCAATTAATGTCCACACACTATTCAAGTATGTGTGGATATGCAGTCACATTTCAATTTTACACTGGAAGTTCATTGTTCAGTCAGAATTGATTCAAACAGGTTGTAATGTGAAGTTTTATAATTAGGTACATAAACATAATATTCAATTGTCACCATTCTAAATCCATATCCTTAATGCTGTTGTCTTTGTTAATGAGTTTAACAATGTGCTATATGTCTTGGACAGAGAAAAGAGCGACAAGGCAAAATCCAAGGTTCATGTTGCTAAGCAGGTCCTGGACCAGTGGAAGTCATCCTACTTCAGGGTTCGTGCTGAAATTGAAAAGTCAAGCAGGAGTTCACGCTGGGAATTTGACCGGAAGAGACTGTTCAGGAGGACTGATTACATGGCTTCTGTCTGCCAGGACCTGTACAACGTTTTGCAGGTCAGTGTTTATATGTTTAACTATTATTGCTCTCACTTATTAACTAAACATGTGCATGTATAAATAAAATTTAAAAAAGCAACAGTGTTTTTTGAATGCCTTCCTGTGGATTTGTGTTGTGCAGGTTTTGGAGGAGCTCAATAACATTTTTGGTCCAGAACTTAAAAGTGTGACCGGTGACCCAAAAGGCATTGATGATGTGCTGTGCAGAGTGAACAGTCTGATATTGCCCATTGAGGGTGTCAGTTTTAATCCTTTCAACATCGGTGACATGAACAGCTGGAAAGTGGTCATGCAGGACTTCAACTCTGAAGTTCAAGTGAGTTTAGAATTCAGAAAATGTGTTATAGACCAAAATGACGTGAAACTGCAGTGCTTAATTATTAAGCGCTGCAGTTTCAATGTATCTGCTTAGCTTTACTTATAAATTGCGCAATTTTCTGTATTTTGCCGCTACCTAAGCTGAATAATGTCTTGCATGTGTTTGCTCAGGATATTGAGAGAGAGGCCATCAACTTCATTGATCAGTCTTTCAAGACACTGCGGTCTTCAGCGGCCGCCTTTAAGATGCTCCTGAAATTCAAACACATCCGCTCCAGAGTGGTCATCAATAACCATTTGATGGGAAAGTTCAATGACATCCTGACTCAGTACTGCAAAGAGGTACGGATATGTCACTTTGTAGACAAATTTCACATACTCTCAAATAATGTGATATGTACTGCCAACTATGACTAGATTCATATTCATTCTTCATACTCAACTTTTCCAAAAGAGAAAAGTGTTGTTCAAAGTGCTGTACCAGCTTATCATTAGAGGTGTGTTTTTGTTTGTAGGTGGACAAGATATGTAAAATCTTTGAGGAAGAGAAAGACAACCCAGAGCTAAGTAAGGGTGAGCCTCCTGTGGCAGGAGCCATCAGGTGGGCCCGGTCACTTTCCTATCGTACCAAACAAACAATCCTTCCCTTCTTGGAAGCGCCAGAGATGCAGAGCTGTGAACAGAGGAACGAGGTGAGTTATTTCACTGTTGTCCAGCTATGTGGGTCAATGAAAATGTTAAACTGTTCAAACATCTGAATGAGATTAAAAGCCTTTAAGTGACTTTTGCTGCAATCTGCTCAGGCCATATACAAGTATGAGAAAATGGCAATGCAGCTCAGGGACTATGGGGTGAAGAAGTATGATGACTGGCTGGCTAAGGCAAAACGCATGATTCCATTGCTAATGAAAAAACCCCTGTTGGTCACGAAAAGACTGGTATGTATCTCTCGATGTTCACTTACAAATCTTACTTTGTATTGTGCAAAAAAACATTTAGATTAATTCTTCTTATGATTTTTCTCATTTTAAGGATGTCCCAGCCAGATAAATCAGGCACACAGGATGTGCAATACATAGTGAACTTTCCTCCAGAGCTCATGGAAATCATTTCTGAGGTATACTACTTTGACTCGCTGGAGTACTCTATGCCTCAACAGGCTGAAAGCGTTGCTCTACAGCGGGACAAATTCCAGAGGTAATGATAGTCACCAGGAGCTAAGTTTATGCAAAACCACAAAGCCACTGATTGATGTAATCTCCGGCCTGACCTGTTTTAACCTTGTTTTTTTTAGTTATATTGCTGATCTTTGGAAGATGGTCAACTCCTATCACTCTGTAATGGACAGCTTGAGTGAGACGAAGTCCATTATGCTGGCTCAGCGAATCATAGCAGTCAGAAAGGAACTGAATTATGGGTCCCAAAGAGTCAACTGGAATTCTTTGAGTATGTTGCTTACAGAGCCTGAAATGTCTGTTGAAATATCCCAGTTGAAATTAATATTGTCTATAAAATTGATATCATATGTGTTTGGTTTTAGGCGTCCAAGACTTCATCAACCGAGGCACTCAGGCTGTCTCGAAGTTTGAATCAGTTGTCAATAAGATTCAGAACAATGAGAGAGAGATTGAATCCAAATTGCAATCCATTGAAATGGCCAACTTACTGAAATTTCCGGTAGCAGATAAATCCAACGACTTACCAGGTAGAACTAATAGAATACAAGGATATTACATATTGGATGTAATAGTTATTGTATGAGGATTCAAACTTGTTTTCATTGACTTGATTGCATGTCTTTTCAAGCTGTCAAGGAGTTTTTTGAACACACTGAGCAAGAGCGAGTCAAAACCTTGACACTGCTAAGTAGGAAGTATGCTGACATTGGACCCCTCATCACTAAGACAGAACATTTGGTCATGGAAACCACCACTGGCAAGGCCAAAGACATGGAACATTATTACACATACTGGGAGCGCAGGGTGTATGACTCTCTTATAAAAATGGTGCTAAGGTAATTACATGACAATTACATGTAGTAATCGCTGCTCCTTGAAATGCAGCACGTCATCTGAGTCAACCACTGTAACATCCCTCTTGTTGACGTCCACATTTAGGAACATCCAGGCGTTCGACAAGGCACTCATGGGAAGTACTGCTCTTTTCCAAATTTATGCCATTCTGTCTGCCCCTGAGATTGTGTTGCAGCCCAGAAGCAATGAGATATACCGGGTGACTATGCAGTGCATCAGAAACTGTGTAGAGAGCACCAAGGTGAGATCATCAAGAGTCTCTTAAGTGTCATTGCATAAAAAAAAATCCAATGCAGAAAATGTAACATTATTCATTATTCTGTCCATATTTTTGTGTTTCAGCAATTTGTGCGTTGGATGAATGGGACCTGTATTGAGTGCAAACCACAACGGGTGGATGGTGAAGAGGAATTGGTGATACTGAGCTTCTTCAGTGAAGTGTGTCCACATCCTCAGATAAATGAGAGTGCAAAGTCAGTGTCCCAGAACATCCAGCGGCTGCTCCTGTCTGTGGATCAATACCTTCACCACTGGAAACGCTATCGGCCCCTTTGGGAAAAGAACAAAACCATTGTCAATGAAAAGTTTGCTGCAAGAAAACCATCCTGTGTCATGTATGATGATAAGTTTCAGTCCCTTTCTCATATGAAACAGGAAGTGATGCTGGAGCCTTTGTTTAGGAATGAGCACATTGTCCATCTAAACCTGCAGCCTCTGGCTCAAATAGTGCAGAAGACTGCTGAGTCCTGGATCAGTTCACTCGGTGGCTTGCTCAACAAGTCTGCCAAAGAAGATCTCTTCAGTTTGAGAGATGAACTCATGGTATTAACTCCTGCTCCATTGTTTGTGTCAATCGTTTTTTACAATAAATATTATTTTACTTTTATATATGATTTATCCTTATGGCTATTTTATACATTAGGAACTTTCTGAGATGCTGAAACAGAGCCCTGACAGTATTGAAGACCTGAAGTCTGTCTTTAAAACCATCTCAGCCATCAGGGACATGTCTTTGGAAGTACAGTTGAGATTCCTTGATATCCAGGAGAGATACAGAACACTGGCCATGTACAACGTAGAGGTAATGTGTGTTTAATGCTAAATCATTGTCCCAAGCAAGCTTACATTGTGTGCCTTGTTGAACATTTATGCTCTATTTTCTATATGTAGGTTAGAGAGGAGGAACTAGAGCTGGTGGCCAAGATTGACCAGATGTGGAGTGACCTGTTTACAGAATCCAGACAAGTGGATCGAAGTCTGACAGATGTGAAGAAATCATTTACTGCAGTAAGGCATCAAACCCCAAAACACAATCTGGTTAAAAGTTGTTGTTTGTTGTTTTTTAGAAATGTGTTTTTACAATTAGTTTCTTTTCCGCCCCTCGTTATACTGAAAGGTTACAATGGAGAAGATTGAAGAGTTTAAGATGGAGGTATCTATCTTTGCTGAAAGCTTCAACATGCATGGTCCTGGAGCTGTGGGAGATGATTTGGAGAAAGGTAATTGTGCTCATGAATCCTGCCTTTAGTTGTTATATACAGAACCATAATGTATAGGGTTGCAAGGGATTGGAACATGTCTGGTAAATTTTGAGAAACTTTCCATGGGAAGTTAAGCTTGTGAATGTGATCGTGAATTTTGGAAATATTCTGAATCAGAAAATTCCATGGCAATTATGAAAATGTTTGGGAATTAATGGGGATTTATGGGAATTAACTGGAAATGAACAAATTTAGTATGAGAATTAACAAATTTAGTACATTTAGTAAACATTAATACAATACATAAAATACATTTATCCCATAATATAATCAAAACTTGCTTCACTCAAATGTGTGAACATTCAGTTGCTTTTCGTCAATATTATGCTAAAATATATTTTCCCCAACTATATTTAATTTCCCTGTTAAGGCCCAACCTTCAATGTTGTAAATTCTTGGTTTATTCGTGTTTTTTCTCATAAATTCCTGTTAATTCCCATTAATTTCCATGGAACGTTTCCAACTTTGGAACATTCCCAGAATTCTGCAACCCAATGATGTCGAAATATAGTGGACATATAGTGGAGGGACCAGACTCTCTTTTGTTCTTTGCAGGATTGACCATTATGGGAAAATATGAGGCAGACCTTGCCAAAGTAGTGGCAGAACAACTGGACCTTGCAAATGCTGAACAGCTGCTGGATCTGTCAGTCACTGTGTACCCAGAAGTCATCAGCATTCAGAAGGAAATGAAGGGCTTGAGGCAGATATATGATGTCTATAAAGCTCAGAAGGTTGGATATGGTGCCGCAACCGATCCATTGAACATAATTCTGGTCAACATGTTTTTTGAGTATTTGATGTGTTTGTCTTTTATGACTTTCAGGATGCAAAGAGAGAGTGGTCTCAGACCTTGTGGGTGGATTTAAACATGGAGCTGCTACAGCAGGGCATTGATGGATTCATCAAAAGCTTAAAAAAGTTACCAAAAGATGTTAAGGCATTGCCTGTGGCCTTCTTCCTAGAAGGACGCATGAAGGAATTCAGAGAGTCTCTGCCTCTTCTGCTGGACCTGAAGAATGAAGCCCTCAGAGACAGGTCAGTCTACAGATTGACGCCACATCTTACCCGAATAAATCTGACACCTAAAACAAAATGCCAAATAATTAATAGTGGAGTTTGATATTAAATGTGTATGTTGACCAGTAAGGCGAGGTCAAATAAAAAACTCTAAATAAGAATTAAGACATGTCTTATATTTCGGGCCGCAGACACTGGAAGGAACTGATGGACAGGACGGGCACTAGCTTTGAGATGAATTCTGAAAGCTTCACTCTGGAGAACATGTTTGCAATTGAGTTGCACAAATATGCAAATGTCATTGGTGACATTGTCACCGCTGCTGTAAAGGAGCTCAGTATTGAAAAGGTAAGCTTACCACTTTGTGATTTATCTGTAGTCTGAGTTGGGGATCAGTTTGTCAGTGAAATCACAAATAAAACATATTCTCCATGCGTGTATGTTTGTGCATGTGTTTCCAGGGAGTGAAGGAGGTGGTGAAGACCTGGGAAAACATGAAGTTCAGTGTGATTCCCTATTTTAAAGGCACCCGGCAATGTGGTTCTGTTCTGGGTTCAGTGGACGAGATTCAGCTAAACGTAGACAATGATGCCATGAACTTACAGGGTATGGCAGGAGCCTCTTTTGTTGGACCTTTTCTTGGTACCATACAACAATGGGAAAAAGATCTGTCTCTTATCAGTGAGACCATACAGGTCAGTAAGAGTGGCCAAATCTCCCATTTTCCATCATGATCCATTTTCTTCACTGAAAATTGTTTTTTCTTGGCCAGGTATGGCTGCTGGTACAACGAAAATGGATGTACCTGGAGAGTATATTCATTGGTGGAGACATTAGTTCGCAGTTACCCGAGGAAGCCAAGAAATTTGATAACATTGACAAAAACTTTAAAAAAGTGAGTTTCACCATATATACAGTATGTTAGCCAGACAAAAGCGAAGTTACTAGATATATCAAATCAGCAAAATCAAATATTGTCTCCTTGTTTATTTATTTTGTTATGTAGATAATGAGTGACACAGTGAAGGATCCAAACATTAAGCGGTGTTGCCTGGTTCCCAACCGACTAACAGACCTGCAGACACTGAGCGATGGTCTAGAGAAGTGCCAGAAGAGTCTAAATGACTACCTGGATTCCAAACGGAATGTGTTTCCCCGCTTCTTTTTCATTTCTGATGATGAACTGCTCAGCATTTTAGGAAGCAGTGACCCGGCCTGTGTCCAGGAGCACATGATCAAGGTAGGAATTCAGAAGATAGAAAGGAGGACTGCTGGTCCAAATGTATGAAATGTTTTCCTAGATATTTTTCTTTTCATTGTTCCACAAGATGTATGACAACATAGCGTCTTTGAGGTTTGATGTGGAAAGCAATGGCGAGACAGTAGCTGGGGCCATGGTGTCTGCTGAAGGTGAGGTGATGGAGCTGAAGAAGCCTGTGCCAGTGGAGGGCAGGGTGGAGGAATGGATGACAGAAGTACTACTGGAGATGAGAAGGACTAATAGACTCATCACTAAAGAAGCAATCTACTGCTACTGTGAAGACAGAAGCAGGTGTGTGTAGTTAATACATGTGGGCGCGTGAGCAATTCTGCCTGTCTCTGTGTGCAAATGAGCCACAGTATATTTGTCATTCCCATGTCTCTCAGGGTGGACTGGATGATGCTGTACCAGGGCATGATGGTGCTAGCTGCAAATCAAGTGTGGTGGACGTGGGAGCTGGAGGATGCCTTTGAATCCATGGAGAAAGGAGACAAGGACGCAGTGAAAAACTTTTCAAAGAAAGTGCACCGTCAAATTGATGAGCTCGTAACACGCATTGCCCAGCCCATGAAGAAAAACGACAGACGAAAGATTAACACTGTGCTTATCATCGATGTGCATGCAAGAGACATTGTCGACAACATTATGCAAAACTGGTAAATTGAACATTTGTGAGTCAGTTTGAACTGTTCTTAAATCTCACGAGGCAATAATTGAATTCTCTTTCCAGGATAACGAATGCACGAGCATTTGAGTGGGAAAGCCAACTAAGATTCTACTGGCTCAGGGAACCTGACGACCTATTTGTGCGTCAGTGCAGTGCTTCATTCTCTTATGGCTATGAATACATGGGCTTGAACGGTCGATTGGTAATAACCCCACTGACGGACCGTATCTACCTCACCATCACACAGGTCTGACATGCGTCGCAAATTTATGATAGCCAAAACAAATAAAATACCCAAACAGCAAATGTAAATTGTTCTGTCAACTGCTTCTGACAACTGGATGCCTCTTTGTGGGTGTGTATTTGTGATGCAGGCCCTCTCCATGTACTTGGGTGGAGCTCCTGCTGGACCAGCTGGCACTGGAAAGACAGAGTCCACCAAAGATCTGGCCAAGGCTTTAGGCCTGCTCTGTGTGGTTACAAACTGCGGTGAGGGCATGGACTGCCTGGTAAGAGTCGATGGCGAATGGAAAATGTTTTGGTACCTTAAAGCTAAGGTAGACACAACACTGAAGACACCAGCAAGAGGCAGTTAGATTTATCTAACCGAAAAAATTGCACTTCCTCCCGTTTACCTTCTTGTACGATTAGTACATAGGCATTCAGGCCAGCCAATTAGTGTGTCATATGTAAATATGCAACCACACCACTCTATGATTAGATGACGCCTCTGTTATGTACTTATTGTATGTTGATACTAATCATTTGTATGTATGTCGAGTGTGCAAAAAAAACATGCTCTGTTACTTTTGTCCTTGATTTCCTTTCCTTTGCGTGCAGGCTGTAGGAAAGATCCTCTCTGGCCTTGCCCAGTGCGGAGCGTGGGGCTGCTTTGATGAGTTCAATCGAATTGATGCCTCAGTGTTGTCAGTCATCTCTTCTCAAATCCAGACTATCCGCAGTGCTCTCATTCTGCATCTCAAACGGTTTAGTGTAAGTCTGTTGTAGTTGTGCAGAAGCAGTCATGAATACATCAAATAATTCAGTTATTCAAAAAAAAACAAAAATGGGATAATGAAGTTGATAGCTTGCTTTTTTAGCCTATATGTAGAAGAGTTTGTTGTTATATTCCCCCTAAACCAAACTTCTTCTCACTATGCACAACAGTTTGAAGGGCAAGAGATTACCCTGGACAGCCGCATAGGTATTTTCATCACCATGAACCCGGGTTATGCAGGACGCACAGAGCTGCCAGAATCAGTCAAAGCCCTCTTCAGGCCTGTGGTGGTCATTTTGCCTGACCTGCAGCAGATTTGTGAGATCATGCTCTTCTCCGAGGGCTTCCTAATGGCCAAGGTGAGGGACACGCACACAAAACACTAATTACATTGTTACAGCGGATGTATAATGGACCATGCAACATTACTATAATGCACAGTGACAAGATTTATGTTAGTGTTCTCAGGTAAGTCTGAATGCAGGGATTAATTATGATGAATTACTTTGAAAATGTTCTGATTTAACACAAATGCAATGTCAACATGGAAATGATATAAACATATATGCAAAAATCTGTAACTGTAACTGATTTCATATTTTTGCTCAATTCAGGTGCTAGCAAAGAAGATGACAGTGCTGTATAAGCTGGCTCGTGAGCAGCTTTCCAAGCAGTCCCATTATGATTTTGGCCTGCGAGCTCTGAAGTCTGTCCTAGTGATGGCAGGAGAGCTGAAGAGAGGCTCACCGGACCTCAGTGAGGTAGAGACCGAGGAACAGTTTTCATGTGTTACTTTCATATAATGAACGAAGGACAAGGAGTGTTGCAGATGCCACAGACAATATATGAAAACAAAGATGAATTGAAGTCTGCAGCCTGGCTTAAAAATGGCTAAAATGAACGAACATGTTCTCTATTCCAGTTTTTGTAAACATATTAATTCTGTTCCTTAATATTTTGTAATGCTGTGTGGTCTTTCATTGCAGGACGTGGTGTTGATGCGTGCCCTCAGGGACATAAACCTGCCTAAGTTTGTGTTTGAGGATGTGCCTCTGTTCCTCGGGCTGATATCAGACCTGTTCCCTGGGTTGGACTGCCCTCGTGTTCACTACCCTGACTTTAACGCTGCCGTGGAACAGATCCTCCAAGAGAACAAATACATCATACTGCCTAACCAGGTGTCTCATGGAGTTTCAGTTTCAAATATTTAGCTCCACGCTATGAGTGGAGTGAAGTGTTTATATGCCATATTCACATTCATATTCATGCTGTCTGTGGTTTTAGGTGGATAAAGTGGTGCAGCTGTACGAGACCATGATGACCAGACATACTACTATGATTGTGGGTCCAACAGGTGGTGGAAAATCAGTTGTGATCAGCACATTGTGCCAAGCTCAGACCAAGTCAGTGTTAGTTTACATCATGTAGATTTACACCACCATCCTGATGTTTTATGTGCACAATAGAAACTCTTGTTTTATCTCATCATCAGATTGGGATTGCAAACCAAGCTGTATCCCCTGAACCCTAAAGCAATGAGTGTCATTGAACTTTACGGTATTCTGGACCCTGACACTCGAGACTGGACTGATGGGATCTTATCCAACATTTTCCGGGACATCAACAAGCCTACTGACAAAAAAGAGCGGAGGTACAGTATAAAAAAATCAGTTCATGAAGATGCAATGTGCCAGGGACGGCATTCGTTCTTACATTAAGAAGTAGAAAGTATTTCTGTGGCATACTACATAAAGATATGGACTGGGACTCCCAGGTACATCCTGTTCGATGGGGACGTGGATGCTCTGTGGGTCGAGAATATGAACTCGGTGATGGATGACAACAAGCTCCTCACCCTAGCGAATGGAGAACGGATTCGGTTGCAGAATCACTGTGCCCTGTTGTTTGAGGTTTGTCTGAGTTTCAGTGTCTTTACCTACACTTACTGCAAAGCAGCCCTACAGATATAATAAAACTTCATCATCACAGGTTGCAGATCTGCGTTATGCTTCCCCTGCTACTGTTTCCCGCTGCGGGATGGTTTATGTTGACCCTCAAAACCTGCGATACACCCCATACTGGCAGAGATGGGTGACCAACAGACCTGGCAAGGTATGAGAAAAAATATATATACGCAATGTAATAATTGTAATGGTTTATTATTTGATAACATTCTGACGCTGTCTTTGTTTTTTAGGAACAAGAAGTGCTCAACAAACTGTTTGAAAAATATGTGCACAAATCGATTGACATGATTGTGGAAGGTATCGTTGATGGTAAACAAGGCCAGAAACTGAAGTCTGTTGTTCCTCAGACAGACCTGAACATGGTAGGTTCATCTTTCCATCTCAAGTGTACTCCAGTACCAGCCTTGTTGCATTCATGCAGGAAGAATTAAATGAAGATGAACGTAGTCCCATATTTAGACTAAACTGTGCATGTGTCGGCTGTGTGTTCAGGTAATTCAGCTGTGCTTGACACTGGATGCGCTGCTTGAGAATGAGAGCGGCAGTGCTGAAGTCCTGGAGTGTTACTTCCTGGAAGCTCTGTACTGCTCGTTAGGTGCCACATTGTTGGAGAGCAGCAGGATTAAGTTTGATGAGTTCATCAAAAGGCTTTCCTGCTTAACGACAGTGCATGATGAGAAATCCCTGGCTGGCCCTGGCGAGATTCCAGGTAAAAAGCGTGAATTAGTACTGATTCTGAAATTCACATGCATTATCAAGCTTTAGGTACAGTTTGATTAGGGTAATATTCAGAATTGTATGGGCTGTTGTTTAGCTCAGTTGGTAGAGCACCCGCCCCATGTGAAAAGGCTCAGCACTTGCCGCACCGGTCCAGGGTTCAAATCCAACCTGCGGCCCTTTGCTACATGTCATTCTTCATCTCTCTCTCTCTCCACATTCCTGTCACTCTTCAGCTCTCTCTATACAATAAAAGCTTAAAAGGGCCGAAAAACATGACTATACATACCCATGACTGTAGAAACTGTTGAATATAAAGAAAACATTGTAGACACTGTAAACAAAAAAATATGATTGAGAACAAACGCAGTTTTACTTTTTAACTGTTTTATTCTCCACATGAATGTGTGAATGTAAGTTAATATAAGTCAATATAAGTTTCATCACTTTTCTATCTTAATAACAAAATGTCTGCATCCGTACAGGATACCTCCCAACTCTGTATGATTTCCATTTTGATGGAACACAGGTGAAGTGGGTTCCCTGGAATTCCTTGGTCACCAAATACATCCACAACCCTGAAATGAAATTTGCTGATATTCTAGGTAAAAGTCGTTGTCAATCTGTGAGCTGCGAGGCAAGAACAAATCTTTTTGTCTCTCCAAAGCTTCTTCTTCCACTTTGATTTCCTCATCTTTGCTTTAGTGCCAACTATCGACACCACCAGAGCCAGCTGGATCCTGGAACAGATGGTGAAGATAAAGAGACCAGTGCTCCTGGTTGGAGAGTCTGGCACTTCCAAAACTGCCACCGTTCATAACTACCTGAAGAACCTGAATGCAGATACAAGGGTGAGTTTACATTATCATCATGCATGTGTGAATTTGTACTTGAGTTTAAATGTCCTCTCTTCTGTTTGTAGATTAGTCTGATCATCAACTTCTCATCCAGGACCACTTCAATGGACCTGCAGAGGAATCTTGAGGCCAATGTGGAGAAAAGGACCAAAGGGACCTATGGGCCTCCTATGGGGAAGAGACTGCTGATCTTTGTTGATGATATGAACATGCCAAAGGTACCTGCTCTCAACCAAGTCTCTCGTCTCCTTTACTGTGGTAAGTGACAGTGCTTGTATGTTTGACGCAGTACACTATGCACCTCCAGGTGGATAGTTACGGCACACAGCAGCCTATCGCACTTCTGAAGCTATTATTGGACAGAGGAGGCATATATGACAGAGGGAAGGAGCTTAACTACAAAATCCTCAAGGATCTTGGCTTTATTGCTGCCATGGGAAAGGCAGGAGGCGGGAGGAACGAAGTGGATCCCCGCTTTGTCTCACTCTTCAGTGTCTTCAACATCCCCTTCCCTTCAGTAGACTCCCTCCAACTCATTTATGCTTCCATTATCAAAGGCCACACCAGAGTGAGTATCTCTTTCCCCACATAATCAACACATAGAATACAGAATACACATAGAATTTCAGTCATCCATACAAATCATCCGATTTAATAAACCTGATCAAATATTTCAGCCATTCAGTGATATCGTACGGGGTGTTTGTGATAAAATCATCGTCTGCACACTGGAACTTTACAACAACATCATCAAAGATCTGCCACCCACTCCCTCCAAGTTCCACTACATCTTCAACCTGAGGGATCTGTCAAGAGTCTTCAATGGACTGACCCTCACCGAACCTGACAGGTCTGGTTGAGCACATTCGCTCTGGTAACAAACTTTGCAGGGAGAGGTCTATGTTTTCAAATGTCTTACATGATTTCTCTCCAACAGTTTTTCGACTGTCACGCAATTCGTGCGTGTGTGGAGAAATGAGTGCCTGAGAATCTTCCATGACAGACTCATAGATGAAACTGACAAAACCTTGGTAATAATTATTAATAATAGTTGTGGATATTTACTGTAGATTGTCCATTGTATTGACTACAGGGACAAACACTATACGCGTATACAAATCTGTGCAGCAGATTGTTTTGTAGTGTGTTGTTTTTCACTTTTCTAATGTACCTAATGTTTTTTTTTTGCCATTAGGTTCAAGGTCACATAAAGAACCTGATTGAGGAGCATTTCCAGTCAGACCTGGAGGCAGTCATGAGGGACCCAATTCTTTTTGGAGACTATGGGACAGCACTCAGTGACACTGAACCAAGGATCTACAAGGACATATGGGACTATGATGTTGCAAAAGCCTTGTTTCAGGTACTGTCAAGTTATTAACTGTGTAATTAACTGTTTACTCAGTCTAAAGTTATTTATGGAATATAATAGTTTAATAATGCAACAATAGTTTTTGATATGCGTTACAATTATTTACTGCCATAATCTTTAGATATACTGAATTGTTTTTCCATTTTGCAGGGAATTCTAGAGGAATATAATATCAACAAATCAGGAATGAATCTTGTACTCTTTGATGATGCTCTGGATCATCTGACCCGGGTGCACCGCATAATTCGCATTGATCGTGGCCACGCACTGCTCGTCGGTGTAACGGGCTCCGGCAAGCAGTCCCTCACCAAGCTTGCTGCGTTCGCTGCCGGCTGTGAGGTTGTGAAACACAAAGACCATGAGGGGTGTGGTGAAGGGCAAACAAGTTCTGGATTATAGTGACAGTATTCTAACTTCAAAGCTGCTAAAGGAGAAATTGGAAATCATACATCCATAGTGATCTTTTGAAAAGAAAACTTATTTCTACTATGGAAAATATTAAATAAAGATATAATATAAATATAGAAATAATTGTGAAGAAATCTCAAGCATTCATTATTGTAATCTCCTTCTCCCAGGTGTTTGAGATAACATTAAGCAGAGGATACAGTGAGTCCAACTTCCGCGATGAACTGAAAGCACTGTACTTGAAGCTAGGCATTGAAAATAAGAAGACAGTGTTCCTCTTCACGGATGGCCATGTTGTTGAGGAAGGCTTCTTGGAGCTCATTAACAACATGCTCACCTCAGGTTTGATAATACTCCTGGCTCACACTCCATTTTTCTGTCTGAAAAGCTAAAGCCATAGTACTCTGCTCATGCTCTGTCTTCATAGGAATTGTTCCTGCATTGTTCCCTGATGATGAGAGGGATTCAGTTATTAACCAGCTCCGGGATGAGGCTCTTAAGATGGGAGCAGGTCCGTCTAAAGAAAGTGTGTGGCATTACTTTGTCAACAAGAGTGCCAACAACCTACACATTGTTTTAGGCATGTCTCCAGTGGGAGACACCCTGAGGTCACGCTGCAGGAACTTCCCAGGTGAAATACAGGCTCAGGCTTGACTTCATTTCAGTATCATTTCTGGTTTTGTTTTACTAACTGTGTGCACTTCTTTTTCAGGGCTGATGAACAACACTGTGATAGACTGGTTCCTGCCATGGCCTCCACAGGCATTACTTGCAGTGGCTCAGTCTTTTCTTGGTGTGTAATTTAACACACATTTACGTTATTTAGCTGTGATGAGAGCAGCCGGAATATTATCTCTGCTTTTGTTCCAGGTGAAAGTCCAATGATTCCTGAGAAACACTCAGAAGAAGTGATAGGTCATGTATGCATGGTCCATAGCTCTGTGGGCGACTACAGCAGGCTATTCCTGCAGAAACTCCGGCGGTGCAACTTTGTTACTCCAAAGAACTACTTGGACTTCATTAACACATATTCTAAGCTCTTGGATGAAAAAGGCCAATATATCCTGGGTGAGAAGACGGATCATTTTATAAATTCTGTACCTCCTCTGTGGGAAGGGTTAGGCTGGTGCCACATGGCTATTGTGCATTAATATGTTTGTGATGATTTAACATGCTCTCTCCTGTGCCAGCTCAGTGCAAGCGTCTGGAGGGAGGTTTGCATAGACTTATGGAGGCCACTGAGCAGTTGGCTGATCTGAATGTGAAGCTAGCAGAGCAGAAGGTGGTCCTCGCTGAAAAGTCCACAGCTTGTGAGGCCCTTCTGGATGAGATAACTACAAACACAACTGTGGGTCAGTGAGTTGGTCAGCATTTCTTAACATCGGGTTGTAACAAACACAGTGTACTGTAGGCTTCTGAAAATAAACAGAGCTGTCACAAACCACTTCATTGACAACTTTTCCTTCTAGCCGAGGAGAAAAAAACTCTGGCAGAAGAGAAGGCTGAAGAGATTCAAGAGCAGAACAAAGTGATAGCCGTGGAGAAGAAAGAAGCTGAAGCTTCCCTGGCTGAAGCTCTGCCAGTATTAGAAGCAGCCCGCAATGCCTTGAAAGATCTGGAAAAATCAGATGTCACAGAGATCAGGTAAACTCTTCTCTTTACTCAGAGAAAATTTGCTGTTCTGTGGTTGAAAAAGCCAGAAGACGGCCGTTCATGGGTTTGACGTGGCTATGTATCAGGAGGTGATTAACATTCTCAAATATATATTTAATCAAACCTCGATCAGTCATGACAAAACAGGCTTTAGCATACCTGACCAAAAAAAGCCAAGTCATTCCATCTGTTAATCTGTCCTCTCCTTCTGTCGGCCTTTTCCTGCCGGTCCGTTTGTGCAGATCCTTTGCCAAGCCACCCAAACAGGTGCAGGTGGTCTGTGAGTGCATCCTGGTGATCCGTGGCTACAAGGAGATCAGTTGGCAGTCAGCCAAGACGATGATGTCGGAGACGAACTTCCTTCACACGCTGATGGAGATGGACTGTGATTCAATAAGTAACAACCAGATCAACACTGTCAAAGGTAAGCTGGTAACAACATCAATTAAAAACAACCACAGAAACTGCACTGTAGCAATAGTAACACGCATGTACTGTATTTGTTGTTTTCTTTGCAATTTTCACTGGCTAGGCTTCGTGAAGAACCTCCGCACGAGCTTTGAGGAGATGCAAGCCATCAGTAAGGCTGGCTCGGGAATGTTCAAGTTTGTGGAGGCTGTTGTAGGTTACTGTGATGTTGCCAAGGTTATAAAACCCAAGAGAGACAAGGTAATGTGAGGTTTGTAAGTGCTTTTACATCATGGTCTATAAGAAGGAAGGAAACACAGATAAAACGTCAAATCATTTCTTAGGTGGCACGGCTGGAGAAGGACTTCTTTCAGAGTAAGCGGGAGCTGAACCGCATTCAGAGTGAGCTTAGTAGTATCCAGAATGAGTTGCAGACTCTTGGAGAGAAGTATCAAGCTGCTATTGAGGAAAAGCAACTGCTAGAAGAAGAGGCTGAGCTCATGGAGAGGAGACTAATAGCTGCTGACAAACTCATCTCTGGCCTAAGTTCTGAGAATGAACGGTGAGGCTATAAAAACAGGAACATGTGAATTCACACTCATAACTCAGCCTAAGCAAACGTGCTAAGAATTGCTCTTTCTCATCTTTCTGTCTCTGTCTACCTTTATTTGCTGCTACTCTTTTCAATCATGCCCACTCAGTTGGACCCAAGATTTGGAGGAGTTGAAGCAGCGACGCGTGCTTCTCCTGGGTGACTGTCTGATCTCTGCTGCTTTTCTGAGCTACGAGGGGGCCTTCAGCTGGGACTTCAGGAATGAAATGGTATACCAAAAATGGTTTATGGATGTGCAAGAGAGAGGCATCCCTTTGAGCCAGCCTTTTAAAGTGGAAAATCTTCTGACTGATGAGGTTGAAATCAGCAGGTGAGGAGGCGCGTGTGCTCGTGACTTTGAAACTTGAAACGCAAGAAGACAATATACTGTATGAATTTGTTTGTTCAAATGATATGAAGGTGTTACTTTAGTCGGGCAGGCGCGTCCTGCAAATATATGGATTTATCTTTATTCCTCTGTGACAGATGGGGCTCAGAGGGCTTGCCTCCAGATGAGCTTTCATTGCAGAATGGAATCCTCACAACTAGAGGGAGCCGATTTCCCATGTGTATTGACCCTCAACAGCAAGCCCTCAACTGGATTAAGAAGAAGGAAGAAAAGAATAGCCTTAAGGTACAAAAACAAACTGTGCTCATACAAATTATGTGTCATATCTGCTCACAAGTCCTGGAATGACTTCTTTTGACAGATCTTTGGAAAGACGCACTATATCCAGTCCTGACAGTGTGACCATCCTTTTTTCCCCCCAGGTCTCGTCTTTCAATGATCCAGACTTCCTGAAGCAGCTAGAATTGGCTATCAAATATGGCTTCCCATTCCTTTTCCAAGATGTAGATGAGTACATCGACCCTGTGATTGACAATGTCCTCGAGAAGAATGTAAAAGGAGC
This sequence comes from Nibea albiflora, assembly GCA_014281875.1. NCBI lineage: Eukaryota > Metazoa > Chordata > Actinopteri > Sciaenidae > Nibea > Nibea albiflora. The sequence continues at coordinate 5,693,684 of CM024798.1, read as the reverse complement.
CGAGGGCAGACAGGTCATCATGCTGGGTGACAAGGAGGTTGACTATAATCCCAACTTTAAACTCTACCTCAACACCAAACTGGCTAACCCCAAATTTTCCCCCTCCGTGTTTGGAAAAGCCATGGTCATCAACTATACTGGTAAGATCATTTAACCTGGCAGCCATAGTTTGTCTGTAACGTTTGAACAACATGTACTAAATGTTGTTTCACTGTGTCTGTACATTTATTAGTGACCCTTAAGGGTCTGGAGGACCAGCTGCTGTGTGTTATCATGGGCTTTGAGAAAAAGGAGTTAGAGGAGCAGCGTGAGAATTTGATCCAAGAGACAAGCAACAATAAGAAGCTGCTGAAGAACCTTGAGGACTCCCTGCTCAGAGAGCTGGCCACATCTACAAGCAACATGTTGGATAACACAGAACTGATTCACACACTGGAGGAAACAAAGTCAAAAGCCAGTGAGGTCAGTTTGACTGCCGCAGAGGTTATCTCGTGGAATAATAACAATTTAACTGAAGTCATTAATCCGAGCTAATGTTGGATGTTGTGATCATCAGGTATTTGAGAAGCTACGGTTGGCTGAGAAGACATTTATGGACATTGACAAACTCAGAGAAGCCTACCGGCCTGCTGCTAAGCGTGGTGCTGTTCTGTTCTTCGTACTGACAGAAATGGCTCTGGTGAACAGCATGTACCAGTACTCTCTGGCCTCCTACCTGGAGGTGTTTGATTTTTCACTGCGCAAATCTCTGCCCAACTCCAGCCTGAGTCAAAGGCTGACGAACATCATAAACACTCTGACATACAGTGTCTATAACTACGGCTGCACAGGTGAAATAATACTGATGAGATTGATGAGAAAAAAAAGTATTTATGATGACTTTATAGATTTTATAACCTGACTTCATTTAATGTCCTTAGGTCTGTTTGAGAGACACAAGCTGCTCTTTTCCTTTAACATGGCCATCAAGATTGAGCAAGCAGAAGGGAGGGCGCCTCAGGAGGAGTTAGAGTTCTTTATCAAGGGTAAGATATCCAGAGAACATGAACTGTTATAAGCACACACACACACAAACATGCGTGCACACAATATTCAAATATTCTTTCTTATTTTGCCACCCTGTGTGTAAAGGCAATCTATCCCTGGAAAAGAGCAAGCACAAAAAGCCCTGTGACTGGCTTCCAGACCAGGGCTGGGAGGACATCGTGAAACTCGCAGAGCTCTTTCCTGAGCAGTTTGGCTCGCTGCCTGACGACATAGAGAAAAATGCCACTGACTGGAAATCTGTAAGTGACCACCGAGACATGAATCATCATATATATGCATTCGTTTTACTTTTGAGGGTTGAGCATTGTTTTTCTCCTCAGTGGTATGACTTAGATGGACCAGAACAGTCTCCGTTCCCCATGAAATATAAGGAGAACCTGTCAGACTTTCAGAAGCTGTTGTTGCTCCGCTGCTTCCGCGTTGACAGAGTCTACAGGGCTATGACTGACTATGTCACTAACACCATGGGCGAGAAGTGAGACTGTTTCTATTGGAATAATGCAATTAAACATACATTTACACATTTCAATCAAACCCTGAATGCCCATGTTTTCTTGCATTTCTGCTCAGATATGTACAGCCCCCTATGATCAACTGTGATGCAATTCATGAGCAGAGCACACCTTCCTCTCCCATTGTCTTCATCCTGAGCCCTGGGTCTGATCCTACCAGTGACCTCATGAAACTAGCAGAGAGGTCTGGCTTTGGAGGCAACAAGTTCAGGTTCCTTGCCATGGGCCAAGGCCAAGAGAAGGTACTAAAGATTTTTTTTTTTTTCATATCTGAACCACAGACGCTTTAAAAATGTGGTCAGGTTAAACATATACATACACTAAACAGGTAGCAGCATGCTAATCAACATTCAAAAGTAAAGATGTTGAGGGTAATTGTCTTCTGTACCTGTGATAAAGGTGGCACTGCAGTTCCTGGATAAAGCAGCGTCCATGGGTCAGTGGTTGATGCTACAGAACTGCCACCTGATGGTAAAGTGGCTAAAGGACCTGGAGAAGTGCTTGGAGAAGATCACCAAGCCCAACCCCAAATTCCGCTTGTGGATCACCACCAATCCCATTCAGGATTTCCCTATTGGTATATTGCAAAATTCTCTGAAGGTGAAGCAACATTTTCTTTTCACCCTCAGTAGTGTTTTATTTAGATTTTGGGGGGTGACAGGGTTTACTTTCCAAGATTTAGTAGTGGGCACAAGTATTTCTTGAACTAGGTGTTGCCATTTTGTTTTCACCTCTCTCATTTAAACAAAGTGACACATTAATACATGAACTCAAAACAAGGGAAACTGTACTATGAATATCTAAGCATATGAGTTGTTGAGTTATATGAATATTGGTTGTTAAAAGTACTGAAAGCTGAATTGTATTTTGATGGTAAATATTTTGAGGAGAAACTAGTTTACATGTACTTTCATTTGATTTGCAGGTAGTGATGGAGCCTCCCAGTGGTCTCAAGCTAAACATGATAGCCACATACTCTAAAATCTCTAGTGGGACCTTGACTACATGCCCGCACCCTGCCTTCCGCAGCCTGGTGTATGTGCTGTCCTTCTTCCATGCTGTGGTGCAAGAGAGACGCAAGTACGGCAAGATTGGTTGGAATGTCCCGTACGACTTCAATGAGTCTGACCTCTTCGTAAGTGGCACAGGACTCATTTACACTATGTTTTTATTTATTCTTAGTCTCTATTAAGTGGTACAATATCAGTTATATTTCATTTTTCAGTGTTTAAACAATACAACTGTGCTCAACAGGTGTGTCTGGAGATCCTTGAGACTTATCTGACCAAAGCTCACAACCAAGGAGACAAATTTATTCCCTGGGGAAGTCTTAAATACCTTATTGGGGAGGTTAGGCTCAATTCACTGTGTTTTCATAAATTGGAAATCTATAATCTTGCTAGGTGATGCTATGAGTTTGGAATGCATTTATAATGTTTTATAGGTGATGTATGGTGGGCGAGCCATCGATAGCTTCGATCGCCGGGTCTTGACTGTCTACGTGGATGAGTATTTTGGAGACTTCCTCTTCTACACCTTTCGGCGCTTCCACTTCTTCAAGGACAAGGCTGTGGCTTACAAGATCCCCCCAAATGGGCCCAAGAAAACATATGTTGGTCAGTTGTTATTTCGTTATTTTACACAAAGGAAACATTATTTTCTGCCGCCGCTCACAGCTTTAGCCTGTTTTCTGTTACAGATGAGATTGAATCCATGCCACTGGCAAACACAGCAGAGGTACTGGGTCTTCATTCCAACGCAGATATAGGATACTACACACAGGCAGCTAAAGACATTTGGACTCACCTAATAGATCTGCAGCCTCAGACAGGTGTGATTTGACAACCTTATTTATTTAAAATGGAATAGAAATGCTATTTTTGACACAAAACTGTCAGTTGCTTCCTCTCTTATGGACTTTACACACCCTTGTGTGCCTCAGGTGAATCTGGTGGAAGCATCAGTCGGGATGAGTACATCAGCCAGGTGGCCCAGGAAATCCAGGACAAGCTGCCCAAGTTATTCGACATAGACGTGATCCGTAAAAACCTTGGCACAGACATTTCCCCAACCTCAGTGGTGCTGCTTCAAGAACTGGAGCGCTTCAACAAACTGGTGGTCTGCATGCAGCGCTCTCTGACTGAGTTGCAGAGGGTAAGAAGAAAGGGCAGAGGACAACAAGATACTGGGAACTCAGACAAATAGATTATGCTTGCTTTGCGCTTCGCACAGGGTTAGATTTGCTCTGAGTCTCTTGTGTGCCCTAGGCCTTGGCTGGTGAGGTTGGTATGAGCAGTGAGCTGGATGAGGTCGCTTGGGCCCTTTTTAATGGTCAGATCCCAGCCATTTGGAAGAAACTGGCTCCTGACACTCTGAAGTCCCTCGGCAACTGGATGAGCCACTTCAAGAGGCGTTACGAACAGTATAGCACCTGGGTGAGGATGCACACACCACCACAGATTATTTCATTGGTGTAACCTTTTGCGACATTATGTCATTGCAGAATAGTTGATAAACGAGTTGAGAATATATTTTTTGTATCCTGTGTCCATCAGGTTGATGAAGGAGAGCCAAAGGTTATGTGGCTATCGGGACTCCATATCCCTGAGTCCTACCTGACAGCCGTGGCCCAAGCTGCATGCAGGAAAAACGGCTGGTCTCTGGATCTTACTGTAATGTACACACAGGTGACCAAGTACCACAGTGATGATGAAGTCACTGACAGACCTGGACAGGGTAAGGAGACTTTTTTTCAACTTTCACAGCATGATTAGCGATAGGTTATGAAGACTGATTGTCTTTTTCCCTGCAGGCTGCTATGTGTCCGGCCTGTATCTGGAAGGGGCAGACTGGGACACTGAGGAGGGCTGTCTTGTGAGGAGTAAACCAAGAGCTCTGGTTGTTGAACTGCCCATTCTCAAAGTCCTCATCAAGGAGACAGAACGCCTCTGGTTACTGGTGGGGACCACAGTCGCTACAGGACTCCATACAATACTTACATTACAGGTTGCTATGATGATTTTTTTCTGTCTTCCTAACTGTATGTCTTTTGCACCACAGAATACTCTGCGCACACCGGTGTACACCACGTCTATGCGGAGGAATGCAATGGGTGTGGGCTTGGTGTTCGAAGCAGACCTGTTCACCACCTTGCACCTGTCCCACTGGGTGCTCCAGGGAGTCTGTTTATGCCTCAATGCTGACTAAAGACAAGCTCAGCCTCACTGAGCTTGGAGTTCTGCAAGTTATGCCCTCCACCTTGTTCCAAGTCTCACTCTTATGCAATCACAGACTGTTTAAGAATAAAAGTCAGGTTTATAGTATATTATATTTGTGAGCTGTGTCTGTTTGACACAAATACAGGTAATGTCAGCATTTTAAATAAATGACACATTTAAAAAATGAGCATCATATTGTGGATGTTTGTTGTCAGACTGAACTGACTCAGTCTGACCTAAAATAGATTCAACAATATGAATTTTAAGGTTTGGTTAGGATTACCACAAAAAGGTTTTTCTTTGGACTAAACTGGGTATGTTGACTTAAACTGAACTGTCAAAACTGCTTTATAGATTTTTTTTTTACACTGCTTAAGTCACATTATCAGAAAAGAAACATCTTCAGTCCAGAGGTGAAGTATTTATTTATTTATTTATTATGGGCTTACTGGGACTCAGCCCAGGATGCCATGAAGCTGTACCTAAGGTAGACGCTCACAGTGGGTCATATTGTTATCTGCAGCACAGCGAGAAGCAAAATAAAACACAGTTTGGATCAGTTTGGTCCCCAGAAAATGGATTCTGTCTGTATGAAAAGGAGTTAAAGAAGAGAAAAGCTGTTAATCATGGTGTCTTTCTATTGTGATTGTGTGATTTCATGATTACTTGTGCAGGTGGAATGGGGAGCAGTTGTTGTAATTTAATTAACAGATACATGATTCATTTTCAGGAGTTCAGGTACTGATTATTCAATAAGCTTAAAATCAGGTCCCACCGAGATTTGAACTCGGATCGCTGGATTCAGAGTCCAGAGTGCTAACCATTACACCATGGAACCACTGTGTGGAGGACTTTTTGCTGTGTTCACAGACAACCTGTCAGCGTGGGAAATATGAAATGTAATACTGTTTAAAGTGTTTATTCCCTTGACATACAGTATATATATATATAGCATGACGTAAACTCAGACAAGAGACAAACAGTGAGCAACAATTTAACTTTTTTTTTTTAATTTTTTTTTTTTTTATACTTTGCTTTGCCACTAACTCTTGGTTCTGAAAAACAAAGTGTTTCAAATTCTTTTTTTTTTTTTTATATATCTTTTTTTTTTTTTTTTGCATGAACTGTGTGGGGAGACCGAAGCACTCGGAGAAAACCCACACAGACATGGGGACGGATATTTTGTATGATGGATGGTCAAGTCCACTAAGGTGTTAGTTTTGATGTGGAGTCGTGTTGCCTCTGCTTCTTTTTCCGTCTTGCTGAGGAACTGGTGATGTTACAGGTTCGTGGTTTTGTTTTACATGTTTTGGGGAGGCGTGGGGAGGAAGGTTTAGAGAAGGGTGCTTTTTCTTTACTGCCTTCTCCTCACTTCAGTTCTTGGTCCTGTTGACACTGGGGGACTCTGCTGCTGCACATTTCTTTCCTTCTCTTTCTTTCTCAAACCGAGAAAGTGTCCAGTTTGTTTCCATAAAGAAGGCTTCCTAGTTGTTACTGCAGCGTTCTCGTCACAGCCTTCAGCCCCTGCATTCATGTCTGTGTCCTCAGAAGTGGAGGGAGAGTGTTCAACCCCTGAGTCCTGTGACACACTGAAGGAAGACTCTTGCAGAGGTTTTGGGTCCTGTGAAACACTGGGGGACTCTGTTTGCTGGCGCACATTTCTTTGCTTATTTGTCTTTCTCAAACCCAGAAAGTGGCGTGTTTTTTTCCACAAAGAAGGCTTTCTTGTTGTCACTACAGCATTCTCTGTGGCCTGAGAAACAGAGGAAGGGTCATCCACTGGTCCAGGGTTCCGTGAATCATGGCTGGACACTTCATCCACTGGTTCTGGGTTTGGTGACACACTGAAGCTTGAGGTCCTTTGATCCTTTAGTGTGTCCAATTCTGAGTGAAGGATGCCATTAAGTGTTTTCTCAGTCTGGAGCTGAACAAGAAGTTCAGAATTTTTTGATGTCTGTTCATGGAGTAGAATTTTTAGGTGTTCTAACTCTATCTCTCTCTTAGACACCTGTTTCTGATGCTCATGTATCAGATGATCATGCTCCGACATCTTGCTGGCGTTGTCCTTTTCCATCATCTCAAGTTTTTCCTCAAGGGTGACAATCCTTTGTTTTTCGGTGTTGATATCCATGTCATACTTTTCCTTCATCTCTTCTACTTGGCGGAGAAGCTCTTTCTTGACTTCTTTCTCTCGACCAAGTTTCTTGGTTAAACGTTCAACCTGTTCACAGAGAGTCCTGTTATTAGCGCTCTCTGATTCCAGTTTGTGAGCGAGGTCATTGTCCCATAGCTGCTGTTCATCAATGTCGTCCTTTGTCTTTTGGAGTTCGGTTTTCAACTCTTTAATCCTGTTGGCACAGATCTTTTTTACCATCTCAAGTTTTTTCTGAAGATTGGCAGTCATTTCTTCTTTTGCACTGATGTCCATTTGATATTTTTCCTGGATATCAACATGTGCCTGACAGAGGTCATCGTGTGAACTTTGGAGGCTATTGAATTCCCTGGTAACGGTTTCAAGTTCTCTTTGGGTTACAGTTGCCTCAGACATCATGCATGACTGCGTTCTCTGCAGGTCTTGTACCTGCTCAAGAAGCTGTGTCTGCTCCGACATCTTGCTGGCGTTGTCCTTTTCCATCGTCTCAAGTTTTTCCTCAAGGGTGACAATCCTTTGTTTTTCGGTGTTGATATCCATGTCATACTTTTCCTTCATCTCTTCTACTTGGCGGAGAAGCTCTTTCTTGACTTCTTTCTCTCGACCAAGTTTCTTGGTTAAACGTTCAACCTGTTCACAGAGAGTCCTGTTATTAGCGCTCTCTGATTCCAGTTTGTGAGCGAGGTCATTGTCCCATAGCTGCTGTTCATCGATGTCGTCTTTTGTCTTTTGGAGTTCGGTTTTCAACTCTTTAATCCTGTTGGCACAGATCTTTTTTACCATCTCAAGTTTTTTCTGAAGATTGGCAGTCATTTCTTCTTTTGCACTGATGTCCATTTGATATTTTTCCTGGATATCAACATGTGCCTGACAGAGGTCCTCGTGTGAACTCTGGAGGCTATTGAATTCCTTGGTAAGGGTTTCAAGTTCTCTTTGGGTTACATTTGCCTCAGACATCATGCATGACTGCGTTCTCTGCAGGTCTTGTACCTGCTGGAGAAGCTGCGTCTTCAGAGTGTTCAGTTCCTGATTCTTGAGAATTTCTTGTCGGTACAGATCTACGTGTCGCTTTCTGCCATCCCTCTCTTTTGCAAGTTCATTGGTTAAATATTCAACCTGGTCCCAGAGAGTTCTGTTTTCCGTTGTTTCATGTTCCAGGTTTTCAGAGAGTTCCTTTACCTTTCTTTCCTGAAAGGTTCCGTTGTCCTCTGCTCTTTGGAGCTGGGATTTCATCTCTTCCGTCTGTTTAGCAAGGGCGTCCATTTGGTCCCTGCCAAGAACAGTGGAAACCGCAGTGGTGGTGGCAGCTGCATAAGCCAGTCTTGAAAGCATCTTGTAATGATGTATAATCCGTCACAATGATATAGATCACGTGTAAGAAGATCTTCGGTGAAGAAATGAGATGAATTTGAACACTCACTCTTATTTACAAGGACTTGATGATGTCATAAATTCCGTGCCCTTGATGTGATCAAAACATAAATTCCTGTGGCCCCGCCTACTTCTCCTTCTTAGTTACTGTTGCCATGTCATGTGATCCATTCTAGCACTGTCAGTCATGACCTTATTTGGTCTATGGCTTTTAGAATACGGTTACAACATACACTGAAAAAAAATCTGTTGGATTTACATGAAAAAAATATGGACATCGGTTCCACATAGTACAATTATGTTCCCTCAAAATGATCAAAAGTCTTTATGTTCCATATACTCATTTTTTATTTGGAAAATGAACATGACTATTTTTATATACATTTAATGTTTCTCTTTTATGCTATATATATATATATTTATTTTCTGTCTAATAAACAGAATTTGCTGGAGTAAAGAGTGCTGACCACTTTAAAGAGTGCTTTTGTTGCATTCACAGACAACTTGCCCACAAGCTAAATGGCGAATAACAGAATTACATACATTACACTTTACCTGACTGGTAATTGAACAGGATTCATAGGGCACACAATATTATCATCATACATAAACCATATCTCCATTAAGATTATCCCGACTGGTTTTGATAGAAGTTCAGGGTTTCTCTGATTTTTTTAATTGCGTGCATGGTTTGCTAATTTAGTTAGCATGCTAATTTGACAGATACGGAGCCGCTAACTCACCGGGATATCAAATGTCCTAAACATCTGTAACAAGGTCGTAGCTCCTCCGTCAACTCTCATCGCTCAAAAAAAAAAATGGAAATGGAAAGTCCCACCCACACGATCTGTCTGTGAAGGCAGTGATAGCATTTTAACGTGTGGTCCCATGGTGTAATGGTCAGCACTCTGGACTTTGAATCCAGTGATCCGAGTTCAAATCTCGGTGGGACCTAAATTTAAAAGTTTGGTCAATCTGAGATCTCTACAGACAACAGGCTGTCCTCTAACACTGAATAGCAAACAGCAAACTGAGCTGACTCATTCTGACCTGACATAGATGCAGTGTCTCAGCATCTCTTGAAAGATGATCCTCAAAGTATTAGAGCTAGTTATGGAGACTAGTTAGCTAACATCAGGGATTCTTCATGTGGAGAAAAATAGTTGCTGCGAATCCCAAACGTCAATAAACCTGTTCAGAATCACAATGATCAGACAGGAAGAACGCTTAAAAGGAGAAGTTGCTCCAATTGTCAGCCATGTGCACAACGTGGTCCCACGGTGTAATGGTCAGCACTCTGGACTTTGAATCCAGTGATCGGCGTTCAAATCTGGGTGGGATCTGGACTTAAGGCATCTCAGAATTTACAGGCAGCAAGCATTAGCCTAACCTAACAACTTACTGAGATAGCAAGTGTAAACCAATAGTTAAGTAGCACGTGGCTTACTGGGACTCAGCCCAGGATGCCATGAAGCTGTACCTAAGGTAGACACTCACAGTGGGTCATATTGTTATCTGCAGCACAGCGAGAAGCAAAATAAAACACAGTTTGGATCAGTTTGGTCCCCAGAAAATGGATTCTGTCTGTATGAAAAGGAGTAGCTCCTGCTAAAGAAGAGAAAAGCTGTTAACCATGACGTCTATCTATTGTGATTGTGTGATTTCATGATGACTTGTGCAGGGTGGAATGGGGAGCAGTTGTTGTAATTTAATTAACAGATAACATGAGTCATTTTCAAGAGTTCAGGTACTGATTATTCAAGCTGAAGGCTTAAATCAGGTCCCACCGAGATTTGAACTCGGATCGCTGGATTCAGAGTCCAGAGTGCTAACCATTACACCATGGAACAACTGTGAGCAGGACTTTTTGCTGCGTTCACAGACAACCTGTCAGCGTGGGAACTATGAAATGTAATACTGTTTAAAGTGTTTATTCCCTCCTTGTAGGTTGATATATATATAATATATATATGTTTAAAAAGTGAATTTTAACGCCCTCAATAGCTGCTACAACACTGTGGATGAGCTGTTTTCAAGATTTATGGTGACACTTGATATTTGAGAATTGCTCATTAATCTCATATTCAGCCTGATCATCAGAATCAGGTCTCTTTTCAAGGATATTCCATTTGTTGCATTAAATATACAGTGTTTATATGATGCCATATATTTAGAACAACATTTTTAAAAGTCTGTATAAAAAGGGGTAGCTCCTGCTAAAGAAGAGAAAAGCTGTCTATCTGTTGTGATTTCATGATTACTTGATTACTTGTGCAGGTGGAATGGGGAGCAGTTGTTGTAATTTAATTAACAGATAACATGATTCATTTTCAGGAGTTCAGGTACTGATTATTGAAGCTGAAGCTTAAAATCAGGTCCCACCGAGATTTGAACTCGGATCGCTGGATTCAGAGTCCAGAGTGCTAACCATTACACCATGGAACCACTGTGTGGAGGACTTTTTGCTGCGTTCACAGACAACGGTCAGCGTGGGACATATGAAATGTATTTTTAAAGTGTTTATTCCCTCCTTGTGAGGTTGATATATATATATATATATATATATATATATATATATATATATATGTTTAAAAGTGAATTTTAACGCCCTCAATAGCTGCTACAACACTGTGGATGAGCTGTTTTGAAGATTTATGGTGACACTTGATATTTGAGAATTTGCTCATAATCTCATATTCAGCCTTATCATCAGAATCAGGTCTCTTTTCAAGGATATTCCATTTGTTGCATTAAATATACAGTGTTTATATGATGCCATATATTTAGAACAACATTTTTAAAAGTCTGTATAAAAAGGGGTAGCTCCTGCTAAAGAAGAGAAAAGCTGTCTATCTATTGTGATTTCATGATTACTTGATTACTTGTGCAGGTGGAATGGGGAGCAGTTGTTGTAATTTAATTAACAGATTACATGAGTCATTTTCAGGAGTTCAGGTACTGATTATTGAAGCTGAAGCTTAAATCAGGTCCCACCGAGATTTGAACTCGGATCGCTGGATTCAGAGTCCAGAGTGCTAACCATTACACCATGGAACCACTGTGTGGAGGACTTTTTTGCTGCGTTCACAGACACCAGTCAGCGTGGGAAATATGAATTGTAATACTGTTTTAAAGTGTTTATTCCCTCCTTGTGAGGTTGACATACAGTATATATATATATAACATGACGTAAACTCAGACAAGATACAAACAGTGAGCAACAATTTAACTTTTTTTTTTTTTTTTTTTTTTTTTTTTTATACTTTGCTTTGCCACTAACTCTTGGTTCTGAAAAACAAAGTGTTTCAAATTCTTTTCTTTTTTTTATATATCTTTTTTTTTTTTTGCATGAACTGTGTGGGGAGACCGAAGCACTCGGAGAAAACCCACACAGACATGGGGACAGACATTTTGTATGATGGATGGTCAAGTCCACTAAGGTGTTAGTTTTGATGTGGAGTCGTGTTGCCTCTGCTTCTTTTTCCGTCTTGCTGAGGAACTGGTGATGTTACAGGTTCGTGGTTTTGTTTTACATGTTTTGGGGAGGCATGGGGAGGAAGGTTTAGAGAAGGGTGCTTTTTCTTTGCTGCCTTCTCCTCACTTCAGTTCTTGGTCCCGTTGACACTGGGGGACTCTGCTGCTGCACATTTCTTTCCTTCTCTTTCTTTCTCAAACCGAGAAAGTGTCCAGTTTGTTTCCATAAAGAAGGCTTCCTAGTTGTTACTGCAGCGTTCTCGTCACAGCCTTCAGCCCCTGCATTCATGTCTGTGTCCTCAGAAGTGGAGGGAGAGTGTTCAACCCCTGAGTCCTGTGACACACTGAAGGAAGACTCTTGCAGAGGTTTTGGGTCCTGTGAAACACTGGGGGACTCTGTTTGCTGGCGCACATTTCTTTGCTTATTTGTCTTCTCAAACCCAGAAAGTGGCGTGTTTTTTTCCACAAAGAAGGCTTTCTTGTTGTCACTACAGCATTCTCTGTGGCCTGAGAAACAGAGGAAGGGTCATCCACTGGTCCAGGGTTCCGTGAATCATGGCTGGACACTTCATCCACTGGTTCTGGGTTTGGTGACACACTGAAGCTTAAGGTCCTTTGATCCTTTAGTGTGTCCAATTCTGAGTGAAGGATGCCATTAAGTGTTTTCTCAGTCTGGAGCTGAACAAGAAGTTCAGAATTTTTTGATGTCTGTTCATGGAGTAGAATTTTAGGTGTTCTAACTCTATCTCTCTCTTAGACACCTGTTTCTGATGCTCATGTATCAGATGATCATGCTCCGACATCTTGCTGGCGTTGTCCTTTTCCATCATCTCCAGTTTTTCCTCAAGGGTGACAATCCTTTGTTTTTCGGTGTTGATATCCATGTCATTCTTTTCCTTCATCTCTTCTACTTGGCGGAGAAGCTCTTTCTTGACTTCTTTCTCTCGACCAAGTTTCTTGGTTAAACGCTCAACCTGTTCACAGAGAGTCCTGTTATTAGCGCTCTCTGATTCCAGTTTGTGAGCGAGGTCATTGTCCCATAGCTGCTGTTCATCGATGTCGTCCTTTGTCTTTTGGAGTTCGGTTTTCAACTCTTTAATCCTGTTGGCACAGATCTTTTTTACCATCTCAAGTTTTTTTCTGAAGATTGGCAGTCATTTCTTCTTTTGCACTGATGTCCATTTGATATTTTTCCTGGATATCAACATGTGCCTGACAGAGGTCATCGTGTGAACTTTGGAGGCTATTGAATTCACTGGTAACGGTTTCAAGTTCTCTTTGGGTTACAGTTGCCTCAGACATCATGCATGACTGCGTTCTCTGCAGGTCTTGTACCTGCTCAAGAAGCTGTGTCTGCTCCGACATCTTGCTGGCGTTGTCCTTTTCCATCGTCTCAAGTTTTTCCTCAAGGGTGACAATCCTTTGTTTTTCGGTGGTTGATATCCATGTCATACTTTTCCTTCATCTCTTCTACTTGGCGGAGAAGCTCTTTCTTGACTTCTTTCTCTCGACCAAGTTTCTTGGTTAACGTTCAACCTGTTCACAGAGAGTCCTGTTATTAGCGCTCTCTGATTCCAGTTTGTGAGCGAGGTCATTGTCCCATAGCTGCTGTTCATCGATGTCGTCTTTTGTCTTTTGGACTTCGGTTTTCAACTCTTTAATCCTGTTGGCACAGATCTTTTTTTACCATCTCAAGTTTTTTCTGAAGATTGGTAGTCATTTCTTCTTTTGCACTGATGTCCATTTGATATTTTTCCTGGATATCAACATGTGCCTGACAGAGGTCATCGTGTGAACTCTGGAGGCTATTGAATTCCTTGGTAACGGTTTCAAGTTCTCTTTGGGTTACATTTGCCTCAGACATCATGCATGACTGCGTTCTCTGCAGGTCTTGTACCTGCTGGAGAAGCTGCGTCTTCAGAGTGTTCAGTTCCTGATTCTTGAGAATTTCTTGTCGGTACAGATCTACGTGTCGCTTTCTGCCATCCCTCTCTTTTGCAAGTTCATTGGTTAAATATTCAACCTGGTCCCAGAGAGTTCTCTTTTCTGTTGTTTCATGTTCCAGGTTTTCAGAGAGTTCCTTTACCTTTCTTTCCTGAAAGGTTCCGTTGTCCTCTGCTCTTTGGAGCTGGGATTTCCTCTCTTCCGTCTGTTTAGCAAGGGCTTCCATTTGGTCCCTGCCAAGAACAGTGGAAACCGCAGTGGTGGTGGCAGCTGCATAAGCCAGTCTTGAAAGCATCTTGTAATGATGTATAATCCGTCACAATGATATAGATCACGTGTAAGAAGATCTTCGGTGAAGAAATGAGATGAATTTGAACACTCACTCTTATTTACAAGGACTTGATGATGTCATAAATTCCGTGCCCTTGATGTGATCAAAACATAAATTCCTGTGGCCCCCGCCTACTTCTCCTTCTTAGTTACTGTTGCCATGTCATGTGATCCATTCTAGCACTGTCAGTCATGACCTTATTTGGTCTATGGCTTTTAGAATACGGTTACAACATACACTGAAAAAAAAATCTGTTGGATTTACATGAAAAAAATATGGACATCGGTTCCACATAGTACAATTATGTTCCCTCCAAATGATCTAAAGTCTTTATGTTCCATATACTCATTTTTTATTTGGAAAATGAACATGACTATTTTTATATACATTTAATGTTTCTCTTTTATACTATATATATATATATTTATTTTCTGTCTAATAAACAGAATTTGCTGGAGTAAAGAGTGCTGACCACTTTAAAGAGTGCTTTTGTTGCATTCACAGACAACTTGCCCACAAGCTAAATGGCGAATAACAGAATTACATACATTACACTTACCTGACTGGTAATTGAACAGGATTCATAGGGCACACAATATTATCATCATACATAAACCATATCTCCATTAAGATTATCCCGACTGGTTTTGATAGAAGTTCAGGGTTTCTCTGATTTTTTTAATTGCGTTGCATGGTTTGCTAATTTAGTTAGCATGCTAATTTGACAGATACGGAGCCGCTAACTCACCGGGATATCAAATGTCCTAAACATCTGTAACAAGGTCGTAGCTCCTCCGTCAACTCTCGTCGCTCAAAAAAAAAATGGAAATGGAAAGTCCCACCCACACGATCTGTCTGTGAAGGCAGTGATAGCATTTTAAAGTGTGGTCCCATGGTGTAATGGTCAGCACTCTGGACTTTGAATCCAGTGATCCGAGTTCAAATCTCGGTGGGACCTAAATTTAAAAATCTGAGATCTCTACAGACAACAGGCTGTCATCTAACACTGAACAGCAAACGGCAAACTGAGCTGACTCATTCTGACCTGACATAGATGCAGTGTCTCATCATTTCTTGAAAGATGATCCTCAAAGTATTAGAGCTAGTTATGGAGACTAGTTAGCTAACATCAGGGATTCTTCATGTGGAGAAAAATAGTTGCTGCGAATCCCAAACGTCAATAAACCTGTTCAGAATCACAATGATCAGACAGGAAGAACGCTTAAAAGGAGAAGTTGCTCCAATTGTCAGCCATGTGCACAACGTGGTCCCACGGTGTAATGGTCAGCACTCTGGACTTTGAATCCAGTGATCGGCGTTCAAATCTGGGTGGGATCTGGACTTAAGGCATCTCAGAATTTACAGGCAGCAAGCATTAGCCTAACCTAACAACTTACTGAGATAGCAAGTGTAAACCAATAGTTAAGTAGCACGTGGCTTACTGGGACTCAGCCAGGATTGCCATGAAGCTGTACCTAAGGTAGACGCTCACAGTGGGTCATATTGTTATCTGCAGCACAGCGAGAAGCCAAATAAATACACAGTTTGGATCAGTTTGGTCCCCAGAAAAATGGATTCTGTCTGTATGAAAAGGAGTAGCTCCTGCTAAAGAAGAGAAAAACCTGTTAACCATGACGTCTATCTATTGTGATTGTGGTGATTTCATGATGACTTGTGCGGGACGAATGGGGAGAAGTTGTTGTAATTTAATTAACAGATAACAGAGTCATTTTCAAGAGTTCAGGTACTGATATTCAAGCTGAGGCTTAAAATCAGGTCCCACCGAGATTTGAACTCGGATCGCTGGATTCAGAGTCCAGAGTGCACTTACACCAACTATGAAATGTAATACTGTTTAAAGTGTTTATTCCCTCCTTGTAAGGTTGATATATATATAAATATATATATGTTTAAAAAGTGAATTTAACGCCCTCAATAGCTGCTACAACACTGTGAATGAGCTGTTTTGAAGATTTATGGTGACACTTGATATTGAGAATTTGCTCATTATATTCATATTCAGCCTGATCATCAGAATCAGGTCTCTTTTCAAGGATATTCCATTTGTTGCATTAAATATACAGTGTTTATATGATGCCATTGTTAGAACAACATTTTTAAAAGTCTGTATAAAAAGGGGGTAGCCCTGCTAAAGAGAGGAGAAAAGCTGTTAACCATGACGTCTATTGTGATTGTGTGATTCATCATGATTACTTGTGCGGTGGTGGAATGGGGAGCAGTTGTTGTAATTTAATTAACAGATAACATGAGTCATTTTCAGGAGTTCAGGTACTGATTATTCAATAAGCGTTAAAATCAGGTCCCACCGAGATTGGTGGAGGACTTTTTGCTGCGTTTCAAATACAACCTGTCAGCGTGGGAACTATGAACTGTAATACTGTTTAAAATGTTTATTCCCTCCTTGTGAGGTTGACATATATATATAAGACATATATATCATATGTATATATTATATGACGTAACTCAGACCTAACTACATGTACTCCCTGTCCTATCTACAAGCAGCTGTTGCATATAGAGAAGCCCCATGTGGGTCAGTTTTGTCCCAGAAAAAATGGATTTTAAAATGTCCAATGATCTTGCCAAATGTTTAAAAAGTGAATTTTAACGCCCTCAATAGCTGCTACAACACTGTGGATGAGCTGTTTTCAGATTTATGGTGACACTTGATATTTGAGTATTTGCTCATGATCTCATATTCAGCCTTATCATCAGAATCAGGTCTCTTTTCAAGGATATTCCATTGTTGCATTAAATATACAGTGTTTATATGATGCCATATATTTAGAACAACATTTTTAAAAGTCTGTATAAAAGGAGTAGCTCCTGCTAAAGAAGAGAAAAGCTGTCTATCTATTGTGATTTCATGATTACTTGATTACTTGTGCAGGTGGAATGGGGAGCAGTTGTTGCTAATTTAATTAAACAGATTACATGAGTCATTTTCAGGAGTTCAGGTACTGATTATTGAAGCTGAAGCTCAAAATCAGGTCCCACCGAGAAGTTGAACACGGATCGCTGGATTCAGAGTCCAGAGTGCTAACCATTACACCATGGAACCACTGTGTGGAGGACTTTTTGCTGCGTTCACAGACAACCTGTCAGCGTGGGAACTATGAATGTAATACTGTTTTAAAGTGTTTATTCCCTCCTTGTTGAGGTTGGAATATACAGTATATATATATATAACATGACGTAAACTCAGACAAGAGACAAACAGTGAGCAACAATTTAACTTTTTTTTTTTAATTTTTTTTTTTTATACTTTGCTTTGCCACTAACTCTTGGTTCTGACAAACAAAGTGTTTCAAATTTCTTTTTTTTTTTTATATATTCTTTTTTTTTTTTTTTTTTTTTGCATGAACTGTGTGGGGAGACCGAAGCACTCGGAGAAAAACCCACACAGACATGTGGGACGGATATTTTGTATGATGGATGGTCAAGGTCCACTAAGGTGTTAGTTTGATGTGGAGTCGTGTTGCCTCTGCTTCTTTTTCCGTCTTGCTGAGGAACTGGTGATGTTACAGGTTCCTGGTTTGTTTTACATGTTTTGGGGAGGCCGTGGGGAGGGAAGGTTTAGAGAAGGGTGCTTTTTCTTTACTGCCTTCTCCTCACTTCAGTTCTTGGTCCCGTTGACACTGGGGGACTCTGCTGCTGCACATTTCTTTCCTTCTCTTTCTTTCTCAAACCGAGAAAGTGTCCAGTTTGTTTCCATAAGAGGCTTCCTAGTTGTTACTGCAGCGTTCTCGTCACAGCCTTCAGCCCCTGCATTCATGTCTGTGTCCTCAGAAGTGGAGGGAGAGTGTTTCAACCCCTGAGTCCTGTGACACACTGAAGGAAGACTCTTGCAGAGGTTTTGGGTCCCGTGAAACACTGGGGGACTCTGTTTGCTGGCGCACATTTCTTTGCTTATTTGTCTTTCTCAACCCAGAAAGTGGCGTGTTTTTTTTTCCACAAAGAAGGCTTTCTTGTTGTCACTACAGCATTCTCTGTGGCCTGAGAAACGAGGAAGGGTCATCCACTGGTCCAGGGTTCCGTGAATCATGGCTGGGACACTTCATCCACTGGTTCTGGGTTGGTGGGACCACACTGAAGCTTAAGGTCCGTTGATCCTTTAGTGTGTCCAATTCTGAGTGAAGGATGCCATTAAGTTTTTTCTCAGTCTGGAGCTGAACAAGAAGTTCAGAATTTTTTGATGTCTGTTCATGGAGTAGAATTTTTAAGTGTTCTAACTCTATCTCTCTCTTAGACACCTGTTTCTGATGCTCATGTATCAGATGATCATGCTCCGACATCTTGCTGGCGTTGTCCTTTTCCATCATCTCCAGTTTTTCCTCAAGGGTGACAATCCTTTGTTTTTCGGTGTTGATATCCATGTCATTCTTTTCCTTCATCTCTTCTACTTGGCGGAGAAGCTCTTTCTTGACTTCTTTCTCTCGACCAAGTTTCTTGGTTAAACGCTCAACCTGTTCACAGAGAGTCCTGTTATTAGCGCTCTCTGATTCCAGTTTGTGAGCGAGGTCATTGTCCCATAGCTGCTGTTCATCGATGTCGTCCTTTGTCTTTTGGAGTTCTGTTTTCAACTCTTTAATCCTGTTGGCACAGATCTTTTTTACCATCTCAAGTTTTTTCTGAAGATTGGCAGTCATTTCTTCTTTTGCACTGATGTCCATTTGATATTTTTCCTGGATATCAACATGTGCCTGACAGAGGTCATCGTGTGAACTTTGGAGGCTATTGAATTCCTTGGTAACGGTCAAGTTCTCTTTGGGTTACATTTGCCTCAGACATCATGCATGACTGCGTTCTCTGCAGGTCTTGTACCTGCTGGAGAAGCTGCGTCTTCAGAGTGTTCAGTTCCTGATTCTTGAGAATTTCTTGTCGGTACAGATTCTACGTGTCGCTTTCTGCCATCCCTCTCTTTTGCAAGTTCATTGGTTAAATATTCAACCTGGTCCCAGAGAGTTCTCTTTTCTGTTGTTTCATGTTCCAGGTTTTCAGAGAGTTCCTTTACCTTTCTTTCCTGAAAGGTTCCGTTGTCCTCTGCTCTTTGGAGCTGGGATTTCATCTCTTCCGTCTGTTTAGCAAGGGCTTCCATTTGGTCCCTGCCAAGAACAGTGGAAATCGCAGTGGAGGTGGTAGCTGCATAAGCCAGTCTTGAAAGCATCTTGTAATGATGTATAATCCGTCACAATGATATAGATCACGTGTAAGAAGATCTTCGGTGAAGAAATGAGATGAATTTGAACACTCACTCTTATTTACAAGGACTTGATGATGTCATAAATTCCGTGCCCTTGATGTGATCAAAACATAAATTCCTGTGGCCCCGCCTACTTCTCCTTCTTAGTTACTGTTGCCATGTCATGTGATCCATTCTAGCACTGTCAGTCATGACCTTATTTGGTCTATGGCTTTTAGAATACGGTTACTACATACACTGAAAAAAAATCTGTTGGATTTACATGAAAAAAATATGGACATCGGTTCCACATAGTACAATTATGTTCCCTCAAAATGATCAAAAGTCTTTATGTTCCATATACTCATTTTTTATTTGGAAAATGAACATGACTATTTTTATATACATTTAATGTTTCTCTTTTATGCTATATATATATATATTTATTTTCTGTCTAATAAACAGAATTTGCTGGAGTAAAGAGTGCTGACCACTTTAAAGAGTGCTTTTGTTGCATTCACAGACAACTTGCCCACAAGCTAAATGGCGAATAACAGAATTACATACATTACACATTACCTGACTGGTAATTGAACAGGATTCATAGGGCACACAATATTATCATCATACATAAACCATATCTCCATTAAGATTATCCCGACTGGTTTTGATAGAAGTTCAGGGTTTCTCTGATTTTTTTAATTGCGTGCATGGTTTGCTAATTTAGTTAGCATGCTAATTTGACAGATACGGAGCCGCTAACTCACCGGGATATCAAATGTCCTAAACATCTGTAACAAGGTCGTAGCTCCTCCGTCAACTCTCATCGCTCAAAAAAAAAAATGGAAATGGAAAGTCCCACCCACACGATCTGTCTGTGAAGGCAGTGATAGCATTTTAACGTGTGGTCCCATGGTGTAATGGTCAGCACTCTGGACTTTGAATCCAGTGATCCGAGTTCAAATCTCGGTGGGACCTAAATTTAAAAGTTTGGTCAATCTGAGATCTCTACAGACAACAGGCTGTCATCTAACACTGAACAGCAAACGGCAAACTGAGCTGACTCATTCTGACCTGACATAGATGCAGTGTCTCATCATTTCTTGAAAGATGATCCTCAAAGTATTAGAGCTAGTTATGGAGATTAGTTAGCTAACATCAGGGATTCTTCATGTGGAGAAAAATAGTTGCTGCGAATCCCAAACGTCAATAAACCTGTTCAGAATCACAATGATCAGACAGGAAGAACGCTTAAAAGGAGAAGTTGCTCCAATTGTCAGCCATGTGCACAACGTGGTCCCACGGTGTAATGGTCAGCACTCTGGACTTTGAATCCAGTGATCGGCGTTCAAATCTGGGTGGGATCTGGACTTAAGGCATCTCAGAATTTACAGGCAGCAAGCATTAGCCTAACCTAACAACTTACTGAGATAGCAAGTGTAAACCAATAGTTAAGTAGCACGTGGCTTACTGGGACTCAGCCCAGGATGCCATGAAGCTGTACCTAAGGTAGACGCTCACAGTGGGTCATATTGTTATCTGCAGCACAGCGAGAAGCAAAATAAAACACAGTTTGGATCAGTTTGGTCCCCAGAAAAATGGATTCTGTCTGTATAAAAAGGAGTAGCTCCTGCTAAAGAAGAGAAAACCTGTTAACCATGACGTCTATCTATTGTGATTGTGTGATTTCATGATTACTTGTGCAGGTGGAATGGGGAGCAGTTGTTGTAATTTAATTAACAGATAACATGAGTCATTTTCAAGAGTTCAGGTACTGATTATTCAAGCTGAAGCTTAAAATCAGGTCCCACCGAGATTTGAACTCGGATCGCTGGATTCAGAGTCCAGAGTGCTAACCATTACACCATGGAACCACTGTGTGGAGGACTTTTTGCTGCGTTCACAGACAACCTGTCAGCGTGGGAACTATGAAATGTATTTTAAAGTGTTTATTCCCTCCTTGTGAGGTTGACATATATATATAAGACATATATATCATATGTATATATTATATGACGTAAACTCAGACCTAACTACATGTACTCCCTGTCCTATCTACAAGCAGCTGTTGCATATAAGAGAAGCCCCATGTGGGTCAGTTTTGTCCCCAGAAAAATGGATTTAAAATGTCCAATGATCTTGCCAAATGTTTAAAAAGTGAATTTTAACGCCCTCGATAGCTGCTACAACACTGTGAATGAGCTGTTTTGAAGATTTATGGTGACACTTGATATTTGAGAATTTGCTCATAATCTCATATTCAGCCTGATCATCAGAATCAGGTCTCTTTTCAAGGATATTCCATTTGTTGCATTAAATATACAGTGTTTATATGATGCCATATATTTAGAACAACATTTTTAAAAGTCTGTATAAAAAGGAGTAGCTCCTGCTAAAGAAGAGAAAAGCTGTCTATCTATTGTGATTTCATGATTTCATGATTACTTGTGCAGGTGGAATGGGGAGCAGTTGTTGTAATTTAATTAACAGATTACATGAGTTATTTTCAGGAGTTCAGGTACTGATTATTGAAGCTGAAGCTTAAAATCAGGTCCCACCGAGATTTGAACTCGGATCGCTGGATTCAGAGTCCAGAGTGCTAACCATTACACCATGGAACCACTGTGTGGAGGACTTTTTGCTGCGTTCACAGACAACGGTCAGCGTGGGACATATGAAATGTATTTTAAAGTGTTTATTCCCTCCTTGTGAGGTTGACATACATAAAGGACATATATATCCTATATATATATATATCGTGTATGTGTGCGTGTGTGTATCCTCGTGTGCATGTCGTCATATATATGGGCTCAGTGTCTGTGCTCAGGATATGTAACAAACTTACAGCCCTCATGTTTGACTTACCTGCGGCTCACGGCAGGTGACGCTGTATCCATGGCAACAGTAGATTCAGTCACAGGTGACTCGTGAACAACGCGTGTACCAACATGACGTGCACACGGAGAGAGGTCTTTAAATGTGTACTGTCTGGAGACCTGGAGTCTGTGAAGGAGCTTTTTGAACGCGGGGAGTCGCAGGAGGAGTCGCAGGAGGAGTCGCAGGAGGAGGACGTGTTCGACTGAGAGACGAGGGCAGGGAGAAACGTCCTGTTGACTGCCGCCATGTTGGGAGGAGCGCCATCGTCCGAGA
The DNA here is from genome assembly GCA_014281875.1 of Nibea albiflora. NCBI lineage: Eukaryota > Metazoa > Chordata > Actinopteri > Sciaenidae > Nibea > Nibea albiflora. The sequence continues at coordinate 5,671,282 of CM024798.1, read as the reverse complement.
ACTGGTCAGACACGGAGCCCGGGTCAACGAGCAGACGGCCGGGGGTGAGTGAGTGGAAACCTTCACTAGGTAACAACACAGTTTAACTGGGCAGTAACGGTGTACAATGAACTCATACTGTTCACATTTCATTAGGCTGGAAGTGGGAGAACAACTGAAAAGCTTCTTGTAAATTGGATAGTAATAAGAAAAGAACACAGAATAATGAATAAATGTGTTTTAATGTAATTTAAGAAGTCCAAATAAAAATAAATGTGAAATAATAAGTGTGTCTAAAATGTTTGTTTTTTCTAATTCAGCAAGATTACTAGATGAATACATACAACCAGACACTGTAATTATCATTATAAGTAGCATTTATGACAATTTCTCATGTCCAGGTCAAATAACCTGTCTGTGCGTCCTTCCCTTTACTACTTAAGTTGTGTTGTAGAAATATTTGTACAACTATAAACAATATTAAAGATATAAAGTGACTGTTGAAGTGAAAATGTTTTATACTAATATGGGGATGAGGGACTGTGTCCAGTCAAATTACAGATGATGAATGAATGAATGAAAGTCACAGCATGTAGCAGAGGTAGTCAGACATGGCAATGACAGAGTGTCCAGGAAGTAGTGCGAAGACATTTGTCCATTGTCTGTTGTTCGTCCTGCCATCACTGAGAGCTGCTGTACAGTCTGATGACCAAGGGGACCGAAGAGTTCTTGAGTCTGTTTGCGGATTGCAGGATTGAGACGGCGGCCACTGAACACACTCCTCTGCCTGATGAAGGTGTTGTGCAGAGGGTGTGTTGTGTGATGTGTCGGTTGTGAGGTGTGTCATGTGGGTACATGAGCTGTTGAGTGATAGTAAAAAAATAGAAGGAGCATTTGGACCCATTTAAAAAATCTGCAGAATTTGCAGAGCCGGGCTGTCGCATCGAGCCGGGTCCACAAACAACCATCACAGACACATGTGAACTGTGAGTTACAAGGGTCTGTCAACGCAGTGAAAACAACTGGCTACAGCAATTATTGATGTTAGAAAATGTCATTTTTACTCTTGAATGCTTCAGTGAAAAGAATGTATTGAATACATACGTGATATATGTGTACACGTGCAAATCATAAGTCAACTCAGCGCTAAATTTGACTGAATTACAGTATGAAAGGCATAAGTGGTAAAAGTGAAGTGCCGGCTCTCCTCGGTGAGCTGAGTCAAATGATCTGACTCCTTAAAAAGAACCGGACTTGTTGTGTTGCCCTTGTTGTGTGTATTCCTGTGTGAGCTGGCCTGCACGGTCCCTCAGAGCAGTACCTGCACAGACACCGCTCAGATGATTCACGTGTGCCTCGCCTCAGTTTGTTCTCTCTGTTCTGCAGGTTATTCGTCACTGCACCTCGCTGCCTGTTGGGGACATCTGGAGACCGTAAGGACTCTGCTTGAACTGGGAGCTGATGCACAGACCAACACCTTCAGAGGGCAGAGGCCTGTAGACCTGGCCAGGAAATACTCCAGGACAGACTGTGCTGACTATCTCATCCTCGCAGGTGTGATGTTGTGCGTTATGTTTGGCAGCCTTTGACTAGTAAAGATGCGTTGCTAATCTGCATGTGTGTTCATGTCTGTGCAGAAGCTAAACAGGACTTGGTGTCGTATGTTGCGTTTGTTAAAGAGCTGATCTCTGATGCGGAGAGGAACCTGACAAAAGAGGAAAAGGTAACATGTTTGTCTACACCAGGAATCAACAAATTATTGACACTCAAGTTGAAGATTATATTGAAATACAGTAATACATATTATGAATAAAACCTTGTGTTTAATCTTAGCAGGAGTGAGGTGGGGAACTCCTCATCCAGCTCTCAGTGGGAGTTAGTTTTCTCAGCTTTTTAGTCTGATATGTTCATGTCCAACGTCTGTTCTACTTCATATTTACACAACATAAGTGGATATGAATAATGTGATCTTACAGCACCTTGCTCTTCCTGTCCACATGCTTAGGTGTCCTTGCAAACTGAACCTTAAAGGTCCAGTGTGTCAAACTCCAGCTACTCCAATTACAGAATATACACTACATTTACATTTAGTCATTTAGCTGACACTTTTATCCAAAGCAACTTACAGAGTAGGGAACAAGAAGTAACAAATTACAGTTCCCATACCGGGAGTTGAACCCGGGCCGCCTGGGTGAAAACCAGGAATCCTAACCGCTAGACCATATGGGACACAGTAAGTCCTTTCTACAGGAACCCAGAATAGACAAACTAAGCATTGTCCCTAGCTAGGGATATTTGGTTACTATAGTAGATATATAAATATAAAAAGGCTTGTTTCACGAAAACAACCTCCATGAAGTGAATATAACACAGGACCAAAAACTGCAGTCCCATGAACAGCTTGAGGCAGCACAGGGGAGGTTGAGCGAGTCCACTGACTTCACCCTCAGAAACCTGTGGGTCACAGATCTAAGGCTGCTTGAGTCACATTCTGTTAAGAAACATCTTCAATACAGAGATGAAGTTCAGTTGTACCTCAGCAAGTTGTCAGACTAATGCTTGATGCCTTACCTCTAAAATCAGGTCCCACCGAGATTTGAACTCGGATCACTGGATTCAAAGTCCAGAGTGCTAACCATTACACCATGCGACCGCTTATGTTGCTCAAAGATGCTGTTTGCTGTGTTCACAGACAACAGACAATCATTACCAACAAGTGTCTTTTCTGCTCTGCTCTGGTTCTTGTTGTTCTCAGTAGCCTGAGTGCTTCTCATCTCTTCTGTACTTTGTGCACAGAACATCTGCACACGGGCCTGTTCTGCCAAGTCAGACTGGATTCAGACTGCCAAACACTCAACAGTTTCAGACTATAGAGCCCAAAGGAAAGACATCGAGGACACTCTGCAGCCTATTCTCAGCAAGCTGTCAGCTCAGTGTAAGTGTTTGACAGCAACAAACAAATATCTCCTGTGTAAGAGTCATCTGAAGAGATCGTAACTACTGTAGGCTGTGGTTGGAAACATATTAGTTCTCAAACAGCATGTATTTATTTCTAAGCTGTACTTTGTGGTGGAATGAGGTAGAACATTTACTACAGCGTGTTTTGTAGGGGTGCAACAATACGTGTATCTGTATTGAACTGTTTGATACAGTGCTCTCGGTTCGGTACGCACCATGAATCAAACAATACACAATTTTATATTTATTTATTTTATATTTACTGACGATGCGCTCTGCACATTTTAGAAGCAAGCGTTTGGCCTGCCAGGCTGTTTATTTGCCCAGATTTGGTCATTTTCCTGGTGTATGTTCTTCTTAATATACTTCTGTGTAAATTTGGCTTCTGCCCCGCTCAAGGTGGTCTGTGTGGATTAACGCGTGCTGCTCACTGAAATCGAATACTTTTCGTATCAAGTATGACCCGGAAATTTAATGTAAAAACTGTACTTTTGAGTTGAAACAAATGTTGGTAATTTCAATAAACTACAAGTTAAAGAAGGCACGGAAATTTCTCTTTTTTGTATCGAAAAAAATATTGAACCATGACACTAAAGTATCAAACCGAACCAAACTGTGAATTTTGTGTATCGTTGCACCCCTAATGTTTTGATGACGTGTGTTTTTCCATCATCTTATTTCTGTTTGCAGCAGCTAAGGTGCCCGTCAAAGCAGCAGCAAAGGTCTAAAAGTGACAAAGGAAGATCAGTGCTCCAATAAATGTCTGAAAAATCTCAAATTGTTTCCTGTGTGTAATATTTGTAAATTAGCTGAGCTTAGATCTCCACCTCAGGGACATACATGTCTACTTTCATGTGGATCTTGCAATCAAAACTGTATTTAGGCACTATTCTAACTTCATGCTCCACCACTGGAACTTAAATACACCCTGTGATGTCACTTCAGCTGCCTGCTACAATAAGACCAAAGGAGACAGCGCCCGTACCATCATGCACACTGATGTTTTATTGGAAATTCACAGCAAAAGCAGGATGAGAGAGAGCAGCTGCACAACAACCTGTTTATCAGATCAACTGAGACACACACACACACAGAGTAACCCTCCACACAAATCCACGTAAACAGCCATAAAACAGCATGTTACACGGCTGTTAGTTACCTCTATTAAAACGAGCATCTGTAAGAGCACAGGCGGTTTGGCCGAATGGAAATGTTGATGTTAAGGTTCTTACTTGAGGACTGTCTTTTCCTGCATCAGCCATTGCATGCTGCTGCTATGTACCAGTGGTTAGAGGCAGATAGAGAAGTCAGTTTAACTACACGACTAGTTTCTTATCTCGGCCATTTTACTCACTACAATGTCGTGACCTGCCTCAGTTGACCCGGGCCGAGACGACAATAAGTTAAGCCTACCTTTGCTTGAAGGTAGGAGAGGGGTGACAGGTAGTACCATACACATGCACAAAACCCAACGAAAGAAACTTAACATGGTTCCAAAATGGACATGTCACCTCCAGGTACCTTAAATTCTAAACAGCATGCCAGGTTTGTGGACATTGGTTAACATGTTGTGGCAGATGAAGTCCGGACCTGAAGATCTGGTCAACGTGATTTCCAACTCACTCACACAGCTGCTAGAATTACACGTGGAAAGATTCTGTCAGGTCGTAACATTCACATTCCTCAGTGAGGTCATAAACACATATTTGTTATCACTGGTGGCACTGCGAACCACTGATAGGAGACGGTACCTCACTGTGGCAGCCATGTGGTGACACGGTGTCCTCCTGTAGAATCTGACCATGAACCTGTTTGTCCCTAGACACATGAATGCATGAAGAGAGAACTCCTACATCTCTGCTGATCGAAATCGACGCAGAACCAGAACCTCCCCTTAATACCTCAACCACCAGTCAGAGATTTGGGCGTTTTTTTTTTGCTAGTGTCCTGGAGCCTTCTCATCGATTCACCGATTGATTTTTCATTTTTACACCTGAAGTCTTCGGAACCAACCAACGCTGACCCGAGTGTCATCACACCGCTCTCCCCTGGAGCCACAGAAGGCTTTAAACACTTCCTGCGTTCACGTCCATACGAACAAAACAAGTCTTCTATTTGTAATTTCAATATTAACATCGAGTTGCTATTGCAGCATCACCCTTGCATATTAGCCATCATTACCAGAGTGTGTAGGCACTCAAATCATAGAACTGAAATTTAGCACATGAAGTTTTAACCTCCGACAGGAGAGTGAAAGCTGCTTCCCGTTGGTGCCATTTTTAATGAGTTCACCACACTATCCAGATGAGGGCTTTAACCAGCTTATCTCCAGTCTGCGGCAGAACACGTATGAACATTGTTATCGATACAAGTTTATCAGTTCTCCAAAGGCTGCTGAGACAAAGTGAACTGAGAACAGGTCACTTTAAGAGGACGTGACATGAGCTTGCATTCTGCTGGTGTTTTGTTTTTTTCACTATTTAACATGGTTTCACGGCAGAAAGAAAAGCTGCTGAACACAACACGAATGTCAGCTGGACAACTGTCAGTTTAAACAGGCCGACACGCTTATGGCAGACGGTACAGAAAGACCTTACAGGCAGTCTGCAGACATCGAGGCTGACGTGATGAGTTGGACGACCAAAGGTTATTCAAAATACAAAACCATGCAAGTACATGTGTACGTAAACACAGTGTACAGTCCAGTCTCTGACAAGACATGACTATAACGGGTCGTTTTTGCATCCATGACTTTAAATAGTGCACAGTACAATATTCAGGGTGGAGGGAGTGATCCGGTCCAGACTTGTTAAAACAACAAGGCCCGATTCATGGTGAAAGCACACCTCTGAAACAGACGTGTTTTTCTCCTGTGAGGTCCCATCCACACATTGCACGGATTGTTTTGTACATTGTTCTCAGCAGAGGCAAGACCATCCCGCCATCCAGTCTTTAGTCTGTCCCCGCAGGCCCTGTCAGCTGATCCTCTGCTCTCAACAATCCAGCCAACACAGAGGGAGCGGTGTGTGACGCTGCTTAAAGACTTCAGTTCAATTCAGTCCGACTCATTTTATTTATTCACAGGACGTTGAGGAAGATAAACAACGATAAAGCCTTCACACACTCTGACTCATTAAACATAAGCTTAGCTTCTGTTCTTCTCCCTGCAGTTATATTGTGCTGTCTGTGTAACCTCTTAGAGCAGTAAATTAAACATTAGTTATGGCATGTCCAAACCCGAACCTGAGAATAGGTTCTCAGACGGGAAGGACGATAAGACAGAAGATAGACAATTTCTGCTTTTGACCATTTCACCTTGACTTCACTGTGATGAAACATTCTTCTCTGTCTGTTGAGCTGCAACACAGTTGAGCAATATGAAGGACTTTGTAAACCTGATTCTGGGTTTTGTAATGATTTGTCTACAAATAAATTCACTCTCACTTCAGTAGTTTACTTTCAAAGACTCCCGTTTGTGTGTGTGGTGTATTTATTTATTAAAGGATTAAACTTGATTTATTTCACTGTAATGAGCTGTCCGAAACTCAAATGCTGTGTCGTGCTGGTTGATCAGTAAACCCATTGTACATTGATTGCTTAGGCCACTGAGGCTCATCATGTTTTCCTCTTCACAGATAACGACAGGTGGCCGATTCACTAACCGAGCAGAGCTGATGTGACTTCAGTGATACCCTGCCAGTCTGGAATACCTTGCTCTTGTTTTCTCTGGAATATCAGGAGATGAAGATGGACGTCTTGAAGATGGAAATTGCTGTAATGTTCAGCGTTGTGCTCCTCGGGTTTCACATTAGAGTCATCCTGTTGCCCTCTGGAAGCGAAGTGACTCGGGGGTTTGTAGGGCGGAGATGGGTTGGCAACTGCAGTCCAGTGTTCACTGCGAGTGTGTGTGTGTGTGTGTGTATGCATGATGTACTGTTTCTCCAAGCTGCAAGTATGTACGCATGTCCTGAAGTGTGTGTTCAGAGCCATTGCAGTTTAAATTGGCAGCCATGTTGGTTCCTGCTCAGTGGCACATGTTGCTGACGGTCAATCCGATCTGTGTTTGATTGGCAGATGTTTGGTGTCCCACCATGATGGAATCGCTCAGGCCTTGTTATGTCTGCTGCCCGTGCTTAGTTACTGAAGAAGGCTGCCACATGTTGCCCTTAACACAATGTGACCAAACTATCAATGGCTCTGGGTTTGTCTCTCAGTGCTTTTCAGGGTCCCAGTCTGGTAGTTTCTCCACTAAGGCCTTATGGTCCACACCAATGCTGGCCACCAGTCCTCCTTTGTTGAGCGGTGTTCCACTGTAGTCGATGGCCTCTCCCTTTAGGGTTGTCATGTAGCCTCCTACGGTCATTGTGATGACAAGTTATTAGTGTAACACACTACACACATTAGATATTCATTAAAAATGTAATCAAGCTTCAAACTGAATCTCTAATATCCTGATATATCTGTTCACAAAGTGACGAGGTCTCATTGTTGTGGACTATGACAGTTGCATTACCCAGTGCATTCAGTAGTGCTGCTCCAGCGCAGATGTCCCATTTCTTAATGAAGGTGATGTGGACGTAAACATCTGCCTGCTCCACAGAATCGGCATCACTTACAGGCATCTCCAGCAGTGACAGGACTTTATATCCTGAGAGAGAGAAAATGAGATTATCAACGCGATATTGTGTTATGATGTGCTGAGAATTAACATTCTACTGGCATACACCTCTTTGCTGCACTTTCTGAGTATCTGGTACTAAAGAGGACGAAGCCTGCCAGCTTTGCAGGAGCTCAGCAGATTTCCCTCTTCACCTTGTGCTGCTGAGCTATCATATAAAAAGCAGTGTAAATGCTGGAAGATGCTAGCAAATGTCCGTTTGTGGTCATTTGATTGGACTGATTGATTGATTATTATTTTATAATCTGTGATGAATCTTGTGTAGCCATGTCTGCCTTTAAAACCAGGCAGAGCTGACTGCCAGACAAGGCAGCGTGGGCCCTCCCTCAATACCACCAATGAGGTTGCCCTTGAGGAAGACTCTTACACCCCAACAGGGCAGCTGTTGTGTGTGTGTGTGGTCAGCGGAGCATCCCTGGATTTAGAAGGTCTAATAAAAACCTTTAAAATAAAACCAGCCAAATTGCAGCCCAGTTATTTATTGTCAAACTGAAGGTACAACATGTTCCAACATTCAGCCTAACTATTGAGGGAAAGTCACATGACAAATAATAGATCAGAAGAGTACCGGAGCCTCACAGTTGGGAGAGAATCACTCCTCATACTCTTAAGTGCTGACCTCAGCTCTGTCAGTCTTTATCTCACACTTCAACATCTTCACTTCTTCTCTTTTTTTCACTCAACCTCAAAAGTTTAGTGTCTTCATAGAGGGGAGACCTAGGGGCCCGCAGTGAAAACCTGTATGACAAGCTCTTATCATGAATGTACCTGAGATGAGTCAAAGAATTCTCTGCTCACCTGCTCCACCCCTGGGCTATGACTGACGAGCTGTTTCCAAACGCACTCTGAATGAAACTCTTCACTTCTCCGGCGTGAGAACGCGATACGATCATCTTTGGAGGGTTGGACACTGTACGATGACCGGGGATGCATGTTGACCCCTGACCTACACGCCAAGGCTGAGGAGAGACCAGAGAGAGCGCAGTTAGCATAGGTTTGTTTTCACAAAACAAAGATTATATTTATGTCAACAGAAATGACAGATTTGTGTCTAACCATGTCCTGTTCAAAAGTGTTGAACACAGACAAGAAAGAAGAAGTGGAAGCACACACACACACACTTACCAGTGAACCCAGTGAAAGGCTGGTGTATGACCCCGATGACTGGTTTACCCTCTAGAGCCACGCAGACCATTGTGGTCCGTACTTCACCAGATTCTCTGTGAAGAGAGAAAGAGAAGCAGATACAGAGAGGGTCAAGAAGAACGATGGAAAAAGAAGAACAACTGGTCCAACTGAATGTCAAAGTAAACAGGTACACATGAATTTGGAGACTGGCCCAAACCTGTAAACTGGGACAGACCAGTTCCAGGACACTGAGTATGTGTTACAAGGCCACGGGAATACCAAATGATGAGGCATGATTATAATTACACATCATTATAGAGTACAAACTGTTTGTGCTGTCTATCTTTTATTTAAACTAAAGACGGTCATCTATAGACGAGGAAAACAGTCTGTCTTTGTTAATGCGGGTGTGTGCTGAGTTCTTGAACAAGAGTCAAAGACAAAAACATTGAAATCTGTTTCAGAGCAGCTTTTTTTCATCTTAGTTATAGTCAAATTTTATCCTTCATCGTTTTAAGTCAATGAGAAGTCATCGCGTTTTAATTAACATATTCTCAATTCCCTCTTCAGCGTTGGTGTGTGTGAGAGAGACGTGAACTTGATGAAGGGTTACTTCTTTTGCTGCTTGGAACAATCCGTCTGTGATTTGAGCCAAGATCTTCCCATTCAGAGAACTAATGCGTGATAAAAGGTTGAATATGTGTGTTTTAATACACCAAATGTTTGACAGATATTTTGATTTGCACCGGAAAAATGATCGACTCTACACTGCCAACTTTCAGTTCATCCAGTGAAACGACTAACGTCACGGAGCGTTTTATTTTTTAAATTTTAAATTTCGCTGTGAAAACGACTCGTGTCCACACTGTTTCATTTTTGTGAAGATCTTTGCGTAGTGAGAAACTAATGAACTCTCACAAGACATCCCAGCTGACGTCATCATTATTTTATAATCTCAACATCATTAAACTAAATCTACGAGAATACCGATTAACGGCAGCTGTGTGATGGAATACGTCGACAAACTCCCTTCAGATCCCTGCGCTCTCTCTCCAAGATCACCTTCATTACAGCTGAATTCTCCATTTAGTTGTTCTCATTTACATATTTTTCTCCTTCTGTTGCCAGACAACAGAAATAAATGATTTAATCCAGGCTTATAAACGCTGCATGTTAACCAGCGGGCTGCTGCTGCTGCTCCGCCGAGAGAAAATCATTATTTTATGACAAATCAACATAAATCCATGTTAATGACAACAGCTCAGTGGTTTATTTCATCATTTTTAAAAGATGCTTCCCCCACACACACACTGAGCCACTGTCTTTAATACAGAATAATAATGCTACTAAACATTATAGTAGAATTTATACACTCAGGAGACCGCAAGAAAAACACAGTCTGAATCTGCAACAGAGAGAAAAAGATTTTACAAATCTTTCTGGCTCGATGTGATGATGTCAGAGTAAACAGAAGCTGTACCGGGCAGCTTCCGCCTGTCTGAGATTAACTGGATAAATAGTTCGAGGGCGAAGCTGCAAAGGGCCGTGCACGGTTAGTCAACTTTCCATTCGTAATGGTCAACAAACATACCTTAGACAAACAAGCTTCTTTTAAACTCACGCTGCGCTCTACATCGTCTGTGGAGACAAGTCAAAGCCAAGACATCATCTAACGTCAGTAACAAGCACACCTGTGTATTCCTTTGTAGCATCCAGAGGATCGATCCACACCGTGAGGGTCTCAGGAGGAACATCCTTTCCCCCCTCTATCTTTTCTAGTATGTCAGCTGGAATGTCCCGGCTCCAGGTTACCTTGTCCACCACGTTGTCATGTTCCTCGCTGTTCACCTGAACACAAGCACATGCACACAGAATTATGATTCCTACACATTTCAAACTGTATGTGAAGGCCTCTCAGGTCTCGCCAGGATGACTCATATCAGACTTAAGTGAGTACAGGAATGACGGCCTCCCTCCAACATCAAAAATAAAGCCTTAAGAGTTCTGCAGTTTCTGGGTGTGTTGCTTTGACATTTTCTATGTGATTTAACCGTCTTATTAACTGGTCAAGTTCCTTCATTTACCAAACAAGTGCAACATCACTGGAGTGCTGCAACAATGACACTCTGTGCAGAGAAAAGGAGACTTCTATAACACTGGTTGTGCTCACCGTGACTTCAGGAAAGGTGTTCTTTATGAGGTTAAACATCTTTCTGTGTGACTGCAGGTCACCCATGGTCAGAGGCTCGCTGGCTCCCTCCCTCGTATGGCCCTTTGACTTCTCCTTCAGGCTGTTTTGTTCACGCACCAACTTCACCTGGGAAAGATAATAGGGAACTCATATCATGCTGCAGAGCCGGTGTGATATGGAGGTGGTTGGATGTATGAACACAATACTTTCACACAGGGGACAGCGGTGTGTGTGTGTGTGTCCCATTTAACTCACTCACATGACATATATTACTTACATCTAAACTTAACCAAACTGTGAGCGTCATAGCCAGGTGTTTTCCGTTGTTACCATGACGATGAAGGTCACCTCACCTCATCCTTACCTACGCATCGAAAACTCTAATGCTAATGGTGTTAAATGACACGGGCAGGATTGGGTCATGTTACTTATACACTGATTACAGAGAACTTGTTGGAGCTTTAGAGAGAATAAAACAATAACTAGCACAGCTACGTCACAACACAACAGCGGTTAATAACTGTGGTTGGATAAGAAGATGGTAAATGGTAAATAGTTATATCTCATTCAATCATTCATACACTGACTGCAATGCTGCCTGCTCATCAGTTTTTAGGAGCTAACCATTCATGTGCATTGACACAATGATGGCGCAGCCTTCAGGAGCAATTTGCAATTCACTATCTTGCCCAAGGACACTTGGACATGCAGACTGGAGGAGCCGGGGATTGAACCACCGATGATGTGATTGGTGGACGACCCGCTAAACCTCCTGAGGCACGTCCGCCCGTGACTATGTCAACTATTCCTTGAGATGAAATGAATATTTTGATCCTCGGGACATAGAAATGTGGAGTAAGGAGTAAGTGAGGAAATTTCTTTTCCCACTTGACCCATCATCATCCAATAATCAATAGAGAAAAGTGAATCAGTAAAATCACAAAAACTTGAAAGTATTCCAATTAATAATTGTGAGAAGTTACATGAATGATTATAGTTCAGGTGAGAGTGTGTGGAATTCAAACAGCAATGAAAACAGATAGACGCATCCTGAATGTATCCATCGTCTGTCCTGGTGCACAAAACACAACACAGAGCTCTATAGTTCTCGCGTAGTAGTGAGCTCCTGACGCCTACACGAGGAAAACCTAATTAAAAGTTGCATGTTTTTACCTCTCTGCCGCCCAGTACGGCAGCCTCCACTGAGACAGCCAGCAGGTCCCTCAAATCCACTTTTCTCCTCTGTCTGCAGACACGAAGGGACACAACAAGATATGCGTTAGCCTCAGAAGTACCTGATGAAACCATATCAGTCTCATGATATATGATATGTATTCATCATCTTGCACACACAAAGATTCTGCGTCTTTCCCACAGAACACTGAAAGCCAGATAATGGGAATGCATCAGGGTTAGCAGCGGGGATGGGTATCATTTTACACACACACACACACACACACACACACACACACACACACACACACACAAAAACATACTTTTTTTGTCATTAAAGAAGCCAAACTACCTCGACCGTAGTTGTACAAGGTTCAACAGGTTCAACACAGGTCTGTTGGGCAGCTATGAGACTCACCACAAACATTCAATAAAGAATGAAAGAAAGTTGAGCTACAGTTAGCCACAAGCCTCAACCATAAAGATAGTATTCAAATCTGGCTGCTGGCGATGATCACACTTACAAAAAGGCCAGTATGACTGATGCAAATGGATTCATATGATCCAACTGACACACCTTCTTGGGTTACCTGCATGTTCACCTGCAGTGTTGTTTTTAGTAATGAGATATTGGAAGTAGAGGCCCTCGGGGGGGATGCAACAACAACTATCGACAGCTTCCCTTTCAGTGTAAAGTAAGAATAAATATGTGTTCTGAGTTTGTCAGACCACCCAGCCAAATTTGAATGATTAAAAATATCAACAAGTTTATGAAATGAGGTGTCAGAATCAGGTAAAAAATGAATCCTCAGCTCCAGGACTGTGGGGGCACGTCCTAACCCCACGCAGCCATTTTGAAGCGACTGAAACATGTCAGACGAGTTGACACGACTAAACTCTGAAACACTCTGAGTGAGATCACTTCATCGCTTTCTCTTTTGCTCAGGGTGGCCTCAGCGTGTCATCGAGCCACCCTTTAAGCACCGCCCAAAAAACTGAACCTCCCAACTCCACATTTCAGTAATATGTTGCTCAAAGTGTTTTTCCAGGAACTATTTTCCAACATATTTAATGTATTTTGAGAGATATCTCCGACTTGCCTTTTCACAGACTTGAACCAGCCCCCCAAATTGTCATCTGGCCATCTGAAGTGTACGGCAGCAGGCTGTTTGTGTTATGTGACACCAGAGCTTTCTGTCGATAGTTTTTAAGAGGGGGCTTAAACTTCTGGTGCGTTTGAGAGCGATGTATTCTGTTAATGTGCTGCTGGCTTTCAGTGCTGTACTATAAAAAGGTCTGACCCGATATTTACAGCAGCTCTCAAAAATGAGTTGCAACATCCCCGATGACCTGCCACAGTGATGTTATCATGTAACTCACAGCACTGTTCTCAGTACAGTAACTGTACTGACACTGTCAGATAATGTCGTGTAACGTGTGGTGTAATGAGAGGAGTCTCACCTGAAAGAAGCGAAGCGGTTGGAGATGACCCCCGCATACAGGTGGTAGATGACGCCGACTCCAAGCAGGCAGAACACGGCCACACCGAGCGGTGACAGTCGGATACCCATGGGAGCCATTGTCGTAGATAAGCGTCCTCTTGAGTTTTAGTTGGATAGTAAGAACACGGGACTAAACCGAGAGCACAGACGTGCTAACAGACAAGCTAACGTTAGTTACCGTTAGCTGACGTGGCCGCCGCCGCCGCCGTCGGAGGCTCCAGATGAAGCGGCTACCTGGCTGCTTCACACCTGGCGTTTGGTTTTCGGATAAATCCGCCGACTGTCATGTAGCTGAACAGCTGACAGAGTGAACACACACCGGGCTAATTCCGACTAGTCGGCAAGACGTTTTAGCATCGCCCGACGTCCGTGGGACCAAATTCACCGAATAACCGCCGCGGTTTGTGCTTGTAACGACATTCCGTTGGCAAGGCAGCTTGACTGCGGCCCTTATCCTCGCTGCTAACTCGCTGGGACGAGCCGAGTGTTGACTGGTGTCTCGGGTAGGACGGAACAATCACATCTCTGTTCAGACATCTTCCTCCATGACGTGACGTGCGCGGCACAGCCTGCGCGCGCTTCTCTTCCGGGTTATCGCGGCGTGACGTCATCAGTAAACATTATATGAATACGAAAATAAATGTTTGTGAGCCTCGATTGAAATTGAAAACGTGAACCGCCTGGGTGTTCACCTCGACAATAACATGGGCAGACGTCAAAGTCTCCACTTACCGAGGAGACTGAGGTACTTTGCAGTGTGACTTTCTATGCATCTGCATTCTTCTGTGCCCAACAAACTGGTACATATCAACATATATATTTATTTTATTTTATTAGAGTAATTTTTCTCAAATGATCCATCATGTATTTCTGTGTCAGGGCCGGCCCTCTGCTTTTAGTGGCCCAAAGCTCATTTGTGGGCTTAAAACACTCTTAGTGCACACACCACGAATAACTGAATAATAACCACACAATAGACATGGACAAATCAATTATATCAAATTATATCGTGTTTTCTTTGTTTCTTTTCTCTGTGCTGCTGCATAAACGGTTGGACTGTCAACATCCCACGTTCGACCTCATGAACCGATATTGATTTCCACAATATGTGAATGTAGACAAATCCTGTGTATTCTCGTGAACTGGAATTGAATAATAAACTGAACATACAGTAAATCCACAACAGAATGCCATTTAGAAGTGCAACCAAATTCCAGAGAGGAGAGCTTAGTGCCTGATCTTTATAAAAAATATTCACGTTTACCCAAAAATGTTCAAAAATCATGTTTAAATAGCTCCCAGTGGTTCTGTGTGTTATCTGTGACTTCAGTATGCTTGAACTTCCCAGCAAATGACAAAAGTTTGAAAGGTTTGTTTCTCCAGAGTTTTATTCATAGGAAAACAGTGCAAAATAAAGTCCTTAAAACGTTACCCAATTTAAACTGAGAACATTTTAATCATATATACACATTCAGTAGTTGTTCCTTATCAGTGAGACCAGTAAGCTTTCCTTCTTTGTTGAAGCAGCCAGTGTTTTAGTTTTATATTGTAGGCTGTTTCCATGTTCCTTTTTCTCTTCCATGTCGAGTAACATTATTGAGCTGCAGCCACAACATCACCTCCTCCTCATGTTCTCTCCGCCTCTTCTTATCTGCTGTCCAGCTGGCAGACATCTTCATCAGCTTCAGTCTCTACACCGCCGCTTGTCTTCATGCTCTTTACTCTGTTGCAGTCACAGAGATCTGGGAAGCATCGCCCCTTCCTCTTATTCTTCATCCCTTCTTTCTTTACCTCCTCACTTCCCCTCGTCTCCTCCTCCTGAGCCTTGCTCTGCTGGCCATTTGACAGAGATGTGATAAGATGTCAGCTCTTCCTCAGATACCAAGTCAGGGGCGCAGCTCATGAGGTCATGACCCCGGAACGACTTGGGGAAGGCAATGACATCACGGATGCTGGGCGCTCCAACCATGATGGAGACCAGCCGGTCCAAACCTAGAAAAACACAGAGAAGTTAGACAGCAGGTCGTGAACTGTGTACTGGATATTAGAAATGTATGTATGCTCTGCTCAATGCACCACTGCCACTTGACACTGATGTCAGATTCCAATTTTCGATATCCAAGTTGCAGCACACCCATATAGGACGTCACATGTCCCCTGTCTCAGCCATCTAATAAGGCTGCTAGCTGCACAGCTAACTGAGCTAACATCAGCCACAGTAAACAGTAGTTAGTGGTTACTTTAGCAACAAGTAAAGCATCAAGAAACTGACTGTAACTGACTCTTTCTTCTAACAAACTGAGCACCCTGACTAGAAATTTAAATCAAATGAGTAAAAATAGACCTTCATGTTTCTTTCCTGTGATAAACTGAAATATACTCTGGTTCAGTGCAGAGTTGTTCTTACCCAGGGCAATGCCTCCATGAGGTGGTGCTCCTGAGTCCAGAGCCTCCAGCAGGTGAGAGAGAAGACTGGGATCTTCCTGCAGCATGCACAAACACACACGTCAAAAAGGTTTAGGACTGATAACTGAGTCAACTCAGTTCCAAAGGTGGTAAAATAAACAATGTCTGACCTTGAGGATGTTGTTCAGGACGTGAAGCTGTTCTGCGGCTTTGTGGATGCGGATGGAGCCTCCTCCAATCTCACAGCCATTCAACACCAGGTCATAGTGCTGACCACGCACCTGGACGTGACATGATACACCGATAAGGCTTGATGCATCCCAAATGACAGGATTACAACAACTTGAGTGGATCTGTGACTACCTTGTGTGGCTCCGTGTAGAGTAAATGTGTGTCCTCTGGCAGTGGAGCAGTAAATGGGTGATGGGCTGACTCCAGCTGGTCCTGCTCATCTTCTTTGGGCAAGAAGAGAGGGAAGTCTACGACCCACAAGAAGTGGAAGGCTGAAGGGTCGCGGACTAAAACGCCATGGGACTCCAGGAGCTCGACAGACTGCAAGCGAAAGTTTACCCAGCAATGGACGCTGAGCGTGGAGAGAGGTAAGAGGTAAGACATGAGACACGAGACAGAGATAAAGGTAGGATGATAGAACTGTACAATGTTTCCCCTTCTTTGTTTTTGACCTAATCCAAGTTTGATGTCAGCGAGTCTCTCACCACAGTGTGGACGGAACCGGCTGCCATCAGCAGCAGGTCTCCTGGTTTGGCTCCAGTCCTGTGCAGCAGCTCATCAGTGGCTGAGACAGACAGCAGCTTCTTTAGGGGAGACTTCAACGTCCCGTCTGCTTTGACCAGCACCACACTGAGCTCCTTCAGACAAAACACACACGCAATGAGAAAACACTGCAGCTGGAAAATCCACTCCTGCACTATCTTCTTTATTTTTTAACCTTTTTTTTTTTTAAATACAAGAAGTGAAAGTAAGGAAAGACAAACGTACCTGGCCGAACTGAGTCTTAGCTGTTTCTTTCAGTGTCTCCAAATCTTTGCCAGTGAATAGTTTCTGTCGTCAAAACACAAGACAGAGAATCTCATTGACACAAACAGATTAAAAGTCCACAGAGGGCAGGGCTGGATGCATGTATGTACAGTGTGCTCTGATGGATTTCTTCCACCAGATAATGGTTTGGTTCTCACCGCTCCACTGGGGACACGGATGGCCTGAATGGAGCCTTCTGGTTGGCTGAGAGCTGATCTGAGGAATTCAATTTTCTGTGGACGAGAAAACCTCACCGAGGGTCGACCAGCTGGAGAGGACAGACAGATAAGAGAGACACGTATTCAGAGGCTGTGGTTTAATATATTCACACCATCCTAACAGCAATTATTTTCTAGACATTCACTTTAGATTTTTGGTTCCTGACAGGATCCTGACAGACTGCCCTTCATAATAAAGTGACCAGCAAGAAAGAGCAGTAGTTATTTGTATAAGTCAGCAGATTTATTTTGCTTGTTCCAGATTTGCCTCAAACAACACCGCGATCACCCACCTTCATACTGAACCTGGTGTCAGGCTGTCCACACCGTAGTCCCTCATGGCCTCTTCATTATGTTATGGTTTGGAAGGAAGCTTAACAGAACCTCTCTCAGCAGGCCAGGAGTACTGCAACAAACCCTCCACCAGGGACATGATACCTGCCTGGTCCACAAGGACATTTCTATGTCCACCTGGGAGAGATGAGGAGAGGGACACAGATGAGGACTGTTAAACCAGCGAATTAAGTCCAAATCATGAGCAGGACCAGGTACAAAGGGTACTAGGGATCTAGACCAAAGCAACAGGAAACCATGTACATGAGCGAGCTACGCTCTCTGTACTACCCACCTCAGCAGCTTCTAATTAATGAATGGAAATGCAATAAATGACAAGTTGGAATCCCTCAAAATGTCTGTAACACTGGGAAACACATAGGCTGACAAATATGCTCCAGGTTATGGAACATTTTCCAATCTGATTTTGGTTTTTCATCTAGGCAGCCCGGGTTTGAGGAGTGTTTACCTTCTGTTCAGAAAAGTGGTCCCAGTTCATAGATCAGATTTGATTGTTTTAGTTCTGACACTGACAATCCTGTGAAGTGTTTTTCAGTCCTGGTCCTCGGGGAACACTGCCTGCAGAGGCCACTGCAGAGCTTGATGAAGAGCTGATCATTTGAATCAGGTGTGGTGGACGAGGAAACATCTAAAACATGCACGGCAGTGTTCCCAGAGGACCAGGATTGAAAAACCCCTGTCCTGAAAATATGACACTATCCACAAAACAGAACACACAGTCTTGAGATTAGATGTATAAAACGGTGTCGTACCTGGGTAACTCAGGTTGCCGGTCGGGCTTGGAGCCTTCATCTCTGTAGCATCGGGCCATTGGAAGGTACCTGCCACAGTGACAACAAAGCTGCTGACCCATACGTACTCTAGAAAGTTAACAATCAAGGCGTCAGAGTAGTTATTGACCATTGGTCGTAAGTCTGTACCCACCTGTCTACACCAGCCACCATTAGGAGCTGCTTAAACTGCTGTGGACTCTGGGGTAGAGAGTAAACCGGCCCTGGTTCTCTTGATGGAACCACAAACTCTTTTGGCTCCCTGACACACACCACACACAAAACACAAAGTCCATCCATCATGTCACCACATTTTAGTACTTTCAGCACTTACTGTCTTTTTGTCAAGAAACATTAAACCATCCCATCCAAAGATAAAGGGGCCTTCTTACCCCGGGTGTTCTTTTAAACAGAGTAGGAGTTTCAACATCGACGAAACCTACAAATGACAAAAAAAGAGACAAAATGTCAGGACCTGGATTCTGTACTGTTTGTGTAGTGTTTACATGGGTTTCCTTCACGTCCTCTGATTCGACTGAAGTCCACTGACAAGCATGTCACAGTATAATCTTTATAGACATTCATATACAAATAACTCTTTGTAGAGGTTAACCAAAATGTCCTTTCTTCAACTCCATTCTTGTGTCTCAAGTTGCTATTGAGACTGTAAACAATGACTGGTGCATGGAAGAGGATTTCTGATCTCTCCACCAGAAGCCCCATGACATGAGCATTCTGAGGTCTCATTACTCTGCAGACTCAACAGAAGCGGTATGCTTGGAAGCGTGGACATCGCGGCCTTTCGGTGACTGAAAGAATTCGCCAGCTCAGGGAATGAATGTCGCCCTTCATACCGTGCACATTGCAGAGGTATTCTCTCATCTTCATCACCAGCTGAGATCTCAGTCGGAGATTCTTCTGCATCTGAGTGGCCCTCAGGTCCAGATAGCGATACTGCATCCGCAAAGACTCGGATTTCTGCGCAATCGAACAGCAGAAAACAGAAACACGATTATTCACGGTTATTACAAGAATTTGTAAAATAACGCACACTAACATACTTACTTTGACAAAGTCTTTGATTTCAAAAGGCAACGTCCGGCACGCATTGAAGACCTCCACACTCTCAGCCAGGACTTCTATTTCTCCTGTTGGCATGGCCTGTTGGTACAGACACGACAGAAGTCTGAATAAGAAATGACTGCTTCAAAAAGTTCAGAGGAAATCTCTCAAAATTCTGCTTTACAATGCTGAAACTTTAATTCTACTCTCTGTCTCTCTCGTCCTGTTAAATGTCTTTCATGCTTCGGCACTGCAGAATGTCTTCATATGAATGAGGTGAGCTGCTTTTGACAGCCAGTCGTGATCTCGTGTTACACACAAACCTTGTTCTCCTGTCCTGCCGGTCGCCGTCTGACAGTTCCCGTCACCTTGATGACAGACTCGACTGTCAGATCACAGAGCACTGCTTTCAGATGACCGGCAGACTTAAAACAAAAGAAAAAGAAAAGTAACATGAAGTAAGACACACACAAAAGCTAACCATCTACTGTATGTGAACAAAAAGAACTGCAAAGTTCTAATGTCTGCTTCAGTAACTTCCTCTTCTCTGTGCTGGGAATAGTTTGATGTTAGTATAGGCTGCAATATTGATAACAGACATTATATTGTGACATCCTTACTTCTTCCTGAGGAATTAAAACTTGTGTCAGGCCACTGAAATCTCGCAGGATGACAAACAGGTCTTGCCTGTTGGAGGCAGAAACAGTTTTGGATGAACAAAACATGGATCGGGTCATAACATAACTGGAACTTCACATGAAACTCTTCCCATCATGAACTGGATTATGGACTTAGGTGTGGAGACGGAAATCAAGGCGCTCACAGGAAGTCCAGAATTAAAAGCCATCAGCCTTTAACAGTGTTTGAAATCAATGTCAAACGCTGCTTCAAACATCTCTCCATTCAGTTTGTACACAGCATCATCATCATCATCATCATCATCATCATCATCATACCTGAGGTACTGGACCCAGCCACACAGAGTGACTCTGTCTCCAACATGATCTGGTCTCAGTTCTCCACAGGTGTGACTCCTGAATGACAGACTGCTGGGACCTGGAGGACAAACAGTAGAGTTAAACACCGGAACTGAATCCATCTTTATTTATTTATTACCATCTTCGTGTGAGTATTAAAAAGATGTAAATAAAATATCTCCGCCTGGCTGAACAGCACCGTCTCGATCTCAGTGAGACCTCCTGATTAAATAAAAGGTTAGGGGGACATTCAGAGATCCACAGACTTAAAGAGGAGCACTGAAGCTGTTGGGGTGTGTTCAGTTTCATTAGTGATGGCTGCATTCCTCCTTGAGGAGGTGCTGGTGTGCTGGCTCTTACAGGAGCAGAGCTGTCATAATGTCATCACTAGCACTTCCTGCTCTGACCTCCAAACGCCTGTTCTTCACTTCATCTCTGATTTTAACACAAATCAAAGTGCAAATCTGCATAAACTGATTTCTGATCAATGCAGATCTGATCTATCTTTCATGTGCACACCTGTTAAGGCAGCGCCTGGTCACATGATCAGCCACAGAGCAGGTGGGAGGTTCGTGTACCTGTGCTGTGAGGATCACACCTGCTCAGCGTGTGTGAGCAGCTCAGGTGTTTTCCCGGAGCTTTCCTCAGCAGTCGTCCTTGACTGGAGGTCAGGGTTGAGCTCTGGTAGCAGACCCTCTGAGCTCTGAGTCCGGTGAACAGTCTCTGCAGCAGGTACCGGCTTCTTGATGCCATCCTTTACAAACACAAGGTGAAGCACCGGGCCGGTTCACCGGGACCGGAGTCTGTCAGCCGTGGAGGCGTGCTCTCACTGCGAGCCGCTGTCTGGATGCAGCCTGGAGCTCCTCACACACGGAGGAGCGCTCCTCATGGAGCCGTGGGCTCCGGCCGTGGGCTCCGGCCGTGGGCTGACACTGGGTCCGGTCCTGGTTCTGGTTCTGTGTTGTCTGTCGTCACGTCTCTCTGCTCACGTGCATAAACTCTCTACTGTGACACAGTGCAGACTTGTACCTAAACGGATGTGACGTCATGACGCAGTCAGGCTAAAGTAGTCAAACTGAGACATAATCGATTAAAATACATTTAAAAGATTTATTGTCTCGATTTGAAAACATGACACGAATGTTTGTAGATTTTAACATGTACGGTTTATTTTTTTATCAAAGACACATGACAACAATAATAAAGATTTTCTAAATAACACAAAAATAAGTGAATAAAAATAATAATTTACTGAGTTTAAAGATATGGAAACATGTCAGACAACAGGGTAATATTGTATTTAAAATGATGGATGATTTAGACACGTTTCTTTAAAGACATTAAAAACTTAAAAAAAAACATTTTATTATTTTTATCAGGTCTGTTTTTTTTAAGCTGTATTCATCATATTATATATTATATTTATCATTATATGTTGTATATTATTATATTATTATGATGCCATCATAAGTTGATACTCCGGTCCAGAAGGTGGCGATGACGCGTTTCTAACTGACCTGTAAAGCAGAAAGTTTAGTGTTTGTGGAAGTGTGTGTTCCTCTCTCTGTGTGTGTGTGTGTGTGTGTGTGTGTGTGTAGACTGAGAAACATGTCGGCCTGCAGGTTGATGAGAGCCATCAGAGTCAGTGAGTTCGGAGCTCCGTCAGTGCTCAGACTGTGTTCAGATGTGACTGTGCCTGAACCTGGCCCCCGACAGGTGAGACACACACACACACACACACACACACACACGTTTACTGTGGAGGAGTGGACATGTGCTGCATGACAACTTTCCTGCAGAACTGACGGCTGTCAGTCACACTGACAGTGCTTCAGCTCTCAACATTCTGCCCTGTGAATAAAGTTTAGAGCATTAATAGAGACAGTGAAGTGTTGCATGTCAGGAATATGAGAAGCTGCAGATACTGTCACTCATCTTGGGTTAAAGCGAGGAAACATTATGATCATATCTTGTAATCTCTCATGTAAACATGTGTGCATAAGTTATTACACAATGTGTGTGTGTTTGCAGGTGTTGATCCGTGTCCATGCCTGTGGAGTGAACCCTGTGGAGACCTACATCCGGGCTGGGACTTACGCCCGTAAGCCCCCCCTCCCGTACACACCGGGCACAGATGTGTCTGGGGTGGTGGAAACTGTTGGAGAAGGAGTCAGTGCAGTGAAGGTGTGACGGAGAGAATTAATGATGGATGTTTGTCTCACTGTTTGAGTACAGGCCAGACAGGACGTGTTACTGTGTCCAGACTGCAATCACTGATTACAGAACAGAGGAGAAGTCGGCACACTCAGAGTTGATGGAGGTGTGCTCTGCATAAACTGTTCACTAAGTAAATAGCTTATAAAAGAATGATGTTGTTATAATGTTTTAAGAATGTTTTTTAGGCTCGATCAGAGTCCACACTCTGGGATCCACTGTCTCCTCTGCTCAGTGGCTTATCTTAAAAATAATAAATGAATTTCATTGTTCCACAATCTGCTTGAAAAATTGTGAAACACTGAGACATCGTGGATCGGAAAGGAAGGATGTTAGCTAACGTTAGCAGACTTCAGATAGATTCTGCTGTGTTACTCACAGTTTGCCGTCTTCATGACGCTTCTTTCAAACTATGCCTGAGAGCATGTTACTCTGTGTCTGTACATGGTCATATTGTCTGACCACATCATCGTCCGCACATGGGCACCGTCCTGCAACAACAACAACAGCAGCAGCAGACAATTCAGACACAGAGGAGTTTAGAGCCAAGAGGACTGAACGTTCATTTCATGCCACTTTGTTCTTAATATTTGAATTATTGACAGAAGCAGCGATTCAGAGTCTACAAAGTCTGAGCACTTGTGCTTTCTCTCTGAGTTTGTTCAGGCAGGATGACAAGAGGCCAAAGACAGGCTCACAGCACAACCTGGAAAAGTTCATGTTAATAGTTTTGGCTTATTTTAGATTGGATTTCTCAAGATTTGGAACTACATTTCCCACAATGCTTTGGCTATGTAACATTGCCATTCAGTGAGGTATGCTTTGAGTCTTTTTTTTTTATTTTTAGCCAATATCTGTTCATGTTTTGGCAAATTATAACCATTAAAAGTTAGCTGAATTAGCTTTTAGCATTTCCCATTTGCCCATTGCCATGTACCCGTACAGACAGCTGTCACTGCATTATTTAAATTATGAAGAAAATCTTAAATTTGGTTAACACCTTTAAAAAAAGTTTTTTTTCGGGATTCTAAATGGATTCGGGACCTTTTATTTTTGGTGGACATCTCAAGATTAAGTTGTAACTTAAAAACGCGTGATACGGACACAGCTCACAGTTGAAACCCTCTGACCTGAAGTAAAACAGGCCTACTAGTCCTGCAGATGTTGCTGCCACTGATGATTTCAACACAGGCTGTGATCTTTAAAGCCGATGGCACTGTCAGCGACCACAGGCTGGCGAGGGAACAATGGAAGTGTTCAGTAGCAGTTACCTTGTTGAGGCTGCCGTCATGTCAGTGCAGTAAACTCTGTGCCGCAATCTTTTCCAGGCAGGAGACCGCGTGTTCACCACAGCCACTGTTAGTGGAGGTTATGCAGAGTACGCTGTAGCAGAAGACGACTGTGTCTACAAACTGCCCGACGCTTTAGACTTCACCCAGGGTGCAGCTGTAGGGATCCCTTACTTCATCGCCTACAGAGCTCTGGTTCACAAGTAAGACCTCATCACTGCAACACAACAGTTTGGTTAACTTCACCACCATGCTGGTGGCTAACAGGCCTGAGTCTAGACTTTTTCACAGCACTTTCACAGCAGTTACTGTGACACTCTTTTTATTTAAAAGGCTGAGTTTCTATATTTTATGCAAGAATAGAAATGCATAGAGATATCCTTACTTAACATTAGTAAATAGTCTACACTCAGTCTACATTCTGTTTTTAAACTATGCCATATTGGGTCCTTGAATTTGAGGGAATTCTGCCTGGAAGTCATTGAAAAGTCCTTGAATTTGATGTTTAAGAAGGTGTGGGAACCCTGATTATTTGTGTGCCTGCGTCGTCACCCTGAAAGCCCGACAGAAACAGCCTCACCAGCTTCCTGAAGCCACAAACCACAGTGCACCACAGACAAGAATTTACAAGAATTCCAAGCTGTCCTGTGAGCTCAGATCTTTATATTATGAAGCTCTAGAATGAGATCAAGTCACGTTTAAGCAGAAATCACCTTTCATTAATTGCATTTGGCCTTCAATCAATTTTTGGCAGGTGAAAATGCCTTCCTGTTCATTTTAGCCCATTGCTTCCCATCGAGTTGCGTGGGAGTGCGACGGGCCCGTCCAATGCTGCTCGCAGCTTTAATTTGTGTTTGACCTGATGTGTTGCAGAGCTCACGCCAAGGCTGGAGAAACCGTCCTCATCCATGGAGCCAGTGGAGGGGTGCGTTTCTTTCTCTTTTCTGTATTTCCATAAAAAAATAAATGGTGTCCACATCTGTATCACATGTGTCTGTGTGTGTGTGTTTGTGTGTGTGTTTAGACCGGTGTGGCAGCATGCCAGATGTCTCGTGCTCTGGGTCTCAGGGTGTTGGGGACAGCTGGGACGCCAGAGGGAATGAAGCTGGTTCTCAACAACGGAGCTCACCTGGCCTTTAATCACAGAGAGGAGGGCTACACAGACAAAATCGTGGTATGCACACACACACACACACACACACACACACACACATAATCTTTATTCCTGGGTAAGAGGCTCATCCTGGTTCTGTCAGGTGTTTTATGTAGTGCTTACAGAGATGTGGATGTGGATTTAATGTGTGCGTGTGTGTGTTCCAGAAAGCCGCAGAGGGCAGAGGCATAGATGTGATAGTGGAGATGCTGTCAAATGTCAACCTCAGCAAGGACCTCCAGATGTTGGCCTATGGAGGACGCGTTACGGTCAGTATTCATAAAGGATCATGTCTGACCACCAGCAGTCCTGGTGGCACTAAAATGTCCAACAACAAACACATTAGAGCTGTGCGTTCTGTCATCTCCAGTGTTCTTTAAAGCGACATTGCATAGAAATTAGTAGCCTCCATTTTCCGAGTCCTTCCACTCGGCGTCTGTCCTTCAGCCTTTTATTTCACAAAGTCCTCTCCAACGACTAAAGGTCAGTCCCAGATTTACACACCTGGTTACTTTGCCTGCATGCCCAGCTCCAGTTCTGGCATGACACCGGCTCACTCCCAGTCAGAGCCCTTTGTCTCTCACGTTGTTAGTTTATAGTTCTATACAGTAGTTGTATCCCAGTGTAGTGTACGCTCCTCCATCTCTCGTCGTCTTTCTTTTTAGATCGTTGGCTGCAGAGGCTCCATAGAGATCAACCCCAGAGACACCATGGCTAAAGAGAGCAGCATCATCGGAGTGGCTCTTTTCTACGCTACACCGGTACAAAGCTTTGCATTATTTATCTGGGTGTCAGCAGCTGATAATATTAAACTGGACTTCATCCAGTTAAAGTTAAAGCATGGAAATACTTATTGATCACATTGTAACAAAAATGAGCAGTGAAAAGCTTTGGACCTGAAAAATGTATCCAGATATCTTCTTCCTGTCGTCTCTCAGGAGGAGAAGAAGGAATGCGGGGCGCTGCTCTGTGCAGGGATGGAAACAGGTTGGCTGCGTCCGGTCGTCGGGTCCAAATATCCACTTGACAAGGCCGCCCAGGCCCACCGTGACATCATTGAGTCTCCTGGGGCTGCTGGGAAGATTGTCCTGACCATGTGATGATGTGGTCCTATGACGGTTGCTGTAGTGAGTGAAGTCACAGGCACAAGAATGATTCAAAACATTAAATTCTTTCAACTTTAAAGTAGATTTTTAATTTTTAATTTTGGCCACTTGGGGGCAGCAGAACGTTCTGGAAACATAACAAGGACATATTATGTGATTATGTTATTGTAGTTCTGCTTTTAATCGCTGATCGTGCAGCTTTTATGCTTTTTGTAAAAGTTTCTGGCCAGAAAACCAAAACAAATGGTCTAAAATGCTCAAGACTGAGTTGGTTAATTGTCTCTTAGTCTTCACTATGACTGATCCTGTTCAAGAATCTGATTAGTGCATTTGTAAATGAATGTTTTGAGTTAATCCTAAAATCCTAAAAACTGTGAATGGTTTTCTACTTTACACTGGCTCTAATTTAATCAAGAAGATGCCAAAATATTTTTGATTTCATTGCTGATATTCCTGAACTGAATTGTAAATTGTGTTACACTCATTACACTGGTGTTAATGTAATGAGGATTAACAATAGAGACGCCATTATGCCTTTAAGCAACAATATACTCGACATTATTCTCCAGAATTCCAAATGTGATCTAAGAAACTAAATACATGATTTTTATTTGCTGTCAGTTGTAAATGAAAATTAAAATAATTTACAAATACAGATATTTTTGTGGTAGTCCTGTTAAACAGTACTGGCATTTACAAAGAGGAGACTTGAGGTGAAACAGTAAAGTTAAAGGCTCGTTGGTGACTCAGAAAACTGAGTCAGTCGTGACACCTGTGCCTCTCAGGTGACAGCCGGCTCTACTGAGCATGCTCCAGACAAGGCCAGGTAATTTAAGATAGACACACACATTTACAGAGCACCTGCTACACCGCTAGCAACCAGTAAATGATGGAGCTCCGGCCCCCAACAGTCTACAGCCCCACAGAGCTACAGCTCATTCTTATGGATTAATATGTGAGTGGAGTGTACCATGTGTTCTGCAGGGGTGGACCTTTGGGTTCTGTTCAAGAGGTAAGCAGTTTGTAACGGGTTAATATGATTTTAGAGGTGTGCGGATGTTCAGAAACTAACGCAAAGTGAAAAAGACTTCCAGTCTTGGTGTTTTCTGCGGTGTATTGTGGTGTATGTCGATCAGCTGCTTCTTTCTCCTCTCAACTATTTTACCTGTCCAGTTTCAAGCTTGAAGATGTTTAGGTGATGATGAGGGTTATTAGAAGCAATGAACCTGATCCGCAGGGTCACAGGGTAGTTTTGGGTTGTGCCAAAGACTACAAATATGGGAAAAGCACCAAGAGAAACGTTTTACTCAAAAAAACTCTAAAAGAAGTAGAGCAGACAGTAAAAGGAAATCTGCACCAATGAGCCAATGAGTTAGCAGCAACTGACTCAGGTCAGACATCTGATGTAAACCAAGGCTGGATTACGAGGGGAAAGCACCCGGTCACTAATCTGCATTTACTTTGTGGTAATTTGATTCATTGATAATTTGTTTGGCATAATGCACGATTCAAGCAAAGCTAATCAGAGAAATGGTAAGCATCCTGTGTTGTGTCTTGATCCTTTTCTAATACCTTTCATATTGGAGTTGATATTATGTATGCGTTTTTAAGAAAAGATGATGACTAACAGACATACAGCATAGCTGAGACCACCCACAACTACCTGCTGGTTATTCTGGCCTTTAGGACACTACCTGACCCCTCGCTGCAGAGAGCTGTGGAGGGATGAATCATGCATCACGGCACATGAGCAGAAACAGCAACAACTTATTTAGTGCTTTTGGCTAGCAAGAGATGGCATACTTACACCTCCATAAGACAGAGCAACATTAGCATTTATTTGAAGTTGTCTTCCTGTCCGCCTGACATCCAACATGTTTAGCTCTGGTTCGGTCTCCTGAGCGAAATATCAGATATATCAGATATATTCACTTTGTTCATAGCTAAAGGTCGTGTATTCAGATTAGCTTGATTTTATTTGTATAACCCAATATCACAAATTTACCTTACAGGGCTTTACAATCTGTCCTTACACCTTTGACAGGGACAAACTTTCCACGGATCCAAGAGGATGGTCAAACCAAAGCGATTTCAAACATCCACAAAATGAGCACAGTTGGGGGTGTTTGAGCTGTGTAACATCCATCCATCTATTATCTGTAACCGCTTATCCTCATCAGGGTCATGGTGGGGCTGGAGCCTAGTGTGTAACAATTATTAATAAATAATTCATTCATAAACAACACGCCCGAACACTAGAGGTGGAATTGCAGGTAACTCTTGTTCCCGTTGCCCTCCGCTCTCTGTTCGTCCCTGTTCATGTTCTGTTGATCCACTCGGGTTGAGGCAGAAACATTACTGCTGTGGAATAACTCATTTGTTCATTGAAGGGGACAGCTCGCTGGAGGAGAGTCCATTAGGAAAAGAGCTTTAGCAGAAACACGATAGGCCCTCATCCTGCTACAATGTCTGGCTGTCGTCCATCAGTCAGCATCCTCTGGGGACAACCTCCACCTCCCCCGATGATTCACACATGCAGTTCATCACCGAAACAATATCACTGTTTGTTTGCTTAGTAACTCAGAATAAACAGTGAACAAGCGCCACACCTGACAGAGAGCTTCGGAAACTTTAGTCTGAGGGCACGCTGAGGTTTCTAATGAGGCTTCAGAGGGTCCCACACAACCTTAACACCGTCCATGACTTCATTTGAATGGTTAAAACAAAATATGGAGCATATTTATTCCAGAAAATAAAATAAAAAATAATCTACATGTATGTGTTTTCAGTGTACAAACACAGGACAGGAACAGAGAGTCAACTTTCATCTGCGTAGAGAGGAGACCGATGATCAAAGCGGGTTTTCAAAGATGTAATTATGTTTTATTAGGCCAAACAGATGAAGATGGTGACGCAGCCGTTTCGGGTTAGAGCTCTGTGGAAAAGATGCTACCTCATCACCATGTTACCTCTACTGTAACACAACATGACCAGTAAGTCTTACACACATCCACCATAAACACACGGCCACCAATGGAAAGAGCTGCAGGCTGTTGACAATTATTAGAGATTCAAAGCGAGAGAGAAAAATAAGACAGTCCTGTCCATCAACGTCAGCATTTTCTCCCAATGTGTCATTTTTCATCCATTTTTATTTACATAAAATCTGAATGTGTCTGCAGGTATCTTGCTGATTTGGGTGCTGTCAGTCATCAGAGCCCAGCATGTGTCCTCTGTCCCATCGTGCCCTGCTTCTTGTCTGGTTTGTTCTGAAGACACCGTCATCTGTAACAGACTGGCTCACATTATTGGTAACACACACACACACACACACAGACTTACAGTAAAATAAAGCTTTTCTATTTCATGTTAGCCCGTCTGAAGACACTGTGTGTGTGTGTGTGTGTGTTTGGGTGTGTGCGTGCTTGTGTATGTGTGACCAGACGCTCCACACACAACCCAGGCTCTGCTGCTAACGGAGGGCTCCATCTCCACAGTCCAGCCTGCCTCCCTGTCTGATCTCAGCAACATTACAGTCATAGGTCAGTCAGTCCCTGGTGTGTGTGTGTGTGTGTGTGTCTGTACTTGCACACTTGTGGGTTGTTGCACGATAATGGCTTTAAAATACGCCAAAAGAGGATGAACTACAAATATGTCTGTCCTCCTTTCAGTTCTGAGTCATAACAATATCTCAGTGCTGGGTGAACAGTGCTTCAAAAACCTGCCTGTCCTCCACACCTTACTGCTGGACCACAACCTCCTGACCAGCCAGGTCCTACAGGGCGGAGCTCTGACCAATCTAACCCGAATAGAGGTACTCGCTCTGGGTCACAACCTCATCAGCATGGTTAGTATCTCTTCATGGGGAAAAAACACACACAGGCGCACAGACCTGTGGATCTGTGGAAGTAAAGGAAGACTGTATTTTTCCCTCTGACGTTCTTGTCTGTGTTGATGTGCAGATCCAAGGTGGCTGGTTCAAAGGTAGCAAGGCTCTGCGGAGCCTGAAACTGGAGGGAAACTTGCTCACCAGTTTGGACTCTGGTTCCTTCCCTGTGGATGACCTCAAACATCTGGAGAGCCTGGATCTCTCAGATAACCTGATACATCATCTGGATAGAGGCAGGTCAGTACAGATTGATTCTCATGTCTTATCTTTCATACTTTACTGAACCAGTTTATACTCAATGTAATGTGTACAATATGGTTTCTTGTAGCTTTGATGGGTTGGTGAGACTGCAGACTCTGGATCTGTCCAGAAACCGTCTAAGTTCTGCTCCTGCTGAGGCTTTTTCTTACCTCAGCTGGCTGACAAATCTCAACCTAGACCTCAACTCATGGAACTGCTCCTGTGAGCTGCTGGATCTGGCAACCTTCCTGTCCACCTTCATGCAACAACCCGGCCAGGTGGAAGCAGTTCTTCTTTCACCTGTGCACATTTCAACGCAGCTTTCACTTGCATTCTGTTTGATGATAGACGTGTAATGCATGCATTAACTAGATCTGCACGCAGGTATAGCAGGGTCAAGACTAATTGACTTAAACCTGACACCCACCCCCCCCTCCTGCTCTCAGACCCTCTATAACGGCCGTAGGATGGTGTGTGTGAGCGCTGACAACCCGGCCGTAACCACAGTGTTCGAGCTAACTGAGGCCAATTGCATCCCGTCCAATCAGAACATCACAGTGAGGATAGAGCCCAGAAGCAGCGTGACGCCTCAACTGTACGCTCGAGATCTGGCCATCACAGCAGTCATCTGTTTTATTGGTGAGAAAGGGGAAAAAGAGAAACGGTCTGCACACCAATGGGTTCCATTCTCCTTTTTAAGGGAATGTTTCAGTCTACTAGATCTATAAGGCCATAATAAACCCAAATTACAAACAACCGCTGGTCAGTAAGCAGCAAGATAAAACAAGCCCCACAAGATGGGGATCACAGTAGCTACTCCAGAATATAAAACACCAGAATATTTATAATGTTAATATGACAGCACTTGAAAACACAGAATGATATGCTGAAATGTTTTTCTCATGCATCATTGGACTGCTGAAAAAGGCCTGGATATCCACTGGCTAAACTGAAGCATCCAGTCCGTGTCCATTGCCCCCAAAGGCTAAATCATTCTCAGACCATAGAGTTCTGATATCGACCTATGCAAGACATGCAGGTTGTGCAGTAACAAAAGCAGCTTGACTTACTTTGCTGTTGTGAACAAATACTCTTATTGCTACAATTTTATTCACATGAAGGGAAATTGATGCAGAATAAAATTCTGGTCTGACTGTGCTGATTTCTTAGGGAGAAATTTTATGGACTGAATATGGTCTCGATTCATTTGTAATGTAAAAAATGCTACATAGCATGAACCATGAATGTTAACGTCCGTTGACGGCATTACTGTTTAAAATTCAACCTGTCCTGCATGTTTCAGGTGGTGTTGGTTTGACCCTTCTGGTAGTCCTGATCTATTATCAAGTTTCCAAGAAGAAGAAACTGAAGAAAAGTAAAAGACAGAAAACGGAAGAGGAGGGCAGCAGTACAACTCAGAATCACCATGTCAATCATCTAAATGTTAGTGAGAAAAGGAGGGAACGCTCCTTGCAAGCAAATAGCAGCCAGCCTTGGGACAGGGAAATCATGACGATGGATCCAAGGCGAGATGGTCATGGTCGGCAGATTAGGACCCGTCTTGATGAAAACAGCAGCCATTTTGTGTGTTCAGAGTGTAGCTCAGAAAGACAGAGAGGGATGGGACCAAACCCGATGAGATGGAACAACAGGATAAATGGAGGAATGGAGGCAGAGGAGGAAATAGAAAAGAAGAGAGTGAGGATGGTAGCAGAGGAAGAAAGGAGGAGGCTTGGGAACCAGCAGGGAATCTTGACCAGGGACATTCCGAACAAGTTTCTTTCTCATGGCAATACCAACTCTTTCTCACATCCAAGGAAAGAAGCCTTCAGTGACAGACCAGAGACCCTGGCTAGTTATAGAGAGAGTGGAGAGAGCTACAGGACTGACATAGAAGGTAAGAACAGAGGACAAGAGAGTTTACATTGCCAGAGCTGCCACAGTACATACAGACCACCAGAGCAGAACACGAGGCAAGGGAGGAATCACACCAACATGAGAGACTCTCCTCTGTTTGAAGGCCTCCCTTCACAGTACAGACAGATTGACAGGGATGGAAATGTTAACCACAGCCAGTTTGACATAATGAAGAACGCAGAGTTGAGAAGAGAAACAAGAAATGTAACATTTGATCTGGAGAGGTCGAGAACCCTGGAAGGAAACAGTCATGGCAACGACAAGAGGGAAGATGACGAGAGGACCTCCAGAGACAAGGAGAGACTCAAAAGACACAAAGCTAAAGTCCAGTCAAGCCGCTTACTGAAGGTTAAACTAAACTTGAACCCGCTACGAAAAAGCAAAGTTCATCCTAAAAGGAAAGCTGAGCAGGGCCATTCAGAGAAAAAAAGCTCAAAGAAGAGTAAAGATAAAAGACAGGATGGAAAGGACAGAGGAGATAAGGAAGGGAAGGGAAAGTCTGGTAAAAAGGGTAGCAAGACTAAAGGATCAACTGAGGATGGTCAGGAAGAAGGCGGAGAAGAAGGAGAGAAAAACAAAGGGACTTCCAAAAAGGGGCAGGAAAGTACTGAAGGTGACCAGGGTGAGAATAAACTCCCAGAAAACACTACCACCCATACTGCTGACCCATTAGTCTCTGCTTTTGCAATTGGACAAGGCCAAAATTTGATGGGTGGGCATTTTCAGTATCAGGGAGCCGGATTGGCTATGGGGAGTGCTCAGATTTCCTCACAGCATCCTTTTTCCCTCTCTGCCACTGGCAGGAATCAACCTTCCAACCTTTCTCTGCTTGGCTCAGTAGGCTCACAACTGACTGGCAGCAGCCTCTCTCTTCCAGGAGGGAATTTCATGCTCAACACCATGGCCCCAGGATCCAATGCACGGTTCCCCAGCTACCCAGTTAATAGTGGGCCCAGTATGGCTCCAAGTGGTGTTCCAGACAGCTTCAGGAAGCAAGCTGGGGTAGGCCTCATGTCTCCTGCTAATTCTCTTTCAGCCAACACTGTACATGCTAACCCTTTGCAGGCAAGTCCAATGCATACCTCCCAGCCTGCAGGACTAGCCTCAGGTTTGACAGCAAACCCAGCTGTTAATCCTGCACCTGGGCAGTCCGTCTTACAGACCCAGCTGCCCCCTGACAGCTCTATAACAAAACTGAAGTCTGATCCAGCCCAAGGACCAGGCCTTCAAACTGGCAAAGGAGTACAACAGTTGCCCCCTGAATCTCAAACACCCCAGACCAAGGAGAGCCACACTCTCCCAACTCAGGCACCACCAAGCGCAGAAGGTTCGACGACTCTTCAGGCTCCTAGCATTGCGGAAAAGCTGTCAAGCAGTACCAGTCAGACAGAGGCCGGGCTTGTACCTGCTGGGTCAACGGTCAATACATCAACTGCGGTTTTAACTGAAGGACTTGCAGCAGGGGTATCAGGAGATAGCATGCAGGCTGCAGATGGGTCTGTACTGGGTGTGTCTGCACCTAGTATGTCTACACAAAGTGTGTCTTCCATAGATGATGCAGGTCCAACAGCTGCACTGCTACAGCAGGAGTACCTGTCAGAGGAAGGAGGATCCTCCCCCAGGAGGAAGCTGAGGCTGGTGCTTCCAGAGAAGACGTCCAACCGACTACCAACCGCACTGGAGAGGAAAATACGCTAGCCGCTGTTAATGAGACTTTGGACCTGTAGTATTTTAAAGGTCAGATGAAGCACTTCATCTTTTAAAATCGGAGTTTTACATCAGATGCAGAAAGTTGACTACACTGACTGCCAGGAAATGTCATCCTGTGATGTTTTACAGATGTTTGGTTTGTTCTATTTTTATAATGATAAACGGTGTAAAAACTTTGTCGTATTTTTTTTGTGTTTCAGAGTTTATTGTTGAGCTTTGTAACAACATTTGACAGAAAATCTCACCTTGGCATCCATTTAGTAGCTGTGCTGGAGCGTCTACATCATTAGATGAGTTTGCTCAGTTGCCAGATACTTACAAGGTGAGAAAATAAGAAACCTTGCTGTCATATTTAAGTTCATTCCCTTTCTTAGAAGCAGCCACTGACTAACAGTCTTACCCCGAGGTCTATTTAGTAACCACTCTGGCTTTTCATCAGCAGGTGGAGGTTGAACAGTAAAATTAAAATCTTTAAATTTCATGAAAGCGAACTCCACTTATTGATGAAGGTCATCAGATGCAGTCGAAAGTGCCAGACAGCTACTAAATGGACCTTGTTGTGAGATTGTTTTGTTATTGCTGCTACTTAATATGCTATACTGCGAGAGATACTTGACTAAAATCTATTTAAATTATAAACGTATACATTGTAACATTTAGTCAGTCTTAAGTAACTTTTAACAACCAGAACTGAGCCAGAATTAAAAACAGCAGTGAAATAGACTTACAGACCTGAACAGAAACTGAAACAGCAGTGACTTTGACTTCTGTGCTGATTGTAGCAGGTTGCCGACGTTTCTATGTGTCACCGCTGGATTGGGTTTCGGTTTTTGGCTCCAGGACAGGTCTTGGTCGTGTGTTGGGTTTCACTGGTCACACTGTTGACCTCTAAATGCTGCCTACAGAGACTTAACACTTTACCAAACCTTTACCCTCTGAGCTGGTGTTACCTCAAGCCTCTGCTGTGCAGAAGTCACTGTGACCTGTCACACTGACCCACTCTGCTGAACGGTGGCGCATTCTCAGACCAAATCAGTTTCATCTCCTTTCTGAATTTAATGAGATACTGGAGAAGATAAAATATTGCCACCACAATATCAGTAGTGCTTTATGCTAACAGAATATAATCCGATAATAAATCCATTTGGTTTCAGTCAATCAATTAATTAATTAGTGTTTTAATTAGTGTTTTATTGATTGATTGATTGACTTTTAAACCTCAATTAATAAACGGTTTTGCCACTTGGGGGCACTGTCATGAACTGTGAAGTTGTAAACATGTTACAACATAAACCTCCTTCATTCCTCAGACACTTTATTTTAAATCTCTGTGTTTGGTCTCCACCAGCTCCTGAGAAAACATCTGTCTCTTTAGCCTCTAAATGCTCCAGTAATTACACCTGCTTATCACTCGCTGTTGTTTAAAGCTGGGCAGGTGGTGCACAGTGTGTTTATCAGCTGCCTACTGATACTGAAAAACAGCTGCATGAGGGCGGTGACACAGAATCTTACTTATATAATTTATTTTATAAGTTGCATGCCTCCAAACCAGTGAGCTGCAAGACGCTGTGCTGCAGGATCAGGTGATCTCTGTGGGTGTGACATATTACATAACATTACACATTAATATAAATGAAATTATTGATAGGTGCACCTTTACAGGCTCTCTACCAAGACAAGCTCCCCCAAATCTCTTGGATATCTAAAAGCAGTTTTTGTCATCATGTTTCTGTCTTCTTGAATGTTTCTTTTATTTTCTCCATAAATGGAAAAAGAAAAAAAAACAATCTGCAGCTTAGTGTCATAAAGCTGAACTGTGAACGAAGCGAAGTGAGTGAACAGAGAAGGTACTTGGTGCAGCTCTCCCTTGCTGTCATTAGGGGGCAGTGTGTACCTGCAGCAGTGAGCTCAGACTCATGTCAGGGATAGAATTGAAATGTAATTAAACACATACAGAGTGTGATTAAAGAGAGCAACACCTAATCTGCGGGCACACCTTATTTCACAATTTATTTATTTATTTTTTGCCGTTTATCATATTTTAAAAGAGCAGAATGTGAAATGTGTACAGCTGTCACACAGGAACAACAGAAAACTGACAGTGGTGATAATGAGGACAAACCCACATAGTCTTATAAAGAGCGGGGCAAAAGGACAGACTGATAGATATTACCAAACAGCAGCCTGCACACCTGGACTACACCACCAACACCTCCTATTGTTAGTGGTAACGTAGCCGCGTCCCCAGGCAGCTGTGTGTGAAATGCAAATGTTGAGTGCAAGGGAAGAAATGCCTGGTGGGCTCTGACTCGCCCCCACACCCACCGTAGGCTTGTTTCCACTGAAAAATGGAAATGTGCATAAACGACTCGTGATTTATACACATGTAAAAACTATTAGTATCCCCTCACCTCTGGCACAGTCGCTACTCCACATTAGTGCAGCAGATAGAGCAGAATTGATTATTAATCATGATGCCTGCTGGAGTCAATCAGGCCAATAACCATCAAGATGAGATTACTACAAGAAATGAGCTCCAAACACAACACCAAGGCAGCGCAGCAGCTCTTAACCTTATAGAGACAAAAATCAGACAGCAACAAGCAGAACACACATTTGATATATTATTATCAAATGTTTTAGAGTTAATGTGTTAACATACTGCGTAGCTACGTATTTATACACCTAGCAGACGTGAAAATTTGGAGTCCTGTTCCTGTCATACGACAGATGTCTCTTTTTTCAGCTCTGTTTTTGGTCTCCACCGACTTCTGACATAAATAGTTTCTTGAGAACGAGCTCCACTGAGTTCACCAGCTAGTTTAGTGCTGGACATGAAGTGTACGGGGGGGGGGGGGGCAGTGAGAATGAACAAGACCAGTAAAACTGTGGAACTTCAAACCAGACCAGTGACCTGAGATGCTCTGAGAGACCGGAGGAACTGCACAGTGACTCATTAAACATAAAGATTAGTACATGATTTCATATTTTCACCATAGCACTTTAATATTTTTATTGTGCAAATTGGAAGGACATAATTCACTGTGCGGATTATGTCTAACTCTGTTTTACTGTGTTATGAAATGAGAGTCAATAAATAAATGTATCTTTTAACTGAGCAGCAGACTATGACAGATAATGATTTATTATTTTATTATTATCCAGATGGATGTTGAAACAATTTTGAAGAAACGATAAGTGTTAAGGATTTTCAACCTAATACACGAGTTACACTGTACGCTAACATGCAGATGTTTGGCAGGTGTGATGTTAACTGTGCTCACCTCTGTCTTAGTACAGCTGGTTTTGCAGGTATTTGGAAAGTCATTGACAGGATGTGTTACAGCGTTCCTTCACCTTCTTAAACATCAAATTCTTTTCAAGGACTTGCCAGGCCCAGTTCCCACAAATTCAAGGACGTAACACAGTATAGATTGAGACACGGGTCAAGGTTAATTACAGTTTCAACACTGAGGGGCACTCATGCGTGCGTTTGACCTTCACACTTTCTGTCGAGGCAGATGAAACAAAGACGAGGAGTATCAGGCGTGCTCAGCTGCAGAGCTCAAACACGGCATCAGGTGCAGCACTCAACACCAGCACTCCCAGACAAATATTTTCTTTTTCTTTATTAAGGGCAAAAAACAAATAGCCATAAACCATAATCAGCCATGACTCCACCATCTGGCTGATGATGATTTAAATGTTGTTGTGTGAGCGCAGGTGAAACAGTGACGCAGCTGCAGGAGAATGAAGCACATTTTCTAACGTTAAGAAAATATCAAAAGAGCTTCAACTTCACTGTCAATAACCTATATCTATTTTCAAAAACTTTCAAGGCCGTATTTTGTGGCAGTATTGGACAATGAGATGTTCTGTTGGCACTGGATGAAAAGTCAGAGGAAGGAAGTTTTTTTTTACCAGTGCTGTATTACTTGAGATTTGAAGGTCAGTCCTGCCTCAGCGTCGACTGTATTTTTACTCTGACCTGTCTCGCTTTCAGACAAAACAGACTTTTATCTCAAGATGGTCAAGACCACAACAGTGGGGATGTTCACTAAATTCCGTGAACACTGTTTGATGTATTTGTTAACATCATTACTGTGATTGGATGAAAACCTTCCTGTTTCAAATTCATCCAATAATAACTCTACATTTCTAATTTGAATCTTTCACCTCGAAGCTTCTGCTGTCAAATTTGTCTCGCCAACCAAAACGAAATAATTCGCAAAACAGCGTGTAAAAGTAAACACACAACAGTCAGTGACTGGAAGCACTTCAAACTTATCAGCACAGGAAATAAACATTGTGACTCTCTGGAGTCTGAGCAATAGTGACCGTGATTGCAAAAAGCTGTCCTTGATAGGACACTCGAGGGTTAAAGAGACAATGGTAGCTAGCTAAGGCTAGCTTCTCTTCATCCCTCATTCAAACAAAGTTTATCTGTCCACGTTAGGCCTGGACTTGTCATATGTTGATCTTGGTCCCAACCCCTCATAGTCTTGGTCAGGACTCAGGTCTGTAACAGAGGTTATTACAATTCTTCCCTAAACATTAATGTCATTACCAAGAATCACTGAAATCAGAGAGATTCTTCTTTGGAGGTAAAACTAAATAAATAAAAAAAAGTGTTCCCATCTCAAGCACACACCCTAATCACATTTCTGTTCAAACTATATGATCTGATCTGAGCGAACAAAGGGTTAAAATACATATTTCCAGAGACTTCAAAGACATTTGTTTTTGCAATTACAGTCAGCTACTTTGCATAAATGCAAAGGGCACAATACAAACACGGGGTGAGCTGTGTCACAGGAGTGCTGAAGGTGTACGTTATTATGTGCAGTTAATTAAAGCGACTGTCACAAAGTGTTCGGAAATAAACAGCATAAAAGAGGCAGGTTTGGAGTAATGACTGCACATCAATGCAGCTCTGACTTTATTCTCAAACACATTATTAGAATCTAAAAATAAGAAAATCTTCATGGTTGTTGTTGCCCAGAGTCCTTTCATCTGCCAAAAAACACATTAATACAAAGAGAGATACAGAGCGAGAGAGGAGTGTCTCTCATCATCATCATCATCATCAACACTAAAACAAAACTTGATTAAAAAACAACATTAAAACAGCCAACCCAGCAACAGTTATAGTTTCTTAAATAGCCTCTGTGCACAGAGAAATAGAGATGACAAAAGAGACCATGCAACCCAATCAACCACTCTGCCTTCTCATTAACACTTCACACACTCGCACACACACACTCAGCTTGGATCCAAATCAATATTATCAACAGACATATGCCAGGAGGAGGAGCTGTCATCGTACAAAGGACTATTTTCATTTCTTCTTTTTTTCCAACAAAGAATTGTTTGACATTTCATTATTTCGAGAACTAAAATACATTGAATTTTCTACCCTGCAGATCTGAGCCTCTCTGCCAGGAGAACAATGAAACTTCTTTAATCGTACGCAATTATTCACAGGCGGGCGGCAACGCCGCCTCACCTCTTTCTCTTGTTTGTCTTAAGCTGCGATTCAGCCATTATTTATCACAATACGTTTTCTGTCTCTAAAGACAGTGCGAGCGACTTCAGTCCGCGCTGCATCAAGCTGAAGCCTTATATTCACCTACTTAAAGAACCAGCGGGGAAACAAGTATTTGGTTATCAATCCTTAGTTTGTGTGCTGTGTTCGCTTGACTTTGGCCGTAGAAGGATTCAGCAACTACAAGGTCAAAAAAAATAAACAAAATCAACTGGCTTTAAACGGACAGCTCAAACATTTATGTTACAGCAATGTACACTCGCTCTGCAGAGCCTTTTGGAGCCGACGGTAAACACCATCTTTACAAAATGAGGAACTAGATGTGAACGCTTCAGGGCGGACAGGAAACTAGAGAGAATCTCCCTTTCTGAGGGAGGCTGGAGTATTTACACCTATCATCATGTTCACAGCAGAGGACCTGTCCACCTCTCCTCGCTGATATACAGTTTTTTTCAAATCATAGCATGTCTCATGCTGTAAATGATCAGTACAAAAAAAAAAAATACAGACGTCCAGACAAGCTGAGAGACATGCAGGAGCTGGAAGAAACAATCCCTTCTTCCTGTTCTGAACACTGTCCTGCTGTCCCTTCAAAAAGACGTGTTAGTAATACACAGAAATGTCCCGTTATTCTACTGCTTTGGGTGTTTGTTTGAAGTGCTGAACTCGAGTTTGGTTCTAATTCCTTGGGCGGGGGGCTGAGGGTGCAGTAGGCTGGCCTGGGCGCGTGTAGAGATGAGGCTAGAGGTTCCATGGTGTGGCAGTAGAAGGGCTTGGTTGAAGTTTGGTGTGACTTTGTCCTGAGATTAGCTCAGATAGAGATGTTTGTCTCTCTGAAGACCTCTGCAGGAGGAGAGGAGAAACAAAACGTGAGCAAGGCAATCACTTGTGACCTGATCTGTTATAATATGAAATATTAAAGCAATAATGTGGGAATTTTCTACCACAAACAGATTTTAAATCACGTTAATGCTACACCGACTTGTAATCAGGTGAATGATTCACTGACTTTGGTGAAACTGGATCATATTTTGTGGAGAAAATGTCTTCTGATTTTCCCTCTGATGTCCTCAAGAGCATCAACTCTGTGATTTACAGAGTTTCCTGACAGACAGTGAAGTAAACTGCTTCTGCTGTTAGCTAATGTTAGCTGAGTTTGTTAGCCGGGCTGCCTGGACTGTGAGCTCAGAGCACCGAGCTGGCTGACTGCTGTGGGACTAGTAAGTAATATTAGCTCGCTGCTATGTCTTGTTGTGTTGTTGACCTCGCTTGATCTTTGGCTGTTAGCTCTCGCTAGTTTTTGATCATAAAAAGTAATCAGATGAAGAAATACACGTTAACACACAATAATTACTAAGTGACAACATATTCAGTAGCATTATAAACTGTTTAAACCAATTGCCAAAATATCAATTTCTACACAGTGTTGCTTTAATGTTTGTTTTCATATTAGCATGATGCCGCTGCTAGCTGATGGACGCAGAGTGCAGAGGACTGGAATCATTTTATTGATCAAAGGACAGGACAAACAGGGGTGTTTATGTGTCCTTAACAGACAGAAAAATAATTATGAAAGAAACACTGACTTGGAAATCTGGGAACAGAAATGATAAACAACCAACAGAAACAGCAGCTTGACAGCGGGTGAGTTTGAGCGTGTTTCAGTCAGTGTCACAGGGAGCTGTGGTCGGAAATCTGCTGAATGAGGTGAGAAGGAAGGTAAAGAAAGGTAACCCAACAATAGTATAATGCCTACCCGTTGCCATGGTAATCAGTGCTCCAATCCAGAGAGGGGTGGTGGTTTGGTGTGTGTCGACCCATCTGGTGGTAGTCCATTGATGGTGACATCACTGCTCCACCATTAAGCATGCCTCCTCCTATCGGCTGGTAGTCAGACTGGATGGAGGGAGGGTAGCCCTGAAAACACACAAAAACACTTCATTACAATCGATGATGTCGGATGTGACAACAGCTGATCACAGCGAGAAAAGAAAGAGCAACGCTGGTTGTCCTCTACTGGTGTAAACAAAATTTCATAGCTGAATAATAACAACAACAACAACAATAGTAATAATAATACTGGCTCCACTGGCCAGACAACTTTTATCGAATTAGTTTCACAAACACACTACTGATTGCCGGTCATCCCGGAGCTGTGTTTCTGTTTTCTCGCCTGCCTACGGGAAGATGAATTGTTCCAAACATGTTGTTTAACCCTTCATTACACACATGAACTCTTCCTCTCTCACACACACACACACACACACACACACACACAGATGGGTGTAACAGTGAATTTGAACAAAATACCACACGTGGGTCACATGACCCGCCTGCTTGAACCTGCGAGACTTTACCACACATGTACACGTACACGTGCACAGATGAGGATTTTCTGTCTCTGCACATTCCTCCTTCACGTTACATTCAGCATCGGGAACATTGTTCACTTGACTGTTAGGCTTAGACGACACTTTATTTTGTGTTGTCGTTGTACGTTTACAGAAGGACTGTGAGACATTTAAAAGTCTCCTCACAACATGATGTCATCAGACTTTACATTCCACTTATTTCCCCTCAGTGTTTAATCAAAGCCCATCTAATCTAAATCTAAGTACGAGGCTGATGATGCCGCAAGTGAAATTCATTTCATCGAAGGTGGTCAAATTACAGCTTTTTTGAGTTTGGAACATATTGGATCGGCTTGTAATAGAAAAGCCATCAAAGTTTGGTTTTGTTCATTTGAAGGCAAAAGAAGCTTGTTTATTAAAATCAGGACAAAAATGATGAAGTACCACACATTGAAGGTGGTGCACTAGATGAGAGCTGTAACACTAAGATGACACAAAACAAACACAATGCTAGTTCCTGCAGTTTGGCTGCTAAATATAACACGTTTACCAACAGGGTCAACAGTTGAAGCCGTGCGTGCTTAAAAACTCTTAGAGAGTGTCCGTCGATGTACACAGCAGTCATGCTAACAGCTGATTCAGCTCACTATTAATGCTGCAAAAATGTAAACAGTGTCTGACTGTGAAAAAAAAAACAAGCAGCAACCTCCGTGGTTGTGAAGTGAAGCTAGTGCGGAAGTTCCAAAAACTGCAGTTCCTCAAACGTCCACTTGAGGCCGGCTCCAGAAGTGAGTCAGTCTCCATAAGTCCCTATGTTCAAATGTCCAACTTCACAGCAGAAATAAACATGTTTACAGCCCGGTACTATTAATAATTTGAGGGTGAATGTTTATAGAACTGACCCGTTCAAATGATTTTAAGGCCATCAAAGTTATGCAGAATGAAGAATGTGGGTGTCATTATAACAGGTGGTTACCCAGGCCTCAGGTCCGCCGGTGATCCATGTCACTGCCCATTTTTAGATTAGTGGAAGAGGCAGGACAGCCAACATGGCGACTGCTAATGTTGCATATTCTGAGCTTCAAAAAGGCTCTTCAGAAACACGTGGGTGACGTCACACACACACACACACAACACACATGTCCAATCTTTTTACGGTCTGTGAAAAATAAACGTTTCAACTTTTTATATCAACATATTTCTCTGTACAAGTGGTTCAAAAGTCTCCACATTCATCAGTGTTGTGTACACAGGTTTGAATGTGATATGCTGCCGCAGTAATGGTGGCTCGGTTACCCCGCAGACGAGTTAATGGGTTTAACAAAGCCACCTTTAGCACTTGGTGCTAAAATGTTTGTGATGAAGTGAAGTGAAAAGGAGACACAGATCAGTCAGAGGTTCATCAGCAGTAATTACAGCGTTTTAAGTGTCTGATTTTATCATCTGCCAGAGGGAAGGAGGGGGGAGGAGGAGCAGAGCTGAGGATGAGTGAAGAGGAGATGAAAAGGTAAGAGGGGAGGAGAAGGCAGGGGACGAGGAGGAGGAGGAGGAGGAGGAGAAGGAGACAAGCATGTCTCTAAACATAAGATACTTCAGGGAGGAGAGAGAGATGGAAAGAGGGAAAAATGAGTGAGTGCAGTGACAGGAGTGTGTGTGTGTGTGTGCGCGCGCGTATGTGAGGCTGAAAGGGAAGTTAATCTGAGTGTTGTGAGTGAAAGAGGAGAAAGAGGAGGACAGCAGGTGGTTGGGTTCTCCCCCCTCTCCTCCCCCTCTCCTCCTCTACCTCACCTATTCATCCATTGTTGAGCAAATTCTTCTCCTTCACTCCTTCACAAAGACCCCATCTGCCTCTTTTGTCTCTCTCTCTCTCTCTCTCTCTCTCTCTCTCTCCCCTTCCCTCCCCTCCCCCATCATTTCTCACCCTCCTCACTCAGAGAAGAAAAAAGTTTGTGTCCTCTCCTTTTTTTCCCTTCACTTTTTCCTTTTTTGTTTGCTCCCCCACTCCCATTTTTTTTTTTGCTAAAAATATGTAAAATATGGGCGATAGAAAGGGGGATTATGGGAGTGTGGGATTTAAAAGTGCACTATAAAAAGAGGGATAAAACAGGAAGTCAGTCTCAGTGGCAATCCACCCCCATTTTTAAGTATTTGCATCATTACACCGCCTCACATCGTCTCAACACAAACAGCCACTCATCTTCCTCTTCCTCCTGTTTTGATGGAGTGACTCCCCACAGAGGCAGAAGGGCGGACTGACAGACTGATTGACTCTATTACATTACAGATACACTAACAGTTAAAAATTCAACCAAAACAGATGAAACAGATTTGTAATGAGAACTAATCTGACCTTTTGCTGGAACATCCAAACCACAGCAATATCTGGATAATAATTAGGAACATGATAAATAATAGCAGCTGGATTTATTTCAAACTGCTCGTCACTTCTGGTCCAGTCTATTCAACCCTAAGATCCTCTAGTAAATGCTGATGTGTTCCCTCCCGCTCCAGCACCCTTCTTATTTCCACTCTGTGTGTTGTATATATTCGTCCGTCTGTGCAGATTTGAAATGAGCGAAACGCTGTGACCTCGAGGAAATGGGAAGACTGACTGTTTGTGTGAGAAATGGTTTGATGACCTGAGAAGGAAAGT
Organism: Nibea albiflora; assembly: GCA_014281875.1. Taxonomy (NCBI): domain Eukaryota; kingdom Metazoa; phylum Chordata; class Actinopteri; family Sciaenidae; genus Nibea; species Nibea albiflora. The sequence goes on along the minus strand of CM024798.1, from coordinate 5,626,781 downwards.
ACAAACTGAAGCTGTGTTCCAATCCCAGACTAAAGTGTTCACACTGGAGGAGTACAAACAAAACCACGGTTGAGTTTTTGAGCCAGCTGTTGATGGACGCTACGAGACAGAGAGGAGATGGAGACGCTGCAGCGAATGAATATAATGGAAACAGTGAGCGGTGGTGAGAGAGCTCCAGAAATATATTGGTAAACAAAAAGAAGTTTGAAATCATCAGAAAATCGATCATCGGCGAGAGAAAATCTTCAGACCTCGAATAACTATCTGCGTTACTCTTTAAATACACCCAAATAATAACATGACGCAATTTCACAGTCACAATGTTTTTGCACTGAAAGTAAAAGGAAGAAGGGGTCGTGTATCAGCCTGTCTGGGATTGTCTTATCATCCCTCTTATTACACAGCTGCTTGTGACAGAAATCAATATTTTGTGTCAAAGTATTGATTTTATGTAGTTCTCCAGAGTCAATGATCAGAACTGCATCCCATAGAATGCTGTACGTGGCCAATCAGGATTCAACAAAGGTGTGTCATGATAAATAGTTCAAATGAATTATGTCATGACGTCTGCAAAAAGCAGTTTTCAGTCCAGGATTTTGTGGGCGGTGCTAAGCGGTGGCTCGATGACACAGGGAGGCCACCCTGAGCGCACCACTGCACTGAATTCATCTCGCTCAGAGTGTTTCAGAGTTAGTCATGTCATTTTTTGAACTCATCTGACACGTTTCGGTCGCTACAGAAAGGCTGCTTGACTGGAGCTGAGAGTAAACTGGATATTTTTAATCATTCAAATTTGGCTGGGTGGTTAATAACACTTTCTTCTTTGGTCTGACAAACACAGAACACATATTTATTCTTAATTCTTACACCGACTTTAAAGTGCTCTTAGAGGTGAGACTAGACAAAAAACTAAAAAGGTGAAAATCCAGAATGTGTGGTAAATGTGGCAGGTGGCAAATCTAGAAAACCAGCAGTGAACGTATCGACTAACAAACACAAAGTGTATCACAGCCTCATAGATCTTATTTCTCTATAGTGTCCAAAACTATTAAAACACATCCTCTGTAGTTTATTTAAACACCGTCCTGCTGTGGATTCATCTGCTACCCAACATATACACCATTTCTTCCCTTCCTACAGGCGGAGACCACTGCACCACCGGCTAGTCCCAAGCGACCAAACATTACAGAGTGTGACTGACCTGTGTGATGGCAGGCGAGTGGGTCATCCCCAGTGAGTGTCCACTGAGCTGCTGGTGCTGCTGGTGTGGACTGTGCAGCCCCCCCAGGTGAGCCTGGCTGTGGAGGGGAGGGCTGACCTGCAGAGGAGGAGGGGTGGACGCCGCCGTCATGCCACCGAGGGACAGAGCTCCCTGGTGGGGGACGCTGGGCCGCGGCACTGTCCCTCTGGAGGACAGGGTGTGGAGCTGGGGTGGATCTGGGTGTGAGGAGGAGGAGGGGGCAGGTGGGGGCTGAGGCCTGGGCTCGAGGCGTGGGAAGGGTGTGACGAGTGAGGGTACGACATGTACATGCCTGGGTGCTGAGGGGGAGGCAGGGAGTGAGGGTGGGCGAGGGAGCTGGAGGAAGGGTGTTGGCCTGGGTGCCCCGGGTAAACTGAAGGTTTGTGTGCAAACATTGAGGTAGAAGAAGATGAAGACGAGGAGGAGGAGTGAGGCGGCTTCATTTCAGATGGATCGTTGTAACTCTGGAAAAGTCAAACAAAAAATCAGTTTAAGATTGACCCATACACTCCTTTAAGGACACTGAGACTGTGTGTGTGTGGTGTGTGTGTGTGGTACCTGTGAGACCAGACTAGCCCTGTAGGCAGCCAGTTGTTTCAGATACTCCTTCTTAGCCGTCTCTGTCCTCTTCTTGTACACCTGAAACACGAACATGTTACTCATACGGGACTTTATTACACTTTTCATTCATCACAGGGCTCATCGTCATGTTTCCCTCAGAGTCAACGTTATCTAATAACACACAACCACAATAATGAATCCCTGATGCCGTCAAATTCACCTGACATGCCACTTGTAGCAATTTCTGAGCTCAATAGAGATTGGTAGTCTGTTGACTCCCTGACCGACGGTTGGCTGCTAGCTGTCCCTCTCGCTCTGCATTTGGTTTTACCGAAGGACGGGCCGTGTTCGCGTCTCTGCGAGGCTTCACTGAGGCACCGGAAGGTTTGAGCTAAATGCTAATGTCAATGACGCTGACGTGCTCTGTTAACATGCTGATATGGAGCAGGTATAATGTTTAGCTTCTTACTTTAGCGTGTTAGCATGCTACTTAGCTCTAAACATAGAGTACAGCTGAGGCTAATGGGAATATTTGGTTATAAATTGTCACATTTTCCAAGTATTGGACAAACAGAGGAAAATTCAAGGGATACCAGAGCAGAACATAAACATGTGAACTTCATTTCATTGCACTCCATTGAGATATTTATTGTAGATGAATAAACGCTGTCGAATATTTTCCTCAACAAACCGAATGTTTGTGTTTTTACATCTTAGAATCAGTGGGCCATTACTAATAAATCTAGATATATCTACATAATGACTATACATTATTACATCATTCTTCAGATTTGATATCAAATTCACATTTACCCCACAACAAATCTGAATTGCTTTCTGCTCCTGGTCAGTGTGAACGTAGAGTAGCTGTTGTGACGTGATGGCACCTTGGCAGGCTAAATTAAAGGAGGAGGATCTACCTGTTTTTGCTCCTCGCCCAGGCCATCCCACATGGAGGCCACGATCTTTGACACCTCCCCGAAGGTGGCGTTGGGGTTCTGGGCCTTGATGTTGGCTTGGGTGTCCCTGAAGAACAAGGCGTAGGCGGACACTGGCTTCACTGGCTCATTAGGGTCCTTTCGCTTCTTCTTCTTTGGTGTTTTGGGTTTCTTGGAGATGTCCACTGTGGCCGGCCTCTTCTCTGCTCCACTGCCCAGCTAAGAGGAGAAGGAGGAGGTTGATAAAATGTTTGAATTCTGTGCTGAAAAAGCTGTGTTTTTATTTCAGGGTTTTTCTTTTTCTATGACCAAGTGGCATTTCAACAGTTCACACCTTATCGTGTCTTTGATGACTGTCATGACTGACATGTGACCTCAACCGTCCCGTTTGATGTCAAGCTATGAATCAACCACAGAGATCAAATATGGGGAAACTCCCGAGCACTCAGCAGAACTGATGAGGTCTCTCAGACGAGTGGTTAAAAATCATCACACGCAGCCACCGGCAGCCACAGTCATCTCTAATTATTTCACAGGATGTTTTCTTGAACGAACCGTGTAATCTGGCACTAATTACCAAACACAGGCAGTGTTCAATTGGTGCACCTAATTATCAATTAACTAATTCAGATTAAACGTATTTTAGTCGGTGCACAGCACTTCAGCTGACCGAGCAGAAATGTCACATTTGTCCACATACATATTTTCAGGTCATGTTTACCCTATTGTAGCAGTTGAGGCAGCTGAGTTTACTCCCACCGCCTACTCGTATTTTATGGCAACAACATCAAGCTAATAGTGCTGATTTTACAGAACATGGCATGAAGGTCAAAGTAGGAGTCAGAGTTCAGTGCAGGCTTCACTTCCCAACTCTTGCTAAGTGTGCTGATAAAGACTGAGAGATGAATGGAAGTATCTGAGTTTGTTTATTGCTGATGTCAGGGATGACAGAAGCTTTGACAAATCAAGGAACAATCTAGAAGCTGACTGACGGATGGTTCTGTAACCACACATGTTTTTGGACATGATAAAAACCTCATCAGAGCAAATAAATGTGTTATACCATCACGTATAGAGGGAAGCTGATGAAATAAGATTTCTTTATTCTGCAAAACTGAAACGGAAAAAAAAAACAAATTTAATCTGACCACACTGTAACTGTATTTCCTCTCTATCAGTTTAGTCTACTTGCTTGATTTCATTTCAGTTTGTAACCTTTTCATTTGTATTATTTATCTCCTCACTGTGTTCTTTAATGTTTCTCTCATGACTTTTCGTTAAGCTCTTTGAATTACAGATACAGGCCCTCAAACCGCTTTAATGTTCAACGTTTAATGATCACTTTAATGTGATCTGAAGCTGAACTGAAAAACTTTAGATGTGTCGGGGTGTTTTGTAAAGGTACAAGCCGCGTCTCTTTCCTCAAGCGAGCATCACATGTGTACTTGCTCATAATGTTGCCCATCTCCAACTCATTCTGCCATACATAACCAATGAGAATGATAAAGTTGGTAAATATTATTCAGCGGTGCAGTAATGGTTTCATTTCCCCAGTATATGAACAGTCAGTTTGGTGCAGAGTGCTTGTTTCAGTGTGAGACGCCGAACAGTGAGGGTGCTGATTTCCATCTAGTTGCTATGCAGGGAGAATGGGTCTATTATGACACATAACATTAACATAACAACTCTCCACTGTCTGCACACACACACACACACACAAAACACACAGCAGAACACAACTAGCTGCTACAGCCCAGTGAGATACGACTCAGTGACTCATAGAAACAGGCAACGTGTGTGTGTGTGTGTTTTTTTTACCCTGAGTCCATCATCATTCTCATCTTCGTGTGCTGAACTGGAGGGAGATGGTGTGGCAGATTTACTTCCAGGAGGTGAGGGAGAATTATGGGTAACAGAGTTCCTGCTCAGCCCCAGCTGGGATTGGTTGATGGTGGACAACTGACTCTGCTGGCCCATGCCCGATTGGCTCCTGGGTCCGAGCGCTGCCTCGATTGGCTGTTGGCTGCTGGTGAACCGGGAATCTGAGTTGACCATCTGCTGCATCTGTGGAAAGACAACAAGTGATGATGAGTGCTGGGAAATGGAGGAGAGTCTCGGGTTTCACCGGGAGTTTGTCTGGAAATGATACCAACAGTCGAATCAGTCCAGCTTTACAATTTTCCATTCGTGGTTTCATGACCGAGTCAGAAAAAGACATTTGTGCCATAAATTCTTGTAAATTGTGATCAAACAACTTGACGTTCTTTTGTAGTGAAATTGTAAGTCATGCCATGAAGAAATGACAACTAGACGCTGACACAGATTTCACACCGAGATGTCTTTAAAAAATACTTTAAAAGGCCATGACATGCCCCTTTTTTTATCATGTGGTAGAAGACGTATAGCTCACGCTACCCTTTGACTGAGGTAACTGGCAGGCATGAAACCACCAAAGAAGTCCCAAAACCTCATCTGATCTATTTTGAGTTGACTGCACTTTATTTTCTGCTTCCTGCTGTACAATATTTACCTCATGGTACCTCAGCGTTTCTCACACAGTTTTGAGGATGGCGACTTACTGGTGACTTGTAAATATCAAAGTGGATGAAGATGAGAGATAAGTTCTGTCGAGGGTGAAAAGGTTTCCTCACATTAGGTCAGATCAGGTTCACTGACAGGATGCAAGTATCGTTCAGTGTTAAAGTTAGAGCATTACGTACAGCCGTTATCAAACACAATCAAACCTGCTTCAATTTGAACTCTTAAGATCTTTTATGCACATGAATAAAACTCACTCACATAAAAATGATCTGCTGTAGTTTATTCTTTTATTCTTCATTATTTATAAGATGGTGATGTTAGATTCAAAGCTCATTTCACTGGAATGTAAAACCCATCGTTGATGCTTTAAAGGACCAGTGTGTAGGATGTAGTGGCTTTTAGAAGGAGTTGTCTATTGGCAACGCCGTCAGATCACCCCCAAACACCAGTACATGGCGGATTAACATAACGTTAATCAGTATTTTGATATATAGCGCGTGTTTAAATTGATACAATACTATAGTTTAAAAATTAAAAACAAAAACAGGTCAACTATCTTATTTTTAACCCATGGCTGAACAAGTGAAACGAAAAGGAATGAAAACATTATCATGACAGTTCGTTGAATAGTAATAATAATTTTAATAATTACATTGTAACGTTTTCTATGCCGCCACTGTGTGCAGATTGATTAAAATGACCATATTTTGTGTGCCAAGGACAAACGAGGTATCAAATATCATTTCTTTATATTAGTGTATCAAATTTCAAATTTTGGTATTGTGACACTTTTAATTCAACAAGGCTCGACGTGGGTATAAAAGGCTTTTAAGGTAATTTCCCACTCATGAAAACATAATTCTGAATGTTATACTCTGTAAATCTGACGCACTGGATTTTTAAGTGACTTTGAGGTCCCTTGTGCTTTGCCATCCCATCAGGTTTGTGCCATATTATATCTTTTTACCGTGTAACATCACAGAAAGTGTGTTGAAAACAATATCGGAGCGACATAACATGTTCATGTAACAGACCTAGCTGGGCTCTCTGACACACAGTCTGCCTTTGCCTGACAGGGTTTGTACAGTGTGCTGCCATCTGGGATTCACCAATAATGAAATCTGATAGTAACCGTGGCAACAGGCAACACAGGTCAGAGAGAAGATGGGATCAGAAGTCACACTCATGTACAAATGCATCAATAGGGATTCTAAACCGCATTTGCTCCACTTCGGAGGAATTATTACATAAGTTTATCTGCAGGAGATGTTCTGGTTCTGGTCCACAGGTGCACCCTGAATAAATACAAGCACCGGTTTACTCCCTCGTGGATCCTGGCCCTCAATAATTTGTCAGAAAGCTGATGTATTGCAGGATATTAAGTGACCAGGCAGCCCTGTCCACAGTTTTACTGTCACACCTGTGTCATGAATGCATAATGTTTCATTGTGAGTCTCCCAGAAGACAGCGAGGGAAGCTTCAGGGCATATGAAGCGGGAGAAAATGTCAACGTGCCTGAATCAACATGTATATAATAAAATACAGGGAAGGGCGTCTTATAGTGCAGTTCACTTTTTAATATTGCATCAAAATGCATGTTAATATAAACTGCAGCTGCCGTGAACGAGAGCCAACAAAGCACCTGCTCTGATTAAAGTTTCGCACAAGTGGGAGTTATTTAGTTGAATAGGTCTGGTGTGTTTCATGGTGTCAGTCTGAAATGGCGTTGCCTAAATGTGAGCATTCTCACAGTGAGTCAGTCATCAGCGTTATACTGTCCATTTCTCAGGAAAACAAAAGTTATCACTGCTAACACGCTCAGCATGGGAAATTTGACACCTATTGTCACAAATATGAAGATGGGACTCGGGTTGATGATGTGTATTTAGAGTTTCCTCTTAGTAAGCATCGAATAATAGCGGATGTGGTCTGGTAGCGCCGTGCCCCTCTTGGGAGCACATTACCTGAACCGTGTTACCGGCAGCAAGCCTCTGAATGCTGCTGTGGTGTTTACTGGCGATGGAACAGCGAGTGACATTTCTCTAACATGGGAAGAGGGTTTCGGATTGACGTATGTGCCGCCAGAAATGTTGAAAAATAATAGCTGTGGTTTGGCATTGGTTGGGCTGAGACTTCATATTAGTACGCAGTCAGAATCTCCTGCTGTCACGAGATTTTAATCACTCGCCTCAAACTAATAGGAAGAGTTTTGATGACGGTGTGTTGGTCAATAAAATAAACCTTTTTTTGTTTCCCTTTTTGGAAATGTTGTTGAAATGTTTACATTTACTAATTCTCAAAAGTTTAGTTTAAAATGCACTAAAGGAAAATGCAGAGTAAGATATTTAATGGAAATGGAAAGGAGGTGTAATCTGCGGTTTGGGTGGGCGCATCACCAGCCGTGCTGTTGACAGGGACAGAAGGTCATGAGGTCACACGCAGTGGAGCTAAATGAATTACGAAAGGGAGAAATATAAATCGGATTTTCCTTTTGGGGGGGGAGGGCAGGGTGCAGGGGGATGTCTGATGATGGCTTAGGAGAATAACAGAGGGGGGGGAACCCCTGATGAAAGGCTACACGCAGCACACGCTCACATCTGCACAGAGGTGCGGTTACTGACGGGATTTCATGAAAAATGCAGCGGAATAATTCTGAATCTGTTTTGTATTTCAATGAATACGAGATTGTTGAGGCTTTCACCTAAATGAGAGAAGGGCCACTGATAACATGCAACCGTTCTTTTTGTTATTATTTATCACGATTAATTAGCAGTAAAAGTGACCTGATAAATTACCAATTTGTAAAACAGAACACATTTAGTTCAAATGAAGCTCATTGCTACATCTGTGAGACAAGAACAATATTTCTGTCTATAGTATTATTATGTGTTGTTATATTGTGTGTATATTATGTATCATTTGTCTGTGTTTAACATGAACTTTGATTTTTTTTTTTAAAGCAAAAACAAGCTCACCACTTTTCTAGCTGTTCTGGAGCTTTTGGTTTTCATCAGATTTCTTTGCTGTTCGTCACGGAAGCGTGGATGCTGAACATTTCCATTTACGTTTCGATATAGAGACTATGATGTCAGTGAGGATATTTGTGGGGTTTTTTTAATCACTCACGAGCTATGAGGAACTCAACAAATTGTCTAAAAATTCCTCAGATGGAAACAGATTAAAGGTATTAAAACCTGCAAACTTTGCAAAACTATACTGATACTCAAAAGTCAAAACTAAAACTCATTCGTTCTGCTGATTATTTTCTCCGTTAATTGTTGGGTCTACAAAACATTAGAAACACTGAAAAATATCCATCAGTACAGGAAAGATGATGTGCGACGATAGCCGCATCTGAAGAAGAACCCTGAGTCACCAAATATTTGTTTGGATTAATCGACCAGCTGTAAATAGGACGGTGACTTAAAGTTGAATTGTTTTCGTGGCTGACTCATCTAACAGATACTTGATTTTAAAATGCCTGCCTTGATATTGAGACATATTGCCACATAGTTCAGGTTCTGGAAATTGAGCTGAGATATTAAAGGATTGTAAACTTCTCTCTAGTCACATAAATGTAATGTATCGTGTCTTTCTTGCTCATGCGAACTCCTCACTGCTTCCGATTGTCCATAAGTTGTTTAGACCAGAGAGCTCGTTGTGAAATGACTTTACGTTGTGTCATCTCAGTACACAACAAACGTCAGTGACTGCAGTCAAATCTAAAGATTGTGGCTCATCACTTTGAAGCAGTTAGGACAAAATCATGAGCAGAAAAACATTTCAGACATTCACCTTCAATCAGACGCCAGGCAAAACAACAACAACAACAAAAAGAGCAGTCAAGATCTCAGTATTAACTGCGACTGAGTCTTGCCTCCTCTAGGAATAATACACACACACACATTGACTCGAATCTTTCTAGCCCACCCGCCCCTCACCCATCCCGATTAGGCTGAGCCAGGCACGGTTGCCAGGCAACCATCATTCATGGACTGGCAGTAAATGAATGTTGGTATGAGAATATAAAAGCGAGGTAGAGAGAAGACGAGAGAGAAAAGGTAGGACTGAGGCAGACACAGGCGGGAAATAAAAAAAAAAACGAGCCTCCGGGCCGCTAAAATAATTACAGACAAGTGAGTCAATAATCAAAGAAAATTTTAATTAAAGTTATTAAAGAACGGTTTATGTTGGTGTTTAATACTCGCTCTAATTCAGCTCAAGTCAAGGTTGAGAGCTTATCACGAGGTGTCAAACCGACTCTTAATATTATAGCGGGTAATTTTAATTTAAAGGAGACAACCAGACAGACACACAGACACAGAGAGATCAAGAGTGGGAGGTGAGACGGTTTCATTCTTAACAAAATGAGAAGTCTTTATTATAGATCCTGACACACACTCATTCACACCATTGAATACCCAGTTTCTGTGGCAGTTGGGGCCCCTCAGTCTTTCATTTTTTTACTGTATGACACAGTCACATCTGAATGCCACGGCTAAAAACACGAGTTTCACTTTACTGTGAAACGAAGATTTAAAATATGAGCAAAATGTCACATCGACCGGCTGCCATGATTCAAATAACACTGCCCAGGGGCGATATCCTATTTCACTCAGTTAAACTGAATAAAATATCAAAGAATGTGGTTAATATATATCAGCTTGCTGTGTGCTCAAACCTTTTCTTCTGATAAAGTGTCTTTTAGCAGATGCTTTTTGAGTATTAAACACAATCCAACTGTGTGGTTTCCTCATGTTGAGAGCAGCAGCTGGTCAGCTTGAATTCATCTCAGTTTGAATGACTTCGTAGGTGAATGTTATCTAAAAATGCACGGAATATTGTCTGACATTACTTCAACACATGCCTCTGGCAGCACTTTAGAGCTACCAGCACAACGCAGGTGGATTCTGCGGCTGGATTAAGAGGTTTTCATACTGTGGAGTATCGTTCCTGAGCTGATCTTTGACAGCAGGTGGCTGCAGTTAAAGCGTGAAATATGGTGTTAGTGTACAACAAGAAGCTTGGTCAAGTTCTCCAAGTGTAAATACATCAAACATGACAAGCAAAGGATGGCTGCTCTCTTTGGAACTATTTCTTCTGTTATTTTTTGTAATTGTGTCTTCTTTGGCTCCATTTCAAATTATTTTATTTAATTGTTTTAATGTTGTGTCTAATATATTTCTTTACGTTCGAACTGCCTCAGTATTTGACAGGTGATATAAGTTTATTTCATCCTGAAACACAAACAAACTGATAAACAAACAGAAACAAAAGGATTTAAACTGTAAAAAGTTCCGTTTTGGATAAAACTGAATGAAATTAAGTCTTGAATAAATTATAAAAAGAGGAATGAATGTAAAGTAGCGTGGGAGGAATGCAAACGTGTTTTGTACATTTAAACTTTCTTGTTTTAACATCCAAACGATGATGATAAATATTCTTCTTAGATGTGACACCGAGTACACGGGTGTCATCTCATTTGGCTGAATATCAATGATAACAGACTGAGGCCAGCAGAAACAAAAAGGCTGTCATGAGGAAGTGACTAAAGTCAGAGACACGCAGCAGTGATGAATGGACAGAAATAATAGAAATAAAATATAGAAATATATATTTGTTTTTTTAAGAGAAAGATTCCCGTGCCCAATTATGATAAAGTTAAATGTCTTGTGTGTTTTCTACTGAAGCACTGACACACCTTGAGGTGTCACTTCTGATATCTGACTGGACATCAGGTCAGGACTGTGCAACGTCTGCCCGAGTCTGAAACCACCTCTCATCTCTGTCACTCAGTCCTCCTTCACTCACGTGTCTTTCTTCTTCTTCACTGTGCAGAATGAAGGAGAAGGTTTCTTCTCTCTGCCTTAATGCTCGGTCGAGGGATACAAACAGGACGTGTGTGCGTGTCCAGGGACAGCTCATGTTTTCTAAGCTCATGTTTATGAACCCAACTTTCACGCGTTACTGCATTCCACAGTGTCAAAAATGTCGTTAATCCATGTGATTTATCCAAGACCACTTACCACAGACAGAGTGCTGGTCATCGGGCCGCCGTTCGGGCTGAACGTGCCGCCATCTTGGTTCAGCATAGCGGCTCCATCTTGGCTCCCAGGCATGCCAGGCATATCCATGCCCTGCAGCTGGTACGGGTGGTGTTGAGCTGAGTTGGAGGGGGGTTCAGAGGGTGGTATGGTCCAGAGGGGGCATCATGGGGCAGATGAGGGGGCAGCATGTGGTCTGGCAGGGTGGGGGGAGTGATGGGCGGGATGTTGAAGTCCTCATCGCCCAGCCCACCCACTGAGTAGGACTAAACAGAGAAAGGAGAAAATGGGATTATTTTTCTTAAATTCAGACTTTCATTTCGACTCTTCTGATGCGGGACAAAGTCAAGTCTGAGGAAGCTGGCGTGCTATCGTGATAGAGCTCGGGTGGATGGGTAAATATTGCCTTCAGCCAGAGTGACAACTTGTGGAAAATCAATAAGAATTACATAGGGGACTATAAGAGACCAAAGTGTCATGAAACATTACTGTCAGAGATAATAGATGGAAGAGAGGGAAGAACTGCCCGTCACCATCAGCCCACAACACTGAATCCACGCTCTGCGTTGTGTCTTGTAGTCATTCTCCCTCAGCCAGAGCTCCTATCACAGACTAATTATCACTAATGATATTCCCAGCCTTGAACAAAACCCTTGTGAGCAAATACTCACTCATTCAGCTACACAACAACGTGGTAATTTATATGTACAAGCCCGCCTTCGCCTCGGAGAATAAAATAAAAATATATCAGTGCTAATCTGACATGCAAAAAGAAAAACCAGCAGCAGCTCCATGTATGATAATCAATTATTCTGAGAGCAGAGACAAATGAGAGGGAGACACGGAGAGGGAAATGGAGTGAGAGAAGAGTGAGAGACACAGGGGTGAAAAGAGAGAGAGAAGCTCTCTCATACTAATCTGACAGAGGAGATCTTTTATAGAGACTGACAGCCTTTTCTGCTTGGCTAGCCACACCAGTCTCTCCCTCTCGTGCTCTTTTGCTCTTCATCTCTCACCAACCTTCTTCATCCACCCTTCTTTTGCTCTCTCGCTCTTCTAATCTCATCCTCGACTTCTCTTTCATCTCTCTCCCTCTCTTTCGTTCTCTCTCACTCTTTTCTATCTCAAGCCCACAGTGCACTGCTGAGTTATGAGTTGCATGACTTGTGAGCTGAGTGATGAGTGAGTTAGGGGGGTTGAGTTATGTGATGCATTACGCTCACTGTGTAATTAACAGTCACTGTGGTGAGCCACGATCCGAGCTGACAGTTTCACAACTTTGAAATAAAATGTTGGGAACAGATAATACCAGAAATGTGCGATATATAAAATATGGAAAATGCTCCGGAGAGATAAATACCCCTCCACTCTTTATATATCCAATTCATTCATTAGGATCTAATTCTAAAAAAAACATTAGTTAAACATTAGAAAATGTGCAGACTATTTTGAACTTATCCCTCGACTAACCAGAGAAATGTGTAATGTATTAAAGGGACAGTTCATCCGTTTAGATTTGCATCAGGGCCGCAGATACAGATACAGTATTGTGACTGTTAGTCACTAATATGGAACAAGCTCCAAGAACGCTGAATCCTACACTTCCCATCATGCAACTCTATAGCACAGTGTTTCTCAGACGATATTAGCTTCTCCACCTTCACCACCGATACCGTGGAAGCAGGTCTACTCCTAAAAGGATGATTTATTATCTGTTTACTGACTGCGGTTGGATGCTGAACAGAAACACTTCAAGAACCAGAGCTCATCTGGCGGAAACTTCTCTTCGTGATATTTTCCATTTGGACCCATGATTGCTTATTTCTCCTCTGCTTGCGATCTCGCCTTCGCATTTTAGCCAGTAGCTAATCACGGATACATGCATCCCACGCTACCTTGAATGCGACTACGTAGCAGGCGGATGCTGAAACACATTAGAAGAAATGCAAAACTTATTTTACTTTCCAGCGTTGTCAGTTTATTTTGCTATATTTATTTTAAAAACATATTTTTTTTACAGATTCCTCCTTGTACCAGTAGAGGGAGATTGTGTACAGTAGTACACGAAACACAGTGAGAGAACCGGTGCATTAGCATATTTTGTGTTCTTTGTCCTTGACTAGTAAAGTCTGACATGTCAGATCAGTGACATTCCTCTTTAATTATGGTGAAAAGGGATTTACAACACGAGGACAGAATTTAAGGAATGTGTCCTGCGCTCTCGCTGCTGTGCTGGTGCAACCACAACCAGGTCCCTGCAACTTATTTATAGTGCGTCACACATACTGCACACACACTTTAGTAAACTTCACCTTGTCGTCACAGTTCAAAGATCACAGGTTGTTACATCCTGAGGATGTCTTTGATGTAGAACATCTCACGGATTCTCTAGAAAGTTTACGATGAAATCGGTCCCAAACATGTCTGAAACTTTCAACTATGAACTCTTAATGCTGAAATTATAGCACTGGAATATTTGACTTCAGTCGTGTAATATAACACAAACATATTGAGATTATTGAGTTCCTTATAAGACTGAAATCTCGATGGACATTATTTCTTTCCATACACCTATGAGTGTGTGTGTGTGAGGTGTTTTCCAGCTATGACTACATATTACAACTCGGGTATTTCACCGCTTTTTCACACTGCGTGTGTATTTGAGCCTTGCCGCCTTGCCGCGTGTGCCCAACATCATACTTACTCCACTGTTTACCAGGTCCTGACAGACCAACAAGTCCTGCAGTCAGTGTCATGGTGTTCCTGCTGGAGCTCAGAGCGCTGCATAATTTACGCTGCTTGTCTGTTGTCTGTCTGCCTCTGCCACTCTCTCTCTCTCTCTTCTTCCCTCGTCTACTCTCTCTATCATTTCTTCAAGTTGTGCATAAATTACTCCTCTCTCTCCCTCTCTCTCTGCTCTTCCATTCATGTCAGCACAAAAGCCTGTTCGCCGTGCACCGGGAGCTTTGAGAAAGACTAATGTAGTCAGGATTAAGTCCTCCACAACTCCATGTTCAGGACTGTTTTATTTCATCTGAAAAGGCACATGTGTCATGTGAAGAATGTGCGACCATCAGTATCTTTAAGTTTCTGTCATCAGAATGGATGAAAAGTGTGGAGGGACATTTTTACAAGCACTCATATAATAATTCTTAGATTAGAACTGTTGGAAATGTATTTCTGTGATTGTTTGATGAACTGATGCATGTCAATCTGTAAATATCAAGTCGTCGTGACAACAGATGGACACATTCGTGCCATTATTCGTTTTATTTAGGCAGGTAACGAGATCATTTGACAAATACGAGTCCAGTTTCTCTACATGTTGTCTGTTACTGCACATTAGTACATCCACACACAACACACACAGGCTGTGGTTTCGATCATTTGTCTATCTTGAATCTTGTAAAACCTGCAGCTGCAATGGTGATGTCAATCTTCCCTCGTTCTTAGTACGATCCCTCTTCTAGGAAACAGAACATTTAAAATGCTGAGATAGAAAGATATAATGTATTATAAAATTAACCGGTTAGGGCTATGAAGGTGTGTGTGTGTGTGTGTGTCAGAGACAAGATGAAACTAGAGGCAAGAATTAAAAAAAAATGTTTTCACAGCAGGGTTCGTTTTGCTGACTAATCATTGTCGTCAACAACATTTTTTCACTGATGAAAAAATGTTGACAATTATTAAATAAAAACTAATTAATGATATGAAACCCGTGTTAGGAAGAGAGAAAGAACGAGTCAGAGATCCAATCAGAACTAACAGATACAAGCTCAACTAAACTGAGCTGCTGTGTGAGCGTAAGACCACAGCTGTTGTTAACCTCGTCTCATTGCCTCCACGGCGAAGTTCAAATAATGCGCTCACACTGAACCTTTTTGTTTTGACTAAAACTAAAGTTCAGATGACTAATATGATCAGAACTGAATGTTATTTTTGCTAAAACATTATGACTACAACTAAATCAAAATGAACAGTCTCACAGTTTCGTTTTTTGTTTTTTTTTTGTCAGCATAATAATGTGAAAAATGTGTGTGTGTGTGTGTGTGTGTGTGTGTATGAGTTGGGAGATTCCCATCAACCATTCTGGCTGCCCTGTGTATCACCCACACACACACACACATCATATTAAATCCACTGATATGTGTCGGAACTTTCCGAACTGTGTTCGACACATCAGTCCACACAGAGGTGTGGCATGAAGATAAATGCTCTGTTGTCGTCGAGTGTTTACTAGAAATCATCTGAAATCTTGAAATTAAACGTAAACAGAATGCGTTGGCTCCGTGTTGTGGTGTACGTGACGAGGAGGCAAAATCTAAGGTCACGGTCAGAGCTTCTAATAAATAACAAACCTCTTTCACGCGATACAGGAGCGCTCTGACGGCGCGTCCGTGCATTGTGAGGCATCGCACCAGTAAAATGAGATCTATATGAGATCTTTGGACTTGAAACGTGAAGTGAACTGTGCATGCAAGTGTTTGAGGGATATAATGATGCTGCACAGCACATATTTGCAAAAGCTTAGGAAGCTTTTCAAATGATTCAGATGGCTGCTACGGTCATCTATGGTCAGGCCTCACTGATTACTGTACAAAGCACAACTTTAAAACTTTATTCAGCGACTTTGGTGAAACTGGATCAGATTTTATACACAATATATTTGCTGCTTGTCCCTATAATGTCCTCCAGCTTCAGTCCTCTGTGATTTACATGCTTTCCTGATGACAGATAAGTAGTGAGCTGCTAACTGGCGTTAACTCTGTCATCCGAGCAGCTTATCGTACTGACTCAGCCCTGACTCAGGAGCCAAACCCGGCAAGAAAACCACCTTGGGAGGCTACTGGCCAGCACAGGTTTCCGAGGTTGCGTTTGGTCCCGGTCCGGCTATATATGCTGACTCTAGCTCATAGTGACGGAGTGCAATGCACCTGTGGTAAGACTTATTCCAAGCAGGTGACACCGGTGTCAGAGCTGCGGAAGCTTTTACCTTTATTGTCTATAGATATGGCACATCAGTTTGTTTACATCTGCAGCTCTAAACTGCTGCTACTGTTACTTTCCCTCCCTGTGACAGGTGGCCCAGGTCAGGTGAACCTTTTTTATGTAAACAACAGTGTGTTTATGTGAGCTTCACTGTTATAGAATTACCCGCAGAAGACTGCAGATCTGTCTCAGCAATGCTGTCTGTTTTGCGTGTGCACTCACCCAAGGCAGGCGGTGTGTGTCGGCCATGTGCGCGTCCCTCCTCCAGTGGTGTGAGGGCGGGTTGGGTGGCGTCACCTTGTTCAGAGGGTGAGGGGGCTGTGGCACACGGAACTGTGGGAAGAATGGCAGAGACAAACAAAGGTTCAGATGGACGCAGGGGCCAGGAAAAGGTCAGAGGTCACATGAAAAGGTCACGAAGAGGAGCAAAGACAAAGAGAGAGAGAGAGAGAGGGAGCGAGGGGGTGGGGAGATTCTACACAAGCCATGGGTCACACACACACACACACACAGGTCAAAATCATGCTTTATCTCTCTGGCTGAGTAATACCACGCTTACTTTTACACCAACTAACAGCTACGACTGATTTGACAGACAGGAATAAAAAAAGGCTGCTGCATAGAGAAAGAAAGAGTGAGAGGCTGTAAATAAATTGCTGGTGCGTTCTCTCCGCGGCTAATCCCTGATAAGAAAAGGTTAGACTGAGTGCTGTGCTGCTGCAATGAAGAAGACAAGCGCATAACAACAACACTCCCACAAACAGGCTAGTTAGGTTGAGAGTGCTTCCCGTTTAAGTGCGGCGACCACCATGTTTGTTTGTTCTTATCACCACCATGTCGCCCATTTATTTCTTTCTATGGTCACACCTGGACACCCCTCAGGACCACTGAGCAACGCTCCACAGACACTTCATCCATGTAGTAGCTCAATATTTTGGGAAATTTGCTTTTGTGTTTAGAGTGAAAAGATCAATTCTACTAACATACCTGATGGTTAAACATGAACCTGGAGCCAGAAGCTGGTTAGCTTAGCTTAGCATAAAGACTGGAAAGGTTCTGCTCAGGCAGCCACTGCTCATACAAGCTTGTGAACCTCCCATTAAAACACAAGTTGTTGTTCTTACACTCTGTTTTGTACAGATTAAACAAAATATAGTGTGTCAGATGGGGAGCTTTAGAGAACATTCATGCTTCCCAGAGGATGAACCCTGCATTTTCCTCTAGAACCACCATCTCTGGTTTTAAGTGAAATATCTTGAGAAGTTTTGGATGGACGGTCAGGTCATGAAATTTAGACATCTGTCCAATACTTTGGCTCATTTCCATGAGCCTCAGTTGTACTTTGTGTTTAGAGCTAATTAGCGAATGTTCGCGCCAATCTTGATCTTGCGAGGTGTCTGGACTCACAATATCACGTAATCGCACGCCCATCCCTTTTGCCAGACGTGTTTCAGCGTGTTTGCCGTGTGTGTGTTCAGACCAATCTGTGTCCTCCGAGGAACTGCTGACAGCTAAATCATGAGCTACAGGTGTGTTTGTGCATGTGGCTACTTTCAAGCACCTAAACAACAAATCAACACACACGGCACAGCACAGACGATCACTGAGCCTTTGTAGTGTAGTCTGTCTGTCGCCTGTTCAGCTTCAACACACTAACATCACACTGCTGCTCCATTGACAATTTCAAAAATGACAAGGGTGGCGGTCAGACTGGCCTGAAGGTGGTCACATTCATCACAACAACCTGTGACTCTGCGATGATACTCCAATCATAAAGCCATACATTCATATTCCACACAGCACTCCTTGTCTTCTTATGGCACAACACTATGAATAAAACATCAAATCATAGATTCCTATAGCACACAATATTCTCTATAGTGTACACCATGAATAATGCATCTCTGGTGGAGTTTCATATTAATATGGGCTTTGCTTGGTTGTGAGGTAATTCTGTGCTAACAACCACACTTCTTTCCCTCTGGGGGCTTCAGAAAGCCTCTGGAGACTGCATGGTGAAGTTACACCAACAGCCTCATAAACACAGTTGCTTAGTAACCTTAAAACAGCTGATGTTTAATATGTTGGTCATCGCACTCAGGTGACGTAACAGGACAGCTGTACATACACCATCAACTACTCTTGAAGCCTCGGCCTGATTTTATGTAACCAACGCGATGTCCTCTGGTGGAAATTTCCATCCATCCATCCCGTCACTGCGTCTCTTCTCCTGTCCAGAGTTCAGAGGGCTGCAGAGGAGCCTCAATCAGCACTCATTTAAGACACTGTGGACAAGAAATGTCTGTCCATCGCTGTGCGTTCTGCATTCATGAAGCTCGGCTGCAAATAATAAGCATTTCTATAATTCATGAGTCATTTTATATAATAGTGTAATAACACCATGTATAATACTATTTTTTATCTCTCTGTCTGTCTATACAAAAACAAGCTATGATGGTAATCATTGCAGTCCGCACAGGGGGAGGTGACTTCTTCAGGTAACATTCCAAACCTTTAAGACTTATAGTTTACTAAAATAAAACACATTTTAGACATCCGGCTGTTTAGTTTGCGAGATATAATGGCAATAAGATAATAGTTTTCTGCAGATGAATCATTAACCATTTCACATCTATCCTGTATGCTTGCAGCTTCCGACTATTCCACTCATAATGGTTAGAATTCCTTAAAAAATAAATGAAATGACATGAATCATTTATGAGGTGAATATTTACGGATGGGTGTTATATCCCTAAAATATCTTCTTTATCATTTCAGGGTATTCCTGCGATAAAGACGCTGTTAACGGTACGACAAAAGACTGAAAAATTATTTGGTTATTCACACTCATACATAACCCGGTGCTTCTGTTTGAGGTGCGGAAATAAATTTGTTGTGTGGCCTCTTTTTGTTGTTACAGGCTTCTTGCACTTCTTACATTAGTGTATATATGTGTCATATATACTGTATGTTGTATATCTGTTGCTTCCCTTTTTGGAACCAGCTCTGTAGAACTGTATTAAGGTCTCTGATATTAGCGTTGACATTTCCCTAATTATTTTGATAAGTACGTTTGTTCAATCTGTCCGATGCTTCACGGTTTTAGTCAGTGATGCACTTGGAGCAGCTGAGCATTTACTGTTACGTTTACTGTTCTTAGTGAAGTTAATTCAATGAATTGCTGCATCCCTAAGTTATAGATTGAACAGTTAACTAGATGATGATTAGATTTTGATATTTGATTCAACCTTTTAGTCCATTTTCAGCCCCTCAAATGGAACAATTTGCTTACTTCATAGTGAATTGAATATTTTGGGGTTTTGGACTGTTGGCCAGCCAAAAAGTCTTGTCACAGAATTTTTAATTAATGAATTAAATAACCGATAATGAAAAATAACAGTTTGCTGCAGTCCTTAATTATTGCAGTAATTGGCCAAACCCATGAATGAATGAATGATAATGCAGTTTATCAAATCGAGATCCTTATTTTAAGTAGTCCTTCATGCTTTTCCCTTTCATGCCAAATCTAAGAGCATATTTATTAATTCTAACTACATTTCTGTCATAATTCAGAGAACTGAAATTATGTCATTCCGCCATTAATTAAAGCCTTGAAAAAAATGGCAAGAGAGCAGAGTGAAAACATAGCGTTAGTTTATTGAGCAAACTATTTCTATGTAAACATCCTGAATAAGAGGAAGTACCAGAGCTGCATTTGATAAGAACTCCTGTGGCAATGCACACGTACTGCTCGATAGTCCTACACAGGACTGCAGTACTTCTGTATTTGTATAAGAAAGAAGAAAGCTTCGAGATAGAAAATCATTGTAATGCTTGATGTGCCTCGGGCTGAGTGGAGTAAGTGATATCGATTTGTGGAACAGGATGGGAGGAAAAGTTGGTTTGACGCAACTGGAAATAACTGTGAAGAGTGAAACATCTAAAGGTGAGCCCAACGACACAGCGAGGTGTGACGCTCCCGAAGAAAGCATCAAAAATCTGCTGCGAGAGTTCTGCTAAACAAGACGGGCTCTTCATCAGAGCTTTCATAAATTCAAACAGGACTAAATGAAATTAATGAATGTCAACTACAATAAAGACTATGATCAAGAAGTCGCAATAGAAAATTGTTTGTTAAAGCCTCAGAGATCAAATCTGAGGCGTCACCGGCCAGGTGATACAACCTGGTTTGTCTCTCTCCCTCTCTCTCTCTCTCTCACACACACATATATACACACTAACCTGATTGGTTGAGGCGAAGTCAAGGCCTGTCTCCGGCATACCCAGGAACATGGTGTCCCCATCCAGCTGGAGAGAACAAAAAAAGCAAAGAGCAACAATGTCAACAAAGTACAATCAAGCACAGCAAACAGAGAGCGGACAACGAGGAGACAAAGAGTGGAGATGGAGGTAACAGATTACTGGCTGGCGGCCAGTATGAACGATTAGTCCGCTATCTGTATGCCATCTTCTTCAAGCCCTGCTAGTGGTCTGAGTAAGGACTGGTGACGGTCTGGTCCCAGTCTATCAGGAACAATCAGAGTTTAATTGTCTTCTTGTCTGTTGCCCGGAGGCTGAGATGAGGTTCTTTTATAGGAGCTGAGTGTACGCTTTAAGATTTTCAGGACTTTTTGATTTTAGAATGTTATTTCCTCTGAAAGCAGCACAGCACGGACATCATTAACAAACAGTTAACAATGACACAAGACAGTGACATCACCATGCAACAAAGGAGGCAGCAAAAGAGACATTAGCTGAAATCGCACAGAGAGTATCGCTGTATCCACGCGGGAGAACGGACGATTAAAGTGTCCACCCGCCTCATAAATCACTGCACATCAGTACAGTTTATTAGTCTCTTAACTTTTCATGCTTGATGCCCCCAAAAATATCCTAAAAAAATGTCAAAATATAGTCAATACTATTGACTATTATACTACTATTGACTAGTATTACTACTATATTAGTCATAGTAACTGTCAGCATGCAGAATAAATGGCAGGAGGTGTGACACACTAGCACAAAACAGGAAGCTGTATTTCTAACACAACAAACTGTACACTATGACAACGTACATTATGTAGCACACAATTAGCACTCGGTGTGGACTTTTACTTCCTTATTTCCCTCTCTTATCTGCCCACACTTCCTCGTGTGGAGCCCCTTCTCTCCTCCCTCCTCCGGCGGCTTCTCTTTGTCACGCACTGCACACGGCAGGTTTGAATGTCAGCTGACTGGAAGCAGCCGACGACTGCTTCGGTCTCGCGGTCAGCGGTCCGTCGTTAATGTTTGAATTGTTTCTAAATGAAAATACGTATGTATACGTTGCATGTAACGTATATACTGTAGTCCTGCTCCAGGTGACTTCCCTCTCTGTGTGACTCGTGGAGTGTGTACACACACACACACACACCCTCGTTTAACAGATCCTATCCAGACTTAAGAGACTGTTATGTTCACAATCATTTTGTCTGCCAATAAAATTATAGATTTAAAGTGGCTTGGTTTATTCAAACACAACAAAGAAGTTCAGTTTGTTATCACATATGACAGCAGCTAGCATTGGAAATGGGTAGATATGTGTGTGTGTGTGTGTGTGTGTGTGTGTGTGTAGTATTTCTGCCTTAAATCACACTTGAGCAACGATAAGAAGCGAGTGTGTGTCACGTGAAAGTCATATTTATGCGCCGCTTTGGGAGACGTGTCAGCACTTGTATTATTGTTGTGTTATTGGCCTCTATTTTGAAAGATGTGGAAAGTGCTCACATTTTTAAAGCTGTAACCGACCAACGGTTGATTCCTTTACTTCATAAATGTATCAATTATTGATCTTAATGATTCTTTTCATTGTGACAGCGGCAGTCAAAATACTGGCACTGCTGTCGGTCTGCGACCAGGTCAAAGCCACAGCAGGAAAACTCAGCAAACAAACAAATACATATTTGAACCCATAAACCATATTCAAATAATTCATGGTATCCTGGGTACACATCGTCATTGTCTTGGTTCAGACACACACACACACACACACAATGACATTTGAACAGGTGGGTGGAAGCACTGTCTAATGTACACACACACACACACACACGCACGCACTCAAACACACACACACACGGGTGGACAGGTGGACAGACAGGTGTAACTGCCCTATCCGTTTGCCAGCTGTTGGGTGTTATGCAAATGAGGTATAAGTTTACAGAGTCAACAGAAAGCCAAAACAGTGTTGTGACAGACATAACACACACACACACACACACAGACACGCAAACAATGTGCCTTATAGAACTTCACACTCGACAGTCGCACATATCAAAGTAGAGTAACAGGAAACAGTGAGTGTGTCTCATCTCTGTTCTTCCTCTCTGGGAGACAGAAAACAACAGTTTTTCAGACAAATCGGGTGAGAGGAGGAGAAAAGCAGACGTGCTGACCTCGCTGTCAGACCGGCTTCTTCCATTCACCTTTGACAAGACGTGACAGACCCCATGAATCACACACACACACACACACAATGAGAATCATGTAACATAATGTCACAAAGAACAAACAGAAGAGTGGGTGAAACTACAAGAATACAATAACTGCTTCCCACACTCATACCTGGACCACAGCCAGAGTGACCACCTGCCTCCGCTCTTATCTAAACCAGCTTCACCTGCTTAATGGTTTCGCCTCAGCCTGATGCTGACGTCCACCGACTACAGATGGTGGATCAAGTCCAAGTCTGAGGTCTTATGATCTGCATCAATTACTGTAAATGAACCCGAACCTGAAGGTTACACACACACACACACAACAACAAACGTTCACACGTGTTGGCAAATGGCAGAGGTGAGTCATCTGGAGATGGTAAGCTAAGTGGCTAAGTGCTCCCGCCGTCCACGGGAAAAACACAGCGCCGAGCAGCAGGAAGAACAAGCAGAAGAGGAGGAGGAGAAGAAGAAGAGCGACAGAGGACAGAGGAGCCATAAGGGAGAAATAATGATGATTTCTTTTCAGCAGGCGCCTGGTGTGAGAGGCAGAGTGGAACAGACGGACAGACAGACGGACTTCTCTGTGCTTTAGCTGCATTTATGGCTGCTCAGCACTGATGTGTGAAATCACACTGGAATGATCTTGACGCTGTCGTGTTGAGGGCATCACTAAGAACAAGGATAACAAAGTACGCATGCCAAAATGAGCACATCCGCTGATGAATAGTTTCTGTTTTTCCGCTCACTGACGCTAAACAAATCACTCAGTTCAAGATGTCACAATCAGTCAAGAGAAAACAAGCCTAACCCAACGATTAAAAACAATTAAGGTCATTGAGTACAGAACTCAGTATAATATTGGTTAAGACCGGTGCATTCATATTAATTATTACATCAATTAAACGCTAATGAAAACATGAATATTAGATTCTGTAAATAGAGCCTAAATCTGACACACTGGACCTTTAAACGGAAGGACTTGTCCTTGAACTGTGGCAAACTGTAACAGGCATTTCACTTGAGACGTTTCATAGACAAAGGAATAATCCAAACTACGTTGAAAGAGAGATGATAGCTGCAGCCCTGGTTCACAGTAAACATAATTACACGTGAGGGTTTCGACTATTTTTAAAATGTAATTTTCACTTTGAAGTTTGGCAATGCAGACATCCAATTTTCACCTGACTGCTTTTAGAGTTACTGCTGAGACAATCCAGTACCAGCTTACACATATAGAATCACAAACAAATAATCATAAATCATAGTGGTGTCAGGCGTGTGATGCATGTTCTAGGAGAACGTGAAGCACCATCAGCAGTTGGCGCTGGCCCGCTTCTCTCCTACAGCTCTGTCACGTGCGGTGTATATCTCTGTGTGACTCTGTGTTCCAGATGAGGTCGTTTTAAAGGATTTATTTGTAATATTTACTGTTTCACCAGCTTAGAAACTCAGCTCCTTTGACATCTTACATTTTAATATGCCAAAGCTGTCATAGCTCTCATCATATTTTGGTAGGGTTACCGGGTCATGGCGCAGCGCTTAAACATAATGTATGCTTAAATTCCTTTTCCATTTTCAAAATAAGTCAGGGTTCATGGGGTCACAGCTGAGGTA
Source organism: Nibea albiflora (assembly GCA_014281875.1). NCBI lineage: Eukaryota > Metazoa > Chordata > Actinopteri > Sciaenidae > Nibea > Nibea albiflora. Next base: position 5,602,378 of record CM024798.1, on the reverse strand, counting down.
GCACTCCTGCCTTCCACTGTTATCCTGTGTGGAAATGTTTCACTTTAAATGTGCTGCTAAAAGTTCAGCAGAGAAATGATTTGTGTTGATTGATTGGTGCTGCAATGATTTATCGATTAGTTGACTGCTTTAAGATTTGTCATATTGTGTAGGACAGTAAACTGAAGTTGTCGCCGTGGGCTCAAACTAAACTAATCGTAATAATGTGAAGCCAGAGTGCTGCCGCCTCACAAGGAAGTACTTTTACAGTATCTGTGTGTGTGTGTGTGTGCACAGATGTGTGTGTGTGTGTGCTTCTTAAACCTTACAGTGAGAGAACTAAAAAGGATAGCAAAGATTTGTAGTCAAACCAAATTACCCTCGCTCCCTCTCTCTCTCCCCCCTTCATGCCTCTGTCTCTCACTCTCTCATCTCCTGCTCCTGCGTGTGTGTGTGTGGTGTGTGTGTGTGTGTGTGTGTGTGTGTGTGTTTGTGTGGGTAAAGCAAAGGTTTGAATAACAAGCAGCCAGCTAAGTGGGTCAGGGTCGGAGGAAGGGGGGAGAAAGGGGGAGAGAGACTATTAGGATGACAGAAAAGGACAAAGGAAAAGAGAGAAATACAGTGTATCGAGGAAAGAGAGAGAGAGAGAGAGAGAGAGAGAGAGAGAGAGAGAGAGAGAGAGAGAGAGAGAGAGAGAGAGAGAGGAGAGAGAGGTTGGAGAAATAAAATGTTGATAAGAAGATGGAGAAAGAGGTAAACTCGGGTGTTAAAGGGAGAGAGTGACACAGAGAGGTAAAAACACAGAGACAGAGCTAAATTTCAGCTGAACTAGAAGGATTTTAGAAACATGCCTGCACAAAGTTATTTTATTATTTCTTTTATTAACCTTCATTTAACCAGGAAGTGTCCCACTGAGATTAAAAACCTCCTTTTAAGCGACAGAAAAATAAAGATCACTGAATATTCAACTTGAAATGTGCTCGTTAAGTGACGAACATGCTGCCTGTGAGGTGAGGCGTCACGAAACAAGAGGAATGATCTGACTCACTGTTGGTGAGGCGATAGATCTGATTGAACTGAATATCGCATGTTTACAGATGTTCGTGTGTCAGATGAACGCACCGTAGTAAAAGTTGTGTGTTTGTGCAGCGTCGGGTTCTTCCCCTTCGAATGAAGCCGGTGTCACGGATGGAAACATGACGTGTCTTCAGGTGGCAGCGGGGTTATCTTTGTGTAAACGTGTCCAAAAAAAAAAAGACACGGTTAAATGGCTGGAGACCATTTTTATCACTCAAGGGTTCGGGTGGCGTGTGAAACTATTCGCCTGGACTGGGCTGAATGGATTTCAGTTGACACTAAACTGCATCAGGGGACATAAATCAACTCACAAGTCTGTACAGTGAGAGATAGATGGAGAAAGAGAGAGAGGAAGACTAATTACTTTGTGTGTGTGTGTGTGAGTGTGAGTGAGAGAGAGAGAGAGACAGACAGAGGAGGGAGATGCACACAGCTGTGATAGTTCAGCTTAGCAATTGTTTATCTGTCTTATCTCTGTCTCCATGACGGCAATATAAACCAAGTTTTATTGGCGAAGCTGCATCCAGCCTGTCTCTGAGTCTGTGTGTGTGTGTGTGTGTGTGTGTGTGTGTGTGTGTGTGTGTGTGTGTGTGTGTGTGTAGGGTAACACTGAGTGCGTCCTATGAGTGTGTGTAAGGAAATTCTACATTTCTAGAAACAGTTGTTTAATCATATTTGTTTGTGTGTGTGTGTGATAAATATGTTCCTGTTAAGCTTCCAGTAAAGACAGACAGTGTTTTTAGTATTTGTGACTGATCAAATGATAAAAAAAAATGTTTATATAAATATTTTCCATCTGTGAGGAAACTGAGGTCAGTATTTGCATTTCACCGTACTCTACGTGGAACATAAACATGCATAAAGGCTCATTATTCAGTCAGACAACAGGCGGGTCCAAGAAGGCAACACAGTCGAGTAAACTGCCCCCGGTGGCTCGGAGCGCTGAACATCCAGACGTGTATTTACATAGAGTTGATAGTTTCCGTCCATCTAGACTAAAGAAAAGCTTAGTTTAACCTGTTAAGCTTAGCTCAAACCTGTCAAACTCACTCGCTGCTGTGACAGTTCACCTGTGCGACTGGATGAAACTCACACCAAACAGATTTAAGTGGCACGAACGTGTTTCACTTCATGTGCACTTAAAATTCTCACACACCGACAGCTGCCTCTGACTCTTTATGCAGGTCTCAATGTAAAATCACATCCCCTTCACGGCTTCCCGTCTAAGGGCTGGGTTATGCAAATTAAAGGTCTTTATAGATTTTCTGAACGGCCGTGTTCAAAAAGGCAGCGATGGGGGAGACGTCAGATTGTTAAATATGGACAGGTTCAGTTCATCTCTCATACTCTGTCACCTGTGTTGGTCACCTGAAAAAAGTGACAGATGTAGAGCTGAAGAGAGACGTTGAAACCCTGCTGACTTCACCTCGCCTCCACCTGGCCGTAAGGTGTGTCTGAATGTGAAATCACAGTTTGCACACAGAAGTTATTTGATCATCTCGCTGGCAGGCGTGGACTACTTCATCTCTCTGAGCAGATCTCTGGAGGCAGGAGACAAGACGGAGTGTTGACCAATGTTTGGTTGCAACAGTTTGTGCGGACAGCTAAAGAACAACTGGAACACACTGGCCGAAATGCACCTGACGACACTTTAGCTCATTTAATGATCTGCATTCATATGCTGATATGTGTTTGCAGAGATGATCCGAAACGTGTCTCCCTCATCATTCTCACGTATCAAGTTGCAGGTCTTGGCTGTTGACCTGGCTTAAATGGTCATCAGATGATTATTTTTGGTTTCTAATTTCCTGTAAAACATTTGTCTTTATTCCCGTGACAGTGCTCTACTGCCGATGGCACATGACTGGCAGCTGCAATATTTGAAGTGTCCACTGCCACGACGGCTGACACTGCTAATCCTTTTGACTTCTGATTTCTGACAGCAGGACGTGAGGCAGTGCAGAGTCAAGATTTTCTCTTTGCTCTCGACTTACGTTTTTGTGAATGAAACAGGCTCACGATCAGAGCAGCTTAGGGACGCCGATTCTGCCGAGCATCACTGCACCGGTGCACCTCCTCATGGCATCCATCAAGACAAGCCATTTAAGTTTGTACAGTTAAGAGTTTATTGAGTCCCTCATAGAAAACTTTGTATTCTAACATTGTTTATGACAGCCTGAAGAAACAGGGTCAAAGCAGACATGAGTTTACACATTTCACTTATTTATTTTAATCCACCCACAGTAATTAGCACTACACCGCCACAGTTATTGTTGTATGATCGCGAACAAAAGCCCAAGTGCTGAAGAAAAATAGACGGCAACAACTCAGGAACCGATCCAATCTCTTCCGCCACAAGTTAATTGATCCAAGTCATTGTCACTAATACAGTACACACACACGCACAGAGAACAATGCAGCAATGATTGCAGTATGTGATTTGATTGCAATATGTTTGTTTTGGACACGAAATCCTGATAATTAGTCTCTCCTGGCAGCGCTCTATCTCCGCCCATCTGTTCCACTTGGCATCTCTCCACCAACCAGGAGTCCCTCTCCGCTCCGTCCCCGTGATTCGACCAACTGAAACGCTTTCAGGCACACCGACACACAAGCAACGGTGCTGAAAGTCACCCAATCATCAGCAGGCTTAAGGGGAGAGTGTGTGTGTTGGGAGCTGGGGGGGGGGGGTGATGTCTGGCGAGGTGTTCAGTAGCGGGAATGACAGCCAACATGGACAGACGGACGGACAGATTGACTGGTTGTGTTCTGATAGATAATTAGATGAGATGCCGACACTTTGGCTGCTTAGAAAAAAAACTGTAGGAGGGGACAATGGGAGTGTGTGATAGAGAAAAAAAACTGTGAAAGGGCCAGAGGATAAAATAAGATAACTGCAGATGAATGCTACTGTATAGCTTCTTAAATTACTGTGACTGAATTAGCAAAACGCTGCTGATATATCACAACAAGCCGACTTTTCGTGTCAAATCCATTTTAAATATACGGACAAATCCATGCTAATTAATTTCAGTAATCCTGACTGACAGAAATTGTTCTTTAAAAATGCCAGTGCTGCCGTGAGGGAAGAGCAGAGAGGATCATCCTGTTTATGCCAGGGCTACTTGCCAGTGATCGTAATATACAGTAAGTTCAGTCAGCCAACTCACGTGGAGCAGATTTATTATTACATGAACACAGAGCGTACCCCGCAGGTATGCACTAAGCCCGGCACCGAGTGGGACGATAATAGCCTGTCACCCAAGGTGACTTAGAATCCGAGCCAACAGGTGGATGCCGGCGTGAAGGCGGCGCGTATAGGTTATACGGGTACAGAGTACAGTATGTCTAAAGAACTTGTCTGCAGACTTACTTGACCTTTGTCAGTCTTGGAATAATCATGCTACATTGCCCCCAAACTTCTTGCACGTAGCTGAGCGTGCGTCAGTGTTGTGCATCGAGTTTTCTCCCCTCTCAGTCGCTCCACTCTCTGCCTGCCATCCTACAACAGCAGTGTCCAATGAAAATGAACAGAAGAGTATGATTGAAAACGACGATAGTGGCGATGATACTGCAACAGAGTCCATGCGAACATGCAAATGATGCGGGCGTGACACCATACCTGCAGGACTCATACGATGATTTGCATGGTTTGAAAACAGCTGATGACATCAGGTGACGGCGCGCGGTCCATCTATAGTCACCTTTACCAGGTTTGAAGTGCGCACACACAGTGTTGAAGTTCTGTCCTCGGCGATTCATCAAGTATCATCATTCTTTTCTTTAGTTTTTATCAATATTTTTTACTATGCCAGTAGTCAATTAGCCCAAAGCTAACACATAATGAATGTGGAGCTGGCATTGTGGTAATATTACTTTAACAACAACTCATTTTACCCTTACTCAAAGGGCCAAACTCAAAATTCACAGAACGTCCCAAAACACAGCCACCGCCAAACACTGGATGCCATTTTACATAAATATATGTCTATTTATTATCTGATTTATTATTCTTAGAGCACGAGGTGAGCAGGGACAGCTAAATGCATCAGAGTATTTTATTTAGCACTTTTCTCTGCAGTACTGTAATGATACTGCTGGCATAAAGAGAGTGAATGACGTGTGAAGTGTATTGTTTTGGGAAATATTAATAAATTCATTTTTTTTAAAATGGAATGTAACATTGAATCACAATGCTTGTACTAATTAGAATTACAATACATATTTGTACAATCAAACAAGTTTTCATCATTCTTTTAGAAATTAGTTGTTTCTCTTTGATCAATGAACGCTTAAATAATAGTGGTGGAACAGAAACAAGTGAGTCTTACTTAATAAAACCAATTCAGGGATAAAAACATTGATAATAAAATCATAAAAAAGGGTTTTGAAACATCTCACTGGTGTCTCTTTGATTGATTTTGTGTATAACTCACAAATGTGACGCAGTGTAGCGCACAGCTAACAGTTAAAATGATATAGGCCTATAGCTCTGACACATAAGTAACAGTTTCCATTGTAATTAGAAGTCTCTCTACATGTCCAGAATTGTCCCAGACACTGTCTCTTTGTGTCCCAGGTGATATTTTTATTGTCCCCAGGACAACGGGACATGCTTTATATGGAGCGCTGGGGATGGCATTGAATCAGGGCATGAGCATCGTCCCAGCTGGACTATTTTCTTCTTTACTGCTTCTTTCTATCATTCTGGGATGATCTCACTCCGTCCCCTCACTGCTCTTGAATTGTTTTTCTGCTCTCCTTCAATCTATATTCTCCGGTTCTATACTAAGACCTCCTTCTCTCCTCCCTCTTCTCACTTCCTCTCTATTTGCTTTAGAAATACCTCACCCAGCTTTCACAATCATCATGTTTACATTAGGCCCTCTCCCTCTCTCTCTCTCTCACCCTTCCCTTCCTCTACTAAACCTCCTGATTCATCCCATCTCTGCCCCTCCTCTTGCTTTCTCTTTTTTTGGACTTTCGCAAGGCCTCGCGCTTCATTCACGTGTCATTTAAACTCTTCCACTACAAGGACTTATCATGATAACACAACGTTAGAGCTAATCTCTCATTCTACTGGACCAATCAGCCTCATATTTTTGTGCACATTTATGACTGCATGCTCAGGAGCCTCCGGTGGTTTGGTGCTTCAGATTTTTTTGAAAGACACGTTTTATTGACAGCTCTGTTTCATACCGACTGCTGACTCGTCCTAACGAGCCCGTAGGGGCACAGTATTCACCATTTTTACGATATGCGCTACGACACAGCAAAAGGTATTTCCAGCAATCAGCTCGGCTAAAAATGAGTGTTTTGGAGGCCATGTTTTGGTTTTGTGACGACCTGCGCTGTCCTGGTTAACTTCCGTATGAATTGTTCCTATTGACGTCCGTGGAGACCCGTGATGAGCGCTGCTCATCAGAGCGCAACATGGCTCACTCACTTCTGTTCATCCAGCGCTCCATGTAACCCAACCGTGCCCATGCATCAGTGCAACAGTGACACTGAGGCGGCATTATAAGTTCTAATATAAATATTAATATATCTCTGAGAGAGTCATTAGGCCTCCATGTTCCCCACCATCGTCTGACTGTGACCAGACTTAAACGACACTGTTTTGGACTAAGTTAAGCTTCCAGACAGACCTTCCTGTTCAGTCAGACTGGCAGACCCTAACACTAACCGTGGTCACGTCCTTTACTAAATTACAGTAATTTAAAGCATCTGATTAGTAGAACAGGAGGCAGTACACAGCTTGTCTGGGTCGGTCTGCGAGGCTCAGCTAGGAGCCTCCAAAAAAAAGAGTTAGAGATTTAAAACAGCTGACAGGTTGATTGTTGGTGTGGTCTTTTTCAGATTAAATGCTCTAAATATGGGCAAAAAACCTCAGTTTCCTGTCTTCCTCATTTCCTGTCAAGCGGTCGCACTGACTGTTTGTACAGAACTCATTTGTAGGGCTGCGACTAATGACTACTCTCACTGTTGATTGATTGATCTGCTGACTTTTTTTGTCGTACGTTCTGTAAAGCTTCATAAACTGTTACTGCTCTTTATAATTGATTACAATTACCTACAACCCCATGTGTGAAGAGCGAATGATCGCACCGAAGATGCAGGAATCATCAAATGTTTGACACCTTGGCTAAAGCATTTCTGTCAATCAACAAAACAATAATCACAGCTCTACTCATTTGTTTCACCAGTTACATTTTGAAGGGAAACGCGATTGCTGCCTGGATTATGTTTCCCAGCAGCGACCGTCATGTTGAATCACCACGTCTCTATAGGAGCCCAGAACAGACAAACTGAACACTGCCTCTAGAAAGGCATTTTTTCCACACATTTAGCAGGTAACCTTTCATTGCTAGGAAGCCGAGGGTGAGGTGAGGGGGTTGCAATGCCCGAACTGCACCACTAGATGGCACTAAATCCAACACACTGCTCCTTTAAATCATCGGTGGTGGTCAGGGATTGATTGAGGCAGCAAAAGCACTGTTGGTTAAGGTCAGGGAATTACTGTCGTCTTCTGCTAAATGTCAAATTAAATATGTTGTCAAGAGAACATTTCAGCGATACATTCAATTATCTTGGCAGATTATTAACAATGTTTCCTCGTGTTGATATAACCCAATGTATAAAAAATAACTCAGTCACACTACTTAAGTCTAATTTCTACACTGTGGCATTGATTTCCTTCATCATTATTCTCATAGTGAAATATTACTGTCATTTCAGAGTGAATTCATTGTTCACTTATTATTTACTTATATAAGTAATAAAAGATGCTTTTCTGGGCATGATGGTTGTTGAGATGCATCTTTCCACTTAAACTCCATGCAGTCAGTCAGCTCGCGGATCATCATGAAATCCATTTCAATGAGACAAAGAGCAGATTTACACGTAAATCTCACACAGCCACAGATGAAACACGTATACTGAAAGACTCCTTCAGATCAAACCTGAAGTATTCCAGTCATTTCAGCCTCCAAACCATCCAACAAACTAATGTGTGCCCCCCCCCCTCAAACATTTAATCATCACAGCTCCTAATCACATGCAGGGAAATATTCAGACGGTGTTTTCAGAAGGTAATTGCGCAGAGAATATTCTCTGTTTAATTGAAATGGAAAATGTAGACCACCACTGGTAATACATCTTTACATTAACACATCTGGACACGCCTCTCCCTCCCCGCTCTCTCTCCCTGCTCTGTTCCTCTTCTTTTCTCTCATTTTGTTTCTTCTGTGCTTCATACTTCCTGTCTCTCTCTCTCTCTCTCGCTCTCTCTCTCCATGCTGTGCATTTCTCTCTCTCTTTTTTTCATATACCCTCTCTGCCTCTCTCTGTTCCAGCACACAGTAATATGATCTCTTCTATCAGGCCGACAGAGCCGTGAATCAAAAGACACAGAGAGAGAAATATAGTACAAACCTTAGTGGCCCCACCCCCACTACTCTCTCTCCCTCTCTCTCTCTCTCTCTCTCTCTTTCTCTCCCTCTCTCATCTACAACATCCCTACCCCCAACAACCCTCCTCTCCCTCCCTTCCTCCTCTCTCTCTCTCTCGCGCTCTCTCTCTCTCTTCGGTCCCTACCCCCAACCACATAGCTCGCTCGCTCGCTCGCTCTCTCTACATCCCCAGCCTCTATCGTCTATCTCTCCCTCCCTCCTTCTGAAACAAACACACAGTGCAATCCTGCATGATTCTGTGTGCGCAGAGCATTTCTACACTTTGTGTTTGAGCCTGAGGTTAACACAGCAGGTTGGCCGACGGTTCAATTAAAACACAGTTAATAACTGTAATCGGACTCGTGTAGACACGAATGTGACATTCTGTTCAAGCCCAATCAGCGGTTAATGAGGTCAGAAGTCACAGTCAGCTCCAGAACTGTGAGCAATTCACGTGCTGTGCAACCAAGCCCAAACTACATGCTCAGTGTATACAGTGTATACTGAATGATAACAGCACCGTGTGCTGTTTTTTCATTTCAGAATACAAGACATCAATTCGAAATCTCTCCTGTTTTCTGGAGCCGTCGCTCTTCTTCACAGCTTCGCACGGCTCCGCACACTTTGTGCACTGCATGTGGAACTTTCACTGCAACGACCACCCAAAGAGGAATAAGAAAAGCAATGGTGTACAGTAGCAGCACACTCAATCCACACTACATGACTCAAAACTGGAGTCAGCAGCAGCAGCAGCAGCAGCAGCACGACAACACTTCAGCTCTTCGGGTTAAAGCAAAGTTTTTGTAACCACGGCGTTACGCTGGAAAAAAAAAAACAGATCACACATACCAGCCTGTGATTAATCCGATCGATCGTTAAGATGCTCACCAGTCTGTCAGCGATGACAGTATACAACACATGACATGAAAACCAGCCAGTAAAAGAGAGCAGAGCTCAGTCTCTTCACTGTAATGGACAGTACAGGATGCTGCTTCAGTTTACATCCCTGCTTCCTGCACAAATCTCCACCAGCCACACGAACACTGTGTTTATTTTCATTTCTGTATTTTGTTCATCTAAATTAAAGACCGAGAAGAGAAAAAAAAAAAATGTGTCAAATTCCATTTTTACCATGCAACGACAAAAAACGGACGCGTTCCAGTTCATTGTCCTGAGACTGAAGAGAGGTTAATAATCTGTGGTTAACTTAAGCAGCAGCACTCATCAGCTGCACCTAGTTAAATAATGAAGCAATTCATCACTGTCAAAGGAGCACTGTGTCCCCTTTTCAGACAGATAGACAGATAGACAGATAGATAGATAGATAGATAGATACTCAAAAATAGATACTTCGTCGTCTTACAGCAGGACACTGGATCTCTACCAGCCCCAGTTGTGAATCTGACCCTGACCTTTGACCTTGCTCTGGAGGGAGAAAGACAACAGAGCTTCTCAGACACCAATTAACTCAACTATCACTAAACAGAGAGCAGAGCTCCTGCTGTGAGAATTACATTCTTCTTTTTTAAGTACGCCACATTATTTTCTCATTCCGACTTTCGTTCTGTTTGTACTTATAATGTGGCGCCTCTTCAAACTTAATTAGCCTTCAATTAGCAGCGGTGAAGTTTTAATTAAAAGGTGTCATTAGACACCAGTGGCAACAAACTCGGGGCAAAATTACAGCCTGCCTGTGTATCATCCAGCTGACTGGGTGTGATGTAAAGAACACCGGACTGTGGCTACCTTCAAAAGCTGCGCTAATAACAGGAGCCTAATAAAGTAATTAATTGTCACTTAATTGGCAAGGCGAGACGGATAAATACGCAGAGGAGGCGTTGATCGGGAGAAGACACCACAAACGTGGCTTTCACCCCGAGGCAATGTGGAACACAAGCGGGCTTCCTCTTTTTCTTTGCTTACCTTGTTGGTCCCCAAAGGCCGGGTCAGGGTAGGAGAGCTGCCCCAGCCTGGTGTGGTCTGGCGCGGCTAGAGGCTGAGGAGGAGGCGGGTAAACGGTTACATCCATGGCTCAAAATACATCCACTTCTCCGTCTCTCCTCTTCGACTTCCTTTCTTCTCTTTATCGCTGTCTATGTGAGAAACCGCAGAGATAACCTTCCACAAACTTGGTGGAGGGTTGTTTTTTTTTATGGCGAGTCCCTGAGTGACCAAAGAGAGAGACAACCACGGTCCAATAAAACAAGCTTCTGTTGGGGGGGGGGGGATAAATACACGCTTCAAGCAGACAAGTCGGCGAAATGTGCCTAAAACAAGCGTATGGAGTCGGTGAAGTTTAGGTTAGGTCGCTGCTCTCCTCTCTCCACACCGGCTTTCAGGCTCCAAGAACTGCCGCCGCCTCTAAACTTCCCAGTAAACCAACTTCTTTTAATACCTGACGTTAAAACAAACCTTCGCGGTCGGTGCTGCGCGTTAACGGACACGTCGTTTTCCCTCCGTTTAACGTCGTGTGTGTGTCCCGTGCCGGCGTGTGTGTCGGACAGGGGGGACGCTGTGGTGGACCCTGTCTGTCCCTGGTTGGGACTCTTGTGTTTCACTGATCGTCCGCCGCTGCTGCTGCTGCTGCTGTTGCTGCTGCTGCCGCCGCGCGTGTTGCTCGATGCTGTGGTACCTCGCGGACCAGTCATACAAAGAGCCCGTGCGTCAGGCTCGCGCGGGTCAACCGCCACCACACCGGATGTACGCGCTGTTACAAAATAAAAGCACAGGAGGGAAAAAAAAAAAAAAAAAAAAAACGAGCGCACGGAAAAGAAAAAGCAAACGTAGTCACATCGTTCACCAGTTATTATATTAACTACAGTCAGAGGCTTTGGCGTCGTGTTGTTTTCGGAAAAAAAACAAACAAACAAACAAAATTAACTCTTTTATTTTGAGACTTTTATTTTTGACATATCCGTGTACGTCTACCTTGACAAAGGGGAACCAGAGGCGCTGCAGTGTGCTCCATCTAGAGGGAAGACAGTGCCAATAGGTCTAACCAGGTGCTCCTGGAGCCTACAAACATTACATTAGTGAATAAAGGGGAGATTCTTTTTTTTTTTATAAATCAGCATGCAACAGAAGCAAAAATATACATATATTTATGTTAATTATTGATGCTGTCTATTGTGCTAATACCGCAGGGACCCTCACTCTGGTACATTATGTTTGAAGTTGGTCAATTAATTCTGTTTATATTGTGAGTGCATTCACTTTGTGTTCAAGCAAATTACCACATAAATCATCTACAATGAAATGAAAGAATACAATTAACCTCTTAGGATCATGTATAGTCCGCTGTAGTCACTGGATTTAGAGGTAAACCCATACATACCACGTACATGCATTGTACACAGACAGCTGAGGGTTTTTTTTTGGGGGGGGGGGCTTACAGGAACTTCTTTCCCCAGGGCCGACTAACGGGTTAATCCAGCTGGGGCTCATACTGTCATGTCTTTCAGTTTGACATCTTTTTAATTCCTGCAGTAGTTTCTGCTGGTGGTTCAGATTTGCATGTCTTGTGTCTCCCCTCCTCTATGTTGTTGAGACACATCTTCCTGCTCTGTGAACACTTCCTTGTGCAATTCAAGTTATCACCGACTTCTGGCATGAGGAAGGACAAGGGCGAGGAAGCCAACGGTGACTTCTCTTCTTTGCTCTATCTCTCCGTCTTCTATTTGAGCTGTGCCTGGCTTAGAACGCAGCAGCAGAACACAACTACAACAGCTACTGAAGACCCATCTGCCCATCAAGACAGCGATCCATGCTGTTGTGTCTTGTATTGGCTACATCCTTGCTTGCTCCAATATTGAGATCCACAAGAGCAAGCTGTATGTGGTTGTGAAATGGGCCTAGCCAACTACATTTTGCTGCCATGAATGCAGGCTTGAAGGACCTACCCAATGTTTCCAACCAACAAGTGTTGAACATAGTCAAACTCTTGAAAAAAGACATACAGACACACATTCACAGACATTTATTTGCTCTACATTAAACGAAGACATACTGCAGTTCTGTTATAACTAATATTAACAGCATCCACACTAACCTTGTCCTCATAGGAGGCTGTTTGGTCTAAACCAAGGTGGATTCTCTCGTGATCTCCGGAGTCCCCTACCCCAGAAAGTTAAACTAGCTGAGGTGGGACAAATTTGGGCAGGGGTTAGGCAGTGCCAGTGGTGTTGGTGAAGTATGTCCATCACTCTTCAGTCCTCCACCACTGCTATAATTTGGTTCCAGTAGCTGCTGTGAGACTGTTCTGGGACTCCAGGTAGTAAGAAAGTCTGAGGGTACCAGATTTCCTCGCAAAGAAAATCTTCAAGTTAAAGCCTTATGTTGCAAGACATTTTAGGATGATTAAACAGTTCTTCTCAGTCCTTATATTTATCTTATATATGTGTGTTTACCTTAAGTTCCATGTATACTGTGGAACCAGTCTAGAGGCCTGTCTGTCTGCATGTGTTCTCCACATCCTGGATTCACTCTGTGTGCAGAACTGTGTTCAGTGATTGGCTGCCAGTGTGCCTCATGGGAGCTGCATGTTGGATGTTTGAGTACCTTTCAGGAGCCCCCTCTCACCACCACACCTTTCCAGAGTTGGATTGTGGGGCTCCAGTTCGTAGAAGTTTTAGATCCACTTTGTGCTGCACTTCATGTCATTGTGTGGGGTTGAGAAAGGAGCCACGGTTTGAACTTCTCATCACAGCCCATTTTTCATTTTTGACAAAACCATTTCTGTTACCTTTAATGTCAACAACCGAGTGTGATGACACTGAATGTTTCCCAGAATACTTATTGCGCCTTCCAGTGTGACTGTTCGGAACAACTATAAGCAATTTTCCCTTCGAGGACATTGGACAACCCGTAAAAGAAACAGGTTCATCTGGAGCACAAGCCAATCAGTCTATCTATCAATATGAGTTACTTCATACCAAATAATTTTTTGTCCTGTAAACATAATCACAGAGATTCATGTTGGCATATGATACACTTTAATTTTATGTACACGTTTTATTTATTTATTCCACTCAATAAAGTATCTGTCAAGCTACTGTTAGATCTGTAAGTTCCAGTGCAGAAGAATATTATTCACAGGAAAAAGGGGATGGACAGCAACCATAAAAGCCTTCAGGCTGTAGGTTAAGTCAGTACTGTTTGGTATCTTTTTGAGGCAGCGACAGTAAAGCCTGTATGGAATATTTTTACAAACTTGCAAATGTGCAGTTATGCAGTTAATTATGTTTGACTCTATACAGCCCCTCTCGCTCATTTAAAATGGAACAAGTTATGCTACAGGCCTTGGTTCAGTTTTGGAAAAAGAATAAATAGCCACACAAGTCATTTAAATGATCAAATTAATTTAGACAAGATAATCCACGAATGAGCTAATGCCAGGGAGATACAACAGATCAAACAATGAAACAGACTGTGTGTGTTTGAGAGAAACCAAAGTAGAAGGAATGCTGCTATCTGCCTGTCCGGGTGATCTTTAATGACAGAACAACACATTTCCATTATCGAGAGATAAATACATGTACACAGATGCACATAAACAAAGAGATTCTCTCCCACCCACTCACTCACACACACACACACACACACACACACACACACAACACCTCACTGATTCACACACATACAGTGCACTTAAACAGATGGTCACACTTACATTTCAAATATAAAAATCCACTCACACACATACCTGCAGACATGCTCGTAATTATACTCTCTATAGTAGTAACACATACACACATTCCCTCATACACACATATCTATAGGGTCCAAACACACAGACACACACACACAGACACGCATTTTGTAAACATAACCATGGACAGACAAGTACATAAAAATGCACACACACACTGCAGAGTTTATACACACACAAAGGGGTATCGTAAAAATGCATTTTCTTTTTCTCATGCATTCTCAAACACTTTCTCCCTCACCACACACATACACACACACACACACACACCACAAACCAGCCCACACATACTTAGTGAACATACATACAGTGTGCAATCCGCCCATCCCCCACATACGCACATACATATGCACCCCTCCCCTCTGAAGAAAAAGGCATAATTCACTTCCACATTCTCCTCCCCCACACACAGCTCCTCTCTATAAAACTACACACACACACACACACACACACACAGTACACACACACTAAAACACATGCACATATGCACTAAACCAATCAAACACACGTGTAGACTGAAATACTTGTACATCCGCACATGCACATGCGCACACACGCCACACACACACACAGATATGAGCACGGATGCAAGCACACAACTGCAAAGATATACACAACATGCCTGTGCTGCACCATCTATGCATGTGTATACATACATATGTATATATGTATATACATATATGATACGTGCACACACAAACCAACACTATCTCTCTCTCTCTCTTTCTCTCTCTCTCTCTCTCGCTCTCTCTCTCTCTCTCTCTCTCTCTCTCGCTCTCTCTCTCTCTCTCTCTCTCAGCTCTCAGATTTCCATGCATGAGCTTTCCAACATACATGTCTGATGGATTGAGATAGTAATGTACTGTAGCATTTGAATGATGTGTGTCTCTTCATGTCGAGGGATTACATTATAGATTCATAGCACAGCAATACACTCCTGGGTAAAAACAGCCAACCATTTAGGTATTATACCTTTCTGCTGTGAGGGAGGAGATGCAAAAACACTGCTGGGGAGAAAACGGTAGAATGAGAACACTGATTTTTTTTCTAATGTTTTCCTTCTGCGACAAAGAAAAACATTTCATAATAAATTAGGTCTCATCTCTGTATACAAACAGAAATCAAATGAACATGAAGCTCTCAGAGAGCTACATGCTCCACCGTGGGCCATCTGTAACTGTGTGACATTGTAGTTTTTGTTCATTACTTTCCTCCTTCCTAAATGTTCTCTTGTTGCATTACAGTATCTTACATAAGTGCGACTCCATGTTGTTTGCAAATGGAAATATTGGACGCGTTTTGTGTATAATTTTATAAACATTTATCCAAACCTCAGCCTGTCAGGTGTGGTCTATTTGCATCTCTGCTGTTAGTATTTATAATGAAGTTCTGTGGGTTTCAACAAAGGTTTAGATCTATGAAGTTGTATGAGCAGTCTGTTATTCTGGTGGAACAGAATAGTAGTTTTATGGCATATCTGGTGAAATTAATAACATCGCCTTGAGTTTAAGAGCATCAGAAGGGTCATAACAGTGAGATATAATGTCTCCAGTCCAGTTGTGCCAGTTCAACTCTGATACACTTCACTGTATACACAATTCTCAGTCTTTTCCAAACAGTACGACATATTAAAACAACAGCAGCCTAATGCGACGACTGAACCTGCTGGTAATTCAGCAGCTGAGAAACTCAGTGATATGGATCACATGTGTGCGAGTGTTCTGACCAATACACAGTGTACAAACCACCCTGCTCTACATTTTCTCAGCTGTCGTTTCAGAGAGGACGTACAAAATGTGGCTTTCAGGTTTGACCACAGCCAAGACGATTATAGTTAGCTAGTTAGCTCTGGAAACCCCCCGATGAATTATCAACACGACATGGGTTATTATGTATATTGAATACTATTGTATCATATATATGATATTATTATATCGCAACTATGGATTCAATCAGGAGAACACTGGAACACTGAGCCAACTGAATTACAATTTTTATATTTATTCATACAGTTTGGAGTTTAATATTTGGTCTGTTCAATAAAATGAGTGAAATATTAAAATGTATGGTAATAATTTACCAGCCAAAGTTGTGAACTTACATTTTAGAGAGCGGTTATACGGGTGGTGTTCACAGTGGTGCGGTGGTTAGCACTGTGGCCTCACAGCATGAGGGTTCCTGGTTCTGGGGTCTTCCTGTGTTTTCACGTACTCCCTCTGTGTCTGCATGACTTCTCTCTGAGTATTCCAGCCACAGTACAAAGACACGCAGGTTAAATGGTGACTCTGGGCTTCCAGTAGGTGTGAATGTGAGTGTAAATGGTTTTGTCTCTTTGTGTCAGCCCTGTGATAAACCAGCGACTTTTCCAGGGTGTACCACACCTCTCACCCAATGTAACCCCCACCCAAGCGGTTACAGAAAATGGATGGGTGGAGATTCCATTTGTACTGGTACATTTCTCCAACATGTACAGTACAGTACAAGAGAAAGGAACAGAATATGAGTAGAGTAAGAGACATATGCTGTCCTTCTCTGGGACTAGGGTTGTACATAAAGGCTCGCCAGTAAAGTAAACTAGACCAAAATCCTCTACTGTTGTTACTCTAATGTGAATATCAGGAGCTGGGGGCACTGAGCAGCTGGTGGTGCTAATTCTCCAGTTGGTGACATTAAACCGTTGCAGGAGTAGCGGACATAATGGGATGATTTAATTGAAAGAGCTCCAGCCAAAGCCTAAATGGTGGAAAATGCGATGTAAATATGTGTATTTTGTTCAACGGTCTCCCGGTCTGATGCTTTTGTCGGCTTCCATTTTGTCACAGGTACCTTGTGATTCGTTCTCTGAGTCTGTTCCCATCGCACTTTGTCATATTTAGTTTTCTCTTCCACTTCAGCCAAGCAGAACAACTTTTTTAAGGTGCTGAACATGAGGGAGTCGCCGGTTTACATCTCTCAGCTCATTTCCTGTCCCCTCAATGAGGTCACTATCAAACAAAACCATCAGTTTACATAAAAAATCTGTAATATTAATGTCAGCAGTCATTTCATCCTTTTTTAAAAATATGCTTTTAAATAACTCGCAATTCCCAGTGCTTGATTTTGTTTATAGTTAATGACCTCATGAGGAGAGAGTGCAGGCTGTGAATGAGCTCATGTTTCCGGTTGGTCAAAGTGTTCAGCACAGACTGCTCTTCTTCAATGAGCAGCAGTATGAGTAGACTAAAATCTGAACCGTCACTGATGTTGTATTCATTGTTGCCCCTCAGTATATCTCATAATGTAGCTGTCATAGCTGCATCCTCCTCATCCCCACTCAATTTTCAATTATTAATGCGCTTCTATAAAATAAAACCACAGAGACATTCAAGTTCATATGTTTAATGAAGCTTTGTTATGACCTCCCCATCGGGAATCATAGAAGATGAGGTGCTGCCAGGAGCCGGGCACACTGCTCTCTTATGTACACACTCTGTAGCTCTACCTTCTGTATCTTACTGCATTTAACACTTTCATTTGAGCTTACTGACCACATTGGTCATTATTGTTCAGGGAAAAATGCAAACAGTTTGAGCAAGGTTGGCCTAAATCCATCACAACCAATCTGGAATTATTCCTATTGTCGTTGTTACTCTTGGTAACGTCACATCATCAAAACTATGAAAAAAAAAACCCCAGCAAGCTAACCTCCAAAATATGACATTACAGTATATCCTTTATGAATATTCATGAAGACATACTGTACCTTGTACTTGTGACTTCCCTCTGGCTCTGCCACCCTGCAGCTGTTACCTGTCTCCCTTCAGGTCCTGCTAGGCAGAGTTGCTATTAGTGCTGGCCAAGTCCATCCAACATGCATTTAGGATCAGCTGTTCCTGTTCTTCCTCTCTCTCATTCCATCACCAGCTGTCTTACTTCTACCATGCATGTTTTCTTTTGTTTGCTTTGGTTGAACCTATCTTCATTTTGCACTGCAGGATAGACTCTCCTGAGGGGCCATAGAGCCACTGCATGCAAGTTGAATGAATGACTTATGTAGAGAAAATAAACAAGCAAGTGTTTGCTAATGTGATTGTGCTGATCTCATCACTGTAAACGATTAATAAACATTTCTTTAAGTGTGTGCATTTACGCCATTTTGTGACAGTCTAAGAGCCGTGTCATGATATAGTTAGAACAACACTGTGTAACATCAAATCAAATCAAATCAAATTTTATTTGTATAGCCCAAAGTCACAAAACACATTTTGCCTCAGAGGGCTTAACAATCTGTACAGGGAGTGACACCCTCTGTCCTTAAAATAAAATAAATCATTTTCATGCTACACTGACTTGTAATCAGGTGAGTGGTGTCTCTACCAACTATTTGACTGATTTTGGTGAAAGTGGATCATATTTTATGGAGGAAATATGTTCTGGTTTTCCCTCTGATGCCCCCTCCAGATGCTCCGAATCAACGCTCTCTCTATTTACAGGGTTTCCTGGTGGGCAGTGAAGTAAACTGCTGCCAACTGTAGCTGCTGTTAGCTAATGTTAGTTCAGTTTGTTAGCCAGGCTGCCCAAACCGTGAGCTCGGAGCACTGGAGGAGCATTAGTTAGCCAATCTCAGCAAAGACAGAGCATGGCAGTGGCTAAGAGAGTGCTAACAGACTAAGCTAAGAAGGGAAAATGAGAGAGCGGCAGGAGCTCGGTGAAGTAAAAGGCTGAAAGCCAGACGCAGAGCTGGGCTGAGCTGTTGTTGGACTAGTAAGTAATATTTAGCACATTTCACAGTCAGTGAAATCTATTCGAATAACACTGTAATAATGTGACCCTGTCATCACAGATCGTAGTGGACAATCTTCTCAGCTTGGATGGACAGCTTCACCTACCAGGCCATCAGGACACTTACAGTATGAGCTGTTTCCTATACTTTCAACCGCATCTCATGGTCATCCTCAGTGGGTAGACTTTGCTCTGTTTTCATGGAGATAGCTGTGTTGTCACCGATCCTAGACCCTAATTGTAATAAAGCAGAATTACTCTTCAAGCCAGGTTATTATTCGGAAGTTGGAAATATTGTATTTACACACTTCATATCCAGTTCTGCCAGCATTAATGTGTCTGATTGTTAATATCAGTACCATCATCTGCAGGAAGAAAAGGACAACGGGTAGGAGGCTTTCAACGGGAAGCGAAAAGGAGAAGCTCGAGTCCGAGTGAAAAATATCTCAACAAACAGAGATTTATGATTAACTTTTATGACCCTTGTACAAACCAACATATTCTTTCTTTCTCTCTCTCATTTCTGCTTTATTATCTGCTTTATAACACACACACACACACACACACACACAGCTCCTCTGATCTGACAGTCTCATATTCGATGAATGTCAAGTCCACTGAATTCATTTGCACATTTTTAGCTGGAGGTTGATGCATCATTCAGGCCTATTTTTCCCTGCTGTCACTGTTTTACACCCAATCTCATCATTATTTCATACGGGGGTTATTTATTATGCTACTGTACAGAACACTCACACACACACACACACACACACACACACACACACACACACACAGACACAAACACACTAAGTGATAGATGTACTGCAGAAAAATGTATATTTGAGGTAAAGTTTCACCACATTGAGTTTGTAGTTATGACTATTAATTTACTCATTTATGTTGAAATGACTTCACACTGCACGTACATGCTGTAACGCTGTTAGTACTGCATAATGGATTGGCTAAATATGGCACCAATATAAATATATATATATATACCAATATAAATATGGCACCAATGCATTTTCTTGTTAATTTAAGTATAAACAACATGTGTATAATTACAATAGGCATTCATATTTAATGTATCATCTGACACTGTTGGCACTTCGGGGTGTTTAAGGAGCATTGGGGGTGTAATCCTGAGTCCAAATATGTCAGGGTCTCCTGACAGATGTTGATGTCCTGAAGCTATTACAGGTAAGTTTAATTCATGGGATCAGTTTGGATATTTACATGATAAATGATGACAATGAATGTACGCAGGAAAATCATAAATCAATCAATTCCCCACTTAAGGTCATGCACTTGGAACCTGCTGGTTGATTTGTACATTTTAGAAGCCGAAGTGATGGATATGTCACTGATGAAGATGTAGTTCTGTCAAAAACAGAACAGATGACTGGAAAAACATAAATGTTTCTATGCAGAGCACGAGGGCTCAGTAAATGTACTGATTGAATGTGAAAATGGCGTGCTATGGCATTCACACTTACCAGATCTTAACCAAACTGATTACTATCAATAAAACAACAAATGAGGGATTATATTGATTGGAAGAACAGTGTTCATCCCTCCATTAGAGTTCCAGGAGCGTTGAATCTGCTCTGGACAACATGTTACTGCGACACGTTCGATTTTCAGGCATTGGCACAGGGAATTGTAATACTGTAACTTTGATGAGCCTTTTTATCTTTTCACAGGTCAGAGTCAGTGAGCATCAGCTGCGCTGCTTTAATGCTAATTGACAGTTAGTTAGTTGGCCATTGTAGCGACTCGTCCCGGTTGGATCATGTTTGTGTTTCTGTTCTCCCTGTTATGTTGTACTCTCACCCTTTCCTCTTGTTTCAGGTGACTTCCCTGCCCTCATGTTCTCCTGTGTGCTGATTGGCAGCAGCTCCACCCTGATTGTTTCCACCTGTGTGTCATTGTCTCCCCATTCCCTGGTGTATTTGTGTCTGTCCTTGCCAGTTTGTCTTGTTCATCCTGTTGTGTGGTCCTGCTGAAAAGTTTTGTGAGTTTAAGAGCCTGCCTTTAGTTTCAGTTTATAGTTGTATTTAGTTGTTATCCAGTTTTGCCTTGCCTTGTGTTACCATGGAGGACTCTATCAAGTACATCACATAACCTGGTGTGTGTTCATTTAGTGAACGGAGAACTGAAATTAAATAGCATCTTTCTTCTGCTACAGCAAACAAATCTGTTCACTGTGACTTGCAGCTGAAAATCAGAACGCAGTGACGTTCTCTGTCTACATAGATCATGTATCAAGCCTTTGCATGAAACACAAACATTTTATCGCAGTCTCCTTCTTATCTGACCGACATGTCTCATCTTTACCTTTTGCTTGTTGAATGTGTGAGCAAACAAATATTCAGGAAACATTCTCAGGCTAGTTAGTTAATTAGCTGCTCAGCTGCAGAGCATTAAACAACATGCGAACTTACCCGAAGATGTCACCTTGTGTCTGTGTAGATGCTGGCATGGTCCTGTCTGTCTATAGCTTGTTTGCACAGTACAAGTTTGTTTACGTTGTGTCTCGTTCCCCTGCTGCAAACTGCTGTCAATCAAAGATGCAGGCCACAGGTAGAAGTAGCGTAGCATATTCAATATAGCAGCCGTTCAGAGTTAGCATATGTACAGATTGACAAATGGTATGATTCTGGTGAAATATATATTTGTTTTAAACCATAATAATGAATTTTTTGTGTAGTTTTTAAAACTTTAAAATCTCTTCATTTCATTGAAGAGGCAACAGGAAATGATTTCTTATAATGAGTTCCTACTTTATTTATCACAGGTTCTAAATATTCAGCTACAAAGCAATGTTTACCCACCAGCCAATGAGTTAAGCTGTGTTTATTAGAGAATAACTTCTGCCTTACTCAGCTCATTTACACATATGTATAATACTTTGTTTATCTTGTTATAAAGCCCTGTGTTTAGTCGTAGTCCAAATGCTCAGTATGAGTCTATATTAGTGGCTCTGCTTTTTATTACATTAAATTACATGCAACTTACACACTTGACTTGAATGTGCTGTATTCACAAATTTAAAAGCGGCACTCCTCAAATTTCAGCACTTTGTAACACGCCCCAGATTTTTCACTGTAAATCATATCATGTACAGGCTGTCATTTGCCATTTCCATCTTAACCCAAATAGCTGACAGGGAAGCCTGTGTGACAGGAAATGAGTTGCAGTTTGCACTGGAGCATTTTGAGGTGATCTGAATGGAAAATGACGTGACTCCAGCTCTGAACTGTGCTCCTCTGAAGGTCCCGTAAAGCTCAGTGAATATGTAAAATGAATGCACTCATGCTACTGGTACCAATTACGTGTGTTCGTGTTACTCAGCTTATAGTGCAGCACGCCGAACAACACACACGTATTCAGTGGGAAGATATGTATATTTAACTGATCTCCAAATTCTGCACACTTAAATCGAATCAGCGCACACATCAGTTGGTATTTTAGGCCAGGACTGGCAACAGAAATCACTATTTAATCTGTGTCTTGTTCATTGGCTTCTCTGTTAATGAACCTATAGCTTCCAATTAAAACTCAGAGAAAACTGAAATTGTTTCATTCAGAAAACAGAAAAACATGGCAGAACATCTCCTTGTAACTGTGTTTTGGTGTGTCCCGTAAGAAGAAAACACAATATGGTCCATGCTTCCACACAATACGCAACATATGTTAGCTGGCACAAGGTCAGATCATGACTTTTTTTACTGAACTGCAGTCTTTGTTTAGTGATCTCATGTAACCTTGTTTGTTGCCAGATAAGACTGAGTCATTATCCTGAGCAGCACCAACGTCATCCAAGCAATATACACACAACTATCAAATTTATTACAAGATAAGGGTGAATTACCTGACCAACTCGCTGCTGATTTTATTAGCACGTCCATTACCAAGCACTCTGCAACATGTTTGACACCCGTCATGCACAGGGCCTGAGTGATTTCTGACTCTCAGACAGATTCCTCTTTATTCTTCCCATCCGCTGCAGAAGATTGTGTGGTGGACTCGGGTTGTTTGAGGGGCAGGGGTGAAATAAAAAAGCACACCAGGGTGGGGCACCACCGCAGAAGGTTATGAGGTATTTAAAGCGCAACGACTTGTAAATGATTTTCATGATACTTGTAAATGTTTTATGTCTGTTTGATCTGCTTATTCAGTCACTGTTTTGTTTTATGTTCTTGCTTGTAAAAAAATAAAAATAAAAAACAGCTTAGTCAGGCTTAACACCCCAGGGTACCTAAACGGGCACACTACAGAGCACTTTTTCACATTTTGTAAACACACCACATCAGTATGTTTATAGTTTCTTTATAGTCTATTTGAATCAGCCACTGCTACTCACTTCATGCTGATTGTCCATGCATTAGCATGGATGAATTGCCACAATATAAGCAGTGGTCGTGTTATTTAAGAACTAGACAACTACATGTTCACAAGATCAGATACTCTTTTCTAATGGAGATAATTCAGCTGTAACACCAGCTCCTACATTCTGCTCCATTATGGTTTGTTTGTAGCCTTGTTGTGG